>JADLZK010003482.1:0-689198 GCA_015847255.1 Hyparrhenia diplandra
TCACTTGGCAAGGTTGATAATGATGCTTCAAGTGGTGCAGCGATGATTCTACCTCAAGCACACTTGATGCAAATGATGATGGTTCATGCTTTCGGGGTTCATGCTCGGTTGATGATGCTACTACAAGTTCATCCACTATATCAACATATTGTCTCATGTCACTAGGTGACACCAAGGTATCAAATGACAATGTGATTGATCACCATGACTCATATGATGAGCTTGTTAGTAGACTTGCTAGCATGACCATGTCTTTAGAAAATGAGAAAGTTAAATCTTTGAATTTGGAGAAAGAAAACTCTTTTCTAAAGGAAATATGTGAACAACAAAAGCATCTACTTTATGTCACTACTTGTTCACATGATGTGCTAAAATTGGCTCATGAGGAACTTAGAGTTACTCATGATAATTTAATACAAGACCATGCTTTTCTCACTAAGAAGTTTTCAAATAAAAAATCTAAAACTAGTGAGAGCTCATCACTTGGGTCATTTGATCAATCACATATTTGTGCTAACCCTTGTGATGTAGGCAAAAAGCATGTATCCACCTCTTGTGATATTTTATTGGATATGCCATGTTCTTTCATATTTAGATGCTTGCTCTTTCTCCTATGTCTTGTGAGACTAATCTTTTGAAGGAGAATGATGAGCTCAAAAAGAAAGTGTGAAGAATTTGAGCAACCCGATTAGAGAGGTGCTACAACTCCAAGGTCCTCTTCGAGCAAATAGTGAAGAATCCAAGAAGCCCGCATGATAAGAGTGGTCTTGGGTTCATCAAGAAGAAGATGACCAAAAGTGGGAGGAAAGTAGCAAAGATGGTCAAGAAGCAAAAAGGAGAAGCTATCTCATTTCATGTGCTATCAATGCCATGAAAAGGGACATCTTGCAAAGGCTTGTCCAAATAATGAAAAGCTCAAGTTGAAGCAACAAGAAAAACCTCAACCGAAGCCCCAAGATCAAGTCAAGATCAACCATAAAGATAAAGTTGATGACTTGAAGATCAAGAAAGAAAACAAGAAGGGGGTGGAAGAGCTTATGCAAGGCATCCAACTCATATTCAAGATGCCAAGATGATGAGCAAGAATCAATTTGAGAAAAGAGATTTGGCTCACATCAAGTGCCATAAGTGTGATACATTGGGCCACCTAGCTTCGGGTTGTCCAAACAAGCTTGAGAAGAAGGCTCAAGCAAACAAGTTGAAGCAAGGCAATGAGAAGCATCAAATGATCAAGAAAGAAAAGGCTCAACAAAAGAGAAGATGCTACTTTATGCGGGAAAGGGGACACATGGCTCATTTATGTCCCCTAGGTAACAATTCTAAGCCTATTTCAATTGATGATAATATTGTGCTTAGAAAGGATGACAATGGTACCTCCTCGGTTGCTATTGCAAAACATCCCGCTACTCATACTAAGGCATTGCCTAAGTATGTTGCACCTAACTTGAGAGGACTCAAACAAGTTTGGGTACCATCAAAAAGTGGATGATTGTTTGTAGATACCATGGCATTGGAGGCTTGATTCAATTGAGTTCACATTGTACATCATTTGATTGAGTCAAGTTGGCCTAGTGCAATTATATCCCAATGCCAAGTCAAGAAAAAGTGAAGTCCAAATGAGCTACAACATACAAGTGCAATAATCCTAGTTGTGGTGTTTTATTGGAAGATTTGATGGCTTGCAAAATATCTATGTTGAAGCTTGCTAGCATGATGATCATAGGCTACAAAAGGTACATTCTAGTTGATCACACATTTGGGTGCATATAAGATGATTGAATTGGATATATATGCATATGTTGCTTGCTATGAGATGATTGAATGGATTAAATGCTTAGTAGTCAAATTTGAGTTGGTTTGAATGGATATGATCATGAGATGACATTTAGTAGGTGGTTTGAATGGATATAAGTCTTGTGAAAGTATTCAAACAAGTTAGCTTCAAGTTTGATTCAAATTGGTGAAGCATAGCTCAATTGCTCAAATATGTCCACTATTGCAAAATCTGTGTGAGCTGTGATGATAGCCATATTTGGATGATCAAATCTTATTGTAATGGCTTGAAATTTGGTATGCATGTTCAATACTTATGGTAGAAGTTGCTGCAAAAATTTCGTGATGAGAAGATAAAGGGATACTTCGGTTTTGGAGTGGAACTTGTCAACTATGCTGCAGCAGTTTTCAGCATGTGGTAGTGTGGAAAGATGTAAAATCTGGTAGCAATCTAGAAGGAGTATGAAACTCAAATTTTTATGGCTGCTAGATAACTTAGTGTTGCACATCTCCACCAAATTTTTGTGGCATTTCAACATATACATTGAGAGTTATGGTTCATTCTTTGAGATGTACAAAATCTGCCAGAAAAGTGACAAACATTGGTTTGATCAAGAGTCACTTTGATTGAAAGGTCCTCAAGTTGGAATCTTGGTTATAAGTATTTGAGGCACCTAAGTTTGGTTTTGAATTGAGTTAGAAACATGACAAGCAATGAGTACAAAAGCCATTGATTTTGGGGAGTGTACATTGTACACATCTAGTACTCGAGTTAAAGATCAAGACCAAGCTCAAGATGGAGAGCAAGAAATGAGTTCAAGTGATCATTGGGTATCTTCGGTAGAAAGAAAAGGACTTAAAAGAAGATTCAAGGTTACCTATCATGATAAGTCCATCATGTGGATCAATCAACCAAAGTCAATTCAAGTGAGTATCAAGAATGATTCTTGGAAAGAGGTCACTTCTCCCGTTGGGGCATGCCGCATATACGTAGGTAAACCGAGCACCGTGCTTGGATGGCTAACATGGAAGTGAGAATCTAGGAATTATTGGAGATGCTTAGTTGATGCAATCTAATGGGTTGATCTAGAGAAGCAAGCAACACACAAATAGAGAGATGTTTTCATGCAAGATTCAAATGGTTTTCTCTCATGCAAGCAAAGATCAAAAAAAAGCAAGCCAACCACAACAAGAAGTGCACTTGATCATAAGTGGTTCTCAATTCATATGGGTGAAGCATGGAATTCATGTTAGTATTTATTGTCTTTACCAAGCTATTGAATTGGACTTCATGGTGCTAGTTGGAGAGCTAAATTGGAATCTAATGACTATCCTCTACTCCAACATAGCAAGGTGAAATTGTTTGACATATGCATTCATAATTTGCTAAGGACTTGCTAGTGCATATAGTCATACATAGTGATCATTCATGAAAATTAAATATTTTAATGCTTATATGGTACCACTATTGCTTTTGTGCTTTATATGATCTAGTGGTAGCATATGACATTTTCATGAGCAAGCGAACCTATAGTATTTGATCTAGAGAATGAGCATTCAAGTACTTCAACTCAACATTGTCAAGATAACCCTTAGCATGAGGTGTGAAGAAGCTTGTCATTGGTTCAAACCGAGTTAGATTATTTGTGCAAGTGATCTAGATTAAATCAAAGAGAAAGAAGCTCATGGAAACAATATAGTTCAAGATTTGGATACAATTGACAAATCTTTTCAAGTGGCTACCACATTGCAAGATATATCATATTCCTACACGTGGTATTTTTCATTCACGTGGTATTCTTGCTCACACTCAAGTGGTACTTAGTGTATCAATGGTGGTTCCACAAGTGATCCTCAACTTTAAGTGATCAACTCAAGAAAGCTACCCCTCACAAACAAGAGCTCAAATTGTTCAATGGATTGACATATGCTTTGACATAGGGGAGGTGTCCCACCTCAAGGTATCAAGGTCAAGGATCCAACAAGTAACCTACATGTGTCATTTCAAAATGATCTTCAAAGCTTTCACATGTGGTTGTTACACGTGGTGTCATTCCAACATATGGTGGTGTCCATCAAAAATGAAGATTCAACATTCAACCATCTATCCCTAGTCGGAACCTTTGTATCAATAGAGGCATACCTTTTATGGAAATTGATGACAACTAAGTACCATTACATATAATGTTGATCTCATATGGTATCTTGAGTTTTTTGATGTATGTCTAGTTACATGGATGATGCTAAGGATGAACTTCTATTTGCAACTCCGATTGGTATCACGCTTCAAAGGTTTATCCTATACACCTTAGCATCACTTTGTAGTGTTAACCCTCCCAAAAATTATCATATTTATGTATGTGTGCAAACCTTGAATTCAAATCAATCGGGCACACATATAGGGGAGTTACCACTACCAAGTGTAAATTAATCTTCAATTCCATATCTTTGTAGTGTTGCCATCAATTACCAAAAAGGGGAGATTGAAAGGTCCCTTGTGGTTTTTGGTAATTGAGTGACAACATTAGATGGACTAATAATGTGTGATTGAGATTATACAGGAGATGGATTCACATATGATGGTGCAGTGAAGGAGCTTATTGCATATGAAACATGATAAGGCTTGGCTTGATGGACCGGGTTGCAAAGTGTGTGAAGGGCAAGTCGTGGGACTTGGCCGAAGGACCGACGCAATGGTGAAGAGCAAGTGAGGTCAAGATCGATGGACCAATAGTGTCACGTGATGATATGAAGTGGATCATATCATTTGGTGATCGTGTTGGTGCATTGGTTGCATCGGCACTTGAAGATGGGCCGAAATGGAAATGCGCCCAAGGCAAGGTATAACCTATAGGGCATTTCATTTAAGCGGTCATTGGTGTTTAGAAGTTTATGACCGGATTTAGGATAGATGGCGTACTATCAAGAGGGGCAAACTTGTTTGCATATCGGTCATCTAGTGCCACTTGAGCGATCTAACTTTTGCGATGTGTTAGGATCGAGTGGCGTGGTAAAGCAGAGAAAATCCTTTGAAAATGATTGTGAAAATGCTAACACACATGCACATGGTGATGTACACTTGGTGGTGTTGGCACATTTGCAAAGGAGAAGTTGTTTCGGTGTTTCACGGACACTTGGACTGCTCTTAGAGTGGAATACTGCTTTGATCCATTATGAGTTGGATCAAGTAACCATGTGAGTTGTGTAGCCCTCTGAGTAAGCTTTCCATAGAGTCCAAGATCATCGAAACGGAGTTCGGATAAAGGAGATATCGCCCGTTACAAGGCGGTGGTTACGGCCGGACGCGGTGTTTTGACGCGACGGAAGCATGCGGGATCGACGGACGCCTTGCCGGTGTGTGGTTCCGGTCAAAGAAGCGAGAGCATGTTTTTCGTGGTCGTTTCGAGGGGAGTGACGAGACGCATGCACCGGACTTCGTGACGGGACGCATGTTTGCGACCGACGCATCTTGCGAGGATTCTATTTTAGGCAAAAGGTTGGGTTTGCCCGGTTCTGGCCGGACTCATCAATCGGACTCATGCATGAGTCCGGTCGGCGGCATCCGATGGGCGCGGAATTGCATGTTCCTCCCAACGGCTCTATTTTGGCTTGTGGCTATAAATAGATGGGGTGGCGGCCATGGCCGGTGCTTAGCACCTTAGGGACTTTTGTCCATGCTTGAGAGTGCTTGAGACCCTCCCACTCACTACATATGCTTGATATCGTTCATCCGATTGAGTGAGAGATCGAGTTCTAGTGCGTTGCGTTGAGAGATCGTATTTGTGGCACTAGGTGATCGTGTTGCAAGCGGTGTGCTTCTTTCTCTTGGAGGTTGCCACCTCCTAGGCGGCTTGGTGGCAAGAGACCGTGAAGCTCTTAAAGGAAGCTTGCGGTGCTCAGAAAGAAGAGATTGTGAGAGGTTCGTGCTCACCTCGCGGGGGATCGTGAAGAGCAACTCTAGTGGAGGCGTGTCATTGAGCTACCACACTTGTGTGTGGATTCCCGGTACCCTCGAGGGATTGGCTAGAGGACTCACACGTGGTGAGGGGACTCGATTGAGCTCCCACGTGGGATTTGGCACCGGCCATTAAGCTTGAGAATCATCAGCGGGTGATTAGCCAAGCCGTGGAACCACTAAGGTGTTGGTCGAGAGCACGAGGGAGTAGGGAAGTTGGCAAGCTTCGAGACCTCGGTAAAAAATCAGGTGTCATCTTGTGTCCACACTTGAGCGGTGGTTTGCAATCTCTTCATCACAAGCTTTGTTCTTACTTCATATATATATTATGCTTGTGCTTGAGTAGAGTAGTTGTAACTATCTTGCTTGTGTAGCTTGTTTAGTTACTTTGCTTAGCTTGTGTAGCTAGGTAATTTGAGCCTTTGGGTTAGGCGTGTGTTGCCTTGTCCATTGTGCATCTAGTGAGCTTAGGAGCTTTGTGCTTGTGCTTCTAGAATTGTGTAGGAGCTCTCCCGTGCTTGAAGTACTAGTACTTAGGTTTGTGTGACCTTGCATTAGAATTGATTAGGAGCTCAAGCTAGGCTTGTCACCTCACTCTTCTTGTGTAGGATCTTTTGTGAGGTGATTTAGAGTCTTAGTTAAAGGGGTGAAGTCTTGGCTAGACCGATAAGTTTAATTCCGCTATTGTATTCGGGTTAGTCATCGTAATTAGTTTTAGAAGGGACTATTCCCCCCCCCTCTAGTCCCCATCTCGACCCTTCAACATGTAACCTAGATATGGTGACATTTAATACTTGAACCTATCAAGATTACAAAATATGTCATTGAGATATGCAAACATAAATATAAATAAAGCCATGAGGCAAGGAGAAAAATATAATCATCCACACAAAACACTTTCATGTTTATTTTCATAAAGAAACAAAATTTCTTTCCCTGTCAGCAATTAATCAATGGCTAGAATAGTATTAGACCATGTTGGAATGATTCAAAAGCAATTAATTAATGACACTATGAAGAGAATTTTATTCAAGGTAATAAAGAAGACTATGTATGTAACCTGGATATGGTTACATTTAGTATTTGTATCAAGATTGTAAAAACATGCTATTGAGATATGCAAACATTAATATATGAAGGCATGTAGCCGGAAAAAAAAAATCATCCACACAAAGCAATTTTATGTTTATTTTCATAAAGAAACATAATTGCTTCATCCACTAAAACAATTAATCAATGCCAGATGAGAGTTAAGGCCAGTTTGAATGATGTGCTCTACAATAGTATTAGACCATGTTGAGCTAATTCAAAAGCAATTAATGGCACTAGAAAAGGAATATAATTGAAGGTAATAAATAACATTTAGTAACCTTCCAAAATATGCCATTGAGATATACAAAAATTAATATAGATAAGCACAACATTTATTATATCATAGTCCATGCCTATGTATAAATACCACCTAAGGAGCATGTCAAAGACCACATCGAAGTAAGCCAATTTGCATGTTCCTCTTTCCTCAAATCATGGCAGCCTTTGGACGCAGCACAATTGGGAATGTGTGCATTATAGTTGCTCTTGTGTTTGTCATGATTGTACAATCAACATCCTTTCCCACAACAGGTACATATATACATATTTTTTGATACACAATATATTGAGTTAACAAAATACACTAACTAGCAATTTGCAGATAATGATCTACGCTGTGGTATGATGCTACACCAACAATGTGTTCCTAGAAATTGTAACATGAAACTATGCCGAGCGTGGTATGGAGAATACGACCACCTATTCAAATCTGCCTTTTGCAAGAGGACTCCTCATTCTCCTGACCAGTGTTGCTGTGAAATGAGTGCCCCATCACCAAGCTCCCAAAAAGCTGAAGGCCCGGCAAACCCAACACTTTTACTTAAATCATTCTCAAAAAAAAAAAAAACACTTTTACTTAAATAATAATATTTCCCCCTTTGTTATTTCCTTGTTTGATCAATATTAATAAATAAAAGATGTATTTGGCTCACCTGTTCTTGTAGTATTTATGTGGCCCATTTATTTCAGAAAACGCAACAAAGATGTTCTAACTATATAACCATCACAACATATGTGTGTGATGTGGTGACTGGATATTGGCATTAATATATAGGGTTAGTTTCCTCACGCTTTTGAGAATGACACAGTACAACGCAGACACTCACAACACGCACGCACACTCACCCCTATGAACACACGTACGCAGATCCTACCCCTATGAGCACTTTCGAAAGGACTGAACACCCCGGATCTAGAGATTCTCAAAGTCACCATTGGCGCTCGTCGTCGACAGGGAACGCCGCTACCACTTAATGAATAACGTCGGGAAATCCTAAGAAAATCCCGGGGGGAAAGGTGCGAGCACCAGGATTTGAACTCGGTGGGTAGCGCCCCTTTCGACCGCCTACCATTAGACTATCCTCGTGTAGACAAACTACCGCCATGCAAGATGTGTCACTAAACACATTCTATGGCAAAAACAATAGAATATCGTAGATTCGGTGAAGATCACATCTTCATGGAAAGCAATTATGACGCTTTTCCAAACTTCATAGGATATGTCATCTACTACACCTATGTTTGTAAAGCCCACTAGAGAGTTCTCGGCTTCTCGTGAAGCCACGTCATCAAGGTGAGTCCTACAGGCCACTAACCAATCATGCAACTAAAACTGAACCAATCATCAAGGAGGATGTTAAAGGAGATTCCTTAGTACTCACCTGAGAAGCAAAGAAAAAATAATTTAGGCCGCTTGTGCATTGCATAATTTTCTTCGACAAAGTGGGTTGACGGATAAACACTTTGGGCGGTGTGGCCGTGATGAGAATTTCGTTTATAGGACAGCTTATGAGGATCAACCAGATGGTTTGGTCGTCGATGATGAACCTGATGACATGAATGTGTTTCGTGATTCACTTGCATATAATTATTTTACCGTATTTGAATGGTTTTTAGAACTGTGTATGAGGACTCTGTGCGGCTCATGTATTTGAGGAGAATGTGCTAGTCGTATTTGAGGAGAACTGTTTTTGTTTCCAAAGTGTCATAACCATGTAAAACTACTTGCTTCCTGTTGTATTTGAGGCAATGGTTCCTGTTCTAAAACTACTCCTGTTGTATTTTCCAATGGTGCAGTGGAGACGCCTGTTGTATTTGAGGGAAAAATGATTTGTTTTCCGAAATTGTTATAAGTGTATGATTGAAAGATTTGCAGGTTGAGAACTGGTTGTGTAATTTTACAACTCGCTGTCGCCTATAGGCCCACAACTGGATGGGAGTTGCACAGTAACCCTTGTGCGCCTAGTGTTCAGTTGCCATGCAAGTTAGCCGGCACAGGAACCCGTTTTCTTTTGGCATGCATGCCAACTGAACACGCTCTAAGTAATATATAATGCATAAGGCTTTGACACAACAATAACTTGGCAAGGATGACACAGCAAGTGACTTGTTAGATGACGTGGCACATATGTTGTAATGATATTGATTGTCATATGTTACATTGCCCAATTAGCCCATATGGCACGGAGTGAGACATAAAGGTTAACAGGAAATGAATTTATGGATCTCAGAAAGATCTTTGAAGGTGACGCGGCCGTCGTAATCAGGCCAAATAAATAAATAATTTTTTTTTCAAAAAAGGTAATGCCACGACCGTCGTGTACCACGGAGCCGCCACCGCCAGCAGTCCTAGATTGGGAAATCAACCAACGACCTCATCCGTCCGCGCGTGCGCGTTGACACAAAAGTCCCTCCCAAAACCCCCCGCCGGCCGCGGCGGCGTTCCCCTCGGCGTCTCCGGCATCCGTTCGCCATGAACGCCGCTGCGACCATCTCCCGGCTCGGCCTGGCCACCTCCGGGTCGGGGGCTGGGTCCCGCGTGGACTGCCGGCCGGCGGCGGCGGCGGTGGGAATCACGGCGCGGCCGAGGGCGCGCTCAGTGGCCGTTGCCGCCGCCGCCTCTTCTCCGGCGACTGGTGGTGGCGTGGCGCCGGTGCCACCTCGCTCGAATCACTCGTAAGATCCCCCATTTCTCTTTGAATGAAACTTCCTGTGGGATCTTGTAAGCGGGACTCAGGGGAGGACGCTCGAGCCCTTCTCCTACGACCGGGGCCTTTCAATTGTAGTGTAATGTGTCGTTGTACTGGGCGGATTGGACGGATTGTGTCGTTTGCGAGGAATTTAGCGGAGCTTTGTCGGACTGCCAGAAGCCAGATTGTTGTGGATCTGGGCGAGATTTTGTCACTTGGATTGTGCTGACCAGTTTGTTATGTGGAAATCTTGCATTGCCGTCCCTGACAAAAATGGAATTTTGGTAGTGCTTTACATGATTATTATACAGCGCACATGAATTGTTAAGGAAAATAGTTTCAGAGAACATCATCTTTTAGTAATTTTCGAAAGGACCACACATTTTGATGTTGATCATTAGTGCAGTGTGGGTATCAAAGGTATCGGTTGCATTGTTGTGGTCATATATTAATCAGAAAATTAAAAATTCCTGTACCTTTTGTGTGGTATTGTTTAAAAAAATTAAACAAATTAGTATGGTACCGTTATCGTTATTGTGCCATATATGGCATATAATGTAAATTGATGGTCTTGCTACTAGTATATGATTTAGATAGACAGAGTAAGTTCAAACACTAAAGAAATGAATCAGGTTTTAGATAATATAATCAATAAAAAGCTAGAATTTTATTCACATGACAAATGGAATAGATGAGCGATTGTATTTTTTTGAGAGAGTAAAGCATGAGCTCATGCAAAATTCTTAGTTATATTGTAAATATGGGTTCGAGTCATGTCTGTTCTTTTCTGTTTTTTTTTAACTTATCATTGTTCTGTAATGAATGACCTGCAGCTCTCCTCATTGACTGAAAAAAATTCAATTATGGTGTAAAACTCTAGAATGTTGTAGTGGGATCACTACTACAAAGCAAAAGGAATTATATAATACAAAATGCTAATTCAAATGGTTGGTCAGATACACTATGGCATGACACATTTTTATACCTTACCTTAGGATAAAGAGGATAACCTGTCAGAGTAGCGAATTTTTCTACTTTCTACCCTTTATTGTTGATGTACTTTACCAGTTGGCACCAATGATCCTATTGGAAAACATGTATCAACCAGTCCTTGCTTTAGTTTGTACAAATCTTTATGTTGGAAAAGTGTAAATATTTTCACTCATACAAAAGTAGAAGCTTTTAGGATGAATGGAAAAAGTCTACATAGCCCCCTAACGTATTAAGGGTGGTCTACATCACCCCCTCAACTATAAAACCGGGTATTCTGCACACTAAATTTTGTGAAACTGGTTAAATAACCCCCTAGAGTGGTATTGGGAGGTGGTTTTGCTGATTTGGCAATGCACCATAGCTGGTTTTGATGATGTGTCATATAGGCCCACCTGTCCGCCTGCAAGACAGCGCAGCATGCTGTGGGTGTCGGCCGGATTTCTCTTTGGCGAGGTTCCCAACTCCGGCAAACTCCCTCATGAACTCACCAGAATGCTTGAGAACACAAAATAGAAAGCCATGTATATCTCAATCCTAAAATAGAAAGCCAGATAAATGAAAGGAACGAAAGGGCTAATCTCGTCGTCCTGCCATTCATGGCATGATCTCGTTGTATGCGCCATCTCGGGAGGATTAATTTGCAAGCCTTGCTCAACGCTATCAATGGGGACCTCGGCTGAAGCAGAGGAAGGGCGGAGGATAGTACACGCAGCGGGGCTGCTCGGCGTGCATGCGAGAGCCTAGAATGGCGGTGTCCGGGGCTTCGTTGATGGCGGGTACCAGGCCGCGGGGGCACGGGGCTAGTGCCCCCGACGTGAGCAGTGGTCGCCGAGGCGTGCGCGAAGTTTTAGAGGAGATTGAGGCGGACGCGGCTGTGGGAACGGTGAGGGCAGCGGCAGCGTGCGCAGCCGGGAATGCGAAGACGAGCTCGAGCTCGGTGGCAAAGGCGAGCAGTAGCGCCCCTCGGGAATGCCGCACGGGCGCCTCTTGGCATGGCGACGCCCCGGACTCGAGAGAGACAAAGCGCGGAGAGAGACCAGATATAGAGAGAGTGACGCTGCCGAGCCCTAGAGGCCACGTCATCAAGAGAAGCCACCTTGGAGTGCCACTTATGCAAAACCACCTATCAAAACCACCCGAGGGGTTATTTGTTCGGTTTTACAAAGTTGAATGTGTACAATATCCGGTTTTAGAGTTCATGGGGTTATGTAGACCACCCTCGATACATTAGGGGGTTATGTAGACTTTTTCCTAGGATGAATAGTCAACAGATAAAACATGTTTATTTTAACTCAAATAAACAATGATTAATCTTCCTTCTTTATTGATTTGTACAAAAGCGATGTAAACTGTAATACAACTTAAACCTCTATTTTTCTTCTCAAGTTCAGTTTGATCAATATCAATTGAAAAAACTATTCTCTTTTGTATGCTAGTATAGTGCTATTAAGCATATATAACTAATTATTTGTTATTAACATCGCTTACTGCACTTTCTCACTGATGTGCCTCGATGAATTTTCCTTAATTTGTAGGGTTATAAAGCGTCACACGCTATCAGTTTTTTTGTTGGTGATGAAAGTGGGATGATCAATCGAATTGCTGGGGTTTTTGCTAGAAGAGGATATAACATCGAGTCATTGGCTGTTGGGTTGAACAAGGATAAAGCATTATTTACAATAGTAGTGTCAGGAACAGACAAAATATTGAACCAGGTCGTAGAGCAACTAAACAAACTTGTTAATGTCATAAAGGTTAGTCATGTCCCTGTACCATTTGACTTATAGAAAGATTGATAACTAATATGCCGTGAAACTCATTGCTTTTTGTCTTGTCCTTATTTCTGTTCAATAGTGTATCTTGTACTCATAGCTTAATGTTTGGATTATAAACAGGTTGATGACTTATCAATGGAACCACAAGTTGAAAGAGAACTTATGCTTATAAAAAGTAAATGCAGAGCGAGAAAAGCTACCTGAGGTACAAACATACACATCTTTCAAAATGTATCTGCACTTGTTGCCCTGTAACTGTAACTCAAACTGAACATTAAATGTGGATCAATTTTTTGTATATAGAAATTTTTTGAAACTGACAACAGGGACATTACAGATCAGGTCTGTGGACCTGGCAGTTGCTGAACTTTGTTGGCTGACATCTCTAGTTGTGAATGCAGATAATGGGTTTGGTTCGCATTTTTCAAAGCGAAGTGGTTGATCTTTCAGACCATACACTAACTATTGAGGTAATATCTTTGGTGTGTCTTGACTCGGAGATTACTCATGTTGTCCGTCTTATAGTTCTTTGTGGTTTTGTTATAGGTAACTGGAGATCCTGGAAAGATGGTTGCATTACAGAAGACTCTAAGCAAATATGGGATCAGAGAAATTGCTAGTTCTGGCAAGGTCATTCTTGTTCAGAAAATAGTGAAAATATACAATATTCTTGTTGTTTACTAGACCCAATGAACATTTGTCTTATAGATAGCTTTTGCGCCGTGAGAGAATGGGAGAAACTGCTCCGTTTTGGAGGTTCTCTGCAGCTTCTTATCCTGATCTTGAGGTGGCAATACCTTCAAATTTCCGGCAAAACACTGGTGCGAGGGAAATCGATCAGAATCAGAAGAATATTCAGGGGTAAGAAACTTCAATTGTGATCTGACAATGATTTATATATGTGATTTAGCTTCTCATCACTGTAATGATGATTTTCATCTGATATTTTCCTAGTTTTATGCTTCCTATTGATTAGCTTCATGTGGACAATTGGTTCATCTCCTCGAATTAGTTTTAGTTGGTTCTCATTCTGTTGAATTGAGTACTAAGTACTGTAGTAAGTACAACTCCATTTGCCTTTCTGAGGGAACGTTCTTACTGCTGTTGATAGTTTAGTAACATTAGTCCTTCAAAATATGAACCTTGTATGTGTGCACATGCACATGTTGTCATTATATGTTTTTGTATTCGCACATATCTGACATTGCAGTCAAATAGCACGAATGCATTACTTAATTTGTTTTTGGGCTCTTTAAGTATTTTGGAAGTATCAATAATTACTAAAGTAAGAAAATACTTGCACATTCTTTCTTATTGGTGTAAATGCTTTCTCGAAATACTTTTTATCAGTCTCACACTGTTAGTTTGAATTTTTAATGAGTTTTTTTATATGTGCTTGTCTTCTACCCAGGGTGATGTTTATCCAGTGGAACCTTATGAAAGCTTCTCATCGACAAGTCAAATTCTGGATGCTCATTGGGGTGTTATGACAGATGGTGATGTACGGTCTTGTGTTCTAATGACTTTTGAACTGTTTGATGCTAGCTAGATATCCACATCTAGATGTACTCATTTTACTAGAAGTTATTCTGTTATTAAAAGTTAAAAGGCATGACCGCATGAGTACCCAGAATCCCGGAATCAAATTTGAGACTACATTACATATAACCAAATTATGGTTCACAGTGAAGTATCTATCTAAAATACAATTACTGCAACAAAATGTACCTATTTCTAAACTAAACTAGCAATTTCTTATTGCTTCAGCCAACAGGGTTTTGTTCACATACTCTATCAATTCTTGTGAATGATGTCCCTGGAGTTCTGAATCTTGTAACAGGTGTTTTCTCCAGAAGGGGCTACAATATTCAGGTTGTTCAAACCAATTCTGTATTTTACATGCTCCCTTTGTTTTGGTTATTGCAATAATCCAGCCCTTGCTAAACAGTAACCATCACTTTCGCAGAGTCTTGCTGTTGGCCCAGCTGCAAAAGAAGGAACTTCTCGCATCACTACTGTTGTTCCAGGAACTGATGAATCAATTGCCAAGCTAGTACATCAACTGTACAAGCTCATTGATGTTCATGAGGTAAAAATTAATATTGTAGTTTGCCTGATTGTTATAGTAGTGCTGAAAGTCATTTTGGTTTCTCAGGTCCAGGATTTTACTCACTTACCATTTGTTGGTAGAGAGTTAATGATAATAAAGGTTGCCGCTAATGCTACAGCTCGAAGGGATGTCTTAGATATCGCTCAGATTTTTGAGGCACAGAAAGTTGACATTTCAGACCACACAATTACACTATTGGTAAGTATTATTGAAAGGATGTTTACTTGCACTTACCTCATGTAGCACTTTAATATCCTTTCAAAATCATGACAATTTAATCTACCTGTATAAAATCCTTGTGACAGTAGAAACACTGTATGGTTCATCTTTACCTTGTTGGCATATGCAGCTCACCGGAGACATTGACAGAATGGTTAGATTGCAAAAGATGCTGGAGCAATACGGTATATGTGAGGTTTGTATTGTCCATTGAGCTTGTAATTCACATTTATGTACCATTAGCCCATTACATGCATGATTCATGAGCAAAACTGTCCAAGTTTTCTATGTCTGGAGGACTGGATCCAATGCTCTTGGAATATATTGCGTTAACTACCTGTACTCTGCCCATGCCTTGTGCAGGTTGCGCGGACAGGACGGGTTGCTCTGCTCCGTGAGTCTGGGGTTGACTCCAAATACCTCCGCGGGTTTTCCCTCCCTCTGTAATTCTCCATTTGCTGATTGACATAACACTACACGATTCAGGTTGCACGGCCATTTTGACTTGTGAGCACAGCCATTTTGAGAACTGTAGTAAAAATAGATTGTCTGGATTGCTACGTGCTATGCAGTTAAGCTTCTTGCTTATGAAAGTATATCAAGCAGCACCTGGGGACAAGAAATGAAGTATCGCACACAACAATAGGTCTGCACCTGGGGATCCACTATTTTACACATGTTGTATAGGTATATACATTGGCAGAATCCTAGTTGAAGGAAAGACATGATGTGATAAGAGAAACCATATTGTTGCTCAACTAATGTTCTGTTTGGTTTGGGATTGTTGGGCCGTGATCAGTTCGCACAATGATTGGATGCTTGTGATTGGGCTGGTATACATTCGATCACACCGTGAATCACTAGCCCACTAGATATCCGTTCCACTTCCTCGCACGGCCCCTTGGGCAGTTGGGCAGCAGCGAGTCCATGGGCCCTGGGCATCTACTCTTGGACAGCTGCAAGCCTGCGAGTCCCTGGGCACTGGGCCGCTGCCATTGGACAACTGTGACTCCCTGGGCCCTGGGGAATTTCATGGCAAATGCTACTCGAACGGGATGGAGAAAAGGTGAAGTTGTAGCCTGCGAAGAAGATTTGGCTCTACTTTAGGGTATTCTTGTCCAGAACTGTTTGTTTGGCACGTGATTGTGTGAACGCCATAAAAAATATCAAAGGTAGCACCTATGCTCAGGTTGTTCGTGAGACCAGGTTCTTCCATCAATGCACAACAAATCCTTATTGAACACCAAAGCCAAATTGTTGTCCTTACAGTGAACCCAATGATCAACCCCACAACATTCTAGAACCAGCCCAAAACGCATATGAAACAATGAAAGAACATTGCTACACATTGGATGAAGACTCTTCATCTCAAAACCTTAATCCTTCATGTATGCTTGATTTTCTCTCCCACGACCGTCGACAATGAAATCGATGAACGTGAGTTTCCGTGTTGGGAGTGCCTAGGAGCACCCCCTTCCTTGCAGCTAACGTCAGCAAATTGGCCTCGTGATGAATCGATGACTGCAATGGACCTCGTCGTGGCACTCTTGAAGTCATCTCGGGTAAAAAGGGACGGAAAATCATTTGATTTCTTCCATAGATTATTTAGGTTAAATCTAAGACAAACTATGTCTATCTAAAAACTATTTGTAAAAAGATAGAGAGGGGCTCTGGCGGCGGTTAGGCGGAGCCATGGCATAACAACCATGGTGGCGGTGTCTCTTGAGCGGTGTCTTTTGAACTAGGTGCATTCCCCTTGGCGTTGCCGCGGGTATGAAGGAGAAATCTATGAGTTAGAATATTACTATCACCCTCCTATTCTTTTTTCTTTCTTTTTATAGTACATCATAAGATTATACATGGAGCAAAAATATTAGTACAACTAATTACAGATGGGTTATTGGATCCATTGGTAGGACAACATGGTAGCATAGTACGCAAATGGTTTCATTAAATATATGGAGGTCGTCCTGAATTGTTACATGAGGATAGTAGATAGTATGGACTGAACCTGAGCAATAAGACCTGAATTAGAGGGTAGCAAATTAGAGGTGATTAATGATAAAGGAAATCGAGGGTTCTGAGAAGGTCTCGCCAGTCGAGTAGACCGCATATTATTCTCAGATTTATAGAGCCGTGCCTATAACTTGTGGAACAAACAAATAAATAAACTAATTATTAAGAGCAGATATCCAATTATAAACAGCTGCCTATTTATGTGAAGAAACATGAGCAATGGCCACGAAGAGCCAATTTGGGCAACAATATTATTGGTTATGGACAAATGTTGTAAAATCCATTTGCGAAGTTGAATGTAAAAGTGTAGGTGCATAAAATAGAATGGTCTGCATTAAGCACATGATAGCCTTGAGATGACAATTTGAAAGGTTCTTGTATGTGTTGAAACATGGAGGAAAGCACATGTGCGTTGTCAGAAAGGACGAATTGTAAACGTTGGTCTCTTGTATGTGAAAAAAATATGAATAAACAACCATGCATGGAAGATATATTTGTTATTATAGTTTGATATATAATTAATGTAATAAAAGGAAATCTCTATCACTATGAAAATTTTGCATCAAGCAATATGTACTATGGCTCTTCATGGAAGAAAGATAGATGGAATCAACAAAAAAAACTGATTGTAAGCCGGTAGCACTGTAAATTTCCAACCAAGTTAATTGTGGATCAGCACCTTCATTATTACAAATCTCAGCAGGATTCCAAGATCCAGTGATGGACTAAAATTCAATGTTGGAACAAAACCATATTTTGCCATGTTTATATGCAGTATTCTATGTTGAGACTAACCATTTGAAAACTGTGTCGGTACAATTACGTAGGAAGGCAGTTGTACTTTTTATGCTTTGCAATGTTAGAACCAATTAGTGGCAAAGACATCATTTATGGTATCCGGAAGATCACATGGTAACTAAGACACAGTTAGTTTTTGTAACCTAAACAAATTAGGCTTTGGCTCTAATATCCCATCATTTTACAATATGACAAAACATTGTTTAGTGAAGCTATTCATTTGATAAATTACAGTGAGATTGGTTGCTAAAAAAATGAGATGGTCAAATTCAAAGAAGTAAACCTCTATTGATAGCACATCATAGTTTCAGAGTTCAGACATCGTCTGCGTCCAGAGCTGCATTTTTAGGCCCCAACATCATGGTCCAAAGCTGAGGCAGTATAGGAAGAATGTGTCAATATTCGCTAGTAGATTTAGCCTACAACCTCAATTCAAAAAAGATCACATAAATCAAAAGAATGAGAACAAATAACCTCTACAAAAATCAGTTGCAACAACTCAAAAATGTTGTGGGTGAAGGCAATACTGTTGTATCTAGATCAGCCCAGAGCATCATCTATGGATCCACCAGAGCAGCTCGTTGGCAACATATCGCAAGTCTTGTCATTATCAGTGTGCTCAAAAGCAACTGCAATAAAAGGGGATCAATATGAAAGTATTAGAAACTACTATTGGTTTGTAGTGTAGACTAACGTGACACTTATTTATCGTGTTGCAGTAGACAGAGAATCAAACCCATTAGGATACCAATTGCAAATTCAGCAACCTAGCGTGTTGCAATGGATCATTCTCCATCAGGATACCAATTGCAAATTCACCAACCTAGAGCAGAACTGGAGATCATTAAGAATAATAAAATTTGGGATACTTAAAACCTTAAATTACAAAATCAACTAAACTATAATGAGGGACCTCTAATTAGATAATGGTTAATGCAAAGGAGTAACAAAGGCAGTTTCTAAATTATCTAACAACAGGTAAAAGGTTGAGGTAATTGTGTTTTTTTCATAGAGACCTAGAACTATAAGCAACTATGAACAAAGATGAAATATTCAGCAGCACTAAAAGTGAATGAGGTTTAAAGGTATCCAATACATATGATTTCCACACGAACGGGTTGACATATTTTTCAAGAGAATCAGGCTATATTTGAGCAAATCTTATATGATAGGAGAACAAATCAAAACTCTTATATATAAAATAAATAAATAAATAAATAAATAAATAAATAAATAAATAAATAAATAAATAGAGAATGAAAAGTCATACCCTATGGTGCCGAGGGAGCAACATTCCTATGGAGAAGACATGTTTCTGACGGGTTGCCGAGTTGGCGTTTTTAGGGTCGTTATGCAGCCGTTTCACGAACTCACGGGGTCTATTGCCCCTCGCTACCAATCAAGCCTGTTGCCAATTTCCGAGGGCGTCCACAAGGACGTTTGAAAACTGTTACAGTAATCATCACTTTCGTGGAGTTTTTCTGTTGGTCCAGCTGCAAAAGAAAGGAACTTCTCGTATCACTATTGTTGTTCCTCTATAATTAATGAATCCATTGCCAAGCTAGTACACCAACTATACAACCTCATTGATGTTCTTGAGGTAAACATTAATGAATTTTGTGTTTTTTGTGCTATAATTAACAAACTATATACATGTTTTTAACAAAGTTTCACAGGGGGGTGCGGGCAAGCCCCCTACACTGTGAAACTTTGTTACCAGTCCGCCTCTTCTGACTTAACATTTGTTGGTAGAGAGTTAATGATCATAAAGATCGCCGCAAATGCTACAACTCGAAGGGATGTCTTAGATATTGCTTAGATTTTTGAGGCACAAAAAGTTGACATATCAAACCACACAATTACAATATACTCATAACTATTATTGATATAATGTTTACACGCACTTACTTCATGCAGTACTCTAATATCCTTCCAAAATTATGACAATTTAATCTACTTGTATAAAATCCTTGGGACAGTAGAAATTCGATACGGTTTATCTTTGATTTCATCCTAGCGTTATGATTCTAGCATGAAGGAACATAGTATATTGATGGTAAAAATAAATTAAGGCCAGCTATTTTTGGGCTCATCCAATGATTGTTTCTCTTTTTTTTTTGTTAATATATGCATTCATACTTGTACCAATTTCTTTAATCAATAATGTTTCCTTGGTGCCATGATTAATTAATGACCAATAACCTTGTTGGCCGCATATGCAGGTCACCGAAGACATTGACAGAATGATTAGATTGCAAAAGATGATGGAGCAATATGGTATACACTACTAACGATATATGTGCGAGGTTTGTACTCAGAGACAAAACTAGAGGGCTAGCAAGAGCCGTGCCCCCAAAAAAAAAAAAAAACATAGTAGATTAATTTAATAACTATATAAATATTTGAATTTATAGCACAAAAATACCAATTTAACCCATTTTTATTAAAATATTATGATTTTGGTGAGAAATAGTGTATTTTTTTCATAAGTTGTTGAAACATACAATTATATATATTTTTATCACACTAAAAATACAATCATATTTGTCCGAGCCCCTTAATCAAAATCGTTAGTTCGTCTCTGTTCCAGTTGCCCAAGTTTTCTATCTGAAGGACCGGATCCAATGCAGGAACGTGCTGAGATGTTTGAAATATATAACAACTAGTATACATACCCCCAAAAAGATATTGTCTATCAAGAGTTTGTAGTTAGATTTCATCACAAAGCTTGCCAAGGTTTTGGTGCACGTCGAGATAGATTGTTAAGGGGTCTAGAATTTTAAGAGATATAATATTGATATAGATTAGGGCCTAGTTATAGAGAGGTTTTTGTGCTCTGCGAAAAAGAAATCTGTGATTACCAACATTAATGGGGGTGTAGCTGGGGGATAGGGAGGGGTAGCCACTGCCACCCAAATACCCAACCAGCTCGCGTGGGCTTCCAATGGCTTGGGGTTCTCTCTTATCTAACCTGATCTTCAATAAACCACCTGTGCATAGGTACATACTTATTTATTAGATTATCATAGTAATAAAGAGACTAAATACATTCGAACAATCCCATATATTTTAGTATATTATCATAGTAAAATATAGAATAAATAAATGTCCACACATGCTATGTATACTTACACATCTTGTGTACACGTCTAGCACAATACTACCTCGGGTGATCTAGTATGATCATATACTCCATGTACGTACATTTTATTGGGTCATGTACACTCTAAATAAAGTTTTAGGTACTACACATGTATGAGAATGACTACTTGTTGCTTCTGCTATAGTCAAGGCCAGGTGCTCGAACCTGGAGCATTCCTCCTTTGTCCTCGATGATGAAGGGCATGTGTGTCCCAAACATCTTGTCCCACACCACGAAGAAGAGTTGAGAGTAGTTGTGATTGCCACCACGCAACTGGTGGTGCACGTCGTGATACGCGGCATTGTTCAAGAAGCTTAGGTGATCCCAACAGGGCAGTAGCGACAGACCACAGTGGTTGTCGATGACCTTGACTGTGCAGAGTGAGAAGAAGAAGATGGAGGCCCTTGGCGACATGCCAGACACCAGGAAGGCGGACGTGCCGCCAATGGTGTCAGTGACGAAGCTTTCGACGGGGTGTCCGTACAAGGCTCCGAAGGAGTAGGGCACCACGAGACGGTGGTGCCACGAGTGGAGGTTCCGGTAGAGGAACCTGTTGGCATGCAGGGCCCGGTGCGTTGCGAACTGCCACAAGTCGAACCAGACCATGGCCACTGCCATTTGGCTGGTTAACTTCAGATAGGAGGTCTTGGTACTGATGGCGCTCTCTTCTTCGGCCTGCATCCCAATTATATAAATTCAACAAAATAGCTACCTCATTATCATTGTCACAAAGACACCATAATAAATTATATGTCCTTTTGCAACGTATTATATGTAGGAAATTAAAGGAACTAACCGTGTACCAAATAAAAAGAGCCATATAATCGTGCATGCTGGCACGCAATAATGCAATAATGATCTTAAGTTATGTATATTACGTATGTACGTCGCACGTACCTTGAACATCATCACCACGGTCACCATGGCAACCTGCACGAGCTGCTGCTTGAGGACGTTGCTGATGACTTGTCGCTTGGACACAAGGTTCTTGCTATCTTCATGAGTGCTTGGGTGTAGCCGGTATTTGTCCATATACATGGACTGGCCAAGCGTTGCATGCAGGCCACAATACGCCCAATACACCACAATGGGCACAAGGACGGCCAAACCTTCGTCAGAGAGTAGTAATAACAGCTTCTCCATTTGTTTGTGTGAGTTTATTTGCTTGATGATAGCTGCTCGATCGATGGATCGATGCTATGCCGCAGGTACAACATATACCGGAACGTCGTCTCTCTCTATATATACTCTTGCAGCATGCTCTCGATCTCTTGACTTTTTTATATACAAGGGAGGACCGACGACAATTATGTTCATGCAGCAACGACCGACGAGTGGCGAGTATGTATCGTCGTGCCCGGATTGTGGACGTTCATCCAGCGACATCGTCACATGTGAGGCGGCGTGCGGCGGCGCGAAGGGACACACACAGGTCACGGGTTGGATGCCCGTTGTTGGATTGGCGCTGTCGGGTCCCAAAATGTTGTCTTGGCGCCGTCTCTAGGCCTTGGATGCCAATCCGACAACGTTTGGGGAAGCTTGTGCAGGCGAAGGGACAACGGGCGATTCCTCCGGCTCCTCTTCGTGCTCCTCTCCGTCCAGGCCAGCCGGAGGTCCTCCCTTTGTCTACTTGGGCTCGGTGGTTGCCAAGGTCGTCGGGTACCTCCGTTCGCTCACCTCTCCCTTGATTTTGCTATGTTTTGGAGATTATCTCTTACGGATTTGGATGTCCGTGGTTCGATTTATAGTGTGCATGCATATGCGGGTTCGATTCGTTTAGTTTACTATTATCGGGTGTTATCTTTCTGGATTTCATGCGGATTTGACGGAATGGGGAGGTGAGTGGTGCTTCAGGGGGTGCGTGGCGAGCACGGGGTCGGCGTGGGGTGATTTGCGCTGTGCTTGTGCTTGGCTGGCCATGGCTATTTTTGACGGTGATTTCTTTGGATGCGGCCACCGGCGCCACGGATAGATTCAGCATATGTGCTTGGCTGGCCACGGCTATTTTTGAGAGTGATTTGTGTGGATGCGGCCGCCAGCGCCACAGATAGATTCAGCATGTATTTTTTTTGCACGGGTTTGTTTTTGTATTTTTGGCGCTTTCGGTAGATCTCGTCTACAGTTGTGGTGGGTGTAGTACATGCTACGGCTTTATATGTTTGTGATTTCAGAGAAAGGAAGAAATGAAAGTATGGAGATAGCGAGTTCATCTGAAACTCTATTTTAATTGAAAATCCCTTGTCGAAGATTTTTTAGCTTCAGGCTCAATGGCTATCTAGATTGTGTATTTGTGTTTTTGTTTGGAGCCGGAGGAGGCACAAGTGTGTGGATGCGGTAGAATTGATGTGGTGCTATTATTGAATTGATATTATAGGCTTGCTCTGCAAAAAGGGAATTAGGAGATGATGACAGGCCATCATTATCACTACTACAGATTTTGCTATCACTACCGCCCCTTTCAAAGTGCGGATTGGAGCCAACCGCTAGTGAAGACTCTTTTCGTGGCTTCAAAACTAGAAACTGATTGGAGATGACCATGAACCGACGGAAAGTGCATCGGTGTCGGTGGGTCTAAGAAACTGGCAGTCATCTCTATCATTGTCGGTTACAATAGCACGCCCGACAGTGATGTATGGACCCGGACCCGAAATTTTCATTTATCCCTGATTGACTCCTCACTTATGTCCGGACTTCTCTCTACCCTCTAAGATATTCCCACCGCATCCTAGGCTCTTCTCTCTTCCCCAACCGTAGCAACACTTCCCCACCGTGTGGATCCATGGCGGAGCGTCAGATCCGGCGCTCCTTCTCCCCAGTTCTGCATCAGCGCGGTCAATCGGGACTCCTTGTGCGCGGCGTCTTCCTCCTCCGCATGTAAGTAGATGAGCTCATGCTCCCTAGTTCTGCATGGGCGCGGTCGTTCGGACCCCTACGCTTGCGGCGTCTTCCTCCGCATGTGAATCTTGCAAAGTTTGCTATTATTAGTGATTCCTCCATTGTTTGAATCTTCTCCATTTATTTTTTTCGGCAGATGCGGTGCTTCATTGCTGGATCTCCTCATTCTCATATCAAAATGCATGTAAGTATTGAATCTTCACCATTTATTTTCTATGGCAGATCTAGAGGAAAAAAAAAAGTGTGCCTGGCCAACATCTGTTGTGTTCCTTCCGTTCTTCAATCCCCTTCTATTTTTAGTTCCTCTACGGTTTCTTCTCCTAATAAATTACTAATCTTTGCTATGGTGTGTGCATGTGGTTATGCATGGGGCAAGATCCACCCTAGCTCGTGGGCGAAGTCACTGGATGCGGGCATGGCGGAGTAGAACCGGTTTCCTGGACTCATGATTTTCCCTCTTGCCTCGCTCTTCTCTCCTTCTCTCCTATGTGAATTTGTGATGAGTTGAGCCCTGCTTCTTTGTCTGTGATTTATGAATCGACTTGTGAATGAGTTAATTCGAGATGTGTTGAATCTCTTATTTGTCTGTGATGTGCAATTTCTTATTGAATGGAGTGCTTGATGGTGGCGTGGCGATAGCCGGCGACCATGGTAGCGGATGGGGATAGCGAGCATGCTCGGTCGCGGCATGGAGCATGCTTGTTGGCCTTTTTTTTTGTTTTTTAAGAGGACAACACTGTCGGGTATTCCCACCGGTAGTGATAAAAATAGCACATCACTACTTTGTTTTGGTTCGCGGTTCATTTTTCAGCGGTGTAGGGGGTTTGAGCCCGGCAGTAATGTACAAATCTGTAGTAGTGTATTGGTACCTTTATGTTGTTGTTCGTTGTTGTCTACTGTAGGGTGGTAGTACAATGTCAACATTATGTTGTTGTTGTTGTTGTTGTTGTAAGAGAATCTATACCTCTGTAGTTGCTTTTGAAGACCTTTCAATGAGTATTCAAACATGATTTTTCATTTAGGCTGTGTTTGGTTCCAAAAAGGTTACCTGAAATTTTCATTACATCGAATTATTCAATATAGCAAAAGACACTTGCATAGAGCATTAAATGTAGGTAAACAAAATAACTAATTGTACAGTTTGGCTGAACTTTGTGAGGCGAATCTTTTAAGCTTAGTTAGCTCATGGTAGGATAATATTTACCAAACGAAAACATGTTACAATGCTTTTCAACTTCAGTTTTCAGCCACTTTTCAGAAAATGAACACAGCCTTAGTATAGCAGAAGTTATGGCAACTGACTGAACTTTACTGTCAGTTCTGTCAGCCCGGGCTCAGTTTTGAATTTCTATAAAAACCTTTAGAAATTGCATTTTTCAATACTAGAAATTGCATCGAAATGTGCAATTTTAATTATTTTCTATATATACTTTGTAACATGTTTTAATTGCATATTTCACTTAGTGCTACTGAACCACTGTATTGTAGTACTAACCAAATTCCCCTCGCCCTCAGATGATCAGCTTGCTACTGGGAAGGAAACAGCTCATCATTTGGGCACATATACTAATATGTGCCTAACGGGTCGGCTGGACTGTGATTTCAAAAACAGAAGCGCGAGTGATTTCAAACAAGTGGGAGAGGAGAAGAAATTTTGTAAACCCCGTACAATTTAATTTCCAGTTAAACTTTCATCGTAACTTTCCTTTGTCCCAAAGTTCTTGTCCCAAACTTTCATCGCAACTTTTACTGTGAGGACTAACGAAGTGCAAGTTGATAGCACGCCTGAGGCAGATCCCCAACATGGCCCTCTGACCCTCTAAAGTTGGTGCGGGTGCTGATGGGACAAATCCCCAGACATATATGAACCAAACAGAGCAAACGATATTGAAAATCAGGAGAGCTCTCCCTCAAAAATGCTAGACAAGTATAGCCATGTTGTGTCCGTAGGTGCTTCAGTTAACTGATAGGTGTGAATGTCTTGGGAAAGTTAGCATCTGCAGTTGTAATGCATATAAGTGCATGAAAGTGTGACCACGACAGTAGTATTATTCTTTGCCTATTAACGCCTACTAATTTCTCTGTTTATTGTTTCTTGTTTCTAGTAGTTTCTTTGCAAGTCCCGGAATATTATATCAGAAATGAAGTAGCGTCATGCTTAACAACAAAGGAAGTGATAGCAGGAATCTTTAATGAACCGACCTGTGGGGATAACACTATCGGGTTAGGCGGAGCGGCAGTGTATCGAAGAGCTAACAATGGCGGCTTACTTTGAACCCGTCGGTGAACTTTACGTGAACATCGTCGGCTGATTTCAACCCGGCGGCGTTATTAGAGTGAAGACTATCGGTTGGTTAGTGCAGCCGACGGTGATGTTTCGTCATCGATGACTGTTTGTAATTCAAACCGATAGTGTTTGGTGTAGTTACACTACCGGTTTGTATGTCATTCACTTGTCGGGCCATGCCACCCGACGTTTTTGTTTAAAAATTTTTATAATTTATGATTTTTTTTCTGAAAATCAGCTATTTTAAACCCATAAAAGCATCATAGATACATTACATGGTTCAAATGTTACATACAACTAACTCCACCTAATGTTCTACGAAATTGAGCCTAGGACATCAACTTCCAAATAAGGAAAACAATGACAATAGCCATGACAGAAATCAAAACATCTTTCATAGGCCAAGTCGCAATTCTCCTAATCTTCATATCTATGGAGAGAGGCTTCTCATCGATCTCTAGGGCTGGTTGATAGTGAAAGTTTTCACCATAGTAGGCCCCGAAAGCTTCAAAACTTCAGTCTTGTATTTTTGTAACAATTACGGGGTAGCGGAGACTTGAGCGAGCAATCTTCTCGGGTTCGATAGATCCACTGGAACTTGACCAACATGCACTACATACCACGCCATGGTTTGCCTATACATGCAGCCAAAATAGGATGTTAATGCTATGTCATTCGAAATGTTGTACGGCAAGATTTTGAAACACCACGAAACTCATGAATTTCAACATCTATCTCATTTCAATCACAATTCGAAAGCATTAGAATGTCTTCAATCATTCTTGTAAATGACCACAATGTTTAAATCTAATTTGTTCACCATAGACCAATTGAAATACTTTTGGCACTATATTAGGATCCTGAACTATTTGAAAGCAAAATCTAAATACAAAAGGAAATAGCAGGTTGGATTTATCAAACGGGCATTTCAACGAACAACTCAAAGGCGTTGACCCGCGCACTCACCGAAGCTTCCGTGCGGCCGCAACTTTCCCTCGCTTTGTCTCGGGCGGTGCGAGACGAGGCGCCCTAGAAGAGACGAGAGGGCGCGGACGGGGCGTTCTTCGGCGAATCGGGCTCGAGGTCGCGGCAGGTGCGGTGTCGGGCGACGGGGACGGCGGGAGGCTGCGAGACGGCGGTGCGGTGTAGCGGGCGGTCTCCCGCCGACGTGGACGGGCGAAACAAGCGGGCGAGGCGAGGCGAGAATAACGCTGTAATTAGATCTCATTCTCATAGGCAAAATCTCGAGGAACTAAATGGCTAATTAGTTCTCACCGTGGGAAGGGCGCGGACGGCGGGCGCGGCGTTGGGGACGTCGGAGAAGAAGAGAATGGAATGGGGGGGGAGAGGGCGACGGACGACCGCGGCGTGTGTGGTGGTGGTGCTCCGTCGGCGACGGTGGGGGAACGATTGGGGCGCGGGGTTGAAATGACAGGAAAATTTCAGCTCGCCCGGCGCCCGGCTATTATATATCGTCGAGGGCTGGAACGAATGGCGCGGGGTTCAAATGACTTCGTGAAATTTTCACCTCGCGCCCATTTCTATAGTTAATCCGCCCGGTTTAACGGTAGCCGGCGGTGTTAAATTATAGGTTCACCGCCGGGTATAAACGTCGGTGACCGACTGTGATCGTTTAATTGTTGCCACCGCCACACGGTACCACCGCTCACGGTGATAAGATCATCGCTTGTTGCCACCTACCACGCTCATTCCTACCTACCACCGCCTATAAAAACAGCCCCGCGAGAGAGAGCCATGTATGGCGAACCGCGGCTGGCCGACCTCTTTCGTTATTTGCCAATTCTCCTATCCACATATATGGCCTCTATTTGGGAGAAAGCCCTCCATAGAAACATTTTATCATGGGTAGATAGTGTATACAACAGGTACTAGAAGGGTGTTTTTGAAGATTAAGCTACAACGTTGCTTACGAAGCCGGTGTGATGCTCGTGCAACGCCATTATTGCATGGACTGCGGGAAGACGGAAAGCGAGGAGCCAAGTAGCGTGCATTCTTGTGCCTTCGTCGCGGGGAGATGAGAGCCCCGTCTCCTATCGGGCTTTGCCGGCACGGAGAGACATTGGTTCTTCTGAGAGGTCCCATCCGCCTTACTTAGATCGATAAGCATAATGTGTAGCATTGTAACCACCTCGGGCATAGGTGCTAGAAGGGTGTTTTTGAGGTGGTTATTTCTTAATGTGTTTGTACACTTTGATTATTGTACCGTGTCAATTGTAATCAATTAATTGTAATGCTTTTGTGAAGTATGTATAATCCCGGTTCAACCTGTAATTACTAGGGGTCGTCGCGTAGAAATTCAATTTAATTGAAAAAATACCAAACCTTGTCCGAAAAATCTCAAACATCGTGCTTCCTTCACACGTGGCATGTAATCTAAGAAAAAGTTTGAGGCCGAGACCACACCGGAACGAAGATGACCCAAAGATAGCTTATGGATGTAATTGTCATCATGCTTCCGATGAAAGGGGTCATGTACCTTTGTGAAGCATGTGTACTCCCACAATGTAGAAATGTCTTAATTTTTTTTACAACCTTGTACACCCAAATTATGCCCCCACACAAGATCTTAGGTCTTTTCGATCCATATTTTTATTATTAGATTTTCCTAACGTGATAAACGTGATAGAAGGAGGTTAATTAAAGCTTGAAAACTTATGAATTTTGCACCAACCTACACCTTTGAATTGCCTCCTAGGACACATGAGACCATGTGGGAAATTTTGGCACCACTCGGCTCATTAGTGGGTAACCCCGAGTTCAACTTTGTAATTACTCGGGGTCGCCGCGTAGAAATTCAATTTAATTGAAAAAATACCAAACCTTGTCCAGAAAAAATCTCAAACATCGTGCTTCCTTCACACGTGGCATGTGCACGTCTAAGAAAAAGTTTGAGGCCGAGACCACACCGGAGCGAAGATGACCCAAAGATAGCTTATGGATGTAATTGTCGGTCATGCTTCCGATGAAAGGGGTCATGTACCTTTGTGAAGCATGTGTACTCTCACAATGTAGAAATGTCTTGATTTTTTACAACCTTGTACACCCAAATTATGCCCCCCACACAAGATCTTAGGTCTTTCGATCCATATTTTTATTATTAGATTTTCCTACGTGATAAACGCGTTAGAAAGGCTGATCACTATATCGGTTTTGTATTTGCAAACCCGGTAGTGTTGTCTCTTTTCTTGTCGGGGGCTCTTTTAAAACCCGGCGTTGATATATTTCAAACCGACGGTTATCTTTCCTTTGCCGTGAGATTACTTGGACCTTTCTTTTTTTCTTTGAGTTGTGCGTTTCAATGATGTTTACCAACTTTTCGGTTAGTACATAGAGCATTTATATATTTATGTTCGTCCATGAAAGATAAGAAGGGCGTCGAAAAAATAAGAACTGCGCCCGTATTATGATATATAAATGCAAACATCCATTGGAAAGGAACACACGATTACATATATATATATATATATATATATATATATATATATATATATATATATATATATATATATATATATAGAGGAGCAAACCGATTACAATATCCGATTACATATATGATAACAAAGACCTTGAAAGAAAGTTACATATATGATAACAAAGACCTTTTCACGAATAGATTAATGTTCTCATCAAAGTGTACAAACACATTTAAATAAAAAAAACGTCGAAGGTAATGTGATTCTTGCCCGATGAAATTACGATGGGATTTTGAAAGCCCATCGGTGCCCGTTGAGGTCCCATCGGTGCTCTGTGAGGTTTCTTGTGCTCGATCTTACAAGGAGGGCATAACTCGGATTTACATTGAATCGGCGGCAAGGATGCCTTACAGATAATTATCTTTGCAATGGCCAAAAGGCGTGGTTTGCGCCCAATGACAAGCATGCATAGGCATTCGCAAGAGAAGATCATGTTAATCTATGAAAATCTGCTTTGATCACCAAAGGAGATTTTCATTGAAGCAATTTTCATAAATCGATATGATCTTATCAGGAGAATGCCATGTCTCTTATATGGACATGTAAATCTAGGCGTCTAGCCTCTCAAGCACAATGTAACCAGGATGGCTCCGCGTGAATCTCACAAATTTGTTCTAACCTTCGGGCGCTGCTCAATCTTTAGTAAGACTCTTGTAGCACCTCTTGTGTGTGAACCATTTTGGTGGCCTAAGATGCATAAGAACGATATCTCAGACGTGGAGGGCTTTCTCCCATAGAGAGGCCATAGATATGTATGTGGAGAGTAGCAAAGAAGATCGAGGAAGAAGAACAGGCAACTGAATCAAGAGTATCAAGAAAGAGGACGAAGAGAACTGAATTGCAAACCTAAGGGCCGCACTAGCCGTTTTTATAGGCCAGATGCCGTGGTACGGACTGATCACTGCCGGTTTCAACCCTAAACCCCGGCAGTGATATGGAAGTTCACTGCCGGATAATTGGCACCGGCATAAACCAAGCACCGTGGCCGTGGTACGGAGAACGAGGCAACAGTGCTCCTTCCCCGCAATGGTGCGTGGTCGGCCGTCGAGGGCGCATCGTTCGCTGCGATTGACAATGCAAAAATCTTTGCCGGTTCTTAGTTTTAACCCGGTGATACTCCATAACACTGCCGCGTAGTGGTACAACGGTGATGATATATGTGATCACTGCCGGTTTGAAAGTGCACCCGGCGGTGTTATTATCGACATTGATATAACCCGTCGACGCAGCCAGCCAGGTGCTCAGCCTTTTCTCATGGGAAGCAGAGACACTGTCGGTTTAATTAAGCGGAACCGGTAGTGAAGACTAGAGCAACACGATTCTCAAGGCTGCAGCCGTGACGTATCACAGGCCATGACCTACTCGGCAGCCTATATATACGCACTACTAAAATAAAAAATTTATAATACGGAGTGTAATGCGTGGCGTGCTTAACGGGTTAGATGAAATCTCAATGCATTAATTTGAGATAAAATTAATGATTTCAATAAATCGATTTTTACATATATAACTATTTGTTTCACCGATTTGTTAATCTTTGCCGGTTCATGTGTGGGCTCGACGGTGATCAATGAAGGTGGAGACTCTGTCGTCGTCCGTAGCGCCATTGGAAATGCAGCCCAGGAATTGGCATAAAACCGTGCAGGCGCGGGAAACGCTCGCCAGCCAGAGAGATCGTGCGAATTCCAACCGGCGATCGTGGGAATTCCAAGCGGTTGCTTTGACGCCGCGTTCGATCGTGGGGAAGTGGAGCGTCGGCTAACTCTCTATTTAATTTAGCACACCCCTCGATCATGGCGTTCATCCATTCCAGTTCTCGATCATCCGGCCACATTCTCTTTGCATTCTTCAGCGCCATGGCTGCCTCGGGCTCGGGATCCAACAAGCGCACCGGGGAGGAGATAGAGGCGGCGGAGGACAAGGGCAAGGAACCGGTGGTGGAGGCGCCGGGCGGCCGACGCCCGCGGCTCGACTCCGACTCCCGGCCCGACTCCGACTACATCCCGCCCAAAGCGGGACCGCCGCATGGACCTTGGCCACCGGCTAGAGGGCGGCCGATGACCTTGCTGGTCGCCGCCCGATGCGGGAGGTGATCGAGAGGGATTTCACCCTCGATCGTCTCCGTCCCCGCCCCGAGGATCTTTGAAGGAGCCGGGCGGACGGCCATGGTCTTCTTCCAAGGGTGGATCCACCCGGAAGAGAAGATGAACCACTACGCCCCCAAGGTGGAGCAGCTGGCGGGATCGCCCTCAAGGCCTTGGCCAAGAAGGACGACGCCCCGAGGAGGAGGAGGAGGAGGAGGGGGCGAGGACTAGGCCGGGCGGCCTTCCTCTTTTTTTATCATTTTTATTATATGTTCTATTTTTTTTTTGTTTTTATATATTAATAAAATAAAAATTATATATATTATTCTTTGTGTGTTGCTCCCTCGGCCCCCCGAATCTGTTTCGTTCAAGTAGTTCAAAGAGCGATTAAAATTAAAATTTGATTTGAATCTTAACTTGTTCTTTGGAAAATAATTAACTATCGGTTGTGCTTTGGAAAATACGATCGGCGTTGAGTGCCGAGGAGGCGGCCATTGGGCGCAGCGGTCGCCGATTTACGTTTTTCGAGGAACCATCTTTTGAAACGCCACATTTATACCCCGTCCCCGGCGCCCCCCCTCCGTTATCCTCACGGGAAAGCCGGACTCGCCGCCCCACGATCGTCGACATGGCCGCCACGGGAGGAGATGAAGTTATTTTGTGGACCTCCTCCGCGCCGCCCTCACCAAGCTGAATTGCACGGCCGACGACGTTGGCTTGCCAAAGGTGAATCTGCCCCTCGAGGAGAGGGCCAACTTCTCGCCCTCCGGATCGACTCTCGGCCGATACCCCGCCGAGGGGATTCCGGCCAAAGCGGAGGAGGAGGCCGGGAAGGCGGCCGCCGGGAAGCCAGACCAAGCCGCGACCAAGAAGGCCAAGAAGGCGGCCTAGGTTCTCTTCTTTTATTTGTTTATGTTAATTTACATTTGTCCGATCGGTGGATGTGTAAGATACAATGATACGTGTGGTTAATTTGCTAATGGTTCGGTTGTTGGTTGTCTGTTGCATGGCAATCTCTTTATCTTTTCGTTAATTTGGGTTCTCTTGTTTCCTTGAGTAACTAAATTATTTATTATGATGCGTGTCAATCTTAATTTTCTATCATTTGTGTTCAACTGTTCCCTCGTGAAACCGCGGCTGAGTCCTATTTATACGTACATAACCCCCTGTCTCCGGTCCGCTCTCCAACACTCCGCTCTCCAAACACACTCCCCTCTCTACCCCGTTTTCACAGTAAGCCGGCCGGGTCGGTGACGCCGCCGACGATCGACATGGCTGCCGACCGGGCGGAGAAGTCCATCCTGCATCGCCTCAGCGCCGCCCGCAACAAGCTCAACAGCCTGGCCGACCAATTTGGCCACGCCAGCGGTGAATCACCACTTGGAGGAGAAGTCCATCATCGCCCTCCAGATCGAGTACTTGGCCGATAACCTCGCTGAGGGGATACCGGCGGCCAAACTGGAGGAGATGGCGGCCAAGAAGGCCAGGAAGAAGGCCAGGCGGGCGGCCAAGAAGGCCAAGAAGAAGGCCAAGAAGGCGGCTTAATTAGGCCAGCCGCTTTCTTTTTATGTTAATTTATTGTATCAGTTGTTTCTATGACAGTTTAATTTGGTTTGTGTCGTTTGTTAATGGATCAGTCGTTTGTTAATCTGATGCGTGTTAATCTTCAGTTTCTGATTTTTGTTTTACTGTTCCTTTGCTTCCCCTCCCAAATCGCTATCGGTTCCAATCAACCCGGTTGTGTCAATCGTCGAATCGCTATCGGTTCTAATTCAAACCCGCGAGTGATACGTGGTCCATCAATACCACTGCCGGGGAATGATTCAAACCGGTAGAGATATAAATCTTCACTGCCGGTATTGGTCGAGTCCGTGGAGATTACGGTTTGTCCCGCTGGGACGGTTCATCACTGCCGGGCGCGGTTCATCGCTGTCGGTGGACTAAATTTCGGCAATGATACGGGCGGTAGTGATGAGCGAATCTGTAGTAGTGCCTTTGTTGCATCATATTTCTATTTCTGCAGATCTGCAGCGTTTAGTTCGCCGGCGATGCAGTTCATTTGTGGACTCCCGTGTACTTTCTCTAATTCTCGCACTGCCACACAACATGGGCCAGTTTGGGGTGGGAGCTGAACCAGGGCTCCTTTTCCTATGTACAACATGCACAGGCTCACAATATTGTTCTTTTCTTGAGCGGTACATGGCGATCCAGTTACAGGGTTAACAGCAATTATTGTGATCAACAGGAGTAAAACCGCTACTTTCAAGTGGAACATCTTTTTGCACATATTTTTGGTGATTTACTATCAGGTGGTTACAAACTGGATGAACGAACAAAAAATGGGTCGTGCACGTATATAAAGGAAATAAAACACTGTATAGTACAACTCATCTATCTGTCTGTCTGTCTGTCTATCTATCTATCTATCACGGACAGCGCTGGCGCAAACTCTGGGTCTGTTATAAGGTACTTGGAATGAATTAAAATGTAACTAAGAATAGGTACTCTGGCGCAAACCCTCGAGTTGCTGTTCATAGTTCTCTCTGAGCACATCACTGTCGTATCCTTCTTCTGGGTCTGTTATAAGGTACTTGGAATGAATTAAAATGTAACTAAGAATGAAGGAGTTCCAATTTGAAGGACTGGGTATGAGGTACCTACATAATCGTTTCCTGTCCTGCGATTCACAGGGGTGGAGGAATCATCAGGGCCGAGGTCTGGTGCCTCGTTGTAGGGATAGGCGTTGAACGTGACAGGGAAGACAACGTTGCGAGCACCTTGTTCTGTAGGACACTGGATAGCTAGCTGGCCAGTTGTGGGGATAGACTCTGTGTTAAGTGCAAAAGCATCAAGACGGCTGACGCCTTTGGCTTTGTGGAAGCTGCAAGTCTAAATGTCGCAATGTGGATCAAGCAGGGGTGCTAAGACGCTTGGAACAAACGTATGCGGTGGGACTCCAGTGATGTCCACAGTCACTTTCATCTCCCAGTCCACTAGATGAGCGCCATACTGGTTGGACCATGGGAGAAGCCTCATACAGAAGTCACGACCTTGAAGAATGCGAGAGGAAGTGACAATATCTCTCTCTTCAACATTGTCAAGCTGGATGACAAAGTCAGAGCCGAAGCGAGAGATGACTATGGGGTTGGCCAGGTTTGGGAATTGATCTAGGAAGGCAAGGCGTATGTCTTTGGTTGTAGGCTTTGCATTTCTGGCGAAAATGTGGTTCGCAACAACAGCGTTCTGGAAATGCATCTCGGTCGCGACGATCTCGGTGTGCTCGTCTGCCCGGAGGACAGCGAGACCTGGAAGAGAGTGGCCGTTCTACAGAGCAACAATAAAAGGCAGTTACTAATTCTGTAAGCATAAGTTTCCAGCGGTTCAGCCTAGGTATGAATTGATGCATGCATGTCGACGGCTATGCCACAATAGCACATGAAAAAATATGCAGAGATGAAAAAAGAAATCATGGGCAGTTTGGAAACAACAAAAACACAGTAAAATAGAAACTTAGATCTATTATGGCAAGGAAACAAAAGCGTACCATGCTGAAGCCGAAGTTGATGCGGAAGCAGAGTACTGAGTCCGATCTAGAGGAAAAGAGATAACGATTAGCCATGCAGATCACCAATGCGTCTAAAATATATAACGATGGGGAGGTGGAAACTAATGCTTTTGCTTGCAGGATTCGTCAAGATGCCTGACCTTTGTTGCATCATATTTCTGCAGATCTGCAGGGTTTAGTTCGCCGGCGATGCAGTTCATTTGTGGACTCCCGTGTACTTTCTCCAATTCTCGCACTGCCACACAACATGGACCAGTTTGGGGTGGGAGCTGAACGAGGGCTCCTTTTCCTATGTATAACTTGCACAGGCTCACAATATTGTTCTTTTCTTGAGCGGTACATGGCGATCCAGATACAGGGTTAACAGCAATTATTGTGATCAACAGGAGTAAAACCGCTACTTTCAAGGGGAACATCTTTTTGCACATATTTTTGGTGATTTACTATCAGGTGGTTACAAACTGGATGAACGAATAAACAATGGGTCGTGCACCTATATAAAGGAACAAAAACACTATACAATATAATGGGTCGTGCACCTATATCTATCTATCTCCGCCACGGAAAATCAATTTTCCATGGCGGGCGTACTATAACGCCGACCACTGAAAATGCCTAGGCCCAGCAGGCCCTGGGCAAGGCTCGATAACCGTCTGCACTATAAATAGAGAAGGTTAGGGTTTGGCACTCACACACTCTCTCCCACCCGGTTCCCATCTCTCTCTAGCAGCGCACTCTCTCCAACCACCTCTCCTCTCTCCCACCATTCCACTCCCCAGGCGGCCCCTTCTCTCTTCCCATCGGCGCACCTGTCCCTTCTGCTAGTGCCTGTCCCCTCCCCTCCCGTCCAGTACGAGGTGGTGGATCCATGACGGCGGCATGCGGTGAGGCAGTGCGCGACGAGCTGTGCGAGGCCGCTGCGCCACGAGGCCACCACGACGGCGGCCTTCTTCTCCATCGAGCACGGCATGAGGCCACGATGGAGACCTTTCTTCGCCGAGCACGGAGGAGGTGGTGGATCCATGACGGCCTTCTTCTCCGATCCAAGCGAGGAGACCTTCATCCGGCGGCCCCTTCTCCAATGCAGGCGGGGAGGTGGATCCAGCCCGCCCACGGCGGGGTCGACAGATCCGCGGCGGGCGTTCCCTCCTCTATCTCTCGGGCGGGCGGCAGCACCTAGTGGTGGTGGAGCAGCTGGATCTGGCTGCTCTTGCTCTCCCGGCGGTGGATCCGGTTCAAGAGGCGGCGGATCCGTTGGTGGCGGGGTCCAGGCGATGGGATCTAATGGTGGATTCGACGACGGCGGCGCTATTGTCCTAGATGGGCTCGGCGGGCCTGTCTTGGTTTTTCCTTCTTTTATTTTTTGATTGGGAACTCTTAATGTGTCCACCACGATTTACCGTGACCTTATCACCGTGGACGGGGTTACATTCCCACCGGGGAAAACCAAAATCATCCACCACGAGTTTTTTTTTATCTAGTAGTGCAGAGAGGGAGGCCACGCGAATCCAAGCGCTGCGGAGTGCTAGATCGAGAGAGGGAGGCTGCCCCGACAGCTCCATTGCGAGCCCTTGGTCGTCACTCATCCTGCTTGTGTTGTCACTAGCTAGGGAGGGGGAGCCACGAGCCACTCCTCCGCCTACGCGCCATCGCCCATTGGGGAGGGAGGGCCACAAACGCACCGCCGAGGGGGAGGGAGGGCATCGGGAGAAGGGAAAGTGGGGAGAGGACTGAGTATGGGAGATGGGGAGGGGTGGCTGAGTGTGGAAGTTGGGTGAGTGAGAGATTAGGGTTTGTATGTAGATATACAAGGAATCAGTTAACAGGTTGGTTTGGGCCTTTTCAATTTCTGCTGGGTTGGCCCTATTAATGGTGGCAGGTTTTTAACCATGGCGGTTATTTTATAAAACCACCACAGTTAATAGATTAATGGTGGTTGTTTTTTGCCGTGCCGCCGACTTGCCCTGCCTTGATTAACCATGACAGGTTTTTTAAAAAAAAACCGCCACAATTAATAAAATGGAAAGGCCTTGTAAAAGACTTTAGAAGTAGTGTAAATATAACAAATTTAGAGATAACATGAAAGACTTATGTACCTCCATTTTCTTTCCTAATCAAACGCTATCATCCTTGTGATTAATTGTGATTGATTGATACATGAAAGCATTTAATACAAAATTGGCTTTTGTTCTCTAGGATGCATTATATTTGAGGACACATTTTGAATGCTAGAATACACTATATTATAGGAAGAAGGGAGTATCTATATTTGTCTCTCTATCTATACACAAACTTCATGTCATAGAGTCTAATATCTTATTGTTAACAAAAATACCATACCCATCAAAATTGGCAGGCCAAGCAATTGTCGATCTATCAAACAGATTAAGCTCATGGAAGAAGGAATGCAACCAGCATAACTGCAACATATTTTCAGAACCTTTTTTTCACACATAAACAAATGCAACCGGCATAAATGCAACAACCAAGTATTTTGGAAAGTTATACAGCAAAAGCTTTTAGAAAATCACACTTTCCATTACTCAAATTGTAGAATACATAATTTAAAGTTCCAATATTTTGGAAAATTATAAAATCACTTATTTTATTAAGAAATAATGACTCATATTTGCTGGGTTAAATACCTAGTATGCCTAGGGCACCATCTTTGGTCTGTACATCAAGTGATGAATTACAGCATTAGGGTTGGAAGGGGAACTGGGGTAGGAGATTGTTGTTTTTGTTGAGTGTGTAGTTGTGATCCCTCAATTGACTGTAATATATATTGAGGGGTAGGCCTCACCTGAAGGGAACATGTTTGAAAAGAAATCGACAAGTTTCCAAAAACATTGAGCAAGTTTCCATTATTAAGTAAGATTTAACTCGGCCTCAGAATGGGAAAACTAGCCTGGGTGGTTGTCAAAACTGGCTTTGTTGTTTTTGGTGGTCTAGAAACAATTCGAACAAATTGAAACTCACCAAAATTGACAAATCGAAGCAAAAGCGGGAGGAGAAAGACAAGTACATGAAGAACATAAAACGTGATATCGATTCACATGAGCACAATTCAAATCTTGAATAATCCCTGAGGATATATAAGAGGAGGTAAGGCTTCCATTCCCACAAGAATCACGGGTTCACAAACTTAGATTACAAGATTGCGAGATGAATCATCTAAGGACCTCTAAAGTGAACCCTAGAGAGATCGATGGAGAGAATCTGAGAATCAAAGAGAACCAAAGAGGTCAATTGGTTTGGGAGGCAACACCCTCTTATTTGCTAGGGCTATTTGACAATCCCAAAGTGTCTATGGTAACTAGAAAGAAACACCTAATCCTAGAGGTATAATGGTCCAACTCAGAGATCGCTGATCCAATAGCCAGCGCCCTTTATGATATAGCCGTCCCGACATGGACTCCTTAATGCCACCACGTGCCGCTTCCAATTCATGATGAAACCGCACCTAGGTTTTGAGGCCCAAACCTAAAACCCGTACACGGTGTTTTTTAATTGCGGCCCAAACCACCAAACCAGCTCGATCGATCGTGCCACCTCATCCTTGACTGCCCGGCCGCCAAGTCTTCTAGATCCTTTTCGACCACAGTCCTGACTTGATCAACACGGTAACTCCCTGCACTTGTGCTTGTCAATGTCCCCAAGTGTCGATCACTGCAGGTAGTCACATGACTTCCTGTTCCTCGGTCCAACCTCATGTCCATCCTTCACCACTCCTAGTTCATTGCCACAGCACATCCCTATTTGTCTTTCATCTCGTTGTCATCACTGCCTCCAACCTCCACAACCTAAGAGATATGTTGCACAACTCAACTCACGCCACGGTTAATCCACAAAGTTAACCCAAGATACGAGTCATGTTGATAATCACTAATCACAAATCGAATTAGAAGGGCACATATAAACCTTGTGCATGTTCGCACAGTTGTTAAAGGAAAAAAAAAATAATTTGGTTACAATCATCAGAATGCACTTGGACCACAATACACCGTAGCTAGTCAAGAACACATCCATCATGGCATGATGCTGTAGTTGGTATAGACAGCCATCAGATGGAAGAGAGGACCACATGCATATACTATAGAACACTACCAACAAATTCCACTGCACTACAGAGTTTGCAGTCCATATCCTGGCCACAGGTGAAAAAGTAATAAGCCCTGGTGTCCATGGATGATGGATTACGCATAGCCAGCGTGGTTGATGGCTGATGACTTGCCACATGACTTGCCAACTGAACCAGATGAAAACTGCACGAGGAGCCCACACAAAGCTTGCAGTAAAAGGCGGTCAGGATAAGCATAGCATCTATGCATAGCATCTATCTACATTTCTCACTTGTGTACTACCCCATATGGAACTGCGCTCCATATAAGCATTCCATTTATATTTTTCACTTGTGTACTACCCCATATGGACCTGATGAGCTCCATAGCCGCCCCTATACTTTTAGTTAGCTATTAATCAATATAAAAGACAGGCCGGCAGGCCGATTAGTGTATGGACTATGGTCAGATGTAGGAGTATATACATAGCTACTCTGAGTTAACGAATCCGAAAGACCAGTGACTGGCAGTCAGCAGATTAATATGGCGAGCATCAGCAGCGACGAGAAGGCGGATGCGGTGGTGCAGAACAAGAAGGTAGTGCTAAGGAGCTATGTCACTGGTCTCCCCACCGAAGAGGATATGGAGATCGTTGTGGACACCATCAGTCTGCGTGTGCCGGCAGGGCAGATCGCCGTGCTGGTCAAGAACCTCTACCTGTCCTGCGACCCATGGATGCGTGACCGCATGATCAAGCACGAAGACGGCGACCCCACCAAGCTTGCTCCGGACTTTGTCATTGGAGAGGTATGAGTCCAAATTCGATCCACCCTCAATTGGAGCATTGGAACCTGTTGAAGAAATCTGTGTGATCATTGATCATGTCAGGCCATGGTCAATTTCTGTGTTGGCGAGGTGATCGACTCAACTCACCCCGAGTTCACGGTCGGCGACCACGTCTGGGGGATGAGTGGATGGGAGGAATACACACTCGTCACCCAGACGGAATACCTGAACAAGATCCACCACAAGGAGCTGCCGCTCTCCTACTACACGGGTGTTCTTGGTCAGCAATCTCAATGACTGCATGCACCACTCTGTCTAGTTCGTTGAATTCTTCTACGTTTTCCCTCTGGTTTGCTCGTCAGTCGTCACTGACGTTGGTCCAATATCAACCAGGCATGACCGGGCTCACTGCATATTCCTGCTTTTTCGAGCTTGGGAAACCGAAGAAGGGCGACTTTGTGTTCGTCTCGGCGGCGTCAGGCGCCGTCGGACAGGTCGTCGGGCAGCTCGCCAAGATCGCCGGTTGCTACGTGGTCGGCAGCGCCGGCTCCGACGAGAAGGTAAACCTCCTGAAGACCAAGTTCGGCTACGACGACGCCTTCAACTACAAGTCCGAGACCGACCTCGGCGCCGCTTTCAAGCGGTGCCTTCCCGAGGGCATCGACATCTACTTCGACAGCGTGGGCGGCGCGACGCTGGACGCCGCGCTGCTGCAGATGCGCCAACACGGCCGGGTCGCCGTCTGTGGCATGATCTCGAATTACGGTTTGGCGGAGCCGTACGGCGTGCGCAACCTGTACTGTATCATCGGCAAGGCCATCCGGGTGGATGGGTTCAACGTCAATGGCTACTTCCATTTGTACAAGAAGTTTGAGGAGGAGATGGCTGGCTACATCAAGGACGGGAAGGTCACCATCGTGGAGGACGTCATCGAGGGGGCATTGACAACGCACCGGCAGCTCTAATTGGATTGTTCTCTGGCAGAAATGTAGGGAAGCAGTTGGTTGCAATTGCAGGGGCATGAGTTGAAGCAGGAACTCCGTAACGGTGTCGGTCTTCTACTACTTGTGTGATGCCGACATATCGGACTGGGGTGTGGAGGTAATACAGACTGGTAGGACAATATAGAGCCTCTACCTAGTGTCATTTCGCAAAAGAGTACTTGTGTCATAATAAGAGTGCATCGTTATTGTATTGAGGACAAACATATTTATGGTTTGGATTTCATCTGCATATTCACCTCCAAATAAATGCAGTGTACTTTAATTCAACATTTCAGTCGTGATAAATCAAACACACTATAACGATTTGTATAGGTGATTATGGAAGCCAGCTACATGATTGATGCGGTTCCAAAATCATACACACTATAACGATTTGTATTCGCAGCTGGTATGCCTCTCTATAGAGGTGGCTGACCTAGCCGCTCTACGTGTCTACAAATGGATTTCTAAAGGTGGCTCAAAATTTAGGCGCCTAAAGCATTTTTAAGATATTATAATGCAGCGAAAAAGCTTTTTAATTTTGAGAAAGCACTCACCATGCTGGCCATGCTCATATTTTTCTGGATTTATTTTAGAATTTTCCAGCGTTATGCTTTAAGCGGTAAGCAACGTTCCCATCGACAACGAGGCGCTATGATGACTTCAAAAATCTCCAGATCTGCCGGATCAATCCGCCGGATGTGCTCATGTCACAGCCGAGTTGCCGGGCGGCGGTGAGAGGCGGTGGCGGCGGGCGCTGGCGGGGTGGTGGCAGCGCGCGGGGCTGGGGGTGCACGAGCGGCTGGAGGGCAGGGGGCGGCGGCGGCTGCAGACTAGGGTTGGGAGCAATATTTTCTTTATTGCTTGTCCCATGAGACTACATCTCCTTGGTTTATATAGCCCTCTTATGTGACTTGTAATGCAAGCAATCTCTAAAGGTTTTTCTTATAAATCGAAATACCTTTTTAAAAGCAAACTCTTATTCTTTTCCTAATAGGAGATTTCTTTATAGAGTGGAATATCCCCTTTACAAACAAAGATCAAACTCTATCCTAAGATTCCGAATCGAAGGCGGTGACGATGACGAGGAAGTGGCAGCGGCGGCGGCAGCCCCGGGCACGTGCCCCCACCCCTCGTGGGCTGGCCAGACTCGCGCCTAGCCCCCTCTGGGCTGGGCTGAATTTGTATTGTGACAGCTCATAGGGTAGGATTTGTGTACATGTATTTAGGGATGAGTGTGCGTGCGTGTTGTAGAAGTCTCTATTTGTAACATGTAAAAAAAAAAAAAAAAAAAAAGATTATGGAGCGTCCAAGTCACATGACTTTCAACAAATGTATGTAGCTTGTGGGATTCAAACACCTAACTGCTTAATCTCAAAAATCACTTCAAAGAATTTTCCTTTAGTCAATTTACAAGATTTTGAAATAATTATTTGACTCATTGAATGAATTCAAATCATAAATGTTTCAACCGGAAATTAGTAGATATCTTCGAGTACTGCAGCTTTGGTTGGCTGTTCCTCCAAATGAAACATTCAAAAACTAAAATTTTAAAATATAAAAAACTCAAATAGATTTTTTATTAGATAAAATGATTTCAAAAAAAAAAAAGGATGTTTGATTTCTAATAGATCTACAACTTTAGGTCACTCAAGAAACTTTGAATAGAAAAATAGGTGAAATTCAAACTGAATTTTTGGACAATAGATAATTTTCAGTGAAAATTTTGTGAACTATAATTCTTTTGATCCTTTTGACAACTGTATGTTTGATTTTGGTCGTTTCTCCGTATAAAGCCATTTTAAAATTTAAAAAGTTTAGATTTCAAAATGTCAGAACTTCAAACAAAATTTCTTGGGTACATGATTTCAAATGAAAAAGTCATCGACTATAAAGTTATACAAATCTTCGAGGTATCCAACTTTAATAAAATGTTGTTTTCATACGCCTTTGTTAGGAAAAATTATGAGTTATATTATGTTGCGCCTATTTTAGAGATGGTTCTATAGATCCAACCACTGCTAAACTTTGATATAAAAGTTGGTTTTCAAACGTCTTAGTTAGGAAACTGTCATGTGCGAAAGTGGGCCCGTCGAGGATCGGGCTAGGGCAGCCCTACCGGTGATGGCCGGACCCTTTTGGGGGGGCGCGGGCAGCGCCGCCGCCGCCACCGCCACGTCACCGTTTTTTCGTCTTCGGCCCCGTCGTCAAGTTAGGATTATTTTAGGACTTTTTTGGTGTGCAAGAGATATTCCAATTCTATAAGGAAAACCTTTATTAGAAATAAATAGGATTGCTTGTAAAAGGTATTCCAACCATATAAGGAAACCTTTAGAGAAATTGGTTGGATTACAAGTCCCACTAGGAGGGCTATATAAGTAAAGGGGTCTATAACCTCTTAGGGAGACATAATAAAGAAATAATCTCGTGCTTCTCTCTTTCTCTCTCACCGCCGCCATGACCCCCTTGCCGCCACCACCCCGCCGCCGCCCGCCACCACATCGCCCCTCACCGCCGGCCGCCGCGCCTTTCCTCCACTACGGCCGCCGCTCCCCAACCGGCCTCGCCCTCACCGCCGCCTGCGCCATCGCCGCCGCCCGGAGATCGCCGCCGACGTGTCAATCGGCCCAATTGATCTGGTTTGTGACGAAACACTAGTACACAAAATATTTTCCGTGACACCCCTAAATAAACACCACGGCGGGTAAACATTTTGCCCACCACGGTTAATAGCCGGCTGGTGAAGCCAGCCGCATGCCTAGGTGCCCGTCACGGAAAATACATTAACCGTGGCGGCGTTGTAATATGTCCACCACGGTTAATGTCCATTTTCCGTGGTGGGCATTTTAATCGCCCGCCCACGGTAAATAGATTAATCGTGTCGGTCATTTTAATATGCCCGTCACAGAAAATCACCCAGGCCCAAAAAGCCCAATAGGCCCGATAGTCATCTTATTATATAAATATGGAGGAGCTAGGGTTTCTATCAAAATTCACTCTCTCCCTCTCCCCTACCCACCAGCGGCGGCCGATCCCCACACGAGCGCTCTCTGGCCCTCTCCCCGACGCGAGCACTCTCTCCCTCGTGAGCACTCTCTCACACGCGCTCCGTCCGACATTTTCATCCTCCTCCCACGTGCACCCGCGCTTCGGCCTTCCTCCACTCCGTGCTTTGGCCTTCCTCTCTCCCACGCGCACCCTCTCCCTCTTCCTCTCCCTCTCACTCTCCTAGTGCCATGCCGGATGCGACTGATGGCAGCGCTTGTGGCTGGATCTAGCCGGTGGCGGCGTCAGGTCGCCGGATCCGGCCCGTAGGGGTGTGGGTGGCCAGATCCATGCGGGGGCGTTACAAGGAGGCGGCGATTGCGTGGATCCAAGGCTGCATCGACTACAGCGGCCGGTCCACCTTCCTCGGCGGCGGCGAGCCCAAGCGCACGGGTCTGGCGGCTGATTCTCCTTCTTCAGCTGGTTTTCCTTCCTCGGCGGCCAGATCTAGCAGACGGGGCCGCAGGATCTGCCCCGACGCGGGTGGATCTGGTGACGTAGGGCTCCATCGACCGGTTCTCCTTCTTCGGCGGCGGCGAGCCCAAGCGCACAGGTCCGGCGGCCGATTCTCCTTCCTTGGCCGGTTTTCCTTCCTCGGCGGCCAGATCTAGCGGACGGGCCACGAGATCCGCCTCGGCGCTGGTGGATCTGGCGACATATATATGGCTCCATCGATCGAGTTCTCCTTCCTCGGCAGATGGCGGTGATCGGGCTCCATCGGCAGCGGCGGCGGCAAGGCAAGGGCGGCGGTGGCCGAATCCACGGCGGGAGAGCGGCTCAAGAAGCGATGGCGGCGCGGGATCCACGGCAAAGGGCGGCTCAAAGGATCCTACGATGCAGATCCACGCCCCGGGCTGATGAGCGGCGATAAGCGGCAGCGGCTGCGTGGATGGGCTCGGTGGGCTCATGAGTTTTTTGTTTTCTGGATGATTAACCGTGGCGTGCTCCACATATTTACTGTGACCCTTGTAGGGTGACGGGTGTGGACGCCCGCCAACAATTTTTTTCAGTAGTAGTGAAAAATTGTGAATTTGTTATATGCAGTCCTACTGACCACTCACCAACCAATCATTGTAGCTGTTCGCCAAGCACCAACCTTCTACTACGGTACTACCCCAGATGAAACTGTGCCTCATAGCCGCCCCCAACGACCATGCTTGAATACCACCTTATTTTGTAGCTTCTGTACTACCCCATATGGAACCAAGCTCCATAGCCCGCCCCTCTACTTTTTTAGTTGTCAATACAAAAGACAGGCCCGGCCTAGTAGTGGATTGATGATGTGTACAGTAGTAGTAGTATATATAGTGAGAGAGAGCTACTCGGAGTTAACGAATGCATGGGGAAGATGCTGGGTGGCGCTAGTGGCCGGTATCCATGGGAGGATGGTTAGATTTGGAGATGACTCGTGGGTCCTCAATGACGTGGGTCCTCTTTTGATATCGATTCACTTAAGATCAATATATATATGATGATACCGGTGCCCTGCCGATAGGACCAACGATGTCTAGACAGTACAGAAATAAGAAACTAGCAAGATTTAGGTTGATGATAATTAAATTGTAATGACAAGTTTATAAATAGATGAATAATTGTAATGGTGTCGCAACTCACAACTGTCAATTTTATAAGGGCATGAATCCAAATAACCAAATCATACCAACTACTGACCAAGAGATCATTGCAGCCGTTCACTAAAGCACTAACCATGCATGAATCCCTCTCATCTTGTTTTCTAACTTTTTGTATGCTACTACTACGGTACCACCCCAGATGAAGGGCAATGCTGAGGTACTCCTGTTACCTGGTGGGAGGTAATATCTCAGATTGATCCGGACCGTTGATTATTTACAAATTAATGAATTAATAAATGAATTAATAAATACAAGAATAGGAAAATCCCGCATCCTCTGTTACGGCAATCCCCCGCATGTCCGCCCCCGCATGTCCGCCCCCTTCCAAGCCAAGCATGGACTGCATGTCCGCCCCCTTCCAAACGGCGCATGGACTGCATGTCCGCCCCCTTCCAAAGCGGCGCATGGACTGCATGTCCGCCCCCTTCCAAACGCGCGACGGGACAAGGAGAACAACGCCGATGGAAGAAATCACGGAGAGCAGCGCCAACGCTGATGGAAGAAATCACGGAGAGCAGCGCCAGATCCCCTCGTAGCGGTGCTGCCGATGGAGGAACCTTCCATCCAGGTGTGTACATCTTCTTCCCCATCAATTCTCGATCTGATTTGTCCATCAAATTTCTGAATCATATTTCGTTGAATCAGGGAACGCTTTCACGGGACCAAATCCACAGATTTCCATCGACATGCAACCCACTACATAGCATCCACCGCCACCTACACCGCGATTGGAAGCGGCCATCGTGGAGCACTCCAACCGGACCTTGCCGTTGGAAGAGCAGGCACGGTGGCGGCGGCTTCACAACGACAAGGTCATCACCGGCAGAAGGAACGGGTCACCTGCATCAAGAATGGTATGTGCTCCACTCCTACTCTCATCACGGATGGAGCTTCCTGGAGGCGAAATGGGGTCATGCCCCCTGTTCATGGATATGTTCCTAGAATTCATAGAATTTTGATATGATTCATCGCACTTGGGTAGCAATTTGGTCTGACAACTATTGAAATTGTAGCTTCAGTTGTGTTTTTCCTATTATAAACTCGGTGCTTTGATTAATGGTCACTTAGTTCTTTGTTATTTGTACTTGGGAAAACACAGTTCACAGCAATTTTTTAATGTGACTTGGGTACCAGCCTCACTACAATGTGCATCCAGAAATACTAAAATAAAAAATGTGGCTTTTGTTGCAGTAGATCCTAATCTGAGATCTATAAAGTATTACTGTTAGCATTTGTTTATTGATGTACTGCTGATACAGTACTAGATCCTAATCTGAGATCTATAAAGTATTACTGTTAGCATTTGTTTATTGACGTACTGCTGATACAGTACTTACATTGTTCTTTATTTTTGTAATCACAATTGAATTCAGATTGTTGATGTTGGTGGAGTGTGGGCCTTAGCTGATACTATAAAATGGTAATTTTCTATTGCATTGTTTTTGTATAAGGTTTGAATGGAATAGTCTAATTTTGATGTTTTTCCTCTTTTATATGATTGACAAGCAGATTCAAACCGTTTGTATGCCGGGAAATTTGTGAAACTGTGTAGGAATTTGACAGAAGAACAAAAACGTATTGTTAGAAAAATTAGATTAGGCGGCCTGCTTAGTATACCGTCTATGCCTATTCAACGCATGTTAGTGGAGTCTCTCGCTGAAAATTTCAATGAAATTGATAGGACCTTCAATTCTGCGCCATGTGATTCCTATGTCTACTTGGGATATGTACTGTATCTTAGGTTTATTAGACGAAGGAGAGAAAATTGAATTTAGTAGGAAACAAGCAGACCCTACATTTTAAATTGGGAAGTTGTTGTGAAGAACAACATTCCACAACAAAGTGATGGGTAAGTGTCCTTTATGATTCTATATGTCGTTCATAGATCATAATTTGTAATGAACTAATGTTGTTAAGTTACAAAATTATAATCGCAGGTGTTCATGTGGAATTTTTGCAATAAAGTATATGCAATACTGGAATGGGAGTGAACTAACAAATACGTTCTCTCAAAATTACATGGAGACATTTAGAAAGAAGATGCCTGCAGAACTGATACTTTCGCCCTTAAATAGTCTTACCAGCATCAAAGATCATGTAAATGCCATGCACAACTTTTTAGTTTGTATCTAGGAGTACGTACTACAACAGGTTCTGTCAATGGTGGTCTAACTATTTTCATTAGTGGTACTCCTTGTTTGTGCCTAAAGTAACATATTCATGTTTAAGGTCATGTTGCTACTACTTGTGCTGTTAAATAATAAGAAGCATACTTGTGGTGCTGCTTATATGTGTTTGGCTGTGTCCTTTAGTTATGCAAAATTTTCACCGGCCTGTGCCTTACTGCAGTTTAAATAAGGTCATAACTTCATTTTCATTTGCACCGGCCTGTGCCTTACTGATGTCTGATGTCCTTGTGGTTCAAGAGGTGGTCGTTTCTGTGTTCCTCGAAAGAAGTTGGTCCTCCCTGACAAGTAAATTCCACCACCAAACACTTTCTCAGGTCTGCATAGAAATTTTGATCAGTAACAATGCTGCCAACAGCTAAAAAATTATTTGCAAATTTAGATGTCCCATACTCTTTTGATCCAATGTCACCAGTGTGGTCAATGAAGTTAAGATCCCTTGGAACGGAGGACAGGACATGAATTAGGTCTGCAACAGAGAGAAAAACTTAAAGATTTATAATGATCTCCATTGATTAAAGAGGACAATCACAAAATAAAGACTTGCTGGAATAATTAAGGAAGCACCCAAGCAGATTTCTCTTTAAAAGATTCAATTTTTTATGTGGAGCACCAAAATAAGCATGATATATTCTAGCACTCAAGTGTGATGTAAACAGAACTTGCAATCATGCACATCATTTGGCATAAGCTCTACAACAGACATAAATATTTGGGTGTGCTCTTTCGACAGATATAAGTATAGCAGGAGCACAAGTTTTGGCATGTGCGCAACTAAAACTAATCCATAATTAAGAGGAGCCTCAAACTATTATTACTGACAGTACAGCTTTCAATGCAAAGTAAGACTGACAGCTTGCAAATTCTCTGAAATTGGTGGGGAACACATACCAGAGACCGGCGCCTGACACCGCGTCGGCGCGTCGCCGCCTCACGCTGCCCGCCGCCGGCAACTCGCCCTCGCTGGTGGATGTCGTCGAGACCGGCCGGCGGATGCCGTCGAGACTGGCCTTCCTCGGACCGGCAACTCGCGGCTAGGTCTTCGGTCGGGGTGACCGTGTGATGCACCAACCCCCGTGCCCCCCGCCTGCTCTGCCGCGCGAGTCCGCGCTGCGACTCTGGGCGCCGCGCCCTGAGCACCGCCGCCCCGAACTGCTCTGCGCCGCCGAGGCCGCCGCCGCAGCCGCCCCCGCCCTACTGCAGACCGCCGCGCCTCCCTGGTAGGACGAGTGGAGGACTGGATGAGGGGCTGGATGTGGATGGAGGGCTGGTCCTGGTCGGCTGGAGGAGGCGAGGTCGTGGAGCAGCGCCGCCGCGGCGCGTGACCCGGCCGTGACTCAACGCGTCGGCGCGAGGCAGTCAGGCAGGGGGAGAGGACTTCTTCCAGCACAGGCGTCTTGCTTCATGGGCTTGGGCCTGCTAAAAGGACATTTGACATTTTAGGCCCGTTGTAATAAAAAAAAAAACCATCTGATATCATTTCCTTGAATTTCAAATTTGAAAAATTCAAATTTAGTATTGCTTGATCAGATGGTTTCAAATAAAAACTTGACAACCGCAAAGTTTCATTTCCTCTCATGATCAATGTTTATAATAGTTGTTTCTCCATCATAGGCCTTAAAAAAAAATCAAATCAAATTTTCAATGTTAAAAATTCAAACTTATTTTGCATGACAAGATGATTTCAATTCAAAACTTGTCAACAACAAAGTTTCATATCTTCTCAGAATCTACAGTGTTTATTTTTGTCATTTATTCGTCTCACATAGTGTTAGTAACAACGTTCACAAATCTTATATCTCTCCCTAGTAGTTTCATAAACTATATGAGAGCTATTTAGATTTCGTGAACCATGATACTATCACTTTGTGAAATGAAGAATTGACCAAATTAAAAATTGTACATCTTCATGAGTTATACAACTTCTATGTTTATGATTTTTTTAGATGAAGTCATTTAGTGTTCGAAATGACGTCTAAAGTTGTCATTTTAAAATTTGAATTTCAAAATGTGCACAAGAAACGGTGAATAAGACAATGGCGGTAAGCGCATAATAACTTGATGGATCATGATTTTGGAAAAAATTTAGAAAAAAAAAATCATCACATTCGAGTTCATATGAGGGGAGAACGACTAGTTACAAATTTTGCCATGGATTAAAAGAAAAATAAGTGTTCTTCAACACACCTAACCACACACACTAATATGCATTAACAAACTAGTTACACATTTTGTTTCCTTTTTAGCATCTATGCACCTTGTACTCTTATATCTAACTCTAACGTGCATGACACACATTTCAAAAAAAAAAAAAATTGTGCATGACACCACGCTACAACGTGCATGACACACATTTCAAAAAAAAAAAAAAGTTCATGACTGACGCACACCACATGCATGACCTATACAATTATAAGGCAATGAATATAAAAAATAAAAAAAGGACACCACACATGCGTGACATGAATGCATGGCCTATACAAGTATAAGGTAATGAATTATAAGGCAAGGAATATCAAGAATAAAAAAAATAAAAAGACACCTCACATGCGTGACATCTACAGTTATATAAGGCAATGAATATCACGCATAAAAAAATAAAAAGATTTTCCATATCATACGGATTACACATGCATCAAAAAAACTAAAAAATATATTTTTATTTAAAACTTCCCTTATTTACCCTATTTTGTAAAATAAGAAATCAATAAATACTATTACCTCCTAGGAGGTAATAGATGATCAGGACCGTCCGATCGAAAAAAAAATACGGTCCACAATCATTTTGGGAGTACCGTAGCCCAGATGAATTTTTACTTGTGACCCCTGTAGGGTGACGGGCGTGGACGCCCGCCAACATTTTTTTTCAGTAGTAGTGAAAAATTGTGAATTTGTTATATGCAGTCCTACTGACCACTCACCAACCAATCATTGTAGCTGTTCGCCAAGCACCAACCTTCTACTACGGTACTACCCCAGATGAAACTGTGCCTCATAGCCGCCCCCAATGACCATGCTTGAATACCACCTTATTTTGTAGCTTCTGTACTACCCCATATGGAACCAAGCTCCATAGCCCGCCCCCTCTACTTTTTAGTTGTCAATACAAAAAGACAGGCCCGGCCTAGTAGTGGATTGATGATGTGTACAGTTGTAGTAGTATATATAGTGAGAGAGAGCTACTCGGAGTTAACGAATGCATGGGGAAGATGCTGGGTGGCGCTAGTGGCCGGTATTCATGGGAGGATGGTGAGATTTGGAGATGAGGTGCTCCCCTGCTTCCTTTTTCAAAAAAAGATTTGGAGATGACTCGTGGGTCCTCAATGACGTGGACTTGAGGGAGAGAGTAGCAAATGCACTTAAGATCAATATATATATATGAGAATACCGGTGCCCTGCCGATAGGACCAACGATGTCTAGACAGTACATACAGAAATAAGAAAGTAGCAAGATTTAGGTTGACGATAGATTGTAATGGCAAGTTTATAAATAGATGAATAATTGTAATGGTGTCGCAACTCGCAACTGTGAATTTTTATAAGGGCATGAATCCAAATAACCAATATGCAATCATACCAACTACTGACCAAGAAATCATTGCAGCCGTTCACTAAAGCACTAACCATGCATGAATCCCTCATCTTGTTTTCTAACTTTTGTATGCTACTACTACGGTACCACCCCAGATGAAACTGAGCCCCATAGCCGCCCCCAACAATGTTTGAATACCTCATCTTATTTTGTAGCTTATGTACTACCCCATATGGAACCGAGCTCCATATAGCCGCCGCCCCCTCTAATTTTTTTTTTTTTTTAGTTTTCAACACAAAAGACGACAGGCCGGGCCTAGTAATGGATAGATTATGTGTACAGTTGTAGGAGTTATATAACGAATCCACTAGTGAGCCATTTACGCGCACACAGCAGATGAACATGGCGAGCAGCGGCGATGAGAAGGAAGCTGCGCTGGTGCAGAACAAGAAGGTGGTACTAAGGAGATACGTCACCGGGTTCCCGACCGAAGATGATATGGAGATCATTGTGGGCACTATCAGTCTCCGCGTGCCGGCAGGGCTGACAGCCGTGCTGGTCAAGAACCTGTACCTGTCCTGCGATCCCTGGATGCGTGGCCGCATGAACAAGCAAGATGACGGCCCCAGCGTGCCGCCCTCCAGAGAGGTACGCATCTCCACCATCGGTCACTTGCTAGATCAGTTGCTAAACGACTTGGGAGCGTTAGAATCAGAGGTGAAGAAATATAATCTTTGTGTGATTTGTTAATCAGGCCATGGTCAATTTCTCTGTGGGCAAGGTGATCGACTCGACGCACCAAGACTTCACCGCCGGCGACCTCGTCTGGGGATGACCGGATGGGAGGAGTACACCCTCATCATGGAACCCGAATCCCTGAAAAGATCAACCACACCGAATTGCCACTCTCTCTTACTACACAGGGGTTCTTGGTCGGTGATCTCAATGACTGAATTTTGTCTTGTTCTCCTAATTATTCTCCATATATTTTGACTACTTCTGCAAATTCTTCCACATTTTTACTTTCAAATATGACAGTTTGCTCGTCAAAGACACTGATCCAATGTTAACCACCATACAGGGATGCCAGGACTCACTGCATACGCCTGCTTTTTCGAGGTCGGCAAGCCCAAGAAGGGCGACTTCGTCTTCGTCTCGGCGGCATCAGGCGCTGTAGGGCAACTGGTCGGGCAGCTGGCAAAAATCGCCGGTTGCTACGTAGTTGGCAGCGCCGGCTCCGACGAGAAGGTCACTCTCCTCAAGACCAAGTTCGGCTTCGATGACGCTTTCAACTACAAGTCCGAGACCGACCTCGGTGCCCGCGCTCAAACGTTGTCTTCCAGAGGGCATCGACATCTACTTCGACAGTGTGGGCGGTGCGACGCTGGACGCCGTGCTGCTGCAGATGCGCCAGGGCGGCCGGATCGCCGTCTGCGGCATGATCTCCCAGTACAATTTGGTGGAGCCCTACGGCCTGCGCAACCTGTACTGCATCATTGCCAAGGCCATCAGTCTGCAGGGGTTCTACTTTGCTTTCTACATGCATGTGTACGCGAGGTTCGAGGAGGAGATGGCTGGCTACATCAAGGACGGGAAGGTCACTGTCGTGGAGGACGTCGTCGAGGGCATTGATAGCGCACCGGCTGCTCTAATTGGTTTGTTCTCTGGCAAAAATGTAGGGAAGCAGGTGGTTGCCATTGCAAGGGCATGACTTCAACAAGCAGGAACTCCGTAGTGGTGACGAGCTGAACAAAACAAGTCTTGTGGCGCTACTTTTGTGATGCTCTCCTACCGGTCCTAGTTATAATAAGAGGGCATTGTATTGTATTGGAATAAAAAAATATGTTTATAATTTGCATTTCATCGCTACATTCTCACCTAAATGAATGCTAATGCTCTTTTATTTGAATATTTCATGAATCATGTTCAATATACGAAGCAGTGGATTCACACTCGCGTAAATCTGTCGTATTACTAAGATGATGATGATTGTAGAAGCAAACTGCTTGGTCCAGTATAATAAATCAGACATCGCGATATTCTACGGTTTTCTACTATTTTCAGCAATGGTAGTTTTTTTTTTTTTTTTTTTTTTTGAGGCGGCTTAATTTCCATGTGCTATGATGTTCAAACTGAGCTGCCTCTAGAAATGTATTTGAAGAGGTGCCTCTATGTCGAGCTGCCTCGCACTCAAAATTGATTTTAGAGGCGGCTGAAAATAAAGCCGCCTCGAAAGTTAGGAGCTACATAGGAAAATTTGAATTTTTTTCAATCGATCTTAGGTGAAGAAACAACCAGAATAATTATGCAACTGTATAATAGACAATGCAAATTATGTTTGAATTTCTCACATTTGAAATTCAAAACAGTCAAATGAGTTCGATGGAGAAGCGGCCAAAATCAAACTCATAGATATGGAAAAGATATACAAAGTTATAGTTGCTAGCTTTTTTCATTTGAATTTGTTTAGGATGAAGATAAAAAATTTGCTAACAATCATTTCAAAATAGGATGAAGATAATTTACTAGAACAGAAAAACTTTTACCAACGGTCAAAATGATCTTCAGAGCCAATTTAAAAAACTGCACTATGCCATTGACCGTAAAAAGAAGTGATTTTGAGAAGTGTGGTTTCAAAATTGTCCTGAAAAAAATTTTTTTAGGGATGGTTTTCTCAAGACAACCGTCCTTAAAAATCTATTTTAGGGTCAGTTGACTTAAGTCAACTATTTCTAAAAATATTTCCAGATTTCTTAAAAATAATTTAAAATTCACTAAAATAGAAAAAAAAAATTAGTGTGTAGTCTCAGTTGAGTGCCTTCGCCCCCCTTGCCGTCTTGGTTGAGTGCCACGAGGCTGTAGATGCCCACAAGAGCCCCACCAAGCCACCGCCGAGCCTTGTTGTGTGAGCTCGTAGCTGGCAAGCCTTTGACACTCTCTCCCCTTTTTGCCCTAGCATGCACCTGATGCACCATGCACCGTGTGCCATGCACAGGCATGCAGCCTACATGCTGTCCAACGGTGTGCACTTCGTGGTGTGCTAGCCATTGGTCCACTGTAGACCAGCCCCAGTAGGAGCCCGAGCCTTCTGCACGGTAGCACCTGAGCTGCTAAGGGCGTGTTTGGGACGCAGCACGGGAAGAGCCTGGCTCGCTGGCCTGGTTGTGGCCAGCCCGAGCATGGCTGCTGTGGTGCAACATCATGTGTTTGTTTCACAGCCCGGTTCAATTGAGATTGTGTTTGGTTTCCGGCACAAAACGATACGGTTACTCTGCACTAGACATCGGGTAGACTTACCCCCACAATCTCAAGTTTTTATCCTTATTGGCATTTCATCAAACATATGTGGGGCGTCGGCGGAGCTCGTGGCCATGGCGAGTCGCGTGGCGCGTAGGCGAGTTGCGGTCGACTCGGAGACGGAGCTCACGTCCATGGCAAGCCGCGTGGCGTGTCCCGAAGGCGGAGCTCGCGTCCAAGGCGAGCTACGGGCGACCCGGAGGCGTAGCTCGCGGCCATGGCGTGTTGTACGCATGCCGGAGGCGGAGCTCGCGGCCATGGCGAGTTGCGCGGTACCCGAAGGCGGAGTTCGCAGCGATGGCATGCTGTGCGCGCGCTGGAGGCAGAGCTCGCGGCCATGGCGAGCGGCGCGTCCCGGAAGTGGAGCTCGCAGCCATGGCAAGTGGCGAGTCCCAGAGGTGGAGCTCGCGGCCATGGCATGTTGTAGGCGTGCCGGAGGCGGAACTCGCGGCCATGGCGTGCGGCGCGTCCCGGAGGCGGAGCTCGCGACCATGGCGTGGTGTGCACGCGCCGGAGGCAGAGGTCGTGGCCGAGCGGCGCGTCCCGGAGGTGGAGCTCGCGTCCATGGCATGCTGTGCACGCACCGGAGGCAGAGCGCGGCCACGGCGAGCGGCGCGTCCCGGAGGTGGATCTCGCAGCCATGGCGTGCTGTACGCATGCCGGAGGCGGACCTCGCGGCCATGGCTTGAGCGGCGCACGTTGTCGGAGCCGGAGGTCAGGCGGCGCTTGAGCGGTGGGGTGCTGGTGGTGGCGACATCTGGGTGAGAGGCCGAGAGGTGAGAGATCGGAGGTGACCAGAGAGCACCGTCGGGCCACCCCTGCTGCTCGCTTCGTCCAGGCTCTGAAAAAACGGTGGGGGGAAGCTTCACTGGGAGCCTGGCTAGAGGTGCTTTAAATCCCGTGCGCACGAACTCCAAAGCTGTGTCAGAAATACCAAACAAGAGCTGCTGCACGCCGGGAGGGCGAGCCACCCTCCAGGCTCGCTGGCAAACACGCCCTAAGTGTCTAGGCGAGCCCGGCCCAGACCGGCCCATGACTTGCTCATCTGGCCCACTAGGAGCCCAATCAGGCCGAGATCGATAACATTGATCGTTGACCAATCAATATTAATTGGTGACCACACCCACATGTCATTGTCGGTAGGACCTCTGGCCAATCCGGAAGTGCCACATGGTAGCTCGGTGTGATTTCTCTCTACCTTTATTTTTTGGAAAATAGATTAATCATTGCAAATTAATTTGACCTCATGAAAATAAGGAACCAGTTACAAAAAATCTTTTGCAAGGCACCTCAATTTTATTAACTATGGCAGTTTTTTCAAAAAACGCCATATTGAATCACAACCAGGCAAGCCAACCTGTATGCGACATTAAACCACCACCGTTAATCAATTAACGTGGTGTTTTTTTTCAAATAACCGCCATGGATGGTTATTTTACAAAAAAAAAAGGTCACAATTAATCCGCCTTAGCCCACTAGCGAAGGGCGGTTTACGAGCTTATATATATAGCTGTGTCCACAATTATAGTCTGGCTTCTCTAGACTAGAGAGTGGTTTCTTCTTCTCTACCTCTAAATTGGAGATCTGGCCTGAGGACGTTAGGGCAAAGACGAATGGGAGTAGTTGTCCTTATTAACTATAATGCATGGTGGTGAGATGCAAGAGTGTGGTGTGACTGTGTTGGCTTGGGATGGGATGAATGGATGGCTGAGAACTTGTGATATCAGCTGGATTTTGATAATGTGATGGTGTGATCTACTGGGACTATCACATTATGGATTGTTCTCTGGATTGTCCTTCAACGAAATTGTGGATTGTTTCAGGGCTTATTTAGCCATCATTCGCCAGTAAAGTGGTCGGGCTTATTTGTTGCCGTTGTAACGCATGGGCATGATCCTAAGAAGCAAATAAAAAGGCGGGTGTTATGGGTTACGTATGCACATAAAACCATCGTCATTCCTTATGGCTGACACAAGAAATGACTCGAATGTGTAATATCGTGCACAGCATGATCCTAACAAGCAATAAAAAGGTGGGTACCATGATATAAGAAATGACTTGAATGTGTAATATCATGCACCTCGCAAAGCCCAATGTTCTGTCCATGTGTCAAGCCCGTAGAGTTTTAGAAAGGGATATATTGATATCCCGACACGCATCCGGGGCGGATACAAGCCTTGGGCCACTAGGGCCATGGCCCTAGGCGTGGCTTTGAAAATCTTTTAGGTATTGGCCAACTTGTTAGATTGTTAAGTAGCTCTACAAAAAAAAAAAAATACTTGCCGGTGCCAATGTTTACTGGTTGGGTGCCAAATCGAAGGGCTGCAGCCGCTTTCGCTTGCCTTCGACATACGAGCACACGCCGGAAAAGCAAATAGGAGAGGCAGGTTTGCCGATAGTAGTAGCTGAAAAATTTAATTCCCATGGTATTCCTAAATTTCAATTTTCAATTCAATGTCGTATTCCCTAATCCATAAATATTTATGAATAACGGCGTGTTTTTGTTGACCTTTTTTTAGAATTGTACAATAAAGATTACCAAAATGTTTTTACACAAATGTGTATTTGTCGGAGTTGTATTATATTGAGCTGATATGTTTTAGCAACATAAAAGAAATCTAATGTATTTATTATATTGTATCGCTAATATTTTTTGAATGTCAAATTATCGTTACTTATGCTCCTTTTTACCTTTGTCATGTCTTCATTAGTGATGTTAGATTTATAAGCGTGAAATTGAGATATAATCTAAATTAATACATTTGTAAACTACTTTTGATATCTAACGGTATTGCGGACCACGTATAGGTGATACAACCCCTTTGATTGTGGGCTCTAGTGGCCCTAGGCGCTAAAATTGGTCAGCTCCGCCCTGCATGCGCATCGACCGATGCATATGATTCATTATTACAAGTGTTCAAAGCGGTCCAAGAAAATACATAAACAAAGTTACGAGCCAACACGACAAAAGAAGTTCTCCAAAGAAAACAACTAAAAGGCAATTCCGGTATTAAAAACGCCGACCATGCTTTGCAAACACTTCCATCGTGGTTGCCTCAATGACCCTTCAGCCCTCCTTCATAAACAAGCGATCCTCCTCTTTCTAAAAGCAAGGACGGAACACGGTTCAAGTACATCCCCTCGAAGATAACCTACAAATATGACGGTAATGTGGTCTTGTTAAACACAACATCATTCTTTGTTTACCATAGCGCCCAACAAATAGCACGTGCACCCATAATAATTTGAGATCTTCTTTTTCTATTCAACCCTTGCAACCACCCTGTAAACAAATTGTGTACCCTAGATGGTGGTTTTAGATTAAAAAGAAATATGATGATTCTCGGATAAATTTAGCAAAATGGCGAGTCAAAGAGTAAATGTTGTATGGTTTCGTTTGAGGAACAAAAACAACATTTCCAATCTCCTTGCCACTTTGTCTCCTAGCTAAATTATCCTTTGTTAAAATAACTCCTTTGTACAAGTATCACATAAAAACCTTCACCTTGAGGGGTATTTTATGTTTCCAAATTAAAGTATTATATGGTAGAGCATGTTGATTTAACAATGTTCTATAAATGAAATTAAGCGAAAACAACTTTGTTACGATGTAGCCCCCACACATAACGATCTCTTTGGTTATTTAAATGTACAACAATCATGGCTACTATGCCATGCCAAGCCACAAATTTTCTCCCTACAGCGATCTTCCGAAAGCTACATTTAGCGAGAACGTAGACAATATTGTCCTAACATAAGCATTTTTGTTTCTAACAATATTATGTAGTGTCGGAAAGATCGTTTTGACAGGCGTAGCATTATTCATGAATCCTACCAAAAGCGAATCTGAGATCCGTCACCTAGAACAAACCTTCCCATAGACAAGAACTCATCCTTGACCTTCAAAAGGCCAGCCTAGGCGAGAGTCCCCGGGTATGTGTTGAACCTGAGACAAAGTCTTTTCCCTTAGATATTTATTTTTAAGTAATTGTTGCCGTACCTCGTCTCCATTTATTAATTTGAATAACCACTTACTTAAAAAAGACACCTATTGTGCACATCTAAATTTAGGACACCCAAGCCGCCCTAGTCTTTTGGTGTGCAAACTAACTCCCATTTTGTCGATCTATTTTTTTCTTAGGCTCATCATTTTGCCAAAAAAAAACCCCGAGATCTAAAGAAATCTAACTTTTTAGAACACCTCTGGGTATCTCAAAAAAGACATCATGAACATAAGGAGACTACTTAGTGCTGAATTAATCTGAACAAGCCTTCCTCCCACTGAGAGCAACTTGCTTTTCCACCTACTCAATCTCTTTTGGAACCTTTCTTCCACATGTTTTCAGTCTTTATTCATTATTTTTTGATGGTGCATAGGAATTTTTAATAAATATCTAAAAAGGAAAGATCCTACATTGCACCAAAAAATTTGGGTGTACTCCCACTGAGTAGCATTAGCCTCCCGTATAAGAACAATTCACTTTTATGAAAATTGATTTTGAGTCCTGACAATTACTCAAAATCACCAAGCAACAAAAGCTTTATGTTTTTTTTCCTTCTCTAAATCTTTTTTTCCACAAAGAATGGACGAGACTTTATGTGCAACTGTTTGCAAATTGGTAAAAACAAGGAGACTTTAGTTACGATTCTCTAGCTGAGCATATAATAGTTGAGCATGATTCCGTAGTTACGATTCTCAGGAATTGAGAGAAATTGAAAAGTAATTTGATAATACAATGGGAAGCAATTTCTAGATATTGGTTCCAAACAGGCCCAAGAAATTAAAGAGGACCAATAAAGTAATTTTGCCATGACTTACGTAACTGGTGACGTTGGGTAAAATATTTTTTTACTTTTACTTTAGGACTTGCCTATCGTTTTCGGCTAACAAAAGGTGTGTTGAAGTTTTTGGAAACTTAAGAAGAAAAGCACTCTGCTTAGTCAGCTAGAGGGATAAACACTACAAGTAATTTTCATGCTCGTAAAGCCGTCGTCATGCCCTGATGGCTCACAAGACAAATGTGGCTCGGCCCTTGCTGATGTCCGTCTATAAAACTGTACGAGGAGACTGCATTGCTGCATCAGCAGCATACCAAACGATAAGAAAGCTAAGTGCAAGCTCCAGGACAACCATCTCTTTGGTAGGGGAAATGGCCGGCAGCAGCGAGGACAAGGGGGCGCTGGTAGTGCAGAACAAGAAGGTGGTGCTGAGGAGGCACGTCACCGGGTTCCCCACTGAAGATGACATGGAGATCACGGTGGACACTACCAAGCTGCGTGTGCCGGCGGGGCTGACCGCTGTGCTGATCAAGAACCTCTACCTGTCCTGCGATCCATGGATGCGCTTCCGCATGAGTAAACAAGAGGATGGTGGCACAGGGCCGGAGTTTGTCATTGGAGAGGTAGGAAAACTTGCAATCTGATCCACCATTGATTTACTTGTGGCGAATAAACTTATCCTGTTATGGATCCATCAGGCCTTGCTCAATTTCACTGTGGGCGAAGTGGTGGACTCAACACAGCCGGAGTTCAACGCTGGTGACCTCGTCTGGGGGATGAGTGCATGGGAGGAGTACACCCTCGTCACGCAGCCGGAGTCCCTGCGCAAGATCAACCACACCGAACTGCCGCTCTCCTACTACACGGGCGTTCTTGGTCAGCGATGATTTCATCATGCACTATCTATCTTGCAGTAGTTTCCATGTTTCTATCCGGTTTACTCATATATCATTGACGCTAATCCAACGTTAACCACCATCAGGCATGCCCGGGCTCACTGCATACGCCTGTTTTTCGAGGTTGGTCAGCCGAAGAAGGGCGACTTCGTGTTCGTCTCGGCGGCGTCAGGCGCCGTCGGGCAACTTGTTGGGCAGCTGGCAAAGATCGCAGGCTGCTATGTGGTCGGCAGCGCTGGCTCCGACGAGAAGGTCAGTCTCCTCAAGACCAAGTTCGGCTACGACGACGCCTTCAACTACAAGTTGGAGACCGACCTCGGCGCCGCGCTCAAGCGCTGCCTCCCCGATGGAATCGATATCTACTTCGACAACGTGGGCGGCGTGATGCTGGACGCCGTGCTGCTGCAGATGCGCAACCGCGGCCGGGTCGCCGTCTGCGGGATGATCTCGCAGTACAATTTGGTGGAGCCGTACGGCCTGCGCAACCTGTCCTGCATCTTCCCTAAGGCCATCAGGGTGGAGGGGTTTTACTTTACTTTCTACATGCATGTGTACTCGAGGTTCGAGGAGGAGATGGCTGGCTACATCAAGGACGGGAAGGTCACCGTTGTGGAGGACGTCGTCGAGGGCATTGACAGCGCACCGGCTGCTCTAATTGGCTTGTTCTCTGGCAAAAATGTAGGGAAGCAGTTGGTTGCCGTTGCAAGGGCATGAATTCAACAAGCAGGAACTCCGTAGACCGCAGTGGTGAGGAGCTGAGCAAAACAAGTCTTGTCGTGCTACTTGTGTCTCTCCTACCATGTTATAATAATAAAGTCGGCGTCGCTATAATATTGGAATAAAAAATATGTTTATAATTTGCATTTCATCGCTACATTCTCACCTCAATGAATGCTCGTGCACCTTATTCTGGGCGCTAGTGCCGCTATAGCGGCAGCTATACGCCATAGTGTTAGCTTGCTACTCGCGCTATAGCACCGCTATAGCGCGCTATTTAAATCCAGAAAACACGATTTCACAAAACAATATAACAGTGAATAACAACCAACAATTTCACATAGAGATAGAGCCATAAAGGCATAAAAGCTAATAACAAGTTCACATTGCTGATAAGTTGATTAAGTTCACAAGTCATAGCAAGCAAAGCAAACGGCCATAAAGGCAACAAGTACACAAGCATCCATAATTCATTAATTCCACATTGGCAGCCAACACTACAACAACAATGATCTAGGGAGTGTATTTCAGCAGCTTCAGCCTCAGAAGCAGAGAGCATATGGATATCAATATCATCTCCATCTTCTCCACCTGAAGATGGAGATGACTCTTCATCCTCAAATATAGGGATCAACCTCTTTCTCTTCCTGCTCCTTGATTTGTGCTGGTTAGCTCTATTTGTTCCCCCTTCTACTTGAGGTGCAGCTGCAACTCCTTGTGATGATGCTCCGGTTCCTCCCTCCTCCTCTGAAATTCTTGCTTGTGGCTCAATACCAGTGATCCACTCGTTGTCTTCATCTTCTAAAGCATCATGGACAGGTTTCTCCAAGGGATCTTTATCCTTTTTGTCCTTCTTTTGTCTTAGTTTTGAGTTGAACTTGATAAACACAAGATCCCACATTCTATCAACAAGGGGCCTATTAAGCGTCTCTTTGTGTGGACCTGCACAAGTTTGATTTCATTATTATTTTTTTCTATAAGTCTAAGACAATAACAAAAGAGGATTAAAGAATTGCAAAAATGAACATAGTTACTTTTCCATACTTGTTCATATGAACTCCAACATCTCTCACAAGCTGATAAACTGCATGTCAAACTTAGAATTCTTGCAACTAGCTTTCTAAGGTTTTCGTGCAATACTTCCATGATTCAGCCACCATTTAGATAAATTTAAAAAAAAAAACAGGGGTCAATGTAAGATATTATGTACCAACTACCAACTTCTATTTTACTACTATTGTTGACAAGAAAATCTGCTACTGTTGAAGCTAATTTATAGCTAAAATCTGCTACTGTTGAAGCTAATTTATAGCTAAAATCTGCTATTGTTGAAGCTAACTTTTAGCTAAAATCTTCTACTTGTTGAAGCTAATTAGTAATTATTCATACCTAGATCAAAGTTGATATTTTTGCACTGCCTTTTAGCAATTTCTTTGCCAAAGGATCCTTGACCATCCTGAAAAGAGCTTCACTCTTCAATAATCTTGTCTTGAGTCTCTTCATTTGTAACAAGCTTGGTAATGCAAGTGATTACAGCATCTCTAAAAGTTGCATCCTCCTCAATAGCCAACTTGTTTTGATAGTAGTAGAAAGGGTTCAAGTAGTAACCAGCCCTATGCAAAGGTGTCTTCAGCTTACTGTCCCACCTTTTGTCAATGATTGAAAAACTTTCTCAAACTTTTTTCTTCTCATTGTTGAACCTCCTAGAGATCTCATCCTTAGCTTCTACTAGGTACCCATACAAGAACCCCCATTTGGAACATCACTGTCCATTCTCTTCAACACAATAGCTAATGGCTCAAAGTAATTGACAACAGTTTCAACTCCTTTCCAAAAGGTTTCAGATGTCACAACCTTATGTGCTTGCTTACCCTTGACACTCTTTAGGTATCCTAGTTCATTGAGCTCATCCTCCCTAAAAAGCTTCAAGCAATTGCTTCTTGTTTTCTAGCAAGCTCTTCAAGTTTAGATAAGCCATTTGCAAACCTTGTAACACCACACCTCACCAAATCTCTAGAAAGATACTTCCTCATCGGGTTCAAAACTCTAGTGCGGGCATACGGAAAAAAGCAGTCAAGCACCTTGCTTTGCTAGCTGTTTTACGAAACTTTTAGCATCTTTCTTATATCTTCTAACATTAGATCAATGGTATGGGCTGCACAACCATTCCAAAAATAGAGGGATGCTTTGCTTTCAACAAACTTGCTCGCTTTGCCTCATTGGGTCTTGCAATGTCGGTTACAACTTGAACTACATTTTGCACCCCTATTTCCTTAATGCATCTATCAATCAGTTCAAAAATGTACCTGCCATCTTTCTTCACACTGAGCAATCCATTGAATCAAGAAAACAAACACCATATGTACTATGAACTACCAAATTCATCACACCTCTACCTCTCTTGTCTGTCCAACCATCTGTCATAATTGTGCATCCATGTAGCTCCCAAGACTCTTGGTGGGACTTCAATGACTGCACTTAATTTCCTCTTCCTTTTTTGTAAGAATTTCCCACTCATCTCATATGGAGTTGGTCATTTAGCGCGCTATCGCGCTAAATCACAATAGCGGCGCTATAGCGCCGATAGCGCAGAAACAGGCAATAGCTTCGCGGTAGTTGTTCCACGCCACTATAGCGCGCTATTTAAAACATGGATCATGATCAATATACGAAGCAGTTAGCAGATTGTTGGTAGGATTCTGTGTAAGGAGCCATTGTCGTTGCTACCCCTGCTAATGGAGGTATCACCACCGTAGCCAACGTTGTCGCACGCAGAAAGAAGAGGATTGTTGCACAACCGCTCTCGTGTGTCCCGCTTTCTAAAAAGCGCGGGGGGTGTGATGCAGCGATTGGGGATCCCTAGTGGCGGACGGAACCGTCCACGGAGGCAAGGGAGGCTTACGACAACATGTTTAGTGAGCACCATGAACCCGCACACAAGGAGGCACTGCGATAGTTCTTCGGGGCGGCGGGGTGAGAGGACCGTGGCGGTCGAGGCGGCACGCGAGGCACGCTGGCGTCTAATTGGCCGATGATGACTAGTGTAACACCCGTGTTTTTGCATCATTTTAAAATTCACAAAAAAAAATTTGAACTTTTATAATTACCAACTAAAACTTGATTTAATTTCGCTTAACCAAAACCCGTTTTTGAAAACCTTGCATCACCACCATATAGAATTAGGCTATATGTTTGGATGTATGATTTGTTTGATTGCTTGTTTGTTTGCTCCTTAGAATTTATTTTGGCATCAAATAAAATATTCCTTGTTTCTCCCCACCAAATATATTTGATCGCCCCATGATCAAATATTCCTTTGACCTTCCCTTCGATCTATCGACCACCATACCACCAACACTTTCCTCGACCATCCCCACGAATTACCAACCACCATATCTCCATCAATTCCAAATGCCACATATTTCCAAATACCAAGTCCTCCGAGGCCTAGTTTACTTTTCTGGGAATATAAAAAGCCATCTCATATATTTATATACAAATCATATATGGGTACATACATATCATAATATACATGTGTGTGTATTCCAATATAAGTATATAAATATACAAGAAGCATGGCCAAGTATATATTCACACAAATATTTATACAAATATAGGTGTGCATATATATATTACAAATGGAAAATGGGAAATAAAATGAGAAGTGCCGCCGGGCTCCTTCCCCTTTTGGCCCAGCAGCGCACCATCATCATCAGCCATGCCCATCTCTTTCCTCCCTTCTCACAATGACAACGTGGCCCCACCTGCCATATATCTCTCCCACCTCCATCCTGCACACGAACAACCAGGAAGCAAAATATCTCCACATGCACACATACGAGCAGGACATCGTGCCGACGACCTAGGCACAGCAGAAGAACAGAGCCTGTCTCCCGTCGGGCCCGCCTGTCATATTCATCTTCCTCCCCATCTCCTCCTCGTGCACGAACAGCACGCACAGCGCCGTTGACGCTGGAACAGCGGCACGGATGACCTCTCACTGAGCTGTCCCGACAACGCCGCCGCGGACACGAGGAACACGCCGATGCCAGCTCACCGTTGCTATCTGCTCCGCTGCGTCGTCACGCGCCGACGTTCACTGTGCCGGCGACGAGGCCACAGCAACACCGCGGACCTCCATTGATGGCGACGCCGAGCACCACGTGGCCCTTGCCGGACTGCCGGGAAATATCTCCGGCGGCCGCCTCCCCGCCGCGCCTATAAAGGCCGGCCAAGCTGCTGGAGGACCTCGCCCCGGGAGCCCGAGCAAAGGAAGAAGGAACGGAGCTTGCACCTATGGCGACCCTGCTCCGCTCTCCCTCACCCGATGCCCTGCTGCCGGAGCCCTGCGGTCGCTGCCGCAACAAGCAAGAAGGCCGCGCGCCGCCTACGCCGTCGTCGGAGTTCGCCTCCATCTCCTCCTTCCCCTGCTCATCCGCCGCCATGCCGTAGCCGCATCAAGCGCCGCCGCCACGCTGCTCGCCACACGCTCGCCGCGGCCGGCCACCGCACGCCGCTGCCTAGCTAGGCAAGCTGCGCCCACAGCAGCCGCGCCGCACACGGCCATGCCCACGCCTCGCCACAGCGCACCCCGCGCCCACCGCCGCCTTACCGAGCAGCAGCGCCACGCCATGGCGCCGCGTCCAAGCGCACGGCCAGCGCCGCTCGCTGCCACCAGCCCCTCGCCACCGCAGCCCGCAGCCACCACCTCGCCCCGCTCCGCCTCGCCAAACCACCGCCGGCGCCCACTTTTCCCCTTCCCCATCGCCCCTCTCTGTTCGGTCGAAGATGGAAGACGACGAACACGAACGCCGTGACCGGCATCCCGTGAACGAGAGGAGAAACATCCAGTCCTTATCCCTTTTCCCCTCCTCTTTCCATACACACGGTCCACATGGACCAAAGGCAGGAGGAGGCACGGTCCACCAGATCGGCTCACGAGCCGTGGGCCTGCTGACTAGTCAATCCGACTGTGCACTGGACCCCACTCGTCAGCCCACGATTAATTGCTATGCGTACCCAGCGATTGTACGCAGAAGAATGAAAGTCCATTTTCCAGTTACCAGAAAAATCCCAGAAAATTCCTAAATAAACTAGGTACACCCCACACCCTACCCAAGCTCTTAAATCCCAGTTTTCATATTCCTAAAAATTCCAGAATTAATTCCAAAGTTTAATCTAATTATAAATCCCTAATTAAACTTTGGAAATTCATATCTCCTCCATCCTAACTCCAAATCCCTCCATTCCAGTTCGTAAAATCTTCTAAAATCATGCCCAATTTATTCATGCCCTTATCCTAATATTTGATGCCCATTTAAATTCTAGTTTATGTTGTGCTCTTTATTTAATATTTAATCGCGCACCATAGATTACGAAAACCCTAGTTAAGCCCTTTCCGCTAACTCACACCATGCCTTTGTATATTCTTGTATGTGTGTACACTCTCACGTACGGATACTCGAATATACATACACGTAGTTGTCCACATGCTAGATATACGTTAGGTTATGTATGTATATAAATGCATAGAGTGGTATTTTGAAATATAACCAAATATACGTATATACCTATCGACTGTATCTACGCATGGCTAACCCCCCTAACCTAGCCGTATACTTGTGTATGTGTACTCTGTGACACACACTCTAGTATACATGTCCTATACATACATAGGGTATGCCGACGTACGGGTATACGCATATGTGTGGCTAACCCCGCTAACCCTAAGCATATACACATGCCTAAGCGTATGTGCCGCTAACCCCGTACGGACCTATAGGAAACTAACCCTATCATGTCCTTGAGGTTCACATGATAGTGAACATTACTTGATATGATTTGGTTCTCCATCAGGCATCGTACCTCGCAAACCCAGCCCGTAGGAACCCCGCTGATGGGTGGATTCTCTCTCTCCTATCATACTTTGAACTTCTGAGAATAATGATAGGGTAGATAGTAATCTATCCATCATCCCCTAGAACTAACCCGCGTAGGAGCGTGTTGCTCTGATTGCTATGCTTGTGTTTAGTGTTTGTCAACGTTGGAGACCACTCGATGGACCCAGGAGCATCATTACACCAAGCCATAGGAGACAAGAGCATCAAGATCAAGAACCTTGGATATACTCGCCAGCGGATAGAGGTAAGTCCTTACCCCCTTAACCTGACCTAATTCCTATAATAATTAATAAGATGTTAAGATAAGTATAACTATGGCAAGCCGTGCGGGGAGCACTCATGGGCTATGTGCGTGGGGCTTCGCTAGGCTTTGCCATTAATATAACTTGGTTTAAGAATTGAGCTTAATCAACCAAAAGCGAGTTTGGGGCGATCCATGTGGGGTGGATCGTCTCGGCAGGTTTCGCCTAGTAAGGGTTTCCTGTCTTGGAGGGCTCGCTCCCTAAGGACCGGGTCATAGACCTTCTACCTAGTTTGATTATACGTACTGACCACGGTAGGGATGGGGTGGCTTGATTCCCACACCATTTGGGTTAAGGTATAATTTCGATCCAAGGTGGCCGGCGTGAGGCAACGATCTATCGGGGGCGACTTCGGATGCTAGGTGATCTTCGAGGTCGGGTTGGCGTGGTTGCTATGTGATCCTCCACGTAAAATGTTTGAGCGCGGCATTAAGTGCACAAATTAATGAATTGTTGATTAGCGGATGCTAGGTGATCTTCCCTAATGGGGTGCTAAGTGATCTCCCCATTCTCCAACCCCCCGAGAAGTCATGGTAGGATTATACCAAAACCTAGGGTGACGGCCCAAGCGGGTGCGGGATCTCGTTAGGCTGTCGAACCATTAGTTGTGGTGTAGACAACGCCTATCGTGTGTGGGGAAATTTGTACAACCTCTGCGAGAGTTATTCAAATCTATTCGAATAGCCACGTCCTTGGAATGGGCAACTGCTAGGCGGAACATCCGTGATTAGAATCTGTCGGTATGTAACTTTACGAGCTTGATAATTAACTAACCCGGGAACTAGTGAGAGTAGTCATGCTCTACTAGGGGCCCAACCCTTAATGGTAACCTTTCACCCTCCGGTTGGGACTTCTTGAAAGTACGAAAGTACTCACCCCTCTTTCTTTTTTTAGAATGTTATCTGCGGGGAGTGTATCCAAGGCTTAACTACGAAGGACTACGTTACAAGGAATGTTGTGATCGGAGTTATAGGAGCGAGCATTAGGAAGAAGTCAGGGTTTGTCCGCACTCCAAGCTTGCCTCGTAGGAAAGGAGCCTTGTTATAGGTCTTTGCGTAGGGATCTCGATAGGTGTGCGGCCTATGGCCGAGGTAGGTGAACCCAACCTTATACCATATTTTCCTCGGTAGTAATAAAAAGTATAGTTACTAATACCATATCTATTCTTGATGAGGCGTATTTGTGCGTGATCCTGGCACAAATATACGTGTGCTTAGGGAAACCTCGAAATGGGGTGTGACAACTAGGTTGTGTATCTAGCGAGTAATATCGTTTGATCTCCTTGGCGGGCGCAGAACGATTGTATAATTATATTCCCGAATGTGTCATTAGGGGCACGTTGTTGTAATTTTCAACATTTCTTAGAGAGAAGCGCAAACCTTTTGTGTTCAGAAAATATACAGTAGTGGATTCACACTCGTGTCAATACATGTCGTATTACTAAGATGATTGTATAAGAAAGCCACTTGTTCGGTATGATAAATAAATCGGATAGTTGGTATTCCCTTTTCAACCATTTTTTAACAATAGCTTTTATTTAGGGCGGCTCAATTTCCATGTGTTGGGATCTAATTTTCTTTGCTAAAACTTTTATCCTAAACTTTGAAGTTGCAAGAAGAAAACTTTTAACTAAGGATAAAGCGAAGTTGGCTTCACTTTCGATGGCAAAGATATGACTTCGCAAGCTCAAGGACCAAAATCCCTAGCGAAGTTATTAGAGAAAACTTCGCTGATCAAGGGATAAAGAAAATGATGATTCAAATAATCAAGCGAAGTTGGCTAAGACGCGCCGCCAGGGACAAAAACTTTGAGAAATAAAGCAAAGTTGGCGAAGGCGCTTTGCGAACAGAATTGAGAAATAAAGTAGTTGCTCAAATGTAAAGATTCACCTTCGCTTGTAATATGAAGTCGGGGACCCTTATAAATACCTCTTGACATCCCTGTACAAACCCTATTGAATGGTTGCCTTGTAACCATACTTTGTTCATAATACATCATCGTATTGATTTCATACACAACACCATGTGTTATGATGTTCGACCAAGCTAACTCTAGAAATGTAGTTGAAGAGGTGGCTATATTTCTAGCCACCACTGAAATTAAAGTTTAGAGGAGCTACCTCTAAATATAGGAGCTACACAGGAAAATTTGAATTTTTTTTCAAAGCGATCTTATATGATGGAACGGACAAAATAAAAATTATAGATCTCGACGGTTATGTGACTTTAGTAGACAACTTTTCGATTGAATTCATATATGCAATGGAATTTATATTTGAATTTCTCAAATTTAAAAATTCAAAATTGTCAAATGAGCTCTAATGAAGAAGCGACTAAAATCAAAGTTATAGATCTGGAAAAGATATACAACTTTATAGTTGTTAACTTTTTCATTTGAATATGTTTAGGATCAAAACAATCATTTCTAAATGGGATGAAGATAAACTCACTAGAATATGAATAGAATCCTTACTAAAATTAGAAGTTGATTACTAGAGAATCTCAAAGGAAGCTCCTTGAAGAACTTGGTCTGTAGAATACAAGCTCAAGAGAGAAGCACTAATAGGATGGAAATCCTCCAAAACTCTACTCTCTCACATGATTCTTCTATATCTAATTCTAGACTAATTCATATGAAGAATTAGTCTACTCTTCATTGTTGGTCTAGATTCTACAAGGGATTGGAATTAGGGTTTCGGCTCTTCCACTATGAGGATCTAACTTATGCCTTGATGGGGGTCGGGGACCATATTTTTACCCCGGTCGTGAGATGAATACAAGCCCTTAGATCAAAACTGACCTTCTCTTACGGCATAAATAGAAGCCTGAGGCTAGTGGGACCATAAGGTGTCGATCGGTCCCGCCTGATGGGCTCTTAGCGTCCCCATCATCTTTGAATGTCTTCTATAGACGGAAGATTATGGAAAAACGATGGTTCTTCCATGACTAAAATACATCGTCATAGATTGAGACCACATCCATGATGACTCGTTGTTCGTCCGCAGTTTGAGGCACATCCGTGGACGAAAATAAGCATTTCGTCACCGATGACCAAATGTGACGCGACCTTTTGGCGATTTTGAAATCGTCACTAGCTCGTCATGAATGACCACCGGTGGCGTTTACGGCGTCTTGGTGACCAAAGGGGAACGTCATCCATCTCAACATACCTACTAGTGCTAGTGTCTTCTAGAGTCTTCCTAAATATATTGCTCGAACTAATTACGTGATTTCTTTTGATAATTAATTCCTTTTTGTATGTTTTCTAGAATAATCCGTGTAGAAGATACAATTCACCAAAACTCATGGAAATTGTAAGTAATGACCTCGTACTCTATATTGTATGTTTATTTTATTCACTTAAGAGAAAAGTTGATTATTCATGATATATTCTAACTACCATCAATAATAGTATCATTGTCGGTTCGATAGTGATACATAATTAATTCATAAGTTTCTCATATGATATCGAATGAAGGCGATCTTTATATCAAAGTTGTAGTACTCGATGAGATGTACAACTTCTATAGTTCAGGCTTCTAAATTTGAGGGCATTTGGACATCCAAATATTAAAAAAAATTCAAATTCAATCTTTCAAGGACCTTTGATAGAAAAACACCCAAAACAAAATTTGTAGATCTCAAAAAAGTTATGTAACTTTATAGTGACAACTTTTAAATTTAAAATCATTTCTTGTTTCAAAATGTTATTTGAAAAGTTGATTTCAAATTGTTTGATAACACCAATTTCTCTTTTTAATCTTAACTTGTAATTAGTCTTTCTACCTTATACTAACTCTAAATGTGATGATTTTTCCCTAAAATTTTCTAATATCATGATCTATCAAGTTATTATGTTCTTCTTGCTCTTATGCTGATCATATTTTCCTGTGAACATTTGAAACTTCAAATTCATAAAATAACAAGTTCAAACATTATTTTCAAACATGAAATGATTTTGGTTGTCAAGAAGTCATGAATATTAAAGTTGCAGAACTCATCAAGATGTATACCTTTTTTGTTGTGGGCACTTTTTCATATCAATAAGTGAAAATAACATTATTCACAAAATTTACACCCTATTCTACCATATGGGAGATGTAAAATTTATGAACAACGATACTATCGCTTTGTTGGATTCAAAAATGACCAGAATAATAGTTGTAGTTATTCAAAAGTTATTGTTGGGACTCGGTCCCTACAGCAGGCGGAGGTTCATGTTGCGATCCGCAGAAGACTAACAAAATTACCCGACATTAGTAATGTTGGGCAGGACGGATCGACGATACCCACATAACTAGCGGAGGCCGCACGGTGTGGGAGCAGGACCTCCGCCGTACTAAGGCTTGATGGTCGAAGGAGTGGAGTACGCACGGGAGAAGCTCCACCGGAAGTCGCAAAAGGCGGCGGAGGTTCCACGTCGGCCGCAAGCGGCACCGGCCCGAACCTCCGTCGGCCTGCCTAGATGAATAGGAGGACCAAAGGTTCCAGGCAACCGCCGCCTGGCCCGAATACTCAAGGCTGGAAAGCACCGGAGGAGCTCTAGAGGAGCTCACCATTTTACGCCTACTCAGGAATTCCCGTAGGGAATACTCTCCGAATATGCTGAGGGCATGGATGTAATCTCGCACCAGTGTGTAGCTGAAAAACTATAAATAGAGGGCCTTGCCCTCATGTAACAAGGTTGGTGAGTTCATTTATATAAAGTGACTCTTTGTATTCCCATGTCCTAATGTCCCGTGCTTCACCACTCCTCAATGTCCCCTTAGAGCATCGCTTTCGAGGCTTATCATCACATCACCCCTCGTTGGACTCACGAGTTCAACAGTTATGACAATTTGTAGTTGGCAAGTTTTTTATTTGAAATCATCTTTTCATGGAAAAGAACGTTTGAATTTTCTAATATTTGAAATTCAAATATTTCAAATGACCTCACATGGAAAAGTAACTAAAATAAGAGTCGTAGATCTCAAGAAGTTATGATACTTTGTAGTTGCCAACTTTTTGCTTTGTAATTATCTTGTTAAGGAAAATTACATTTGAAACTTTACAAATAACCTCAGATGGAAACACAACCAAAATGAAAGTTGTAGATCTTGAATAGTTATAAAACATTATAGTTGAGTAGTTTTTCAATTGAAATTGTATAGGCTTCAATCAATGAATTTACACTCGGTTTATACTAATATGTGGGGAACCAAAATGTAATATAGACACAAGTGAAAAAAAGGGTGCAATGGTAGAAGAAGGTATGCGCTAGGGGGAGGTCATGGGTTCAAATCCCATCGGGTACGAAGTGCACGATCAGTTTTTAAGAACCGACGGTGGCGTGAACCCCACATCACTATTTGGTATGGTACTTGCCGGTTCAAAATCTGATAGAGGCGAGGTTTTGAACCGACAATGATGGTTGAATCTAGCTTAGTGCACATCCACAAATTGATGAGTTCTTTTTTTTCTTTAATTTGTAAATTTCTTGCTACACTGGTTATCATTTCATTATGCTCAGAAATAGTTAGTTCACTAGCCGTACTAGTTTCATTAGAGATAATGATATGAGTGGTTTGATTTTTCGGTGATTGGATTACTATCCACCGGGTGGTTTTATGAACTTTATACAAACTTGACAACCATTCATTCCTCGTTTTTCGGCAGCATACTCCCTCCGTCCCAAAATAAACGGCGTTTTTCGCTACTGAGAAACATCTGCCGGCAATTATATATTAAAATAGGATTAATATTTATATTACATAATTAGTATCATTGGAAAGATCTTTTGATCTAGTTTTTTAACAAATTTATTTGGAAATTTAAATCTTCTACGTATTTTCTACAAATCGAGTCAAACTTGTGGCACGAAAACCCAAAACGTCGTTTATTTTGGGACGGAGGGAGTATGTCCTTGCCCAGAAGATGCTAAGGGAGAAATCGGACGGCAACAATAACTAAGGTACTTTCTTATTTTTGTTCGCCGCTATTTTTAGCGCGACGCGACTCTCTTGCGTCGGCGGCAAGAGGCTGCCTCCCACGCTCACGCCACCACGCATCACGAGAACCGCCACGCCATTACGAGAACCGCCGTCGTCCTGAGGCCTCACAGAGGACACGCCGGCAGCAACAGCGACTAGCGGGCCTCCGCTACACACCTACGACAACAGCGGCCAATAGGGCAGGTGCCTCCTCGCGCGAGTCATCCGGCCACGCCGGCGGCAACAGCGGCCAGCAGGCCTCTGCCGCCAGGGCAGGCCCCTCCCCGTGCAACTCGATCATCTGGCCACGTACAGCCTCCACCGAACATCTCAACAAGAACAACCACTACAAACCATTGGTCCGCCTCATCAGTTTGTTCATCTTTCATTCTATCATCTGCATCAGTCTCCATCCACTACAGGCTACTGCTATTTCTTTCTGATACGTACTGACGGCTGTCGAACCATCAACAGAAGAAGTTGTATCATATACCTCTTGCTGGGCAGCGGAAGAGATTGCCCACGCCATCTGTGGAAACCGCGACAACACGGACGATGGTGTCATTGCGGGGTGCCGCGCAGGTCGAGTTGTCGTACCCATTCGTTGCCTCATCGTCCGAGGCCTCCTTCCACGCTATCACCACTGTCGCCTGCATCCTCGACGCCTCCGACCACACCAGGTCTCCGATTCCTCAACCATCACTGGATATGGTTTGCTGTTCTTGACACCCCTGCAATGCGCTCTCTGAATATTAAGCAGGACCAGCCGTGCATGAGGCCAGCGGCGGTGGAGGGCATACATGAACGCACGCTCGCTGATCCTATTTCTGAGCAGAAGTTTCACTTTTTGAACAGCACGTCAGATGGGGGAAAGTGATGTTTGACTGCTAATTAGTAAGGTGCAAATTTGTTTACCTATCACGGGAAAGTTTTTCTTAAATTCAACACTACCGCGTTGTTTTCTGCAGTATTGAGATGAGAGTGTAAACAGAATCAACGTAAGTATGGCATGTTCCATGTGTTCAATCAACTTAAGTATGGCTTTGATATCATATTTATTAATGTTGTTTAATTAATCTTGAATTCTGACGTAATGAATGAGCTAAAGTCAAGGTGTGATTTACTGATTAACTCTGTTCCTTGTTTCTTATTTAATATTAATCATTTATATTTATAGTTATATTATTATTTATATTTATACAACATGTGTGTGGCACATGCATATTCACTATATTTTAAATAATACATGAATTAAACTTCTTCGTTTGAAAAATAAATTGACTTCTCAAAGGTTTTATCGTTATTGCTTTATTGCATAATTGATTCCACTAGTATGCATAAACATATTGAGCTTTGCTATTTGTGTCAACAGATTTTGTTGACCTTTCATCTGTCCAATTCTAGGATGTTGACACGCACGTGTGCGTCTCCACTAGTATGCATAAACATATTGAGCTTTGCTATTTGTGTCAACAGATTTTGTTGACCTTTCATCCGTCTAATTCTAAGCCGTTGATTTTTCTTTAAGATGCATGCTTTTTGTACACGTGTTAGTTGCTATTCACAAAAAGTTGATAGACTTTTTGTTGGAAAAAATCTGTTGCCAGATGTGTAGACAATCCCAAACATATTACTTCCCAATTTTTGATTATTGAGTAGTAATTTATAATTCTTCCACAGAAAAAAAAAAAAAAAAAAAAAGTCATGGATTACGTGTGTTCAGAAAACCGTCGTCATCCATGACAGCTCACGTAAGAAATGACTTTTCATGACAGCTCACGTGAGAGATGACTTTTCTTGACAGCTCACGTGAGAAATGACTTTTGGCATCTATGTACATGTAACGTCCCGTCTATAAAACTGTACGACGAGTGAAGCGCATCCTGCATCGGTAATAGCATACCATACGGCAGACAATCAGCAAGCTAAGCGTTGGATATTACAGAAACGAGCCGTCGATTCTATTGTTTGGTAGAGGAAATGGCCGGCCGCAGGGAGCAGGTGGCCGAGGCGGCGGCGACGACGGCCGTGCAGAACAAGAAGGTGGTGCTACGAAGGCATGTCACCGGGTTCCCGACCGAAGACGACATGGAGATCACGGTGGGCACGACCGAGCTGCGTGTGCCGGCGGGGCTGACCGCCGTGCTTATCAAGAACCTCTACCTATCCTGCGACGCTTGGATGCGTGCCCGCATGAGCAAGCACGAAGACGGCGAAATCGTGGCGGCCGCCTCAGACTTTGTCATCGGAGAGGTATGCATTCAGATTCGATCCACCGGCAATTGGTTTCCCTTGTATTATCATTGGAGCTTTTAATTGGAATCAGAGGTGTGACGACGAAACTTTGCGTTTGATTCATCAATCAGGCCATGGACAATTTCGGTGTGGGCAAGGTGATGGACTCAACGCACCCAGAGTTCACCGCCGGTGACCTCGTCTGGGGATGAGTGGATGGGAAGAATACACACTCGTCACCCAGCCGGAACTCCTGAACAAGATCAACCACCCCGAGCTGCCACTCTCGTACTACACGGGGGTTCTTGGTTAGCAATCTCTATGACTGCATGCACCCTACTGTCTAGTTCTACAAATTCTTCTGTGTTTTGCTTTCAAAAATATACAGTTTCGTTCGTCACTGACGCTGTTCCGCTTCCAATGTCCAGGCATGACCGGCCTCACTGCATATTCCTGTTTTTTTCGAGCTTGGGAAGCCGAAGAAGGGCGACTTTGTGTTCATCTCCGCGGCGTCAGGCGCCGTTGGGCAGGTTGTCGGGCAGCTTGCCAAGATCGCCGGTTGCTACGTGGTCGGCAGCGCCGGCTCGGACGAGAAGGTCAGTCTCCTCAAGACCAAGTTGGGCTTCGACGACGCGTTCAACTACAAGTCCGAGACCGACCTCGGCGCGGCGCTGAAGCGGTGCCTTCCCGACGGCATCGACATCTACTTCGACAATGTGGGTGGCGCCACGCTCGACACCGCGCTTCTGCACATGCGCCTCGGCGGCAAGGTCCTGGTCTGTGGCATGATCTCGCAGTACAACCTGGAGGAGCGTGACGGCCTGCGCAATCTGATGTGCATCATAGCGAAGTCCATCCGGGTGGAGGGGTTCAATGTTACTCGCTACTTCCATATGAACGCGAGGTTCGAGGAGGAGATGGCCGGGTACATCAAGGACGGGAAGGTTGCCGTCGTGGAGGATGTCGTCGAGGGCATTGAAAGGGCTCCAGCAGCTCTAATCGGATTGTTCTCGGGCAAAAATGTAGGGAAGCAGTTGGTTGCTATTGCAGAGGCATGCGAGCTGAACAAAACAAAGCCTCGCGCTACTTGTGTGACGCAAGCCGACTAGGATCTGGGGTAATACAATCCGAATCTGAATGGATAATAGAGACGATTTCTTCCGAAAAATTGTTAATTAGTAGTTTATATTGTAAATTTAATTATGCTACAAATACTTTGTTGATCATGTGTATTAGTAACTAGTTTTATGTGTATATATGAAGTCAATTTGAATCAACTGCATTCGGTTCTGAAATTGGTGGAAAAACACAATTTCAAATATGGCATGAATTTTCAAACTTTAGAACCGCCAAAACATATTTTCACACTACACCACAACACTGAATTACCATCAAACATCTAATGCTAAAAAATTTTCTGCATCAATGGATGATCTGACGCTAAAGATGGTTGAGAGAGAATCTGCCGCTAAAATCCTCATTTACCGACGTGTAGCCTGACTGTAATAACTACCAGATTTAGCATTCATCTATATTGTCAGGGTTCTAGGAACCGGGGTATGGTTACCGACTAGTGAATTGATGTTGTGTGCTCCCCAAACCGGATGGTTAGGCAAGAAAGACACAAGAGATTTATCTTTGGTTCAGCACAGATGCCCTATGTCCCGTGTGCGCCAAGCAATCTTGTATTATCCTGCACAAAGGTGCTCGTAGTAGGGGTTTACAAGCCAGTGAGAGAGGAACTGGGGTTCCAAGTCTCAAAGGGAACAAAGACACGTGAGTGTGATTTTGTGTCTCCTTATGGAATTCCCCGATTGCTTTCTTTTATAGTCGAAGGGAGGGATGCGGGTTACAAGAGGTGTATTTGTTTATTCCTTGAAGTACGCCGGAGGCCTATTTGCCCGAGCCCTATATCACTTTGTGTGGTCGCTGTCTTGACATGATGGTCGCCCTTGTTGCTTTGACTTGGCAAAACGTGTCGGGGCTTGGGGCGCCGACTGGAGGCTCGAACAGGAGTGTTGCGGCCCCATGGAGGCTTCGGGATTGTGCATGCCGAGACCTGCAAACATGGAGCTCTGACAGCACTCGACGAAGCCGTCAGGTCTCAACAGTTGGAATAGTGGCCAGGATGATGAAAATTGCGTATGACACCCTTGCCCACTCCATCCTAGTGTCAGCAAAGCCTGAGCTAATAGCGGTCCTGTCGATGTTAGGTGGTTCAGAGTCAGCGACAGGATTCGCGAGGGTGCTAGAGTGCAATAAATGCTGGTCCCTGTCCATACCGGAGTTGGTGCCGAGGCCGCGATCCGCCCCGAGGCGGTTTTACGGGCTAGGTTTGGGCGAGTCGATAACCATGCCGAGGCTTGGGCCAGGCTCGGGCGAATCGGCAGCTTTTCTCGAGGCCTGGGCTAGGTTCGGGTGAATCGGACGCCGCCCCGGGGCCTACGCCTCTTCTCGGGCCAACCGGTCCTTGGCCTCGCGGTCCTAATGACTCTGTTAAAGTGATGCGCTCGAGGATGAGGCTACCCCGCCATGCCTGGACCCTACAAGACGATTTATGGTTTACTGTTAGGCTGACTTTCTTCTGATCCTTCATTAATGACTCGCTGAGCCATTACTGCACTTAACTCGGGTACCCCTAATTATGGGTAGCGACATATCTGATGCTAAAAAAATATATATAGTCACTCAGTCTGATGCCAAAAATATATGGGCCCCACATAAGTCAAGCAAGCCACTTACTACGCCTAGATTACATTGGTCTCCCACGTATATTTGGTCTGGCTCGCGAAAATTTTGGCCTGGTCCGCGTTGGAATGAAACCCTCAAGGAAATAGTTTCATGGACAGTTGCAGTGCAGTATCCATCACTGAAAATGTGTTGCCAGTTTTCTTACTGAAACAGTCCATGAAAATATCTTTTTAGGAGGGGTTCTCCTACCGCAACCGCGACAGAAAATACCATTTGTAAGGGCATGAGAGTTGAACAAAACAAGTCTTGCGCCAATCCATTTCAAAAAATGTTAATTAGTATGTAAATTAAGTTATGGTACAAATGCTTTGTTGATCACGTGCGTTTGCTCACTGGGTTTTTACAATCTGTGGCAATGTAGGGGTTTTCCTACTTTCATGCCTATCTTAGATGTGAACAAATTATTCTTAGATGTGAACAAATTATATTTGAAGCTTGCTGCTATGCATTGGAACTTTTTTTTTGGTTGTGGGAATACCCAACTTTCAAAACCTGGCTCCGCCACTGTTTTAAACTATCCCTGGAAACCGATTTTAACTACCTTTAAGAAGGTTTTGTGTACCTCCTCTAGAGTAGTAGTGTAGGATCAAAGTCCACTGTCATACCATGCAACTATGAATGGACGTTTAGGTTTCATTGAAACTGTTACTTGGGCCAGGACAAATCATCTAACAGTCAAGCTCTCTAGTTACGAACTACTTCCTCCATCCCAAATTGTAAGTTATTTGACTTTTTTTAACCCCAAATTTGACCACTTGCGTCTTATTCAAAAAGTTGTCCAAAATGTCAATTCTTTTCCCATGGGTTGCTTTGTTAATATACGTTGTTCACGAATTTTACTATGTTTGCACAAATTTTTGAATAAAACGAGTAGTCAAAGTTGATGTTAATAAAGTCAAACGACTTACAATTTGGGATGGAGTAAGTATGATGAGTGACAACCAATTTTGTCGGATAAACTAAAGAGGACCGAAACAGAACTTTGGCACTTATTACGTAACTGGTGACGTCGTTGTGTCAAGTTACTAATAATTTCCTGGATTCATCATTTTCATGTAAGAACAGGTGGTGTTCGGAAGATGGAATCTATAAAACAAACACTCTGCTTAGTTAGAGGGAACAAATATATGCAATTTTAAAATCTAATTTAGGCTCAAGACAAAAGCATGTTTGCTACTTACTTTATGCCTCTGACGCCGTACCCCAGTTCTGCATAAAAAAAAAAAAAAATATATTGCTCCTCTATTTTTGATTATTGATTAATTTATAGTTGTCACAGTGAAGGATTGGGCACGCGCGGCCGGGGAGTGAGGCTGCCGCCGCACCTCCTCTCTCCCTCGCTCCCTAGAATTAGGACTTTTGGTGTGAAGTTGATATTCTCAATCTATAAGGGAGTCTCCTATTAGAAAAGAATAATATTTTAGGGGCAAGCAATAAAGGAAAATATTCCAGCCTTCCAGCTCTCCGGCTCCCAACGCCGCAGCCCCTGCCCGTGCCGCTGCTCCTCCCCCTCGGGCACGCCCGCTGCCCTAGGACAACAGCGCCGCCACCGCCGCCCGCCCGCCATCGTCAATGTCGCCCCTCCCGAGCTCATTTGTGACAGCTAATATCCGGAGACCGGGGCGATTCCCACCACCGATGGCATCGGCTTCTCCACGGCGCTCAAGCAACTCCTCGACGAGAACTTCCTCAAGATCAACGGCCGCCGGCCGAGATTGAAGCTCGCCTTCATCGCATGGATACGTCTACGCCAACCCAAGATCAAGTTGCCTCGCTACGCTCCACGACGATGCCCGGGGGCGACCAGGCCATGGTCGCCGCCCGGTGGCCGGGGCATCCCTCAGCGCCGACCATGGGCGCCACCGCCGCCCCGGGCGCCATCGCCGACTACACCGACCTCATCATCCAGGCGGCGTCGATCGGGTCAACACTCCCACCATCATCGACATCACCATGGAAGACAGCTCGACTCCCTCACCTGATATTGGCGAGGAGATGGGACACGGGCGCCTGTCGGTGTCTCCCCACTGCGCTACACCTCCAACACCGCAAATCCAGATTCGTTTGGAGGCCCCAAAGTATGACAACCGTGATGATCCTGACCTCTGGCTGAATAAGATGAGGATGTTCTTCGTGCTTCAGCCCGATATTGATCGAGTTCCATGCACGGTATGTAGCTTTCCATCCGACGTAACACCGAGCTTTGGTACATCTAGCTGTCCAAGAGAATGTTGTTGGTTGAGTCGGAGGCCTTCTCACGCTACTGCGGCATGACTTTGGGCCACCCATCACCAACGACACCACGGGCGATCTCGCACCACCCGCACAAGACGGGAGCTTAAACGACTACATCGATGCCTTCTAGAAGTATGCTACGCGCCTGGACCTGCCGAGCCCATTGCACCGTGTCCACCTCTTCATCGGTGGGCTATGCAAAGCTCTCCGTGAGGCCCTCACACGGGAGGAGTCGCCAAGATGATGCACGAGGCGATCAAGCTCGCTACCGCCAGCTTCCTTCCACGACCGGCAACATCAACGGCAACGTCGTCAACATCGACAAACCACGACAACAAGACGCTGGACGCCAAGGTGGTGAGCACCAGCGCTGGCAGCGGCGATGAAGATGTTTGACGACCGGGCAACATGGGATGCCCTTAGTGAGCTACATTCCGTGAGTGCCTCGACGAACCGCCAGATGGCCATCATCACGCGCCATCGAGGCTCCAAGCAACTTGACACGAGTGGACCCTCTACGCTGGCATCGTCGGGTACTTCCACCATTACTATGTCCTAGCGCGCCCGGCTCTCCTTCGGGACATCCTCTTGGAGCAGGAGTCCCCTCGCATAGTGTTGCTGATGGGATTCCACCTTTTGACGACACCTCCGGTGGGAGCAGGCCTTCCGGCAAGAATCCTACTCTTGTCGGCGGCGCGCCCGGCATCAATTTGGATGACGTCATGGTGCTTCTCTTCGGCGACAACGGGCAAGAGTTGCTGCACATCGATAACGTCTCCATCGACGCCCCTAGTTCAGGCGCCCCAGTTCGGGCCCGATGTGACGACGACCAACGACCTCTTCTACGGCGGATTGTTCGCCCTCGACCCTACGTCGATCATGTCATGTCTTTTGTAGGCGAGATCCATGCTCGTGTGTACGTTCTTATAACCTAATCCATCCTTGCACCACTGGTTTGCTAGCAGACGATTGAGATGACTATCGTCCTGAGCAACGCCATCATGAAGTCGACAAGAGTGGCCAAGCCACTGGTACAACCCCCTCTAAGCTACAAGTTCAGCGTCTTCTTCGGTGACCTATACTTCGACTTCGACTTCGACGATGACTCCTCTTCGGCCATCAACGACTTCAACGATAGGATGGGTCGCCTCGCCACGCTACGGTCCCTAACTTCGCCCTCACCCGGTCACTTTAGCTCTCTCACCCGATCGGTGGGTTGGACGACTGGGGACGCGTCGCCCTCGATGAACAAAGTGGGGAGATGTCATAGTATAGGATTGGGCCGGCCTAGAGGAGGCCCGGGAGGCCCGGCCGGAGCGGCCAACCCCTAGGGGGGCGCGCCGGGGGAGGGGTTTGCCACCCCTCCTCTCTTCCTCGCTCCACGTCATCATCGAATCTTGTTAGGATTAGGACTTTTGGTGTGAAGGAGATATTCTCAATCTATAACGGAGTCTCCTATATTAGGAAAAGAATAAGAGATTGCTTGTAAAAGGTATTCCGTAAATATAAGGGAACTTTTAGAGATTGCTTGAGATACAAGTCCCATATGAGGGCTATATTAACATGGGAGATGTAATCTTTTAGGGGCAAGCAATATATGAAAATATTCCGGTCTTAAAACTCTCTCGGCCCTGGCCGCCGCTCCCTCCCCTTTGCGACGCCCCCGCGCCCTAGGCAGCCGCCGCCGCCATGCCCGCCCCTCCCCGAGCTCCTTTGTGACAATAGTTCTTCAAGAATGTTGTGATCAAGCTAACTATGTGTTTCCTCCAAAAGGGTTTTTGCATCTTCGCCGCACCCGCACACAAATTGTCTCCGGATTGTGCGGTTGTGCCTGTGGTATAGGGGATTTGTATTGGTCTCATGAGAGGACAAAAGTTTCATGTTTTTTGTTACAGCCACACATATTATGTATTAAAGCATCCATATTACATAAACGTCCTCTAAGGAAGACCAAGTTACATCAAGGTCCTTTGATGAAAAAGTAGACAATAGCGCCGACCGTGACACGATGACGAACGATTTTGTCGGTGAAGGGTATTCGGAGGAGCATCAAAGACGCCGTGCACCGCATGAAGCATCGAAAGGGGGCGGGCGGGGTGAAAGTGCATCTAGCCCTTTAGTGGGTTTTGGTGAATTGAGTGACAAAGATAATTAAAGGTCTAATAAGTTTGCCAAGTGTTGAACAGGAAATTGAGTCTATTGCATATACTTGTGGATTATGTATCAGCGAGAGTATATCCAAGGTTCAACAAGTAAGCAAACTTGATGGTATTCCACATAGTGTTGAAGCAAAGGCCAAATTATATATTGTTGTGTTGGAGGATTATGGAAACAGTCTAGTTCAAGCAAAAGACAACAATGCAAATGGAATCAATGAAATGGCTTCTAAGTTGTGGGATATCATAGTATCATGTGCAAGTAAGCATACTTGACAAATGGCAAATGAGACATAAGTTGATGGTTGTGGATTGGTCTCTATGATGGCTTGCTTTGCATGAACAAGAAGAGTTGGACAATGAACTAGTGTTGATCAAGGATTAAAGACTGATTCAAGAGTGCATAAGTGAAGATATATCAAGCAAAGGTGAAATGACAAAGGAGACAATGCATAACGGATATAAGATGTTCTCTATATTAGTTGCTTCTATGGATAAAGATTTGGAAGGTCACTTTGCATTGATATGATCAAGCTAGAAGTATGAAGACAGAGATTGAAGTGAGTGTTAGGAATGTCAAGCCAAAATAAAGAGGATATAAGGAATCGTGAATTGGCTTGACAATATTGATGTTGATCCATATATGTCTCTATGTGAGTCAAACCAGAGTTTGATTGATTTCAATGTTCATATCTAGAAGATATTCAAGCAAGGATCACAATATTGAAGAAATGGTTATTCAATGGATGCTTAATGTGACGTGACTCAAGTATGTCTTGATAAGGTGAAGATAGCAAGGAAAGGGCTTCGAGGTACTAAGCTTAAGGTGAAGGGCAAGCTTACGGCTTGGGACCGAGGTACCATGGCTAAGGTGAAGAAGAGAGTACTTGCATTTAGTCGAGGAACTAATCATGCTATGAGGAGTCATATTGTGTTGAGAATCAAATCATTAGTGAAAGTGACTTGAAGCCATGAAAATGAACTCATATGTATGGAAGTGGTTCAAGTCACATGCTCAAGTCATATTCGCTCAAAGAGACGAGACAAAGATGATTGAGGATGTTATATATATGCAGCAGCCCCCAATTGCAAGTGATGATGGCTCTACGCTCAAAGAAGGTTTACATTCCTTTATGTTTTGAAATTGAGTTTAGGAAAGGCCGTACTATAAAGGGGGGGGATACAATGCACAAGTTTTATGTGCAACCAAGTGCTCAATCTTTGACCAATACATCCTCGTACCTTCACCAAGACAGCCACTCAACACTTTTCCATTCTTCTTGTTTTGGCCCGAGCGGTGCAAATGCCGCTCGAGCGGCAAGCAGCCGCTCGTAGCGGCGGCAGCGCCGCTCATAATCTGACCGTTGGGACTTGAGGGGGTATTTAACACCTCCCTCATCCCCTCCAACGGTTACCTCGACCATTCCCTTCCCAGGTGCCACCAGAGCTGCTCTCTCTCTCCCTCACTCACCATTGGAGCTCCTCAAGCTTCTCCCATCGATTCCTCTCCAATCCTTTGAGAGATTGAGACTCCAAACTGCAATAGAGAGCTCTCCAACCTGTTCTTCATCTCCAAGAGCACTTGGTTCGCGTTCAAGCCGGTGGATTGTGTTCGTTACTCTTGGAGCTTTGCTCCTAGCCGGCTAGGCGTCGCCCGGAAGCTTCCATCTTGTTGTGGCTGCTCCGGGACGTTTGTTATCACCCTCTACTTCTATTGGAAACACCCCTCATCTCAAGAGTTAACTCTCTTGACTTGAGAACGAGGGCAAGGCAAGCCTTTGTGGCAAGCCAATCCTTGTGTGGATACCTCAACAACGTGGACTTAGGCCGCCTTTGGTGGCGACCGAACCACGGAAAAATCGCCGTGTCTCTTGTGCTTCATTTACATTCTTGCATTCAAATTTGTATTTGTGGTGATTCTAGGGTTTGAGGTCGATCTACTTTGTGGCTCACGATCTACTTGTTCTAGCACTTGATCTGCAATCTCTACCCTTCCAGGAAGCTAAGGAATTTAACCGATCTAAATTTCGTTGGGTAGATTTTTGAACCGTGGGCTAACCTTTTTCTCAGAGCTTTGAGCTGCAAGCAGCGGCTTGGCTTGGCCGGCGGCGGTGCCGCCGACTTTCTAATAAGATCTCGAGCTGAACTTTTGCAGGATTGTAATCGAGTATCTCATCATCATCTTCACCAAGTTTGAACTGTATAGGACTCCTCGGCCTCGGGGAGATAGTTCAGGCCTTAGTCCTAACTTGTGTGTTTGAGCTGAAATTTTTGTAGGCCTATTCCCCCCCTCTAGGCCATCTTCTCGACATCAAGGTCCTTACAAGTGGTATCAAAGCTAGGCTCTCAATTTCGGGCTTAACCGCCTTGAGAGAATGATGTCGACAAGTGAGGAGGTATCTCTTGAACTTTTACTTTTCGATGGCTCAAACTATGCATCTTGGTCTGCTAATGTGCTTGATATTTTTAGGGCCATGGGTCCTCATATAGAGCAGATTGTAGATGTGAGCATTTCACCTCCTAGTGATGACTTGCACAATCTATCTAGAGAGGAAGTGAAATGCTTACAATATAATGCTCAAGCTGCTAATGTCTTATTTAGTGCCTTGAGTGAAGATGTTTTAGATGACATCATATTTGGAGATGATGAACCGCTTGGTGATGCTCATATCATTTGGACCACACTCAAAGAAAGATATGACGTGTCCAAATGTGATGAGAAGGAGCTCTCATTGGAGGAATCACTTGAGGAGTGCTCAACTTCACCAACAAATGATGAGCCTCAAGTGATTCTCCCAAAAGGCATAATTGATCATGCCACATCCACTTCTTCGCCAACACATGACTTAAAGGATGGTAATGAAATGGTTGGTGAGAACAATGTTTATACATGTGGTACTTCTACTTCCTCTAGTTCTTGTGAGACTAACATTTTGAAGGAAGAAGAAGCTTGTGATCGGTGGAGGCCAAATGATGAATCCACTTCACCTAGAGGCTCAACTCATTATGTCACCTCTCATGTGTGTCTCATGGCAAAAGGTGAGAAGGTAAAATCAAGATCCAAAACTTCCTCACCTCCGAGTGACATCTCTAGCAGTGATCTAAGTGAAAGCTCTAGTGATAGTGAATCTAGTGATGATGAAGAGTATGCTAGACTCATCAAGAACCTAGATCCTAAAACTAGAGTCTTTCTTTCTCAACTAATGGCGGATTTAGAGAGTACCCAAGCTGAGTTAGCAACTAGAGATGAACAACTTGACAAGCTTGAAAGGTTATATGTTGCTAATAAGGAAGCTCTCATGGAGAAAGGAAGTGAGGTGGCAACCTTGAAAAAGGACCATGCTCTCACAAAGAAGGCTATGGTTGCCCTAAATGGGAAATATTGTGGACTTGCAAGACAAGCACAAAGAGCTTGAGTCTCAATATAGCATTCTTTTGGGAAAGCAACTCACATTCTTCCACCACAACGGATATCTCTACTCCCTCCACTAGTCAAGGTTGTGGAAAATGCTTTAATCTTGATTTGAATGCTTATGCCACTAACCTTGCTGATATGGAAGCTATGAGAAAAGAGATTGCTAGGCTCAATGAGGTGATCAAAGGTGAGCTTGGACACACAAAAGAAGCCAAGACAATTGGTAAGAAAATGGTGAATGGATCTGTATGTGTGCAGTTTGAGAGGAAGGAGCAGATTGGTACAGTTCAGCCTCGCATGCATCATGCGGCAAAGGCCACACCCCATGAGCGGCAGTGCCGCGCCCCGCAAAAATGGGAAGGCTACCGATTTGTCTCCTGATCAGACTAAGCTCACAACTAAGATGCCAAGGCATGATGGAAAAGCTCCCAAGACTATCAAGGTGCAACATCAATCAAAGCAGATTCTCACTAGTTGCTTCAAGTGCAAGAAGGAGGATCACCATGTTAAAGATTGCCCCTTGAGGAAAGAAAGAAAGGGCATGAGCAAGATCCAAAAGAGGAAGATGAAGAAGAAGGCTCATGGCAAGTGCTCTAGCATGGGACACAATGCCTCTATGGGTTCCAACAAGGTTGATGACCAAGTCACACTTCCAAAGAGCAAGACAAGAAAAGGCAAGAGGAAGTGCTATGGATGCAATGAGAAGGGTCATGAGATTACATTATGCCCCTACATGAAGTATGAAGACTTGGCATCATCAAGAAAGATGCTCATCGACAAGGTAGCAAGAAAAATGCAAAAAGAGAAGGCTAATAAGAATAAGAGCCGCCTATGCTACACTTGTAGAGGAAAGGGACATTTAAGTAAGGATTGTCCCTTGGGTAACACTCCTAAGCTCAACTCTTCAATTAATTCAAATATGCTTAGGATGTCCAAAAATGACACTTGTGCTAGAGAGGTGATTGGTTCACCACGTGCTAGCACAAAGGCCATTTGGGTGCCTAAGTCTCTTGAGACTAACCTTGATGGACCCAAATTAGTTTGGGTGCCACCAAGTTGTGCTTGATGTGTCTTTTAGGTACTTGAAGGTGATATGAAGCTTCGGGGTGCTTGAGCAAGTTGATTGAAAATATTCACTCAAGCTATCAATCAATTCATATTATATTCTCCTATATGATTGACCCGAAGATGAATCAATGGAAATATCTCAAACTTCATATTCACCTCGCGGTAACTAGTACCTAACCCTTCTAGCTAGCCATTTGACTTATGTAGTCTCTAGTAGTTCACAAATCTGTGTGTGTTTGTGAATTATTAGGAGTGGCTAGAGTGCTTCAAATTTAAATAAATCATTTGCCATATGATGCTTTTAATGGCTCTCTAGTAGAGCAAGATCTTATTCATGTTGTAGGTCATGAAGAACCACCTTGTGATGCTGATTGACATTATGTGCAGTCCTTAGTAATTTGATCATAACCCCATCTTGGAAAGTGTAAATGGCAATCCGTTTGTTGGGTTGGAAAGTCAACTTGATAAGCTTTCACACCATGTGCAGCATGTACCAAGGAATATTGTACATTGGTACAGTTTTGCACAAAAAGTTGAGCATGTGGCTGACTGCAACTCTTCTGACCAGTCTGTACTAAAAGTGGTCTGCAGCCCAAATGAAGTTTCATAACAGATCAGCATTGGTGCCATTGGAAACTAGACTTCACAAGCTTTCCAACAAGTCCTCATTGACCTTCATAGCATTTGGGAATCAAAAGTTATGAATGATTCTTCAACTAGTCAGTTTTCAGTAAACTGATCCGGTGTTGTTGGATTGTCTTAGATTGCATCGATCTGATCTTGCTGATGGTGGAGAGTTGACATTTGAAGAACTAATGGTTGAGATGTACTCAAGCTGTTGCTGCACCTAATTCCGCTAACACCTCTGATACGGCAAAGTGTCGCGTCTCTCAGCGGCAAAGGCTGCAACTTGGCGCATAAACAACAGAATCGACATCTATCCAAGCCATGGATGAATCCTACAACATGATCCACTCAGCAACATAGATGACTTGAGCTTCCTCAGTGGACTTCAAATCAAGAACTTCAAGTTGAAGAAACTTTATGATCACTCACAACTCAAGAACATTCTATTTCATGGAATCTTGTCATATGGTAGATTGCCAAATCCTCATTTTTATATTATGGGCATCTACATACTATAATGGTTGTGAGTATCTCTTGGCATGTATATTTCAATTCCATTATTCTATTGTTGCCATGACCTAGACATAGAGTGAAAATCCCAAGTTCTTAAATGAATAAAGTGCTATGTGAGAAATTCAAATACTTAGAGCACTTATCAAAAGGGAATTTACTCTATGGCTAGAGTTGTGAGACTAATCGTTTCTCTAAGTGATTTATGTAGTCTCACTAAATGAGAATGTGTTTCTCAAATGGAGTGTGCTATCATACGAAGGCAATCAATCCAAACATATGTGATGTATTCTCTCTCAAGTTGATTTGGATTTGATTTGTTTATGTTAGCCACTCACCATAATATGGCTTAAATCTACCCTTTGGGTCTCTATTGACTGTTGACGGTCACCAACGACATATTTTTCCCGTCAACTTACTACCATAAAGGGAGTGAAACTATACCTTATCATACTCATATACATTTACAACTAATATATTTCCACTTGTAGTGTCCAAATTATTATTATGCAGATTTATACAAGAAACAAGTGGAAAATGCACCAAAAAGGCGCCCCCGAAAGCGCATTCCCTGAAGAACATCAAGCCCAAGGGAGAAACGGACAAAACACGCAAAACCGGGCCGAGCACACACCGCCATACAACTTTTCAGGCCCAAAGACGCAGCCGCCAAAGCCCAGCCGAACGGGGCCAAGCCAGGTGCGCTACAAGACCACTGGTGCGGCCGCACCGCGGGGCGGTTCGGGCCCAACTTTGGCGAGGCGGTTTGTTACCTTCCAAAACTGGTGAAACCGACGTGGGATGGTCGGTTTGGGCAGATTTGGAAGGTGTCCAAGGACGGTTTTGGCTCTTTCCATGTGGGGAGAGGCATTTTCCAATGAGCCCCCTCTCCTCTACCTATAAAAGGAGGCCCCTCTCCCCTCATTCAACACACACACCATTCCAAGGAAGAGTCTCTCCCTCTCCTCTAAGAGAGCTCTCCCCTCTACTCTACCCCTTCACTCCAATGGGCTTAGACCCTCATTAGTAGTAGAGAGATTGGCGGAGGAGAGATGTGAAGGGCCGAGAGCGGGAAGTGCCGGACTTGTCGGTGTCTCCCCAACCTTGTACCTCGGTGGATTCGTGCTTGGCTCCTTAACGGATCTTGGCTAAGTAAGCTTCCACCATTCTCGATAATCTTTATTGTCTTTTGTTTATCCACGATTTATCTACTTGTTTGCGGATTGATAGTCGTTCCTTCTGGGGCGGCGCCTAGTAGAAGGACCCCGGGGACGGTAAGCCTTGTTAACACGCTTAGAGTGATAATCACTAGTGTAGACGTGGTGTCCGGGCTAGGGGTTGCCTATCTTTTGCGGTGCATCCCACGGTTGAGGGGGTAGGCGCTTGGTCGTGACAAGCCTTGTCCGGCCCTTTGAAATCCCCCCCACGCTCGGCCGGTCGTAGAGCTAATTGCCGGACACCGCCCTTGGGCGTGGGCCGGTGCCCGGCGAACAAGTAGCTCGAGACCTGGCTATCCATAGACATTAAAGGTGTATGAATCCTTCTCGCTAATCCTCCCCATCTTTGGCTTTTGCGTGTCCTTGGGCTTAACTAGTTAGAGAGAGTACATCCGCTCCTCGTGGAAAATACGATACCCTCGAATATTTCCGGTGAAAGCTACAACGACGATTCCGCGGCGCTATGATTTATCCCGTGTGCGTTAAGAAACGCCAACAAGCTTTTTCGGGCGCCGCTGTCGGGAACGGTTGCTATTATCTTCGAACTTAGTGAGTCCTCGTGATCTATCTATTAAAAAAAAAAATCAAAATAGTTATTTATTTTCTTTTTCGAAAATGAAGCCAACCACACCTTTTGAAAATCCTTCGCTTCAATGGAGGAGTTCACAGAGCCGCAATCTTTTTCAAAACCAAAACTTTCATCGCTACTTAACTCCATCCATATTTAAAATCCATTGTTCGGGCGCACTTTTCTCTGGCTACCACACCAAAAACCCATGTAGCCACCTACAAGTTTCGAGGGAGATATGTGCATGCCTAAGCATTCCCGGCATGACACAAGAAAATATCATGTGGACGTTGTTTCCGCTTTTCCCTCTTAGGGAGAGCGTAACAATGGTACACTAATGTCGAGGAAGTTTGAATGGGGATTGAAAGAACTCAAAGACAACTTTTGTCTAATGTTTTTCCCCATCAACACCCTACCAAGGACATTCCTCGATTTCGAAAGCAGATGAGAAGGAGTCCATAGGTGCAGCCCGGGCTAGGGTTTGCAATGTTAATACATGATAGCCCGCACTTGTCGCTACCCGATAGTGTGCTTTTGCATATCTTTTGTTCGGTCTTGACACAAATGCTGCCCTATGCCTTGACATGACCATCTGAGGGTCGTTTTCACGCAAAACCTACTACGAAGTAGGAAAATCCTTGATCACATCCTAGAGAAGCATGCTTCTCCCATTGTAGAACCTACTCCCTCCACAACAAGGGCATGTCAAGTTTTGAGGAGCCCTCATCGGGCCGAACCATACCACGATCACCAATAGAACCGACCGTTGAGCCCTCACCCGAACCACGAACACCGAAGGAAGGGATGTTGTATCCTTCGGAGTTCCCGATCAAATTCGAGGATCATGGGAGAACCTTGAACCTTCTATGGCACGAATGGAGTAAATGGAGCACAGCTCCAAGCCTAAGGAATCTTCCTCTAACATGAAACCTTCAAAAGAATGGTTAATGGAGGTGAAACGTTCTTCGAAGCAATTCAGCATTCTTTCACCTCCCACCCACCATACCTTGTTCATTACAAGGAAATTCCTTAGATGCCCTATACAACCCAACAACCGAGGCAAATATCATGTCACAATATCTTGCGGAAACCCTTTTTTGGTAATATGCCGCTAGCCTCTAACCGATAGACTCTTCAAGGGTCAATTCGACTCATCTTTGCATGTTGTGGTATTGCTAGGCCGTGCCGATGAAAATTCATGGAATCGAGGTTCGCTTTAGACTTCTATATCTATCCCATCCTCGACTTTTGATCTTCTCATAGGCTACCCTCTCGAAAAAGCTTTTTCATGAAAACCCAATAGAGGAGATCCATGATGAGAAGTTGGGAAAGAATGCTTGTGCCTCTCACCTAGAAAACCCAAAGGCTTAAGCATCTTCCCAACCAAAACCTGTTCGAGGAGGCTTAAATTCACAACTCCATTTGATTCACCTAAGTTGCTTTCGCATCTTAGTGAAACGAAACACCCGTCGCCCTCACTCGAACACACAAGACGTGTCCCTCTCGCCAACAAAACGTTGCTCTTGACAATGGTCGAGATTTAACGCTCGCTCTTCATGACATATCTTTTAAGGATAAGAACTCAAGTGCCATGGACATGCATGAAGCAACAACTCTTGAGAACAAGCATGAACCTCGCTTATTGAGCATGTCGAAGTTTTCATTCAAACTTCTCATGAAACAAGCTCACCTTTTTGGATCTCTAGAGTTGTCTCGCTTCTAACCACGTGCCCCCTACGAGGACCCCAACCTTCTCTTAATCCTCGCTCACAAACTTTTCAAGAGGACGGTTGTGGATGTCTTCGTATCACAAGTTTTGCCGATATCGTAGTGGCACGATGGTACTAACCTACAAAGCTTAAGCTTAAACGCCAACTTTTTAGTGGTGACTCGGGAATTTCACCACCTTCATAGTCGCAAGAAGAAATTCCCAAGGTCAAGCTTTACGACCATAAACAAAGCACTACCGGGAGATAACCCGGATCAAAAAAAAAAAAAAAAAAAGAGATGAATAATTCTTTCTTGTTGTTATCATAAAAGAAAGAACAAAAAAGTTTTTCTCTTTCTCTTTTTAATAAAAAGCAAGAGCATGTTATCAAGTTAGTATGCACCTTCGGGTATTCTCGTCGCTAACCATTTCAGGTGGAGATCGATTAAGAAGATCAAAAGAGGCATGCGGTGCTTGAAAGCATGGGGCCGACATCAACAAAAAAAAAAAAAAAAAACTTTGATGCCCATGGATGGTGGAACACACTCAAAAGGAGACTGGACTTTGCACACTTGACTTTTGCACAAAAGTCCAAGTGTGGGGAAAGATGGTGAAAATCTCAAGTTCTATACACCAAGGCATCACAAAAAAAAAAAGTGATGGTGAATAAAAGATGATGTCACCCTGCCTTGCTGAAAAAAAGAAGAAAAAAAAAAGAGAAAAAAGGATTGAAAAAAAAGAAAAAAAAAGAGAGAGAGTGTTGTAAAAAAAAAAAAAAAAAGAAAGAAATATATAGAAAAAAAATAAAAATAATAAGAGAGAGGAGCAGGTTGGCCCCGCATGGTCAAGATACATACCAAAGTGCCGCTCGACTCCACCCATCATTGCTTCCACAAGCAAGAAGGGTTTGTCTCTCATCCTTTGCGGCTACCATCAAGACCCATGGCCCATACACATGTGTGTGTGGCCTAGCCTTGAGGAGCACCGGACGAGCCATCATGCAACCCGCAAAGAACAACTTCAATGCTTCATCCGTAGATCTTTGCCGTAAGTATATCCGTGTATGCAAAGGAAATAAATATTCACCAACTCGGCCACTCACTTTTGTCTCCATGAAAACAAAACTTCATGCTTCCTTTGTTATGTCATATGCTTGAAGTTTGGGTGTATTCACATGTGATCACATGAGTTGCATCCATAGATCTTTTTGAATTGAGCATGGTGCTTAGGTTAAAAAGATCTCCTTTTAATCAAATTTCGACATGGTGTTAGACTTTGGTTAATGAACGTAGAGCTTTGTTGTCATGATCTATGGGGGTATTTTATGTTGGAGACTAATCAAGGCTATGCTTACACGCCTCTTTTATGAGCCTTGCTTAAGTCATGATGAGGTGAACAAAAAAAAAAAAAAAAAAAAAAAATAAAATAAATAAATAAATAAATAAATAAAAAATAAAGTTCTCACAATAAAGGCTCCAAGGTATTCATGCCAATAGAGCCATGTGTTTTTTTTTTTTTTTCCTTTGTTTTCTTCTTTAAATAAAGCTGTGTACAAGATCAAGTGTGGGGAGATCTCTCAAACACAATGAACAAACTTTTGAGATCTCTCCAACACAATGCACAATCATCGAGCAATTCACGGTGGAGAAGGACTAAAACGAAAGACTACCATGAACTCCTTCCTCTTCAAACGATGGTTTGTGCAACTCTCACTCTCACGCCTCACAATAATAAAAAGGGGAGAGAAGAGGAGCGGGAGAAATAAAAGAAGAGGAGATAAACCTTTCAACCCCAAGTTCCTTGTCCCGTTCTTGTGATGACATCAAAAGACAAGCTTGGGGGGAGCCTCCAACCACGCGACCAATCACAACTCAAATCATTACGCCGCACAAGCTTGCACAACCATGAAAGGTAAGTAAAGAGCTAGCTTGGGGAGGACTCCAAGAAAGGTAACGTGTATCTCACATTTTGATTATATTCTCTATCTTATAAAATGATGAGTTATGCTAAAAACTATATAAATATAAATCAATAAAATCCATTCCTATACATATGAGCTATGAAAATGTTTAGATTTATTCCCTTGTTGAAATGATGAATAGTTGCTCTGTCTTATGATTTGCCCGTGCCTAGTTTATAATTCGAATTTCTCTAAAGTTTGGGTTTAGTGGCTAAGTCTAAAAACTTGTCCCTGAAAAACCCGATTCATGTGGGTTGCATAAGCTCTATCTAGTCTAAGTTGTTGCCAAGTATGATACGGTACAAATAGATTTGCTATGATTTCGTCCAAAAAAAGAGAAACTTGACATCCGCAATCTAATTTGAAAAGAGAAAAGATATGGGCTATGTTAAAAGAAAAAAAAAAGAGAAGAAGAAAAAAAAAAGAAAGAAAAGAGATGAAAAAATGGACATGTGTCCGAGGGCGAGAAGAGCCCACATCTCTAAAAAAAAAAAAAGAAAAAAAGAAAAAAGAAAAGAGAGGAAATAAAAGACAAAAGTCTAGGGCGAGTAGAGCCCACCTCTCCAAAAAAAATAAATAATAAAGCCCATACTTTCTGAAAAAAAGAAGAAGAAGAAAATATAATCTAAATAAATAAATCCCTGATAAAAAGTTGATCGAGAGGATGAATGATAAGTATTTTGTTATAACCGTTCTATCCGGCAACCGCCCAAGATTTTGAGAAAAGCTAAAAAAGCCCCACTACGATGAAAGGTAATAAAGGGCGGAAAAAAGATGTGCCATTTTATTCAAAATCTAGTAGAACATCTTATTATAACCCCCGCACTTGTGAAACGTAATCGCATAGTAGCAACTCCCCGATCAACAACCAAATACTTATCTTTTTTGCTCGAGGACGCCGCAAAGGGTAAGCTTGGGGGAGTTTGTTGACGGTCACCAACGACATATTTTTTCCGGGTCAACTTACTACCATAAAGGGAGTGAAACTATACCTTATCATACTCATATACATTTACAACTAATATATTTCCACTTGTAGTGTCCAAATTATTATTATGCAGATTTATACAAGAAACAAGTGGAAAATGCACAAAAAGGCGCCCCCGAAAGCGCATTCCCTCAAGAACATCAAGCCCAAGGGAGAAACGGACAAAACACGCAAAACCGGGCCGAGCACACACCGCCATACAACTTTTCGGGCCCAAAGACGCGTGACCGCCAAAGCCCGGCCCGAGCGGGGCCCGGCCAGGTGTGCGCTACGCACCACCACGGTGCGGCCGCACCGCCGGGGCTGTTCGGGCCCAACTTTGGCGAGGCGGCGGTTTGTTACCTTCCAAAACGGGGTGAAACCGACGTGGGATGGTCGGTTTGGGCAGATTTGGAAGGTGTCCAAGGACGGGTTTTGGCTCTTTCCATGTGGGGAGAGGCATTTTCCAATGAGCCCCTCTCCTCTACCTATAAAAGGAGGCCCTCTCCCCTCATTCAACACACACACCATTCCAAGGAAGAGTCTCTCCCTCTCCTCTAAGAGAGCTCTCCCCTCTACTCTACCCCTTCACTCCAATGGGCTTAGACCCTCATTAGTAGTAGAGAGATTGGCGGAGGAGAGATGTGAAGGGCCGAGAGCGGGAAGTGCCGGACTTGCGGTGTCTCCCCAACCTTGTACCTCGGTGGATTCGTGCTTGGCTCCTTAACTGGGATCTTGGCTAAGTAAGCTTCCACGATTCTCGATAATCTTTATTGTCTTTTGTTTATCCACGATTTATCTACTTGTTTGCGGGATTGATAGTCGTTCCTTCGGGCGGCGCTCTAGTAGAAGGACCCCGGGACGGGTAAGCCTTGTTAACACGCTAGAGTGATAATCACTAGTGTAGACGTGGTGTCCGGGCTAGGGGTTGCCTATCTTTTTGCGGTGCATCCCACGGTTGAGGGGTAGGCGGCTTGGTCGTGACAAGCCTTGTCCGCCCTTTGAAATCCCCCACGCTCGGGCCGCGGTCGTAGAGCCAATTGCCCGGACAATCGCCCTTTGGGCGTGGGCCGGTGCCCGAAGTGAACAAGTAGCTCGAGAGACGGCTATCCATAGACATTAAAGGTGTATGAATCCTTCTCGCTAATCCTCCCCATCTTTGGCTTTGCATGTCCTTGGGCGAACTAGTTAGGAGAGAGTACATCCGTTCCCTGTGGAAAATACGATACCCTGAATATTTCCGGGTGAAAGCTACAACGACGATTCCGTGCGCTTGCGGATTTATCTGTGTGCGTTAAGAAACGTCAACATTGACCAATCATGCACATTCACCTTTCCATTCCACTCAAAAGAATATGCATGAGACATCAAGGGAGATTTAGTCCATGTTATGAGGTTTCTTTATTTAGTGACTCACTTGTCATCCACACATACAAAGGGTTGCTAAATGAGAAACTAGTGCTTGTGTTACTAATGACCTCTTATGTTTGAGATTATTCACAAAAAATTCATAAGAGGTTGTGCTTACCGAATTGGATATATCACAAGCATGATGGTTACTCTTCACCTAAAGAAAGATGTATTTTGCTAGAGGTCAGAAAGTTCAAAATCTGAGATTAGGCAAAATCAAGTTTGAGGTTGAGTTGGATGAGCTATATACGAAGAATTCACAAGATCATAATCAATGAGAGAAATGAATGGGTATTGCATCTTGTGAATATTTTCAACCAAATTCATGTCAAGATTGGACAAGAAGAAGAGCAATGAAGTGAATCATCAAATCTGTCCAAAGATTGAAAATCTGAGTTGGCTGATTTCAAGCATGGATTTCACAGATCAAACATCCATTTAATTGACCTGAAACTTTGTGAAGCATAATATACATGTTTGGTACTTGTTGCTGTACAAATGGCATGAAGATTGGTTTAGAAGAAAATCAGTTTCATGTTGGTTTTCACAAACTTCAAAGAGTGCAGTTTCAGATTTGAGCAGTTTTGGTAGAAAAGTGTTTTGACTGACCAAATGAAGTTCAAGTGAGCTAAAATTTATGACAGTTAAAGAACTCATAGATGAAGGTCTCTACCAAATTTCATGCATACAGGACTTGTATTCTAGGAGATGAAGTTCTCTCTAAGAAAGACATAATCTGAAACTTTCTTGCATTTCAGACTTTTTTAGGTTGGTAGAGAGATCGATTTGACTGATCAAATGAAGTCTAAATGAGCTGAAACTTTGACACAAGTTAGAGGACTTATATATGAAGATCTCTACCAATTTTCATGCATATTGGGCTAGTGGTCTGAGAGTTATGAAGTTTCCTCTAAGGATGACAGAATCTGAAAACTGACTACATAGAATTGGATTGCATTATAGCAACAAGATTCAGTTGGCTCTCAAGTTAGTCATCAAGATACTTCAAAAACTAAGAAGCATCAGGTTGATCTAAAGGAGTTTAAATTCAAGAAAAGAACTCACACAAGGGTCCAATAAGTTGCAATAAGTGTACAAGCAGCAGCAAGTAATTGCAACTAGTTGAAACAAAGAAGTAATCAGCCAAGGCTTTTGGATTGCAAGCATCTTGAAGGAGTTTGAGATCAGTTGAAGCATAGTGCATACCTCTCCCATGACCTCAGATTGTTAGTGTGCTTAAGTGGACTTTGTGTACTCTTGCATGCACAAATTTAGGGGGAGCTTAGCCTATATCTTGTGGGACAACTGGTGTTCTTCAAGTGTATGATGTGCAGTCCCTCACATGGAAAAAGAGGATAGATAGCTCCTTTGGATACTTTGGGGGCATCACAGTCACTCTGGGAGGTCTCGGTCTTTATAAACCAAATGCTCCTAGTTTATATGTTGAATGCCCCAATCCTTTAAGTGGAACAAGATTTGGATGAGTTGGAGAAAATAATTGAAGAGTGGGCTTTCATTGCTATTTCTCCTCTCTAGAGCTCATCAAGTGCTCATGATCCATCCCATTTCACCCAAGATCTTGCAAACAAAGAGTGGTAACTCCTAGTTTACAATTTGCAAATTTCATGAATTTTACCTTTTGCTCTCTATGTGAGTTGCACTAGGTAAAGTAAGAACTAGGTTCCCAATATATGGATCTTGGATAATCATAAGAGTTATATTTCATCAAGAGAAGACTATGGCCATCCAAATCATTGAAGTCTTACTTATGATGGTCATATTGATGAAAATTTGCGTTGTGATCTATCTACCTTGGTGGTGGTATGGTTTCTTGGCATAATTTTAATTGTTGCAAATTTATTGTGCTTTGACCAAGATATAGGATGAACTCCTCTAGACTCTTAAACTGGTTCAAGTGCATTTCACAAGTAATTCAAGTACTTGATGCACATATTAAGGGGCAGCCCATCCTATGCCTTGAGTCTTTTGAGACTAACATATTCTTCTAGTGATTTGTGTAGTCTCTTGGTGAGAATGAGTTTCTCATGGGTATGCTACATTAACTCAATCCAAATTGGTAAAGTTATCTCTCATATTTATTTGGATTGCAATTTTATCTCTCAAGTAGCTACTCTCCATAATATAGCTTAAATTCCCTTGTTTGTACTTATTTGACCAAAAGTGCATATGTTGTTGCTTTCCACATATTTATATGTATGCACTATCAAAAAGAGGGGGAATTTAGTCTATGTTATGAGGTTTTGCAATTAGTGATTCACCTTGCTTTTCACATCCAAAGGGTCACTAGTTGTGAAACTCTAGCTTGTGCAATTTAATGCTATCTCTTGTCTTTGTGAGCATTATCTAGGTGATACTATGAGATATGGGCATTCATTCCAATTGGCATCACTTGTGAAGATACTTTCAATAGAACAACACTTCAACTTATTGATATTTGGGCTTGCCATTGGTTGGTATGGATAGCTCGAAACAAGCTTTCCGAAAAGTCCAAGATCACTGAAATCGGAGTTCGGAGTAAAAAGTTATGGTTTTTTCCGTCAGGTGACCTGTCTTTGTTTTCGTGAGCTGCGGCGTGCCTGCCGCAAATGAGGGCGGCAAAGGCTGCACCTGGACGGGTCATGACAGCTGGTTTTTGGACTCTAATGACTAGTTTTGGTTTTGGGTGCATATATACTCATCCTATGGCACCTGGGCTATCTGTTGACAACCACAACATTGCAAACCTTCTATAAAGCCATATGAAGACTCTTTTCAAGTGGTGTCAAAATTATGAAGATCATATTTCAATTGGTATTGGTGGATAATCTTTCAATTTGGTATATCAAGGAATATATCTTCAGCTAGTGTCTCAATATGATAAGAGTTAGCAATGGATTTTCAAATGATATTAAGCACAAGTTTGGGTTATCTCCTTGAAGATGATGATGTTGAAAGATGGGCACAAATGAAATTATCTTGCAGGAAGAATTACTAGTCCCATCAAAGCACTAAATCCAAATATTGCAATCATCATGGAGATTGTGAGGCTTAGAACAAAGGTATATCGCTCCATGAACTCTTGCATTACCTTTGTGCATCTAGGCCCTTACATGCTAGTGTGTGCATGTGTATGCAATATTTTGAGTCACACCATGAGTTTGTTCTTATGGTGGCGATTAGAGATTTCTTTTTAGATATTTGGTTCATACCTCTTGTGGTGTTGGCATGAGTTAGTCTCATGTTAAATGTCATCTAAGTAAGGCATGAGCTAAATATACTAACATCTTAAGGATCTTGGCTTAAATTGTTGCATACTTTGTTTGGTAGAAAACTTAGGAGAGAAATCCTATATGTTAAACCTTTGCCTACTCTTGCTCTCACTTGTCTACCATCATATTTCTTCCTTTTTGGTGGAGAGATCCTTTTTGGAGATTAATGCCAAAGGGGGAGAAATATTAAAGTGATATTGATATGTGGTTTTAAAGGGGTAAAGGAGAGGCATATAAGATTTTTCAAAATTTGTGTGGTGTGTGCAAGGATAGTTTAAATTGTTTTTTAAGGACCATTTATGCTAGTGTGTGACATTCATGCCTTGTATGGTGGATTGCTTATTTCTTGAGTGCATGAATTGTCATGAGCATCACGGTTATCATGTTACACCTTGCACCCACGGATGCTATGATATAGGAGAAGCTTTCACACCTCATCCTAAATATGTGCATTTGGCATTTGAGGCCAATTGAATTTCTTCAATGCACACATTTAGGGGGAGCTCACTATATCATAGGATTCAAAATCTTAATGCTTATCAATCTCTTATAAGTTTTAATTGTGTTGTCATCAATCACCAAAAAGGGGGAGATTGAAAGTGCATCTAGCCCTTTAGTGGGTTTTGGTGAATTGAGTGACAACATAATTAAAGGTCTAATAAGTTTGCTAAGTGTTGAACAGAAATTGAGTCTATTGCATATACTTGTGGATTGTGTATCGAGTATATCCAAGGTTCAACAAGTAAGCAAACTTGATGGTATTCCACATAGTGTTGAAGCAAAGGCCAAATTATATATTGTTTTGTTGGAGGATTATGGAAACAGTCTAGTTCAAGCAAAAGACAACAATGCAAATGGAATCAATGAAATGGCTTCTAAGTTGTGGGATATCATAGTATCATGTGCAAGTAAGCATACTTGACAAATGGCAACTGAGACATAAGTTGATGGTTGTGGATTGGTCTCTATGATGGCTTGCTTTGCATGAACAAGAAGAGTTGGACAATGAACTAGTGTTGATCAAGGGTTAAAGACTGATTCAAGAGTGCATAAGTGAAGATATATCAAGCAAAGGTGAAATGACAAAGGAGACAATGCATAACGGATATAAGATGTTCTCTATATTAGTTGCTTGTATGGATAAAGATTTGGAACATCACTTTGCATTGATATGATCAAGCTAGAAGTATGAAGACAGAGATTGAAGTGAGTGATAGGAATGTCAAGACAAAATAAAGAGGATATAAGGAATCGTGAATTGGCTTGACAATATTGATGTTGATCCATATATGTCTCTATGTGAGTCAAACCAGAGCTTGATTGATTTCAATGTTCATATCTAGAAGATATTCAAGCAAGGATCACAATATTGAAGAAATGGTTATTCAATGGATGCTTAATGTGATGTGACTCAAGTATGTCTTGATAAGGTGAAGATAGCAAGGAAAGGGCTTCGAGGTACTAAGCGAAGGTGAAGGGCAAGTTTACGGCTTGGGACCGAGGTACCATGGCTAAGGTGAAGAAGAGAGTACTTGCATTTAGTCGAGGAACTAATCATGCTATGAGGAGTCATATTGTGTTGAGAATCAAATCATTAGTGAAAGTGACTTGAAGCCATGAAAATGAACTCATATGTATGGAAGTGGTTCAAGTCACATGCTCAAGACATATTCACTCAAAGAGAAGAGACAAAGATGATTGAGGATGTTATATATATGCAGCAGCCCCCAATTGCAAGTGATGATGGCTCTACGCTCAAAGAAGGTTTACATTCCTTTATGTTTTGAAATTGAGTTTAGGAAAGGCCGTACTATAAAGGGGGATACAATGCACAAGCTTTTATGTGCAACCAAGTGCTCAATTTTTGACCAATACATCCTCATACCTTCACCAAGATAGCTAGCTCAACACTTTTCCATTCTTCTGTTTTGGCCCGAGCGGCAAAGTGGCTTCTCGAGCTGCTACCGCTTCGCTGTAGCGGCAAGTCCGCCATAATCCGACTCGTTGGGGACCCGAGGGGGTATTTAACACCTCCCTCATCCCCTCCAACGGTTACCTCGACCATTCCCTTCCCGGTGCCACCGTGAGCTGCTCTCTCTCTCCCTCACTCACCATTGAGCTCCTCAAGCTTCTCCCATCGATTCCTCTCCAATCCTTTGAGAGATTGAGACTCCAAACCGCAATAGAGAGCTCTCCAACCTGTTCTTCATCTCCAAGAGCACTTGGTTCGCGTTCAAGCCGTTGGATTGTGTTCCTTACTCTTGAGCTTTGCTCCTAGCCGGCTAGGCGCCGCTTTAGGAAGCTTCCATCTTGTTGTGGCTGCTCCGGGACGTTTGTTATCACCCTCTACTTCTATTGGAAACACCCCTCATCTCAAGAGTTAACTCTCTTGACTTGAGAACGAGGGCAAGGCAAGCCTTTGTGGCAAGCCAATCCTTGTGTGGATACCTCAACAACGTGGACTTAGGCCAGCCTTGGTGGCGACGCCTAACCACAGGGAAAAATCATTTGTGTCTCTTGTGCTTTATTTACATTCTTGCATTCAAATTTGTATTTATGGTGATTCTAGGGTTTGAGGTCGATCTACTTTGTGGCTCACGATCTACTTGTTCTAGCACTTGATCTGCAATCTCTACCCTTCCAGGAAGCTAAGGAATTTAACCGATCTAAATTTCGTCGGGTAGATTTTGAACTGTGGGCTAACCTTTTTCTGCAGCTTGGAGCGGCAGTGCCGCTTGGCCCGAGCGGCGGTGCCGCTCGACTTTCTAATAAGATCTCGAGCTGAACTTTTGCAGGATTGTAACTGAGTATCTCATCATCATCTTCACCAAGTTTGAGCTGTATAGGACTCCTCGGCCTCAGGGAGATAGTTCAGGCCTTAGTCCTAACTTGTGTGTTTGAGCTGAAATTTTTGTAGGCCTATTCACACAACCACCCCCCCCCCGGCCATCTTCTCGACATCAAGGTCCTTACAGGGGGGGTCGGTAGAGCCGTTGAAGCAGAAACATGCCAACAACCGAAAGATGTTATTGGTGTCGTTGATTGAGGTAGAAGAAGCTATAACCCAAAACCCACCCAGCTATTTGGGTGAGGCCAGAAATTGATTTTATACTGGTTAAAGAATTTGGTGAAGTATTTTAGTCAAAGTCTAGATAGATAGTCAACAAGGTTATGGATTACGTGTGGTCCGAAAACCGTCGTCACGCATGACTTTGCCACCTGCTGATGTCTGTCCAGCCTACTGGCGTCATGGAGTATAAAACTGGACGAGGAGCGCATGCTGCATTGGCACTAGCAAACCAGACGTACGGTACATCAGAAAAATAGTTTCCCATCGATATTTGTATTTTTCTGTGGGTTTTTCGCAAACATAAAAGTATTCGAAGTTTCAAGTAGTGTAAGGTAATACTTGAGATCTACTAATTCTAAGATTACATATCCTAATTAGAACAATAGATTCGCTATATATTAAAGTTTCTAACCTAGAGTAAGGTGTAACAAATGGTGTCGAAGTCGTAGTGTAGTTACTGATTATAGTATAATCCTCAGTATGATTAATTAAGCCTCAGCTTAAATTAGATTAAGATACTGTTTAAGTCGGGTTGTGCCTCCATTTAACCCTAGTTATATATCAAATTAGTGCCTAAGATATTCACAGTTAGACCTAAATCCTCTGGCTGCATAGATGATTATGGTTTTAAACATGGCACTATTAGTCAAAGTTAATAGTCAATTTCCTCTCATTAGCTTGGGTTAGGATTCGCTACACCTAATTAGGGCTCTAGGATTCTCGGATTAGCCAAATCCAAAGTGCCAAGACCAAAATTCCATGAACCTGAAATCTGTCGCATGAGATCATGCGGATCAGATCGAGTCGTGCCTAAGCTGGCCCGTGGGTCCAATAGGTCTAGCCGTTACAAGCCCAAGTTTCAGAATGTAAAGTTCAAGGATGCCAAAAAGATCATTTGGGCCATAGCCAAATCCCTCTTTTGACCTGAATTTAAGTCAATAGTTAAGCCACAATATATATATTTATTTATATATATAGTGTTGTAATTTCATATTCTTATATGTTTTCTTTGAACAATGTTGAACTAAGTTTAACTGCTTAGAATTTAAGTTTTATTTTCTAGGCATTCCGTTTACTACTTTTAAATCTCCCATTTTTAAGCATGTTTTTTAATGTTATAAGTTTGCATTGTCCATTTAAACTTTTAAGCATATTTAAATAATTTTAGTTTCCCGATAATGTTAAAATTCTCTCAGATTAGAGAATACTCATATTCTTGGCATTTATTTTGGTGCTTTTAACCTTCTCTTTCTAAGACTTATCAGTAAGTTTAAATTGCCATCTAAGCTTTTATAATTTATATTAACATTGCCCAAGTAATTCCTTATTTAGTCATTTTAAATGAATTATTGAACGAGTTTTGTTGTCGAACCCGGCTAGATTGGACCGAACCGACACGTGAACGGGCGGTCGCCGAGCGGCGAGAAGGAGATGGAGGCGGTGGTGACGGCGGGTGGCGGCGGCTGGGCGCCGGGCGGCGGGGCGGGCGCGGGCGGCTCGGGCCCGGAGCGGCGGTGGTGGAGGCAAGGCGGCAGCGGCGGCGGTCTTGGAGGGAGGAGGGGGGGCGCAGGAGAGGAAGAGGAAGGAGATTGGGATAAATTTTCTCTTTATTTGCTTCTTACCATGAAAGATTACGGACCCTTTACTTATATATAGCCGGCTAGTGGGACTTGCATCGCAAGCAATCTCTCTAAAAGGTTTCCTTATAGATTGGAATACCTTTTACAAGCATGTCCTATTTATTTTCCTAATAAGGGTCTTCCTTATAGATGGAATATCCCCTTGCACACCAAAAAGCCTAAGATAATCCTAGATACTTTCCTCCTTTATTGCTGAATTAATTACCGAAGAATCCGCGGAAGGGAGGAGGAGGCGGCGGCGGCGCGGCGCCGCCGCGGGCGGCGACGCCGATGCCCCTCGGGCCCCGGGCGGGTCCGTCCTTCCGGGCCCTATTTCTTGGGTCATGACATCTCCCCTTCTCCGACCGGGCGCGCACTGCAAGGCTGGATGAAAGTCCATTCGGCCACACCGGGTGGAGGTGCGTGGCGCCTGGCATGATGAGCTCAACTTGCAGGATTAGCTTGCCATGCACCGGGTTCCCGAGGATCATGTTCTCCCCTGGTTATTTGTGGAGCAAACTCTAAGAGATAGCGGAGGTTCCCGATGTAGCCGTGGGTAGATGTATCGTGAACAACACGCCCCCGCCGCGTAGGCCGCCCGGCCGACGTGCCGCGGAGAAGGAGCCCCCCTTGGAACACCCACCTCAAGATGCCGATGCACCATGTCGCGGGGCGGGCTCTCCAGAACAAGAAGCGCCATTGGGCGGAGCGCTGACGAAGAGCGGAAGAAGGTGCCGATGGTGATGTCGCGGTGAGTAGGGCGAGTAGCGCCAAATTCAACATCGCATCGCATATGAAGGAGCCGACGCCGAATAGGGAGGGAGACACCGGGTGTGCCCCCTCTCGCATATAGCCGATGTGGACATTGTCGATGGTGAGGAAGAGGCGATCCATTCCGGCCGAGGAAGACGACCGGGCGGGGCCGACGTGGTGGCGCCAGGTATACATGCCGCCCAACAGATGGCGGGTCGGTGGAGCCGACGTCGGTGCAGGTGTAGGCGCCAAGGCGAGGAAGTTCGCTCGGGCGAACTCCGCCTTGAAGCAAAGCCTCCAAAGAGGTCCGCAGCAGTGGAGAGAGGAAGCGGGAGGTAGAAACGACCGCCGAAGAGGAGGAGGCCCTCCTCAACCGCCCATGCCGGGCGGCGCAGGTCGTGGTGACGTCGAGGGCGATCCGGGCGCAGATGCTGGTCCTCCAAAGGTCGCCGTCAGAAGGCTGTACGAATACCCCGTGGACGGTCGTAGAGGTCCAAGGCGCGCCGCATGCCTCGAACATTTCCCGGCCGGGGAGGGAAGTGTTCTGACGCTGGGCCGGGAAGGTGCCCGACCTTAGCGTGTCGGGCGCCCCATGCCGAGGAGCCGAGCCCGCCGGGGGCGGCCGTCGCGTAGTAATGCAACTCTCGGAGTCGCGAAGTCCCATGTCACCGGCCCCAAGCTTGCCTGACCAAGGCATGCCAAGGATGACATCGATGTCGCGTTCCAATTGCATGATGTGGCGCGCCGATGTCGAAGGTGCCGGGCGCCGGCGCGTAGTGGTACATCGGAAGGTGGCGGCCCGACATGTGGAGGTGGCGCCGGGTGGTGCTGGTGATCGACACGCGACCGGCCGAGTCCGAGGTCGCCGTGGGTCACCACGTGGGGGTCAATGTAGTTGTGCGTTGCTCCCGAAGTCGACGATGATGTTGACGCCGCGTGCTCGAGATGATGCCGACGAGGTATAAAGAGTGAGCACCACGTATGGGAAGTCGGGGTCCCCAAAAAGGACCCCCCGAAGTCGGCGTTCTCCTCGCTTGACGCCCACCGGTGGGACACTCTCATGGTCGTCAGTGTAGTTGTTGAAGATCGTGATGTCGAAGAGGTGCTTGCACTTGTGACCTCGCGTGAATGGCTCGTCACAGTTGAAGCAGAGGTTAGCAGGTCGCGTTCCGTCATCTCCTCCGTGTTAGCCGCTTGAACGGCCGAGTCGATGGTGCCGCCGCCTAACGGGATGGGCTGGGGGGGGCGCCATTAGGGCAAGAGGCACCGGCGCTTTGCCCCTTCGCCAGGCGGGCTTGCTGGGGTTGTAGAGGACGGCGAGGCGTCGCTCGTATGCCCTGGCGAGAGACATAGCTGCCTCCATGTCCCTAGGATCCTGCATCTCGACGTCTATCTTGAGTGGCTCGCCCAATCCACCGTGGTAGATGTTCACCCGCCGCTTGTCGCCGAGGTGGCCCGCGCACGCCATGTGTGCCGTAAACCGCCCGTGTACTCATCCACGGTGCCTGTCTTCCCTCAGCGATGCCGCCGCCTGCCCGGTTCCGCCGCGTACCGGGCCGAAGCGCTCGTTGACGATCGGGCTTAAGCTTGCCCAATCCGCCAACGGTTTCTCCCGGGATAGCCTCATGTACCACTGTTGTGCTCCTCCCCGTGAGATGATATGAGGCGTACCAAACTTGCTCGCGGGGCTGGGCGCACTTTGTCCCCTCAAGAATTGCTCACAACGGTTTATCCATGGGAGAGGATCTTCCTTGCCGCCATACGCCGGGAAGGACAACTTGTGTGCGAGGAGCGAGGGCTGGGAAGGTGTCCACCGGAGGCAGTGGGGGCGGCGCATGCGCCCCTAGCATAGGCGCCCCTACTGACGCGGGCTTCTGCCTTAGGTAGCCTTTCATCATGTCCTCCAGATCAGCTGATGTGACTTGATCATCGACGTGCTTCTTGCCATCGATCCTTGTCTTGATGAAGTCACGGGCTGTGCTCTCCGGCCAGCGTCTTCATGGCAAGATCAGCCTCCCGCAGTACGTGTGCTTGACACTTGGCCTCCTTCGGATCGCGTTTCGATAAGGTAGCAACCCGATCGGCGAGCGTGTCGAGCCTCTTGGTGAAGGCAGTGAACTGGTTTCCCAGATTCTCCAACAGCTTCTTCGTGTCGTTGTCCATGGTGGTGGGTGGATCAAAGTGCTCTCCGGATACGGTATCGCCGAACCAAGGCTAGATTGGACCGAATCGACACGTGAACGGCGGTCGTAGAGCGGCGAGAAGGAGATGGAGGCGGTGGTGACGGGCTGGCAGCGTGGTACGCGGCCGGCGGCGGGCGTGGCAGCTTCGGGCCCTGGGCGGCGGTGGTGGGAGGCGTGCGGGCGGTGGCATGCGGCAGAGGGAGGAGGGGGGCGGGGAGAGGGAAGAGGAAGGAGATTGGGATAAATTTTCTTTATTTGCTTCTTACCCCGAAAGATTATGGACCCCTTACTTATATAGCCCGGCTAGTGGGACTTGTATCGCAAGCAATCTCTCTAAAAGGTTTCCCTATAGATTGGAATACCTTTTACAAGCATATCCTATTTATTTTTGTAATAAGGGTCTTCCTTATAGATGGAATATCCCCTTGCACACCAAAAAGCATAAGATAATTCTAGATAATTTCCTCCTTTATTATTGAATTAATTGCCAAAGAATCCGGAAAGGGAGGGAGGAGGAGGCGGCGGTGGCAAGACCTACCCCTAGGCGGCAAGGGCGCCGATGCCCCTCAACTGGCGGGCCTGTTCTTCCGGGCCCTATTTCTTGGGTCATGACATTTGCATTCTAATTTGTAGTGCATCAATTAGTTATGCTACTAAGTGTATTTTATGCATTCTCATTATAATTTAATTTTCTTAGTAATGGAATTGGAGCCAACAAAAATATTTAATTTGAGAATTTAAGTTAAGTTAATTAATAAATAAATATGGCTCATGTATTTTATTATTCTGACCAACAGGGATTGGTAAACACCTATCATGGAATTTATTCTTGAATAAGCTACTTCTGTTCAACGTGATGTGTAGATTGAACATTAAATTTAACCATAATGTACACGTTAGTAACTAGACCAACGTAGGATTAATTTCATTGCATTATTATTGTTGTTGTTATTTGTTAAATTTCCCATATTTAATAATGAAAATGTTAATACACAGCCCTGCTCGGATATATACTGATGGGGATGAGCTGGCAACTATATGTCTCTTGAAAAAAAAAATCAAGATCCTGTTGGCCTTGCAGATATTTTGATTAGTCCCTCCAACATTAAAGAGGCCCGAAGCAGAATTCGTGGACTTCACGTAACTGGTGACGTCGTTGGATTAAGATAGCTACTAAATTTCCAGCAGATGTCATTTTCCAGTAAGAACAGGTGCTCGGAAGTAGAAATTTAAGGAAAAAAGTAGCCTCTGCATAATTAATTAGTTACTTTGAGGGAACCATGTAATAAAATTTTAAAAAATCTAGTTTACACATGTGCTTATAATATCTATAATGAACTCTCCTTTTGTACTTCCTACAAATAAGATTTTTTTTTTCATAAATTACATTCTTAAGTACTATAGATTTTGTAGTGGTGCTAATATCATCAAGAAGATATGTAATTTCAATTCCTTCTCTTTTTTTTTGTGAAGGGATTTGATTCCTTGATAGGTTATGAACAAATAAGGCTTTTACGGAAATTTGGTTATAGAATATTTACAATGGTGTGGTAACATATGGAAACTATATAAAATAAGCCCCTCAATTAGTAAAACATTATTCTCTCTAGCTCGAGTAAAGGTTAAGTACATTTTTTAATTATGCAAAAAAAAGATAAGCAAACATGTACATTTGTTCCCAGAGAGTGCTCACAAACTATGTGATCAGATTTATTATATATTTTGAATAATGAAAATATATGATAATCATAAGAATGATATGCAAATTATTAGCATTGTACAAACCATGCAAGCTTACATACATATATACATCTAATAGAAAATTTAAATTGCTGACTTACATTTTGATGAAGTTGATCAAGCTTGGACGTCCAAAAGCAGTATAAACATTATTAAGCCCACTTGAGTTGGTCAGTTTTTAGTAGAAGGATGTCACACTTCATGGATATAAAACGCCTGAAGAAATTGAGCGTCCAAAGTATTTTTATCTTGGACTGCAATACAAGAGTATCTCCAATAGTCATTCTAAAATTTACTCTGTAAATCATTATTTGAAGATTCATTATCTCTATGCCATGCAACAACTTTTCTAACCTTGTGAGCAATCTAGAGAGTCATCCTCTTTTCTCCATCTTTGGCTAGAGAGAAATGTAGAATAGAGAATGTCTATATTTGGAGATCCAATTAAAGAGGTTCCCTGAGGCAAATTTTCTCACCAAAATCTCCATCCCTGTAAATTAGGAAAAATATAAAAAAGTCTCTTAGAGTTCCTCTATGACCAGATATTTGGATTGGTCATATGCATGTGGTAAAATATTAATTTTGCAACACAATGTTACTATATTTTTAAAAAAAAAAAAAAAATCCAGTGTCGATGTTATACTACGTGCCTTCATAATCTCATAAAGAAAATTACACAATAATAACCATAGCTTCTTATGGAATTTTATAATGTGATTTAGCTACTCCATGTTAAATTTGAAGCCAATACTAAAATAGGATTGTTATATCCAAATTTAATCCCCCCGCATCCCCATATATAGGGTAAATAACACAATAAAGATGACATGTTTTTTTTCTGAAATTTCATAAAGTGCCTTAACTAATTCATGCTGTTCTAATTTAAGCCACAAAGAAAATAGGATTATTAGACCCCATATCCAACAGCATCCTCACAAAAATTTTCCCTTAAATATTTTTATTCTCCAAGATTCCTTGATCTCAAATAACGTAAAAAGGATGGACAATATGTCACTCACCCTAAATTGAATGGACAGAAAGGAAGATGTAGGATATATCAATAAATAAAGTATGTTGGTAGAGAAACTATTGGATGGTGATTTTTATTATATATGCACGTTAAGGCTTTAAGAGGTTGGATAGGGAAATTATTATTCGAGATGTTCTGCCTACGGAGTAATGCACTGCAATATTTGTTAGGCGACCGATGAGTGAATCACTTTATATTTAGGTTGTTTAACTTCTAAGTGAATGTATTTAGTTACTAATAACTCATGGGTTGTGCCATTTTCTTTTCCCACAAAATGTAGAAACTTGAATACTTTAGTAACATTGTATTGTTTTTAGAGATACATGGATGTACATTACCTTAATGACCAGGCCCCGTACACTCAAAAGAACCATTATATATCCTAGGTCCAAGCATCAGTTTTGCATCTAATATTGCCTGGAATAGGAGAATAAGCATAAGGCAGTAATAGAATTATTTATATAAAAACTAATTTACATAGAGATGAAGGACAACAGAAAAATTTCCATGGTCTGCATGATTTTTCATAGTCAAACTAACCTTGCAATTTGCATCATTGCCCATCTTAGAGGTCGATGTCAGATCGATGTGATGCATAGTGATGCAACCTTGAGGTATCTAAATTTCCATGTAGAAAGCAAGGACTTTGACAAATAAATAAAGGAAGTTGTCTTGGATGAAGATTGAAGATAATCAACTGCGAGAAGCATTTCATGGAAATTGATTACTCCCGGCCGGCCTCCCAAGATGCCACTATGTAACAATGTACACACACGGATGCACCCATGAAGCCACATCATGTAGCGTAGTCTTTTCCCACACCTACAACATATATCTTGCCGCTAATAACCACCTGAACAACAACTTCCTCTAAAAAAACACCTGAACAACAACTTGTCCATGCAACAAAAGCAAGTGTCAAATATCCATGCAATGATTTATATTAATTACATCCATTGGATACATTCACAATCCAAACTCTAGATATGCAGCAACACAGAACGACTTTGTTCATATGATATATGAGCCAAAAAGGCAGATTGCTTCAGTACAAACTCCCTATGTGTCCATGAGAAGTAACTAAAATAGGCAAAGTTCTCTGCATATGGCATGCAATGCCCTTATATACACAAAACCCAATTAAGTGCCAAGACTTTGTTCACGAAATCACTGGCCACTATACGTCATACCAGTATAAGTAGACTACGGAAACAACAGCTCACCTGCAACATATAGACCGGGCAAGTATCATCAACCCCGACGCTCCTTCGGCTTTCATTTCTCCAAGATTTCCCAATCTCAAATACTCCCTCTGTCCCAAAATATTTGTCACTTACGCTTCCCGAGAAACAACTTTGATAAATTATATATTAAAAATATTAATATTTACCATACATAACTAGTATCATTAGAAAGATCTTTGAGTCTAGTTTTTTTAACAAATTTATTTGAAGATACAAATGTTGCACATATTTTGTACAAATCGAGTCAAAGTTGTGACACGAAAACCAAAAGCGACAGACATTTTTGGGACGGAGGAAGTAACAGATAGGATGAACAATATGTCAATATATGTCAGTCTCGCCTCCAAATTGAACGGGCATAAATGAAGATTTAGAATATCACTATTGGATGGACAATATGTCGAATATTACCTGTAATAAGAAAGTAAGCATAAGAAAGTAACAGAAAGTAAGCATAAGAAAGTAACAGAACATGTCATGTATTATACAAAAAACTATATTTTACACAGATAGAGGACGGGCACAAAAAAGATTGCCATGGTCTGGATGATGATTTTTCTCACTCAAAGCAACCTTCAATTTGCAAGATTGTCCATTGTTGCACGATGCATCTGGTCCATCTTGGAGGACGATGAAGTCATGTGCTTCTTGTTGTTAGCTCGAGAATCCACCATCCAAGGTTGTGCCTAGACACCTACTTGGAATCGTCGGAGCCCAGGTAGGCAGGTACACAATGGCCCTAGCAATGCCCACCGCCTCTCGCAGGTGGTGCCCTTGAGCTCCCTAATGATGCTGGCCCCCACCTGCGCCTCATCTGCGGCTCAACCCAGCATCGTCGAGAACTGGTGCACCGTGTACAGCGAGACGTAGTTGATACAGACGTCACATGCAGCTGATGAAACCCTCCGCCGGCGGCAGCGCCTGTGTGTGGCTTGATCCTTGCCAGCGTCTGGCGCACGTTCAGGGACATGACGACGTCAAACTACGCGAAGGCCAAGCTGGTGATCTGCTTGGTGCCTGGGAACAGCTGACCCAGACGACGCGCGCCGGCGCTGTGGAGCATGATGTCCATCCGGCCGTGCATCCACAGCTGAGGCGACAATGATTTCCTCCACGGCAACGCTGCAGTTGCAGGACACGAAGGATAATTCTATTGGGGTACATAGATTAGATTGGTTCTGATATATATTTTTGTTTTATAATAATACGTTAAAAATTAACCATGTAACTATGCCACCGTATATATCTTACTATGATGTCATCAATCAATATATATAGTTCGCCGAGGTACTTGTTGGTTGGATTTTTCTTTTTTTTTTTTTTTTTTGAAAAAAGAGATATTTGTTTTTAATTAATATGTATATAATGGCAGTGGTGGGTAATTTCTTAGCTAATAAAATAAATTCAATGGTTATAGATGGTTATAGACATTTGATTTGATGGTCGGATGTTTCTGATTAACGTGAGAATTTCTAGCATTTATCTTTTTTCTTAGCGCATCTGGTGAGAGTTAACGTGGAGCCTCCGTTGGAGCCTCCAATTAGTAATAGTAAGATTAATAAATAAGTATGGCTCATGTATTTTATTATTCTGACCAACGGGGATTGGTAAACACCTATCATGGAATTTATTCTTGAATAAGCTACTTCTGTTCAACGTGATGTGTAGATTGAACATTAAATTTAACCATAATGTACACGTTAGTAACTAGACCAACGTAGGATTAATTTCATGTGCATTATTATTGTTGTTGTTATTTGTTAAATTTCCCATATTTAATAATGAAAATGTTAATACACGGCCCTGCTCAGATATATACTGATGGGGTTGAGCTTTCTGATGGGGGCAACTATGTCTCTTGGAAAGAAAAAATCAAGATCCTGTTGGCCTTGCAGATATTTTGATTATTCCCTTCAACATTAAAGAGGCCCGAAGCAGAATTCGTGGACTTCACGTAACTGGTGACGTCGTTGGATTAAGATAGCTACTAAATTTCCAGCAGATGTCATTTTCCAGTAAGAACAGGTGCTCGGAAGTAGAAATTTAAGGAAAAAAAAAAGTAGCCTCTGCATAATTAATTAGTTACTTTGAGGGAACCATGCAATAAATTTTTTAAAAAATCTAGTTTAGACTCAAGACAAGTAAAACATGCTTGCTACTTTTTTGTGGTTTATGGCTCTGACACAGTACGTACACCAGTTCTGCATAAACAGAATTTCATTGACAATCACCTATTTCGGTGGTCCTAAAATAATAATATGCTGCTAACAAATTTCGGTTGAATTGATGTCTAGAGTTAATAACAGCGGTCCAGTTGTACATGGAAATTTCCACTCCAGTACAGAGATCTCTTCCGGGTGAACAAACAGGTCCCCAGGTCGTGGCGTCATGGGTTACGTGTGCTCAGAAAACCGTCGTCACGCATGACTGCTCAGTGCAGTGCTCATGATTTTGGGTACCGGCTGTCTGCTGATGTCCGTCCTGTCTATAAAAGTGTGCGAGGAGGAGCTCATGCTGCATCGACAGCGCAGCATACCAGACCATCAGCAGCAACAAGATAAGCGTTCCACTACAGAAACGAGCTACCTAGCTCTTTTACTCTTTCGCAGGTAGATCGATCGAGCAAATGGCCGGCAGCAGGGAGGAGGCGGGTGCGGCGGCGGCGGTGGTGCAGAACAAGAAGGTAGTGCTGAGGAGGTACGTCACTGGGTTCCCCACCGAAGACGACATGGAGATCACGATGGGCACGACCGAGCTGCACGTGCCGGCGGGGCTGACCGCCGTGCTGATCAAGAACCTCTACCTGTCGTGCGACCCATGGGTGCGCGGCCGCATGAGCAAGCACGAGGACGGCGCCACCGTGACAGCCTTGGACTTTGTGATCGGGGAGGTACGCATCCAAATTCGACCAACCGCCAATTATATTAGCCTCTTGTTAATGTCGATGGGAGGTTTAGAATCAGACGTGAAGAAATCTTTGTGTGATTCATCAATCAGGCCATGGTGAATTACGGTGTGGGCAAGGTGATCGACTCGACACACCCAGAGTTCACCGCTGGCGACCTCGTCTGGGGATGAGCGGATGGGAGGAGTACACCCTCGTCAACCAGCCGGAGTCCCTGCACAAGATCAACCACGCCGACCTGCCGCTCTCCTACTACACGGGCGTTCTTGGCATGCCGGGGCTCACTGCGTACGGTGGGTTTACCCAGGTCGCCAGGCCAAACAAAGGCGACTTTGTGTTCGTCTCTGCGGCGTCGGGCGCCGTCGGACAGATCGTCGGGCAGCTGGCAAAGATCGCCGGCTGCTACGTGGTCGGTAGCGCCGGCTCCGACGAGAAGGTAAACCTCCTGAAGACCAAGTTCGGCTATGACGACGCCTTCAACTACAAGTCTGAGACAGACATCGGCGCCGCTCTGAAACGGTGCCTCCCCGACGGCATCGACATCTACTTCGACAACGTGGGCGGCGCAACGCTGGACGCCGCGCTGCTGCACATGCGGCAGGGCGGCAGGGTCGCCGTCTGCGGGATGATCTCCCAGTACAACCTGGAAGAACCGGACGGGTTGCGCAATCTGTACTGCATCATACCGAAGTCCATCCGGGTGGAAGGGTTCAATGTCCATCGCTTCTTCCATCTGTACGCGAGCTTCGAGGAGGAGATGGCTGGGTACATCAGGGACGGAAAGGTCGTCGTCGTGGAGGACGTCGTAGAGGGCATTGAAAGCGCGCCGGCGGCTCTAATCGGGTTGTTCTCTGGCAAAAATGTGGGGAAGCAGGTGGTTGCAATTGCAAGGACATGAGTTGAGCAGAACAAGCGCTGCCCTGCGTTTGTGAGGCCAGCGGATTGGGGCCTGGGTTAATACAATCTGATTGCACAATAGAGCAGCTCTGTACCTGTCCACGAGGTTGCAAACAACCTGTACAATCAGCAAGGATCACAACTAGACCACCAAAACCGATCTAGAGAACGGTAGAGGCGATGTGGAGCTTGATCTCGGCTGAAACGACTTCGAACGCCTTCCGGAAGGATCCGTCAGGTGAACGCACGCGAAGAATCTTCTAGGATCGGCAGGGCCACCTAGGATGCCAACGAAATTCATCGATATCGCCGGACAACAGGTTTAGGGTTGGAAAAGGGTAAAAGAGAGTTTGTAGATTGATTTGTGTCTATTGGATGTAGATGGGATCAAATTGGTCATGAACCTCACATTATATAGAGGGGGTGGTCTTATCCCCTTAGCAAACTGCCAAGATACGTTTTCAATCACCGAAGTTTTTCCAAAAATCGACCCAACGCTGAATCGGTTTGGACACAAACCACACGCCGCGCGAAGTGCCGGACGCGCAGGCGCCATGCCTCGGACACGGCTGCGCCCCTCGGACGCCGTCCGGAGGGACCGCAGGCTCCGGGGCCACCGGACGCCCATGGTCCATTGTCCGACGCGTGTGTCGGACGCGATCCGAAAGGGTTGTGCCGCGAGGGCGCCGTCGGACCGTCCAAAGCCTGACCCTCGGACGCGCCTCGTGTGGGCTCCGGCGTCCGGCGCTCTTTGCGCCGCGACTCGCTTCTTTCTTTGTCACGTTTCTTGACCTTCAGGCCTCTCCGTCGCGTTCCAAGCATGTCCAAGACCTCTTTGACATGTCAAGTTACCAAAAATAGCATAGGTCATTTTTGAGTGTCAACATATGCCCCCTGTTTTCAAGCGAGGATTGCACGAAGCTCAAAACATAACAAACAAGAAAAACCAAATAGTAACGAATTCACATCATATCGCCTATTCAGTAACTAAGGGCGGTATCAAATATTAGCCATTTTTTGTTCTAAGGGCGATGCATGCATTGGCCATTGTTTGGAGAGCACTAGGCCTCTTGCCAAACACTTGGGAAATATTTTTTAAGATATCTCCCGTTAATTGTCTTTGGAAGACGTGCACCGCTGGTTGACTCAAGCATATATGAATTCCCAAAGATTACCTTGATCACTTTATAAGGACCCTTCCAATTGGGTGACCACTTACCAAATTGATTGCTCTTCGTCCCTATCGGTAATATAGTTTGCCACACTAAGTCACCGATTTGGAATGATTTGCTCTTGAGTTTCTTGTTGTAGGCTCTTGCAACACGGGCTATGTCCTTTTCTATCTCCTTTAGAGCTCTCAATCTTTTATGGGTCACCTCGTCGATGTTATCCATCATTAAATTATCATACACAATGGGAGATAAGTCGTTTTGCTTAGCAACCCTATAGGCATCCAAATTCACTTCGACAGCAACACAACTTCTTGACCATAAACCAGTTCATAAGGAGTAACTTTAGTAGCACCATGCCTCGATATGCGATGAGCCCACAATGCCTCGACAAGACTTCATGCCACCTTCTTGGGTTGTCATCTATTTTCTTTTTAATAAGCTTGATCAAAGTCTTGTTACTTGAATTGGCGACCATTTGCTTGAGCATAATATGGAGATGAATTGAAGTTCCTTTACCTCCTTCGCCATAAACGAAGTTCCTTGATCCGTAGTCAATGTCCGAGGAATACCGAATCTATGAATGATATGCTCGGTGACTCAATCACCTCCTTATGTGTCATGTTCTTTAAAGGAACAACTTCCGACCATTTAGTGAAGTAGTTGGTAGCTACTAAGATGAATTTATACCCCTTTGAAGATGGAGGATGAATTTGACCAATGAAATTTAGCCCCCAACCACGAAAAGGCCACGGTTTGACGATAGGATGAAGCATAGCAGCAGGCACCAACTGAATATTACCAAACCGTTGACACTATTCACATCCTTTGTAGTAGCGTAAAACAATCGGCCATCATGGTAGGCTAATAAAAACGGACCATCTTAATAACCACTTCATTTTCGGAGCCGATTGATGCGTACCACAAATGCCTTCATGGACTTCTCCCATGGCCACTCTTGCTTGATTAGTCCCTAAACACTTCAAAGAACAAGTCTTCGGTTCCCCGAAAAAGCCCAACATCGTGCAAAGTATACTTGAAAAGCGAGCCGTCGAACACTTCTATCAACCTTGATGCTAGGATCCGACAAAAAAAGACAAGAGAGGAGTCCTCCAATCCTCCTCAATCAAGTACTACCATTGTCGGGGACAGAAATAGACCGATTCAAAAGTGTTTTTACATAGATCCTTTGGATCATGTTTAGGAGCGGTCCGGCCGATTATAGCAATTGGTGGGCCGACTTTTTCTAGACTTGTACACAAAGAAATTAAATCGTCGTGCATCAGCAAATAGTGTGAATGAAAACATTTCTCCTCCACATTGAATTTGGATGCCCTGTTGAGCAAGCAAGTTTGTTCTATGCATAAATTTTAAATGCAAATGATTCTATTCCAATATATCACGAGAAGCCCATTGAGCAAGCAAATTAGCTTTATAATTCTCTTCTCTTGGAATGTGTCGAATCTTAAATTCAGCAAACTTACCGATTAAATTAAGGCAAGCATCGAGGCGAGCACAAAGTGATCCATCTAAGCATTGACACTCACCGGTAACTTGTTGCACCACAAGCAATGAATCACTAAAAGCCGCCACATGATTAGCCCCCATAGCTTCTAACATGATCAACCCAAACAAGAGAGCTTCATATTCAGTTTGATTGTTAGTACAATGAAACTCTAATCAGCATGACATCGAATTTTTTGCACCATAAAGATTAACAATGACAATGCCAACTCCGGCGCCACCTTTGCACACCGAACCATCAAAATATAACCGCCAGAGGGAGGTGATAGTGTAGTAATCTACCTCATTATTCATGTTTATGTTATGCTCAACAATAAAATCACAAGAACTTGACTCTTTAAAATTCTCAATGGCTCAAAAGTCAAGTCATATTCAATCAAGGCGTACGCCCATTTTCCCACCCACCCCGAGAAAAGGATTGGACGATACAACATATGTTTGATGACATCACTGTCATGCTATCACATATGTGCTTGATAAAAGATAATGTCTCATCTTGGAACAAGCAAATTATAGTGATAAGCATAACTTCTCAATATGGGCATACCTTGTCTCGAGATCAAGAAGACGTCGACCAAGATAGGCAACAACATATTCCTTTCCTTCATCTTCTTGAGTCACAACCGCTCCAATTACCTTATCTTTGGCAAATGATATATAATCGAAAGGTACTCTCCTTCTAGGTGCACGAAGGATGGGTGGAGATGGCAAATATTCCTTTATCTTGTCAAATGCCTCTTGTTGCTTTTCCTCCAGGAAAAATCAGCTTCATTCTTCAACTTAAGTATGGGGGTGAAATGAATAATCTTCGAACAAGTTAGCAATAAATCTTCTCAAGTAGTTCACTTTACCTAGGAATTTTTACAAATCTTTTTTTGCATTGAGGAGATTGAACTACCTTGATCTTTGATATCCTCTTGGGATCAACCTCTATGCCTTTATCATGAATTATAAATCTGAGAAACTTTCCAGCCGACACTCCAAAAACACACTTGAGTGGATTCATCTTCAAGCCATAATAACGCATCCTCTCAAAGTCAAGACGTAAATCGGCTAAATGAGAATCATGGGTAGCCGACTTAATCACTACATCATCGATATATCACCGCATCCCATCCCCCATCGCGACTTGGTGACGGTCGATAGCCGTACGCGACGGCCGACGCCGCTGCACCTCCACGCCTCCGGCTCCCCAAATCGTGCTCCTGTGCCTACACGCTCCAACATATAGCGCCAAGGCGGGCAGGCCACCAAGCGTGTAGCGGCAGCGGCCGGCCGGGGCAAGGCAAGGACGGAAGGTCAGGAAACGATTTTTTTGTGGAAACAAATGATTGTATGTGATGATTGAATTGATTGTTTGATATTTTGATTTATGATTTCAATTTCTAGTATGTCAAAAAGGACATTGCTCAATTATTTTTCAACTTTAAGTGGCTCAACCTCAACTCCACATAGTAATGAGAGCACAACTCAACCGAAGAAAACCCAAAGAGTTCGGTCATGAGATCCTAATTCTTCGACCCTAGAAAGCGCGCAAACCAATTGATTCTTATGAACCTGAAATTAGAGACCAAGTAAAGAGAGGATATGCTCTAAGTGGTCCAACCCAACCTTATGAATGTGCAAGACTCATGCGGATGCTAGACTAAATTGTGATGACTTTATGAACCAAAATACAAGTGTGGGTTGAACATTAGTTAAAGTAAGCAAGGAGGAACAGAACGGTATGAGATTCATTTGACATCTTCTTTAGATCTTGCAACATTACTCATTTACCAACAGGAGCCTTTTTGTGGGAATGATGAGAGTTCCACTTCCCTCAACAAGGGTCTTTTTAGAGAGATGGTTGAATGGTATAAAGATAAGGTAGATATAGTGAAGTACACGTATGAGAAAGGTTATAAAAATTGCCGATGGTATCTCCTCGATATACGAAGGATCTAGCAAAAGCTTGTGCGGAGGAAGTTACAATTGCCATTATGGATGAGATTCGTGGTAGAAAATTCTCGGTGCTTATTGATGAGACTCGAGATGTACCAATAAAAGAGCAAATGACAATGATTCTAAGGTTAGTATTCCATAATTATAGTTTGTGCTTTTCTTTACAATTATTCCTATTGTTATACTAACCGCCTAACTCCACAATTGCAGGTTTGTGAATGATGAAGGGAAGGTGGTGGAGAGATTTCTTGGACTTCGGCATGTTCAAAGTTGTACAACTATTGCATTGAAAGAAGGTTTTGCTCAGTATGCTTTCAAGTCATAATTTGTCTATGTCTATGCTCCATGGGCAAGGGTATGATGGAGCTTCTAATATGAGAGGTAAATTTAATGGGGTGCAGAAAATGATTCATGATGAAAATTTTTGCCCATCGGGCTTGCAAAACTAGTGGATGTTTCTTTGTTTCGACTTCTAGTGCAGACATTGTAGATTTCTTTAACGATGTTCCTTTAGTAGTCAACAATGTGGATGCATCTTATATGAGAAAAGATGCCTTGCTTGCAAAGCATCATGATGTTGTCGAAAAAAGATTGAGAATGGTGATATTATGACTGGAAGGGGTTTAAATCAAGAAAGGAGCCTAGCTAGGACAGGAGATACTAGATGGGGTTCACATCTTAAAACTTTTGCTTCGCAATTTGGTGATGTGGGAGGCTATCATAGATGTCCTTGAGATAGTCAAGCAAGATTCTATTTAAACCATCATGTAATGGTGGAGCTTTTAGGTTCAATTATGTCGTTTTCTAGAGGTTGCTACTTCAAAGGAATAAACTATGGCAACGTCATGTGCAGCGCTGGTCACATGTCATTTAATAGTTTCATAATTGAACTTGGAATGAATGATGCTAAAAATTTCCAGGATGACTTTAAGCTGTTATATATTTATCAAGTTGTGTCTTGTGAGGGGTCATATTAGAGTTAAGTCGTCGTTGCATTTTGTTCAGCCCATCCTAAAAATTTTCCTGCCTTCATCGCTGGGCCAGCACAAATCTTCTAACAGTCGAGCTCTCTAGTTACGAACTATGATGCAAGTGACAGCCAATTTGGTCGGATAAACTAAAGAGGACCGAAACAGTACTTTGGCACTTACGTAACTGGTGACGTCGTTGTGTCAAGATTAGTTTTTGAAGAAATTAGTAGGGGAGTCTCCTACCTATTTTTTTGTATTTTCCATTAAATAAAAGAATGAAAATGTACATAAGTTTCAGAGCATCTAGGCTCAAGAGCAAATAAAGAAAACTAATGTTACAAAATGGACTCCCTCCGGGCACTGATTGCCAACTTTTTTGGGGTGCTTGGCTTTGATACACACCAAATCAAGCTCTGAGAAGAACAATCTTTTCCAAAGATCACGACTTTTAGTTCCATTGTCGAAGATGATCGAAGTTTCTCAATTTCTGTAAAGACCAGGAGGCATTGATAATGATTTCTCTGAATATATTGTGCTATTGAAATCACTTCTTCCTTGAATGATCATATCCAGAGGGGGCAAACTGAGATCCCAGTTTATAGGCAGAAAATTCCAACAGTTAATGCTAAAAGGGCACTGAAAGAATAGATGCATACTTGATTCTTCAACTCCTTGAATGCATAGTACATAGCTGTAATCACTGAGAATTCTATTTTTCCTCCTGAGTAAATTCCTGGTATTCAGCCTATCTCTTAGCGAAGTAGTTTTAAGAAGAATTTTTATTACTAGTGTTGCTTGATTTCCATAACCATTTAAAGAAGGGAGAGGCAGCATTATCACCTTACAAGATGGAATACACTTTCCTATTGCTAAATTGTTCTGACCCCTAAGAGTAGGACCGATGATCATTTAGGCTGCTATCTAGAGATGCATCTTGTATAGTGTTCAGGAGTTCATTTAGTTGGTTGGCAGCAGCTATGGGTAAAGGCATGGGGCTGAATACTCGGTCTAGCTCATTGCTTAAGAAAAATGTGATAGAGCACTTTGGCTTTCTAGCAAAAGAGAACAGTTCTGGATATTTTTCACTCAATTGCTGATCCACCCAGATATTTGACCAAAGCATCACCGCATTTCCTTTGTTTGGTTTTTAAAAAGACTGAGCACATCTTTCCAACGAAAAGACCCGGACAGGACACCTGGCTTGTGGAGGGGTGGCTTCATTGAGATACAAGGTTGACCAAGTTAGGTTGACCCATGGGATGTTTGAGTGCTTAAAAAACTTGTCTAGAAACTTCAACAGAAGGGCCTAATTATGCTTCTTGATGTCAATTGTACCTAGGCCACCTTGCTCTTTTGACTTGAACGTTCTTCCTAGGCTACTAAACAACCACCCTTTCTATTTATGTCACCTTTGTCCCACAGACAATGTTTTCTGTAGATGCCAATTTGCTTGATCACTTGGGGAGGGATCTTTAGACTACACATATAAAAGGTTAGCAATGCAGAGAAAACTAAGTTAACAAGTATGAGCCTGCCATTGTAAGAGAGCTTGCTAATGCCAGTTAATCTTTTTTCCATTCTATTTAGCATAGGAGTGTGAATTCAGCAATCGTGGGTCTTGTTATTCCAAGGGAAGACCAAGATAAGTGAAGGGTAGTTGTCCCACCTAGCACCCTAGCAAGCTTGCTAACAAATGTGCTATGTCCATGTCCATGTTGATAGGGACTAGGTTAGATTTAGCATAATTGATATGGAGTCCAGTATATGCACTAAAACTCTAAAGCAAACTTTTTAGATTTAAGAGCTTTGTTTCATCTCCTGGAAGGATCAACAAAGTATCATCGGCGATATTGAATTATTGGGTAATCTCCGGGAAGTTCTCATTGACGGGGTGCATAAGTTCTTTGTTTCTCCAAGCTTTGTTGACTGAACTTTGCAAGAGATCAGTAGCTAAAACAAAAGCAAAGGTGAGAGTGGATCACCTTGCCTCGACACCTCTCTTCTGGGAAAGGTTTGCCCGGAATTCCATATAATAGAACACAAGATGCCCCGAAGAAAGGATATTTATAATCCGGTTAATCCATCTTATGGGGAAGCCTTTGTGCCTCATAACATCTAAAATCACCTAGTGTTCAATCTTATCAAAAGCTTTCTTAAAGTTGAGTTTGAGAATGACAACTTCCTTTTTGGAGTGGTGGCGCACATGGAGAAACTAGAAAGACCATGCTTAGCAATCTTGTATTGTTCTACCCTTGATAAATCCATATTGGTTGGTGTGAACAATGTCTAGAATTACTCTTTGCAATCTAGTTGATAGAAGTTTAGTGATGCACTTAAGAGAGTAATTCATCAATGAAATTGGTCATGAATCATTTCTTGTCTCGGGGTTATCCTTTTTTTTGGAATCAGAGCAATGGCAAAGGAGTTGATACTTGAAATATCAATATTAAGATTGCTAAAGTCATGGAAGAGTCTGATAAAAGTCATTTTTGATGAGGTGCCAACATCTTTTTATAAACAATCCATTGAACGCATCTAGACCAGGAGCATGGTCATTCGGAAGCTATTTAATTACACCTTCAATCTCTTCAATACTGAAGTCATCTCCTAGATGGCTCAGATCATGATTGATGAGGAGCTCAGTTAGATTGAAACTGTTTTCCATGAAATTATTGATTCCAAGTCTTTCATTAAAGGAGTGCCATAACAAATTTGCTTTCTCGCTCATGGTCGATATCAAATTGCCACCGCATGCACCGCTATGGAAACAATGAAATTTCATTTATGAGCCAAGGTTGCCATCAAGTGAGAAAAGTGTGTATTTTCATCTCCAAGTTGGACTTTCTTGTGTTTATTTGCCTCCAATACAGGTCTTTTTTGGAATCCAAGAGTTTGTTCAAATGTGTTTTGACCAGTCTTACGAAAACCACCTTCTAACCTTGACAAAGCTCTTTGATCTTCAAGTCCATCTAGGAGCACAAGGACCCGATTCTGATTGAATATGAGTTTATTCAGGTTGGAGATTGTTTTGCTCCAAGATTTGAGCCCTTCTCTAACATGTTTCAAATTACGTGAAACATTCCTTGCTGCATTGGCAAAGAAGGCGAGTTTTTCCAAAGTGCAGTTTACGATAAAAACACATTGGATGGTTAAGTCAAAAAATTCTCAAATCTGAAGTTTCTTGATTTTGGGATGCCGCTTTCGAGATGTGAAGAACATAAGGGATGTGGTCGGATTAATGGTTTTGACAAAGGTTGAACAAAAGTTCCTAGAAAGTTCACATTCCATTCAGCCGAGGTAAAGATCCAATCTAATTTTATAAGGAGGGATCGGCTTGCATATTACTTTAGGTAAAACCTCTCCCATTGAAAGGTATCTCCGTGAGCTCTAAGTCTTACAATGCTTCATTGAACAAATTCATTTCATTAATATCTCCCCCTGGTTTGTTTCTGTTTGCAGGCACTCTATATAGGTTGAAGTCTCCCATTGTTGACATTTCTTAACGCAATCACCAAAAAGGCAATCACGCTTTTTAGAAATGTCTATTGGTAATCGAGCGCAACCGCCAAAAAGGAGGAGTCTTTGGAAAACCAAAGGTTGACTTCCCACGATGACTTCACGGGAATTGTTACATTCCAAAGCAATATCACCACGGAATGTCGGGTGGCATTCTCAGAACGCGTTCTGAACAAGTCATAGCGCCGCACGGAAATACGTTGTAGCATTTCACCCGAGATATTCAGTGGTATCGTTATTTATATTTTTCCCAAGGGAAGGCAAGGTGTAGGATTCTAGCAGGGGCATGAACAAGACGACATGTCTATGCAGTTGACAAATACTCAATGCGGGGTAAGTCATGATAGTTCATAAGATAGTGTGACACACACTTGGGCCAACCTCAAGGATAAAAGGAAAATAAAGAATTAAAGAATATTCCTAAGTGAAGCGGCATTCCTAATGTATAGGCGTGCAAAAAGAACAAGTTAATGATCATGCGGACATAGATGACTAGAGTTTTAGGCTAAGAGTGAGATGGGAGGGGAGACCTCCCGGTACCATCCGCCCAATGGAAGGCATTTTACTTAACTCCTACATCACATACCTAACGTGGAGGGATTACAAGGGACGGACAACGTTCGCTGTCACAACCCCCGCCACCTACCCTCACGACCGTGGCATGCTCTCATATCCGAAGGTCCCTCATCCGGGCACCATGCCCGCATGTTAAGGTACATCCCATGTCCCCTCGGGACTCTCACCCTACGGATGAACGAGCTAGAACATGGACAGGCCGAAGACCACAACGAACCGCCATCTCAAAGCACAACTCTTACTCTACTCAAATACATGGCACGAATGGTTAAGCCTAAAGTTCTATACGACTAACCACGACATAGGAACTATTGTCTAGTTCTTCTATCATGATCGTGTCAAGAACAACATGTCAAGAATATAACATAGAAACTATATGCTAGTTCATATGTCAAGTCTATAACATGAATATACTCTAGCTCTATTGCACAACTAAATAAGAACAAGACTTGAGAAGAAACCATATTTGGATTCATACCGAATGCTCCTTTCTCCCAAGTACAAGCTCTCCAATGAAGCTTAGCCTTGCTCCAAATACTACTAAAGCTAAAAGAACTAGAGAAAGGTGGAGTAGAGAGGAGTGTGGTGAGTGAGGAGGCTCCAAATGGTGTGTGTTGAGAGGGGGAGAGGACAGGCCTAATTATACAAGTGAGAGAGGGGGCTAGGTGTAAATCTACCACCAAACCGACCATCTCTCAGGCGTCTAGGTTCACTGAACGTGGCAGCCAACACCGCACCGCCACTTTTCGTGCATTGATTGCACCGCCAGAGGAAGATGGGCCCGAACCGACTCCGGGAGGGTGCGGCCGCACCCCAAGGTGCGGGCGCACCAGGATCAGGGCTGTTTGGGCTGAAACTTTGCAGGAGTGCGTGGGCCTCGGAGTAAGCTTCGTTTCGAGTATTCGTTCGCTGAAATCCGACTTCGTATGAGAAAGTTATGCCCAAAACATTGAACCCATGTCCTGCGGCCCGGTATGATTTCATGTTGGATTTGGGCCTTGACCTTTGGGTTTGTTTTATGCGTTTTAGCGCTGGCCACACTTTGCACTGTCTTCTTCTGCACTTGATGTACTGCCTCGCCAAACCTGGGCTCGAACCGCCTCAGGATGGGTGCGGTCGCACCCAGGGTGCTGGTGCGCACCCCGGCTTGGCTCGGCCCGGGTCTCGGTGGGGTGGTGTTGTTGGGCCTGAAAAGTGTGATGGTGATGTTTGCTTGGCCCAACTCGGCGTTTTGGTCCGATTCAACCCTGGGGCTTGTGATCTTCCAAAGTACGCTTTCCAGGGTTGCGCCTTTCGGTCGTATTTCCACCTGTTTTTATTATAAATCCTATAAAATACATTTTGGACACTACAAGTGGAAATATGTGAGTAATAAATGTATATGAGTATGATAATGTATAGTTTCACCCCTTTATGGTAGAATGTTGACGTTAAAAATGTGTCGTTAGTAACCGTCAACAAACTCCCCCAAGCTTACCCTTTGCACGCCCTCGAGCAAAAGATAAGTACTTGGTTGTTGATCGGGGAGTTGCTACTATGCCGATTACATTTCACAAGTGCCGGGTTTATAATAAGATTTTCTACTATAGTTTGAATAAAATGGCACATCTTTTCTCACCCTTTATTACCTTTCATCGTAGCGGGGCTTTTTAGCCATCTCGAGCCTTGGGCGGTTGCGGATAGAACGGTTATAACAGAAATACCACTCATTCATTCTTTTGATCAACTTTTTTATCCAGGATTTATTTATTTAAATTATTTTTTTTTGTTTTTCGAGAAAGTATGGGCTTATTACTATATATATTTGTTTTTGGAGAGGTGGGCTCTGCCGCCCTAGACTTTTGTCTTTTATTTCCTCTTTTTTTTTTTTTTTTTTTTTGGAGATGTGGGCTCTACTCGCCCTCGGACACATGTCCATTTTTCATCTCTCTTTTTTTAGCATAGCCCATATCTTTCTCTTTTCTTCAAATTAGATTCCCCGGATGTCAAGTTTCTCTTTTTGAACGAAATCATAGCAGATCTATTTGTACCATATCATATTTGGCAACAACTTATTTGGATAGAGCTTATGCAACCCACATGAATCGGGTTTTTTCAAGATGAGTTTTAAGACTTAGCCACTAAACCCAAACTTTAGAGAAATTCAAATTATAAACTAGGCACGAGGCAAAACATAAGACAGAGCAACTATTCATCATTTCAACAAGGGACTAAGACTAAACATTTTCATAGCTCATATGTATAGGCATGAAAATTTTGCCTCTCTTTTTTTAGCGTAACTCATCATTTCATAAGATTGGAGAATATAATCAAAATATGAGATACACGTTACCTTTCTTGGAGTCCTCCCCAAGCTAGCTCTTTACTTACCTTTTATAGTTGTGCTAGCTTGTGCGCCAAGAATGATCCGAAAGTGATTGGTCACGTGGTTGGAGGCTCCCCAAAGCTTGTCTTTTGATGTCATCACAAAAAGCAGGACAAAGAACTTGGGGTTGAAAGGTTTATCTCCTCTTCTTTCATTTCTCCTCCTTCTCTTCTCTCCTCTTTCTTTTATTATTATTATTATATATATTATTATTTTTTTTTTTTTTTTTTTTGTAAGCATCATGGAGTTATTATTGGGAGATTATTATTGTAACAAAATAAAAGATAACTACCGATTTACCTTCTGGCAAGGACTCACCTTTTAAAGTCCGGCCGAAAGCGTGACTCTTCTCCTTTCATTTTGTGATTGATGGAGTGTCACCCGTATCCGGAGAAGTGGATGTGGATGTCGCCCTTTTCGCTTGCCATGCACGCTAACACTTTCTCGGCTTTACTTTCTTGGGCAGCTTGTTTTAGCATTCTTATGCTTGTTGAACCCATTGAATGGGCATCTCATTGTAAGACCCTCGTGATATGAAAGCTAGCATGCCCCGATCCCACGTGTAGGACTGCATTTGTAGTGTTAAGAAATGGTCTTCCAAGGGTTGGGGAACTCTCTTGTTGTGACCCATGTCTAGGATGACAAAGTCCGTCGGGGACGTATGCTTCTCGGATTTTCACCATAATGTCCCGAGCTACTCCCTCCGGTTTCCTTAGTGATAGGTCCGCCATCTGCAGTTCAAAATGTGGGGGACAAAGGTCCACCTAGTATTTCATCGTATGTTACCTTGGACATGATATTTATGCTTGATCCAAGGTCGCGAAGGCATCCTCGAAGACATGCGGAATGGCGAGCATGTGATTGTCGGGCAGCCGGGATCCTCCTTCTTGATAATGAGTGGTGGCTCGGTAGGGAGACTTGCTATCTTCCCCGACATAGAGGCTTACCGGACCTCGTTGAGACCATTTTAACAGATTCAAGAGAAGTTTCGGGTTGCCCCGGAACTTTTTTTCGAACCGCAACAGGTAAAAGCGGCAAAGAAAAACCGAGCTAAGGCGGGTTTCTACCATTTTATTAAAGCTCAGCTATCTTTCATAAGAAGAAGTTAAATTTTTTAATTTTTAAAATCATGTTTTCAATTGTTTTATCATTGAGCATCAACTTCTTTGAAAGATCTTCAATTATTTTTGCTTGGTTTAAGACCAAGTCTTCCAAGGAGTGAAGATTCAATTGTACCTTGAGTTTGAATTACCTCCTTGGTTTTGTGGGCGTGGATCATTTATTCCGCCCCTTATGGTCTCCTTGTTGGCGGAACCCGTTGTTGATGTGAGTGGTGTCTTTATGGGCTTCGAGGTAGTTGTTCCTCGAATCACCAACATTGCCATAGACTTCACATGTTACATGTGAGTCTATGGCCTTGACAAAGGTCGTAGGTTGCTTCTTCTTCGGTGACACACTTGTCAAGTTCTTTCAACAGAGATCCATTGTAGCAGCACGCCCGTCTCCTCCACGGTATGCATGCTATCTTCTTGTTTGCCAAAGCTTTCCTCCCCCAAGCTTGATTGGACACCATTTTCTCCATAAGAGCCATTTGCTCTATCGATGGTGAGGGAGAGGAAGGCACCTCCAATGATGGCATCAATGTGCTCTTGTGACATGGGTGTTAACCCATTGTAGAAGTTCTCGCACCACGAGCCATTTTTCCATCCCATGGTGAGGGCATCCTTGAATGTACTCTTGTAACCTTTCCCATGCCATAGGTATGGGTTCCATAGATTCTGGCGGAAGTTGGCAATTCTTCCCTCAAGGTGTGAGTTTTGCTCATGGGGAAGAATTTAGTGAGGAACACCGTGGAACATTTGTCCCACGTGTTGCTTCCTTCCGCCTCTTTATAGAACCACTATTTTGCCTTCCCCGTGATGGAGAAGGGAAACAGACGGATTCTAATGGCCTGCGGTGTGACACCTTGGATGACAATGGTGTTACCGAGCTCGAGGAAGTGTTGCGGATGCGCATTTGCGTCCTCACTTGGCAAACCATAAAATTGGTTTGCTCGCACCATCTTGATTAGGCCAGGCCGAGCTCAAAGTTCTCGGTTCCCATGTTGACAACGGGCCCAATGGGCACGTTGGCAAAAAAGAGGGACGGAATGGTCATGGATCGCCTTGGCCATGAGTGAAGTACCGGATGATGCAAGGGTGATTGGTTTGTTTTGTCGGCGGAGTAGCGGAGAAGATGTGATATGAGTTGGGTCCCGTCCTTAGGAGTGCTTCCAGATTCGTAATGAATGTAGTTGTTCAACGAGGGGACAAACCAATCGAACACTATCCTGTCTTCATCCACAACAGGAGAAAACATGAAAAAATTAGCCTGCATGAGTAATGGCTACTTTACACATGCACATCATCATGAACATGTCTTTCTAGAATCGTCAACCAATACCTTCCCGAAAGAACGGCGCTTTAAATGCTTGTTGACATTTCTTAACTTAATCACAAAAAGGCAATCACGCTTAGAAATGTCTATTGGTAATCGGGCGCAACCGCCAAAAAGGCGAGGAGTGCTTTGGAAAACCAAAGGTTGACTTCCCACGATGACTTCACCGGAATTGTTACATTCCAAAGAATATCACCACGGGATGTCGGGTGGCATGCGTAACGCGTTCTGAGAACAAGTCCATAGCGCCAAAAATACCGTTGTAGCATTTCACGGGAGATATTCAGTGGTATCGTTATTTTATATTTTTCCCAAGGGAAGGCAAGGTGTAGGATTCTAGCGGGGGCATGAACAAGATGACATGTCTATGCGATTGACCAATACTCAATGCGGGGGGTAAGTCATGATAGTTCATAAGATAGTGTGACACACACTTGGGCCAACCTCAAGGATAAAAAGGAAAATAAAGAATTAAAGAATATTCCTAAGTGAAGCGGGCATTCCTAATGTATAGCTGTGCAAAGAACAAGTTAATGATCATGCACATAGATGACTAGAGTTTTAGGTCGAGAGTGAGATGGACGGGGAGACCTCCCGTACCATCCGCCCAATGGAAGGCATTTACGAACTCCTACATCACATACGAACGTGGAGGGATTACAAGGGACGGACAGGGCTGTCACAGCCCTCGCCGCCTACCCTCACGACCATGGCATGCTCTCATATCCGAGAAGGTCCCCCGCTCATCCGGGCACCATGCCCGCATGTTAAGGTACATCCCATGTCCCCTCGCGGACTCTCACCCTACGGATGAACGAGCTAGAACATGGACAGGCCCGAAGACCACAACGAACCACCATCTCAAAGACAACTCTTACTCTACTCAAATACATGGCAAGAATGGTTAAGCCTAAAGTTCTATACGACTAACCACAACATAGGAACTATAGTCTAGTTCTTACGTCATGATCGAGTAGTGAGAACAACATGTCAAGAATATAACATAGAAACTATATGCTAGTTCATATGTCAAGTCTATAACATGAATATACTCTAGCTCTATTGCACAACTAAATAAGAACAAGACTTGAGAAGAAACCATATTTGGATTCATACCGAATGCTCCTTTCTCCCAAGTACAAGCTCTCCAATGAAGCTTAGCCTTGCTCCAAATACTACTAAAGCTAAAAGAACTAGAGAAAGGTGGAGTAGAGAGGAGTGTGGTGAGTGAGGAGGCTCCAAATGGTGTGTGTTGAGAGGGGAGAGGAGAGGCCTACTTATACAAGTGAGAGAGGGGGCTAGGTGTAAATCTACCACCAAAACCGACCATCTCTCGGGCGTCTAGGTTCACTGAACGTGGCAGCCAACACCGCACCGCCACTTTTCGTGCATTGATTGCACCGCCGGAGAGGAAGATGGGCCCGAACCGACTCGGGGAGGGTGCGGTTGCACCCCAAGGTGCGGGCGCACCAGGATCAGGGCTGTTTGGGCTGAAACTTTTGCAGGAGTGCGTGGGCCTCGGAGTAAGCTTCGTTTTCGGTATTCGATTCGCTGAAATCCGACTTCGTATGAGAAAGTTATGCCCAAAACATTGAACCCATGTCCTGCTGCCCGATATGATTTCATGTTGGATTTGGGCCTTGACCTTTTGGGCTTGTTTTTATGCGTTTTAGCGCTGGCCACACTTTGCACCGTCTTCTTCGCACTTGATGTATTTGCCTCGCCAAACCTGGGCTCGAACCGCCTCGGGATGGGTGCGGCGCCGGGTGCGGTCGCACCCCGGGCTTGGCTCGCCCGTCTCGTGGGGTGGCGTTGTTGGGCCTGAAAAGTGTGATGGTGATGTTTGCTTGGCCCAACTCGGGCGTTTTGGTCCGATTCAACCCCGGGCTTGTGATCTTCCAAAGTATGCTTTCCAGGGTTGCGCCTTTCGGTCGTATTTCCACCTGTTTTTATTATAAATCCTACAAAATACATTTTGGACACTACAAGTGGAAATATGTGAGTAATAAATGTATATGAGTATGATAATGTATAGTTTCACCCCTTTATGGTAGAATGTTGACGTTAAAAATGTGTCGTTAGTGACCGGTCAACATCCACCAAGTACCCAATCATCAAAAGAGCTGGTGTCTAGATTCATTAACCAGGTGATGAAAGCCAACTTCTGATTAGCTTGAGAGGGACCATAGATATTAGACACATGGAAAGCCATGTTGTCAAGTCTAGAGTGTAGCTTAACAAACAACATAAGAATTCAGTTGTACCACAGATCCATCAAAGAAGCTATCTGTTCCCAAATGGTGATCAAGCCTCTTGATGCACCAATGGAAGGGGAGAAAGCAAACCGGTCTAATGCTCTAGGGCAGAATTTTCTCGATATAGAAAGAGTCAAAGACTTCTCTATTTGTTTCTTGTAAGCAAACAACTTGACAAGCACATTTAGAATTTTTTTCTCTAACAGCATCCCACTTCTCTTTAGAATTTATTCCTCTCACATTCTAGAAAAGAATTTTGCTAGATCTTTGCTGACTATTATGGTTGTGATCCATTATGGAACAATTGAAAATGAGACCAATCAGTTTGTTTCACCTTGAAACAGTGACTGTCGTGCCAAGATAAAACAGATGTAAGAGTGTTAAGCACAAACATAAGGCATAGCAGATGAAGCAAGCAAATTTCATAACCATATGAGATAGCAACTGTTTCCAACTTCACACAGATAAAAGTCTTAAAGTAGCTGGGCAAAGGAGCTAGAAGCAAAAAAGATAAAGTACTGCACTATCATGTGAACCGGTGCATCTTGAGCATCTTCAGGGGGTCTATTCATCGAGATCATCATTGTCTAGGAGGGCAGCGCAGACACAACACTAGGGTTGATCTGGAGGAAACCTTCACCAATACCATGGAGGATATCCTTTGGCAGGTGAGGAGCAGCAATGACACTTGGAGGGATCATGGCTAGAGGAATGGCTTCAGTCAGGGGCTCAGGCATAGGCTTGTTGGGCTTCTTAGCATTCTTGGCACCCTTGAGCTTGCTCTTCTAAGTCTTGCTTGTCCCCTCTGAGTGGGCCTTGGCATTGTTGGCATCCTTGAAGCCCTTCTTCTTCTTGAGCAACTCGCTTGCTATGCCGGAGAAAGCTATCCTCTAGCTGCTCCATGACCTTGACTATCTTCTGTTTCTTCTGTGGGGTCTTGAAGATGTCTGGAGCCTCTAGCAACAACTCCAGGCCAGAACTCTGATCGATGTCTTCTATCATACCAGTCTTGGTATGTTCATCAGGTTCATCCTCACTAGCAAAGTAGGAGACCTCTTCCTATTCCTCTTCAAGATCAGCCAAGTTTTGTTCCTCTTCAGTGTCCATCATATTGTCCATCACAGTGTCCTCCAAGCACCATTTTAGGATCCTCTTTCTCATCATCATCCAGATAAGTCAGGGCTAGCTTCTGAAGAGCATTGCCACCAAGTTGAGGATATAAAATGAAGGCAAGGTGAATAAGTACTCTTCTGTCATTTAGATAGTGAGGGATAAGGACATCATCAAAGGAGTATAGACATGTTAAGTTACTAAAAATGGAGATATACCTTAAGCAAGGGATGTGAGGTAATGCCTTGTTAATGAGTGATGGGATCACTGTGATCATGGGCTCAGAGGGTGATGGCTGCGAGGCAATCACAAATTGTAGCTTCTTTGCAGTCTAAACAGCAAGTTGCATCACTTTTGGGCCGAGACCATGGGTCGTCCCTATCAACCTCTTTGGGCCTCCTCGGTTGCAGACTGCATCACTATGTCCTTGAGTTTATAAACCATGAAACCAATTTCCTTACAAGAGACCGAGAAACCAAACATCCAACCCCAAGGGAAATAACTTGAAAATTCTTAGCTTCCTCGCCCAAAAAAGGGTTGGAGAATGAGACTAACCGTATCATTGTTAAGACGGATAGCCGATCGCGCAAAGCTTGCCACCAACTTGAAGGATTTCTTGCGGGATCCGCCCTGGGGACACCGAGACACCAAAAAGTTGTCGGGCTAGCGAGGAGAACTTGCTCCCCTCGATTCGAAAGCACAGGTCGGAGAGGCCAGCCATGGAGGTTAGATGGAGGAAGCATGGTGGCGGTGGGTGGTAAATGGGGGTGGGGCGGGTGGGAACGAAGGGAGAGAGCGGAGGTAGCATGGTGGCTTTTTTTCGTGTCAATATTAGTTACTAATATTTTCCCCGATCTATCATTTTCGGGTAAGAAGAGGTGGTGTTCGGAAGATGAAATCTATGAAAAACAAACACTCGCTTAGTTAGAGGGAACCAATATGTGCAATTTTAAATCTAGTTTAGGCTCAAGACAAAATCATGTTTGCTACCTAATTTATGCCTCGGACGCCGCGTACCGTGTGCATAAAAAAATATATTGCTTCTCTATTTTGATTATTGATAAATTGATATTTTTTTGAGAATGTTGTGACCAAGCTAACTATGTGTTTCCTACAAAAAAAATAATAATATCTATGAAACTAAATACACGTATTATAAAAATATATTTCATTACTTTGTCATGTCCAGGGTATAAATATTCATTGTATAAAAAAATAATCTCTATTTTCCTTCATTGTAATCGCGGGTCTATTAGGGCTCTTGTCATGTCCAGGGTATAAATATTAAACCTCGACCAATTGTAAAAACTCTCTACAATCAATACAAACAAACCGCCCCCGTGCCACCTTCGAGTCCAAGTCGTGTCATCGAAGTTGCTTTCGAGAGGAATGATCGATCCGTCGACCTCCGTAAGTACCGGCAACCAAGCATCATGTCTAGTATCATCCGGTGGATTTAGATTATGTGCAAGTAGTCTTGTTACCATGCTTAGTATCATCCGGTGGATTTGAGCTTTGGGGCAAGAGGGTTCTCTGTTAGATCATCATGCGGGGCTAAGGTCTAGCCAGGAGCTAGTTATCACTCTATTATATTTGGCAAGATCTAATATATTCTTGAAGTTATCACGTGTTGCATGCTTTATATTTATTCTTTATATGTTTGCACACACTTTTGCCCAATTTAGATTGATAGGGCTCGGCTTTTCTTATTGTTTAGGTTTAACGTGGTAAGATGGATATGAAACGCTAAAACTCTTAGATCCAACGTAGACTTTTAATGTTTGATATTCATCTTACCGTGTTATTTAGATTTAATTGTTCATCATAGCCGAGCTTAGATCAATCTAAGTTGTTACGTGTTGTGGATTCATGCACGTTAGATGTAGAATTAGTCTTGACAGGACCGGGTACCGTACCGCGGCGCGTATGCGTGTCTTTAGGTTACTCTAGAGCTAGTCATCCGGTGGACTAGAGATCGGTTTAATCGATAGGTTTTGATCATGTTTTACGTGTGTGTTCCTTCTTCATGGACCCCGATTCGGTAACCTTACCGAATACGGTTATGCTTTTTAACGAGTAACGCAGTATTTATAGATCTATCTCGGATATATGCATGCTTTTAGCTTCTTATGATTTGATTGTATCATGCGGTGGATTGATCTAGTTGTAAAGGGTGGTTTAGATCTATAACAAGTTGCGTCATTATTTGGATTAACTTGTTAGGGTTTACGCTGGACTGGTTTTAGGAAAACTAGACGTGCGGCAGACTAGTTGGAGTAGCCTATGCATGTGTTATTTAGATTAGGTTTACATTTATGAGTTACCTATTTATAATTACCATGTTGACAGTTGTATCGATCTATGTCATGAGCTTTACAATCTTATATCTTGATGATCGTTTTTTTCATTTGTTCAAACATGTCTCTTTATGATCATTCAGTAACTCTACATTCGCATGGTTTATTTATTCTTACCGAATGCATCTCTAAACCTGTTGGCAGATAGCTTCTATAGCTATATGTCGTCATAAGTGGCTTCGAGGGGCCGTACATGTGGAACTGTCTTGGTCCGACCTGTGCACGCCTCGCTCTCATGGTTTATCCCTTATTAGTTTCAGGTCAAGCCGACCGCACGCCCGGAATCAAAACGCCCGGGCACCCGTTTGGAAGCTAGCTCATTTGGCTTGCTGTGTGTGAGGCATAGTGCACATTTTGTGTCAACACACTTTTTGGCATGCTCGATGGGACACTCAAGTTTGAAGTCAAGATGCTTGATGGTGATGAAGTCATCAAGCTCACGTGGACGATTTGCCACCGATTTGCAGGAGATGGTGAGGAGGGAGTGCACTACTTTCATGGAGAAGTGCATGCTTTCTTTCTCCAAGAACAAAAGTGGCAAGATCCTCCGGAAAGTGGACCCGCCAAGGGTGCTTTGCTTCCTAGTGAGTCTGATGTCACTGATGAAGAAGACTACATCAAGATGCAGCAGGTCATTCATGAGGCCATGGGCAAGACAATGGCAAATCATAAATCAGTTTTCCTCAACACCTTCCGTTACATCATGAAGAGCAGCTTTGGAGCTCAGGCTGATCAATACTTTGAGGAACATTTTGGTCCAATATCCGGACCTACGTACTTTCATGAGCTGAAGAAGCCGGGGAAAAGTACTCCAATTATTGAGGATGCTGAAGATGAAGCCGAGGAGACACCAAAGCCAAAGCCCAAAGCAAAGCTTCGGGAGACCAAAACATCTCATCCCACCTATGGAGATGTTGCGTTCGGCACACCTAGGAATCCTCCGCCTTCTGCTTATACGATTTCTCCACTAAACAATAGGTTGCAGAGGAATCTCTTTGGACCTGGCTATACTGAGTTCACTAACTATTCAACTCTCAATACTCTATCGAATCCTGGTTACACACCTGCATCAGGTCAACCATCTGGTCCCCCAAACTCAGGCGTAGATATGCTCTTGCATAAGATGGCCAATATGATGTAGAATCAGTTTGGATTGAAGCCCAAGAATCGGCCCTATGCATATCAGTCTCCATATCCAGAGTTGTATAACAAGGTGGCGCTTCCTCCAAGGATGAAACCTCCAACTGACCTAACCAAGTTACGTGGTCAAGATGATACTACTACCCCACGAGCATATCGGGCCGCTATGTGATACGGTTGGGAGAGCTTGCTACAGATGAAGCATGGAGGATCCGCTACTTTCTGTTGTCTCTTACAGGGCCGGCTTTCGTATGGTTTACAACGTTGCCGGTCAATTCTATTGGAACCTGAGCTGGAACAAAAGTTTCATGCATATTTCTTGATGGTTCCAATGAGAAGGAGCTGGTCGATCCGATGGGGATGACGCAGAAGTACAATGAAACACCCCAAGAATACCTACACAGATTCGGAGAGACTAAGAACTTCATTTACCCTCTGACCTTGCAAGACAACCAATTGACGGTAGTAGCTATACGTGGTATGCACCTGAATATCAGAGAAAAGCTAGTCAACATGGAGTTTGAAGACCTTGGACAGCTTTCACGGCACTTGGCAGTCATGGGCAACCAGTTTCAAAGCATCAAGAAAGATACCCGCTACCAGAAAGGGGGCAATGTGGCCTTTGAGGCGTATCAAAGCTTTTTGGAAGACACGGAAGAAGACAATGATGAGAGTGAGGTAGCTGCAGCTAAGCTAGTTTGGGGAAAAGAGCCCACACAGGTTAATCAGCGTTGGATGAAGCAGCACAAGGGGACATATGACTTTGATGTCTCCAAGTCTGATAAACTCTTTGAGCTATTGGTTAAAGAAGGACGCGTCAAGTTACCAAAGAATCATCCTATGCGGCGACACTGAAGGAGTAAAGGACAAGAAATATTGTGGCTTCCACGATATTAATTCTCACTCCATCAACGGTTGCCGAATATTCAGGCAGCGCATTCAGAGAGCTATACGGGAAGGCCACTTGAAGTTTGACAACAACATGAAGGTGGACAAGCAGCCCTTTCCAGTGGGCATGATCTCCTTCTCTATGAATATGATCTCTGCAAATGGGCCCAAGGACAAAGGCAAGATGAAGGTACTGACCTCTGATAGGGCAAAGCAAAGCGGCTCAGTCGACCCTAGTCGGCAAGTGTTGATGGTAGTTATTGACCACTTTTATATATGTTTTAAACCATCAACTAAGGATCAATGCTAGATAAATATTATTATTACTAATGAATTCCACGAAGTTTTTGGTGCATATCTTTGTTTTGCAGTGAAGAAACCGTAAAAACCAGGGAAAAGATTCTAAAAAAAGGGAGGAAATTAAGAAACGGAAGAAAAGGATCAAATTCAGGGGCATTGGAGTAAATTCTAGGGATCAAAATAAGAAGAGAGGACACCTCGCCAAGGCCGGGGCCCACCCACTTCCGTGGTTTAGATACATAGTAATTAGAGAGAGAGTTTAGCACTAGGGTTTCAGAGATTAGAAGATTAGAGAGCTCTAGTTCTTCGAGAGATCGAGTAGTAGATTGTCTAATTGTTCAAAGGAGATTGTGAGCTCATTTCAGGATTTCAGATCTATTATTTTGGAGATATTCGGTAATAAATTTATCTTGAGTTCTCATTATGATTATGCTTTTATTTTATTATATTATTGATTGTTATGTTCTTAGTATATTCTAGTTTGATATTTGATATAGTTCTAGTTATTGATTATTATATGCTTGAGATCATGGACAACTTAGCCTTTATCTCGAGGGGTTAAGTCATAAGTTATATGTAGGCATGGTGCTTAGATATAAGTTACCGCGAATGACCATTTGATATGCCGGAGTTTGGGGTAGTTCGTGAGGGTGACAGACCTTATTGAGTCTTCTATAGTCCTCCTCCCGTATATGGTTAACATTAGGATGTGGTCGCGAGGGAGGCTAGTTTATCTCATTATAAATCCTCCTTAGTTGATATCCCTCTTGCTATATAATATGATTTGCTTGTGCTATACATGAGAAAATTCTACATGCGATGCTTTGACTTAATGATTGATAGTTACTTGAAGTCTTATCTCGTAATAACCATGATAGTCTATACTAAATTTAGTGAGTCTCTATATCTCTCTATCTCAATGGAATACCCTAGGCATCGTTTTATCTTTTATTGTTATCTTTATTATCTTTTTATTATCTTTATTTATTTATTTATTATTTATCGATTCTATTCACCCGCTATAGTATTGGAATGATTGATTTGATGTACATAAAATATAGAATTGCCATGAGTCATATGAATATTGCCTCACAATCCTTCCTTTGGGAAAATATAAATTACGATACACCGGTTCATCCTAGTCTAAGTGCAATAGTGGTATAGAGTTTATTTGCGGTTTATATATCCGGCGCTGCGGATATAATAACTTTTATATGTGACAACGTAAGTGTAGATTTATTTTATACCCAGTGTTTCTAGGCGTCGTTGAGGAGTTAGGTTTTACCTACCCTTAATTTGATGACGTTTAGAAATGCCAACAAGCATTTTCGCCGTTCTTGTCGGAAGGAAGAGTAAATATGGCTCTAGACTAGAAAATATGTTACATAAAATCATAACCTTTACTTTAGCAGGATCACCCTTGTTTTTGTTTTGTTTTTCTTTATTTATTTCAGGTATGATCATAATTGGTTGTGGATCATCGGTTTCTCATCAATTTATTATCAATTTGATTTGAAGAAGAGGATTTGAAGTCGAGTTAACGCTATGGAAATCAAGACTCGCACGAATTCTCAGCTCCTAGCATTGAGAATATTCGTGTTGGACCGTAATTGAACATCAAGGAAGACTTTGAGTTGAAGCCAAGCCTCATCAACCTAATTCAAACCATCACTTTCAGTGGGAAGCTACATGAAGATGCCACTACTCATTTGCGAGAACTTTTCGGAGATTTGTAGCACCATTGCCATCAAGAATGTCCCACATGAAATAATACTCCTTTGTTTGTTCCCATTCTCATTGGAGGGAAGAGCAAATCATTGGTTCTACATGGAAAAGAAGCGATTCACTACTTGGGCATTATGTGCGAAGCATTCTTAGAGAAGTACTTTCCAGCCAGTAAGACCAATATGATGAGAGGAAGAATCACAACATTTCAGCGAGTTGAAAGGAGAAACTATTCCAGATACATGGGAGCGTTTTCAAGATTATATTCAAGATTGCCCACATCATGGAATGGAAGAATGGTTGCTCATACAGACCTTCTTCCATGGCTTAATTAGAAGATCACAAGAACAACTCGATGCTACTGCTGGAGGGTCATTCATGTCCCTCACTCTTGGAGAAGCCCAAAAAGCTATAGAGAAAATAGCAGAAAATCATGGATGGACATCATGCAACATTCAACCATGCCATGAAAGTGAAGAAGTTTCAGAAGAAGTACGTGTTGTGTCAACCAAGATGGATGTGTTAATGGATTGGCTTGAGGAAAGAGCAAGATACAAAGAAGCTAGACAAGCCATTCAAGATGCATTTTCTCGCACAGTAACCGTAAGAGGAAGCGTTTGGAGTCTCCTCGAATCTAAGGATCTAAGTATTGTTAATTCACAACAAAAGGATCGGGGAAATTCAGCCAAAACCAATCATTCGGGGGCAAGTATCAAGGAGAGTACAAGGCTAAACAACCTCTACGAGAGTTAATTCTTCAGCAATCAAGAGTTAATGAGATGGTTAACAAGAAGCTTTCCGCCCATGATAAGATATTAGAAAGTGTTAATGCAAAGTTGGATCAGTTCTCATCTACTTTGCAAGAACAAGATGCCTTTAATAGGAAGATAAAGTCTCAGGTGTTACATTTGTTTGCAAGATTGCCTGTTGCTCCTAGTTATGACCAAGTGCATAATATCACTACCGAGAAAGGGGTAAATCCACACGTGACCCACCTTATCCTAAGGGAGCACGGAGGCCCTCAGAATCAGTGATAGCACAGGCAGGATCAGAAGCAGAAGAAGAGAGAGTTGAACCAGAGATAGAAGTTACACCACAAGATCATGAGATGCAACATGATTACCTTGATACACAACACTTGCCATTTCCAAGATGGAAAGAAAGAAGACCTAAAAATGATGAGCAATTCAAAAGTTCATAGAAGTGATTGAGAAGCTATATATCAATATGCCATTGATGGATGCCATGCAAGTGCCTACTTATGCAAAATATCTTAGAGACATCCTCAATAACAAAAGGCCACTTCCTACCACTGAAGTCATTAAGCTGACAGAGGTGTGTAGTGCAGCAATATTGAATACAATGCCCATCAAGAAGAAGGATCCTGGACATCCTACTCTTGAATGCTCGATCGGAAGTCAAACTTTTGAGAGTGCATTATGTGATCTTGGAGCTAGTGTCAGTGTCATGCCAAAGACAATCTTTGACAAGCTCGATTTCGCGACACTCACACCTACTTCAATATGCTTGCAATTGGCGAGACCAATCAATCCGTTATCCCATTGGAATAGCGAGAGAATGTTCCAGTACAAATCCAAGTTTTGTCATCCCGATTGACTTTGTGGTGCTTGATATGAAAGAAGATACAAGGACACCTATTATACTCGGAAGACCTCTCGCTAAGTACACTCAATGCTCATATTGACGTCGAAGTTGGAGAAATAAAATTCACTATTAATGGAGAAGAAGAAAAGTTCGCTTTCAAGCCACGGCCCGGAGCAAGCCTTTCTAGTAGAAGCTAATGAAGACACGGACTTAATAATATCTCCCGGCACAAGAAGGTGGACTTGATCAACCAATTATATCCACCGAGGATGCAAATTACTGGCTCCGCAATAAAAAAAAGGTAATTCGGTAAGAATCTACGCTTTTAATTTTTTTGCATTATCATTATTTATTTCTTGCCATGATTTTTGCCTAGAAAATTCTAAAATAAATTTTCATTGCATTTTATACCAAGCCCCATATAAATAGGCTTTATGGTGTGTCAAAACCCCCGTAAGTAGTATTTACTATGGAGGCAGAAAATTATGAATTATAAGTTATCTGCGAATGACCGCTGTATGCTGGAGTTTGGGGTAGTTCGTGAGGGTGACAGCCTTATTGAGTCTTCTATAGTCCTCCTCTAGTATATGGTTAACGTTAGGATGTGGTCGCGACGGAGGCTAGTTTATCTCATTATAAATCCTCCTTAGTTGATATCCCTCTTGCTATATAATATGATTTGCTTGTGCTATACATGAGAATATTCTCCATGCTATGCTTTGACTTAATGATTGATAGTTACTTGAAGTCTTATCTCAGAATAACCATGATAGTCTATACTAAATTTAGTGAGTCTCTATATCTCTCTATCTCAATGGAATACTCTAGGCATCGTTTTATCTTTTATTGTTATCTTTATTATCTTTTATTATCTTTATTTATTTATTATTGATCGATTCTATTCACCCCTGCTATAGTATTGGAATGATTGATTTGATGTACATAAAATATAGAATTGCCATGAGTCATATGAATATTGCCTCATAGTCCTTCCTTTGGGAAAATATAAATTATGATACGGTTCATCCTAAGTGAAGTGCTATAGTGGTATAGAGTTTATTTTTAGTTTATATCCTGTGTGCTTGCGGATATAATAACTTTTATATATGACAACGTAAGTGTAGACTTATTTTATACCCGGTGTTTCTAGGCGTCGTTGAGGAGTTAGGTTTTACCTACCCTTAATTTGGTGACGTTTAGAAATGCCAACAAAGCAAGTCACCATAAAAGAGCTCCAGCAACATAGGGTTCGGTTCCCGAATAGCCGAACTGAGAAAGGGCAGACCGCGAAACCTAGGGTTTCTTCGCGTATACTGCTAAACAAGTGGCAGAGGCAACAAGAGAAGCAGTGTCGCATGGGTCAACAGCTTGCAGAAGAACAACAAAGGTATGAGGAGGAGATGTACCGCTTGGAGCAGGAGGAGTACATGTGAGAGCAAGAGGAATCTCACTGGGATTGTCCTTTCTTTAGGGACTGCTGGAATGAAGGCTTGAAGTTACCTGCTAGAAACAACTGTCCCGGCACGTGTGAGCAATACTTTGGGTACAGACGGGCTCGAGTCAACCGCCGTCCCATCCAAGAAAGACTGGGGGCACGTTTCCCTGAGGATGATCGGCGCTTAAAAATAGAAGACAACAGGTTCCATAGTGGCAAAAGAGTTGCACATCAAGCATGGGCTGATTATGAAGACTATGAGGACCATGATGATGAGGAACTTTCTCAGAGTATGTATGGCAAAAGGGGACAGTGGTGCCCTCCGGGGCTGAGGAAGAGTCACAAGAGAAGAGTACAACACCTGAGGAACAAGGAGCTCAAGGAAGCAGCAGCCGAAGGGAAAAAGGTGTGGCGCTCGAAGAAAAAACCTGATGAACCTGAATATTTGGCTGATGTGGGCATGGTTTTCTATCTCTCATCAGAGTTCATAGATCCTATAGATCAAGAAGATGTTTATTCAGATGAAGAGGCTTACTCTGATTTCGATAGCAAGGAGATGCTTTGATCTCCTGGGTCAGTTGGCTTTGACAAGACAGGCAGTTTTTGACAGGCCCAAGAAGCACAATCATCTAAAACCTCTTTACTTGAAGGGATATGTCAATGGAAAGCCTCGGCGAAGATGTTTGTGGATGGAGGTGCTGCTATTAATGCCATGCCTTACACAACTTTCGAAAGCTCGGGATGACTGAAGTGGATTTGCTGAAGACAGACATGATTCTTAGGGATTTTTCTTTGGCAATCCTTCAGACACCCATGGAGTTGTACATGTTGAATTGATGATTGGCTCGAAGACATTGATTACCACCTTCTTCGTTATTGACAAGTAAAGGATCATACAGTTTGCTTCTTGGGAGAGATTGGATCCATGCCAATTGTTATGTTCCCTCCACTATGCACTAGGTCCTCATACAGTGGAACGATGATGAAGTTGAAATAGTGCAAGCCAATGACTCAGTGAGCATCGCTGCTGCCGAAACCTCATTCTAGGAGTATGATGGTGTAGAGTGCTTCTCAGGCAGGAATTGGGAAGAAGGAGGTCCTGTTAATGCTTATTACCCGAATCAACAACCAATCGAAGCAGTCGGCTCTCACAACAATTTTAATGGGGAACCCGATCGATGGCAACAAAGGAAAGCTAGGGGCATGATTTTTATGTCGGCTAATAAATTGGAAGAAGTGGATATAGGTGATGGTGACAAACCAAGGCCGACATACAAGATTAAGCAATTCATAGAGGATGCTCTAGTTTGGAAAGTTGTGTTGCCGATTGAGACTAGAGATCGTGCATTCGGTAAGAGTTCTCCCGATTGGGAAGGACCCTTTCGGGTACTAAGGTGTGTGCCTGGCAACACATATATTCTGAAATCTACGCTAGGAGAAGAATTCGAAACAACTATCAACAGAAGATTTCTCAAGAAATTCCATCCTAGTGTCGAGGTTGGGACTTGAAAGTCAAGATCGGTCTCAGACAGAGAGTAGCCGATGAATGAACATCGTCTTTAGTTCAAGTATATATATAAACATTTCATACGTTTTTGAATAGCCAACAGAGAGTATGTTGCCTTTAGAACATAATTCAAGCCAGCAAAAGAGGATTTCATTCATTCATAAGTTCTTACAAGACGCTTGAAAGCATTGCCGAAAACAGTGACATCTAAAAACAAAAGGGGATTGTGCATAATGCCTAAACCTAAGCCCTATTGCTACTCAGCAGAATCCTTATTCTTCTTCAGGGCTTCCTTGATCCGGTCAAGAGCATCCTACAAGCGCGGCACAGGTGGATCCACTGGATGATCGAGCGCCCTTACGAGGCCACCCACGGCTTCACGAAGACAGTCGTGACACTCGGACATATCTGAAATTGATTGTGAATCTGTTGACTAACAGAACATGAACGAGGCGTAAGAGGAATAGATTCAGAAATAAGGTTACTGCCAATGTGGGCTTCAAGAGCCATGCGGCGTTCACGCTCTGCGTCGGGCGTAAGATGTTGTCGTATCCAGATCCACCTAGAGTTCTCTGCACCGGCGCTTCTTCTGGCGCAGTTTCTGATGGAGGCTTTCAGCATCCGCAGAAAGATCCTCGTCAGAGGAGTCTGAGAGGACCGGGATTGGGATGTACTTGGTCCCAAACATGCATTCCAGGAGTCTCTCTAAGCTACAGAGAGAAGCAAGAACAAATCAGAGTAAGATTGGAATGAAAATGTTTGACAAAGATCTGAAGACTCAATTTTACCTGGGCAAGCATGGCTTCTTGGACGATCGGGAACCTTGGCCGGACGCCGATTCCTCGACGTGCTCCTTTCCTTTATCCGCCATTTGGAGCTTCTTGAGGTTGATGACAGTGGAAAGGAGAAGAGGGGCAGAACAGTCGGCAGGAGAAGAGTGGTAGCCGCAGACAGTTTTGGATCTGTTTAAAGCCGACGTGTGAGGGAGTTGGAACACACTGATGTTGAATGGGAAAGCCAAACGTTATGCGAGATAAGAAAATGATAGTGCTTTTCCACAGAAAGCCGTAAATTATTCGGTCAAGCAAGGAGATTTTTGATAGAAACAAGGAAAAAATCAGATTAATTTCTGATGAAGCCGATACGACGCGTATCGCCTCCCAATGTTAAGCTTCAGACTTACATTTTTGCCCCTGATTGGTTTATAGGGGAAGAGAAAGTGGAAACACATTTAATGGAGCATTGAACAATGTTCGGAATTCTCTAGAAGCCGGATTTTATATTATTTTTATGTGAAGATTGGAACCATTCGGCTATGGTGATGTCACGTATTCGGCAAGGTGTCATTCGGTTATTCTATTCGGGAGTCATTCTGAAGGAAAGGTTGATCGGCATCCACAAAGGAAAAGATAAAAGGGAAATAAAGTGCAAATATAGATTGGTTGGCACGACAAAAGGAAGATTTTTATTAACAATCCACCCTAAGTACAAGACTAGTCCTCAAAGCATGTTGAAGACAGACTATGCCTGGGTAGACTGAGCCATGGCGGCGGCGTGGCCCTCGAACTTGTCCATGAGTTCGTCGACGTTCTAGACGTTCTCCGGAGCCCCATCGCGAAAGCCAACCGGTTGGACGGAGTAGTCCTCGCCAGTCTGAGTCGATAGCGCCGCCAAGCCCATGGCAGCGCCGAGGTGCATGCCTTGGATGGCAACCTGATCAATGCGGTTGTCTGTCACATTGTTGACGTGTGCCTCCACCGTCTCGCCCTGCGCCTTCACCATGTCGGCAGCTCTGGTAGCCGACGCCTTTAGGCGTGCGTTCTCGGCCGTCAGCCGAGCAACCTCTTCCATCAACCGCTGCTTGTCGTCAGACAGAGCTATATCAAGGAAACGAATCTATTAAACAGAGAAAGCAATGAAACCAGGAATAACATGAGCAAGATTTTTCATCAATCCAGCATGAGCAGCGCAGAGTGCCTTCGTCTGCTCCTCCTGGTCGGCCTTCCGAATGCTGGCCTTCCTGGAGTACTCGCTGTACTCCTTCATGATGCGATCCTTCTCATCACAAACCTGCTTGTACCAATATCGGGAAACCGTATCTTCTTCCGGTGACCCGTAAGGATTTGAATGGTAAGAATCACCCGACTTCGCAGATGACGAGGAGTGACCGGAAGAGGATGACGAGGATCCCAACAAGGATGAGGGAGAGCTCGGGACTGGCACCAGGTTGCCTTGTGGGCTTGTTGTCCCCACCAAAGGAAGACCGAAGCGGGGACCAGCCTGATAAAGCAGTTTCAAGAAAAATCCGGTTAGATCAAAAATCAAGAAAATGAACAGTAGAAAGCAAGGGGCAGAGGAAAAATAAGGTCTTACTCAGATCGTTGGCGTTGTGGCGCGCGGCTCCCTTCGCCTCATCATCGACGCGGCGCTTGCCACGATCGTCTCCACCGTCGGCCATGAATACTCGAAAGCGTGGTTTTCCCGCTTGTCTAGATAAGGAAGACGAGAAGACAAGAAGGCGAGAAAGCAGGAACGGTTTGATTCGGGATGGTGATCGCAAGCAGTCACAACGTGCATCGCGGAATGGGCTTTGGAATGTCAAAATGGCGTGAAGCTTGTTTTCCTTGTTGGGCCAACCGGTAAGTGGGCGAATATCAATACTCTGGAAACTCGGATCTATTCGGCTACACTCTATTCGGTTACACTACGACGATTCAGCTAAATATGACAGAATCAGAAAGTCTGGCTATGTACAAACTCAATAGTCAAAGCCATAACAAGGTGGTGTTTTAATATCAAGACTATAGAGAACAAGCGGCTATCTATAAACAGTTTACATGTTCAGGAAAGCTTTCATAGCAGTCACAAAGTCAGCTTGAATCGTGTTCATCTCGGCCAGGACTTTCTTGTCTTCTTCTTCAAAATCCGATAGGTTGGAAATCTTGGCCTTAAGCTTCTTGTGCTCCTTGAGGTTCTCTGTCACTTTCTCCTTAGCGAATCTATGGATTCGGGGTAGACTAGCAAGCTATTTTTCCTGCTCCTCAATTTTCGCTGTTCAGCTGCGCCAATTGGGCTTCAAGAAGAGTTTTTTTCTCTTCCTCTTGTCATCCAGTTCAGGCTTTAATTTATCCAGGAGGTTTTGTTCAGCTTCAAATTTTGAGTACAGTTCCCTAGTCTCCTTTTTCTTTAAGTCCATATGAGTCAACAGCGACAATTTGGAAGCAGAGTGCTTGTTGGCTGATTCAACCGCAACAACTTAATTGTCAAGGTGGCGCACATAGTACATTGTGTGCTTCAAAGGAGTAGGGATTTCTTAATCAATGAGTTCGGCTAGGTCCTTTATTCTGCTAACATTACGGACTGATATGCTTATGTCATTGTCTAGCGGAGAGACAATTTCTTTAAGCCGAGCTTGATTCTCTTGAGATAAACTCGCTTGGGACGTGACTTCTTCACCCTTGTCAAGAAACTCCTAAGGAATGAAGGAAAAGCTGTTTCTTTGGTTCAGCTTGATCCTGAATAATAAGTGTGTGAAGCAAACTGGAGAGATTTTTTCATTTGATGATCATGAATTAAAAGGAGCATTACCTTTCCATAGGGATGTTGGTCTAGGGACTGCACTTTTTCTTGCGAGGGGAGAGTTGACAACATCTGAAGCAGGAGGTGATTTCCTTTGTTCGGGATGGCTGCTTTCATGTATTTGCACAGTAATAGGAGATTCTTGGGTAGGATTAGCTTGGTCATCAATCTGAGTGCCTTTTCTTGAAGGAGAAGTACCAACATGACTAGATTCACTTCCTGAATCTTTATGACCAGCATCGATCTATCGGCATCCCCAGTTTCTCCTTCTTGGGGTCCTTTTCGGTGAGAAGGATGGTGAATCAGTCCATCATCGGAAGATTTTTCTCCTATCTTATCAATAAGCTTATTTGTTTCTAAAAACAAAAGGCCGGCAAGACATGAAAATGTTGCAGGTATGTCGGCCGAGAGAATTAAAAGAAATTATGAAGACCAAATATTACCAATGTTCTCTTTGGTCTTCGGGTTTTCCATGTCTTGACAAATAGCTGGGAGGAGCTTTCACCATGTGCTTGGAGGTTTGTCAGAGAACTAATCTGCAACTGCAAAGTGAGGTGAGATAAAATGAAAACCCTTTGCCAAGTAACAACTGAGAAAATGTCGTACCTGAGCAACCTGCCTAGTCCTCCTAGACCTTCGCTTTTTGGGCACTCGGGTGCTCCCGGTTGGCTTGGCTGAAGCTTTCCTCTTCTTGGAGCTCATCAGTGATGCCTCAATAGAAGCCATGTGGGCCTTCATGAAAGTTTTCATGGGCATCCCATCATGACCCAAGGCTGGAAGAGGTCCAGGGACACTATATTTGACCATCTTTGAGGGAGGAGTTGGCACAATGTCCCGCAATTGACAACAGCTAAGTCGAGAGAGGGAAATAAGGAAGCAATGAGTTGTAGGTACAAAAAGGAGATTACCTCGTTGTTAGTAGCAAAGGCGGGTAAAAGTTCTCGGCATAGAGGATGAACTGGTGAATTAAAGATATGAGCGTGCAGTTCTTTCCACCAAGATAAAAAGGAAGGATGAGCAGACTTTGATCAAGATGAAAGGTTGATGATTATACTCGCGGGTTTAGCCCTAAACTAAAAAATCTTTTTGGCCTGTATTTCCTCGGTTATAATTTCCCTTGGCTTTATAGCCTTGGAGAAGTACAACTTTGGGGGCAATTGGCCACATCCCAACTGTCTCACCACCACATTTGAATAATAGAATTCATAAGTGGGGTTTACTTTTCTCCCATTATGAAATTCTGCAGGGCAAGTATGCATGGCTTGATGATTGTGTTGAAAATGTCTGTTGAAAATTTGTGCGTGCAGCCCCTGTTCATAGCTGAATTTGCAAGGGAGAGTTAAATCATCATTTTCTATGTAAGGGAGCTAGAGTACATCATCAAAGCCCTTATAGAAAAGTTTGAAGAGATGGCCAATGTCCATTTTGATGGCGATGGAAGATGCAGCTTCTCCATATGTCTGACATGCTTTGGTCGTTGCTGTTTCATGTTCAGCATAGTTGACTGAAGGAAAATCAAGATTGTGAAGATCTACTTTGACCAACTTGTGCAAGTATAACTGCAGCCACATCTGAACCAACCACCAAGGACCATTTACACAAGATATACCTTTGCCTTCAAACATTCGGGTGGTGGTTTGATGCATCATGTGGTACACAGCTCCCAAGAGATACTTGCCTAATGGGATTATCTTCTTGTTGGCGTTTCTTAACGCAAACAGAAAGAGTTCCGCAAGCGCACGGAAATGTCATTATAGCTTTCACCCAGAAGTATTCGGGGTATCGTATTTCCACAGGAAAGGCATGGTATAAATGGTCTCTAATATGAACATGGACATAATAACATGACTATGCAATAGACCAAAGTTCATAACAGGGATGAAACAGAATATGTAAAGGATAACTTGACACACACACTTGAACCAATCTCAAGGATAAAGGAAAAAGAAAGAATAAAAGAATAAACCTAACATGGAGCAGGCATATCCTTATATAGCTATGTTAAGAGAGTGGATATACATACATGCTTTAATAATGTTAGAGACTCTAAGTTAAGATAGCCATGGTCTTTGTTGACTTACGCCGGGCACCGGCTTATACAGTGCGCGGTACCTCCGGCTTACGACTCTACTCGAACCCGGACGGGGGATTACAAGGGACGGACGGGGTCACCACCACCGCCTACCACCTCAACCGTACGAGAACGATGCAAATGAAGGTAGCCCTAAACCTAGACACCATGTCTAAGCTTTGACTACTACTCTAGCGTGCTAGCAAGGCTTACCCGACTGGCGAGGTCCTTCTACTAGAGCACCCACCACAAGGGCGGACGACGATCCCGCAACTGTTGACGGTCACTAACGACATATTTTTATCGTCAACATTCTACCAATAAGGGGGTGAAACTATACCTTACTACACACATATGCATTTATTATTGACATAATTCCACTTGTAGTGCGAGAAATAATGTTTTGCGGGATTTATATAAAAACCAAGTGGAAAATGTACCAAAAGGCGCCATCACGGGAAAACGCATTCTTGAAGGATATCAAGCCCAATGGAGAAACGGACCAAACACGTAGAAATGGGCTGAGCCAACGCCGCCCTACAACTTTTCAGGCCCGACACAGCCCACCCGCCAAAGCTCGGGCCCAGCGGTGCATTAAGTGTCAAAACCGACGGTGCGAGGGGTGGATCGGCCGATTCGGTGAACCTAGATGCCTGAGAGATGGTCGGTTTGGTGTAGTTTTGCACTTAGCCACCTCTCTCACTTGTATAAATAGGCCTCCACTCTCCCCCTCTCAACACACACCTCACAAGAGAGTCATTCTCCCTCTCTCCACTCTTCTTCTTCTTCCTCCTAGTAGATTAGGATGTGGAGCTAGGCAACAAAGCTACCAAGGAGGGCTTGGCTCCTTGGAAGATGGATTTTCGGTATAATCTATTTATGGTAATCTTCCAAAGCCTTGTCCCTTTATCTTATCTTGGTTGTGCATTAGAATTAGAGTCTCCATGTTATTTACGTGCTTCATGATTTATCTTATGATCTAACATGTTGTTCTCTTGACATGATCATGACGTATGAACTAGTCTATAGTTTCTATGTTATGATATCGTCATAGAACTTTATGCTTAAACCATTCATGCAATATAATTGAGTTGTGTCGGGATTGTCTTTGAGTGGCGGTTCGTTGTGTCCTTCGGGCTTGCTCGTGTCCTATTCCGTCCATCCGTAGGGTGGGGACCATGGGGACATGAGTAGTGTCCTTGTATGCGGGCATGGTGTCCGGATGCCGGGTATCCTTCGAATATGACGGCATGCCACGGTCGAGGGGGGGCGGCGGTCGTCGTGACCCCACCGTCCGTCCTTTGTAATCCCCCACGTTCGTATGTTGTGTAGGAGTCTAAAGTGCCTTTCCATTGGGCGGTATGTACCGGGAAGGTCTCCCTGTCCATCTCACTCTCGGCTCGACCTCCTACTCATGAGTGTTACATGATTATCGGTGATTCTATGCACGACCATGACTAGAATATGTATGCTCCACTTAGGACTTTCTTTATTCCTTATTTATCTTTATCCTTGAGTTTGGTTTGAGTGAGTGTGTCAAGTTATCCTCTTACCGTTCTCTTGTATCCCCTGTTATAAGCATTGGTCCATTACACAGTCATGTTATCTTGTTCATGTCTCTATTAGATCCGTTTCCACCATGCCTTCCTTTGGGAAAATATAAATAACGATACCCTGAATATCTCCGGGTGAAATGCTACAATGATAGATCCGTGCGCTTTGGATGATGAATATCTATTTTGGCAAGGTATATCACCGTTGATGTTCCTAGTCCGATCACCGACATGGTGGTTTCACTTAGGAATGTCGGCGGCACATTTGGCGCCGTTATTAGAGATGGGTTCTAAACCTGTTTCTAGTGATTGTGCTAAGAAATGTCAACAGCAACCCAACAACGACCAAGACTAACTCAAAGTAGAACTCAACATCTCAACTTAGCTCTTGGTCTAAACATGTATGTATAGCATATTAAGCATAAAGTTCTATACGACAAGATCATAACATGAAAACTATATACTAGTTCATATGCTAAGATCATATCATAAGAACTATACTCTAGTTCATAAGCATAACTATATTGATAAATAAAGAACAAGAACAATATGAAGAACATGATGAACAATGAATTGATCATACCAAATATCTCCAAGTTGATCTTGATCTTCTATTACAACCTTATCAAGCTCCTAATACTAACCAAAAAGTAAAATGATACAAGTGGATGGAGAGAGGCTCTTGTGTGGTGTATTGAGGTGAGAGCTCTACCCTTCTATTTATATCTAACATGGTCGGTTTCATGTAGGTAAAAATGGAAGCACCCCCGGCACCGCCTCTTGTGAAAGGTCTGCTCGAGAGGCGGCGCGGGCTCGGCGGACCCAATTCAATCCGCCGGACCGGGGTGGCCCCTCTCGCGACCGCCTTTCGCAGGTGGGCTCCTGGGACGGCCTGGACCCGTAATGCATGGGTGCTTTGGTCCATCTCTTCCCGACTTGGGCCTCTTGTGTTGCACTTGTTTGGTTGACGTGTTTTCCAAAGTGCGTTTTCAATGAAGTTTCGCACATTCTCACTTGATTCCATGTATTTGTCCCGCAAAAGATATTTCTCGAATACAAGTGGAACTAGGTTAGAAGTAAAGGTATATGTGTCGTTGGTGTGCAAGATTCCCTGGAAAAAGACATAATTTGGCGGTATAAAATGGTCGATAATGACCACCAACACTTCTTAGCAACCAAGTCTTCAGCCATGACTATATGATTCAAGACAGGCTCGTTGGACTTTATATAGAAGATAAACGCATAGCCGAGATTGAGAAAAGCTTTGTATTCTTTTTCAGTCACAGGGCCATCTAACATATAAGCATTGATATGGTTTGTCCAGGCGGCACCAGTCCTCACAGCTGTCTGTTTGTTGCCGTACTTATACTTCCAAGGCCATACTTGCTCTATAATATTCAGGCCAGTCATCATGAACACATCAACTAAAGTAACGGCCATTGGACCATGACCAAAGATAAAAGAATTGGTGGCATTAGACCAAAAATGAGATGCTGCCATCAGTAGACTCTCGTTTTTTGGGGTCTTCAACAAAGACAATTCCAAACAGTGAGATATGTCCCGGGTATCCCAATTCTCACTTGCTTTGACCGCAGAGATATCCTTTGATACCAATTATGCCATCCTACGATTGGGGGAAATGGCCAGGTCTTGAAAGAGGAATGTCATTGGCTTGGCGGAGAGACCCCAAATTTGAAAGGGATCCTCGGCTTTCCTTCATGATGAAATCGGTCGGATCAGTATTGCCCATGGGTCCGAGAAAGTAAATATCATGATTCACTTCGGTGGGAATCAAGATTTGGTCCTTGTAGCTCTTCAAACGAAAAAAGCGGGGAAAAATAGGTGAAAAGAGGAATGAAATCAGATTGAAAAGTTGCCGAATACGCAAGGATGAATGAAGATTACCTCCAAAACCAGGTCATAAGTCACTATGAGGGATCAAAATCAGAGTCTGGTGGTACTCTAGGGTCTCGAGATTGGTGGCGGCGGACGCAGCGATGAACTGAGGAACAGTGTTGACTCGAATAGAAGAAGGCTACGGTCAATTTTGGAATAAAAACTACTTTTATCCCAAAATTGAGGGGGCATGTGTTAACACTGAAATTTGGCAGATTCTGGTTGACAAGTGGGCCAGTGCAAGATGATAATAAAAGGCATTCGGTAAGGAGGCGTTCGGTAGGCGACCCATGTGGTACATAGTTTTCGGCAAGGCTACGATGATTCGGGAAGTTTGTCGAGACGGTCGGGAACCTGTCACCATTCGGCTGAGTCGAGGATTCGGCAAGGCCTCGTGCAGGCGGTTATCAGAGGTGATTCGGCAAGCTAATGGGCGTTGAGGCAAGCAACCCGAAAGAGAAGGGCCCACGATGTACACGTCGTCAATGACTCTGAAAAGACTTGGAGTCCAAGTTATCCTTTAAGTTAGGTTTTCCTTCATTGTAATCGTGGTCTATTAGGGCTCTTGTCATGGCCAGGGTATAAATATTAAACCTCGACCAATTGTAAAAACTCTCTACAATCAATACAAACAAACCGGCCCTGTGCCACCTTCGAGTCCAAGTCGTGTCGTCGAAGTTGCTTCAAGAGGAACGATCGATCCGTCGACCTCGTAAAGTACCGGCAACCTAGCATCATGTCTAGTATCATCCGGTGGATTTAGATTATGTGCAAGTAGTCTTGTAACCATGCTTAGTACCATCCGGTGGATTTAAGCTTTGGGGCAAGAGGGTGCTCTATTAGATCATGAGTCGTGCGGCAGGCTAAGGTCTAGCTCGGAGCTAGTTATCGGCTCTATTATATTTGGCAAGATCTAATATATTCATTAAGTTATCACGTGTTGTATGCTTTATATTTATTCTTTATATGTTGGCACACACTTTTGCCCAATTTAGATTGATAGGGCTCGGCTTTTCTTATTGTTTAGGTTTAATGTGGTAAGATGGATATGAAACGCTAAAACTCTTAGATCCAACATAGACTTTTAATGTTTGATATTCATCTTACCGTGTTATTTAGATTTAATTGTTCATCATACTCGAGCTTAGATCAATCTAAGTTGTTACGTGTTGCGGGTTCATGCATGTTAGATGTAGAATTAGCCTTGGCGGGACCGGATACCGTGCGGCGGATGCGGGTCTTTGGGTTACTCTAGAGCTAGTCATCCGGTGGACTAGAGATCGGTTTAATCGATAGGTTTTGATCATGTTTTACGTGTGTGTTCCTTCTTCATGGACCCCGATTCGGTAACCTTACCGAATGCGGTTATGCTTTAACGAGTAACAGTATTTATAGATCTATACGGATATATGCATGGTTTTAGCTTCTTATGATTAGATTGTATCATGCGGTGGATTGATCTAGTTGTAAAGGGTGGTTTAGATCTATAACAAGTTGTGTCATGCGGTGGATTAACTTGTTAGGGTTTACGCTGGACGGGTTTTAGGAAAACTAGACGTGCGGCGAGACTAGTTGGAATAGCCTATGCATGTGTTATTTAGATTATGTTTACATTTGTTTCGCCGAGAAAAATCACTAAGGCGGGATCTCTCGTGATTCACGGATCGTACTTCCTAGTACTAAAATAAGCGCAGCGTGCCAAAGTATACATTCATATACAAATTAAAGTAAATGTGCAATAAACACAAATAACACAAATTCAGGAAACATCACTTTATTATTCATCGAGAATTACAAAGTACAATTTCCCACATATATATATTTGCGCCGAGCTCCATCGACAATCGAGGATTGCGTAGTTTCTGGTTCCCGGGGCCTCTAGAGGCCACCAGTTAATTACATCCACGGTGTCGGACCGTAGAACACCTCCGATTAAGCTATGCCGATGGTCGTCATTGTCGTCTCCAAATATATGCAGAGTTGTCTCCAAAATATATGCATAAGCACAAGTAAAAATGAAATGGTGCGAGCCTCGTCGGTCTCTAGCAAAAGGGTATCCGGCCTCGCCATGCGGATCCCATAATGAAGTCGAGGATGTTCGGCCTCGTCGGTCGCGAACAAGTATTTCCGGCCTCGTCGGTCGCGGAAAAGGAAACGTCCCAGCCTCGTCGGTCAGGGGAAGAAGGATGACTTCATATGGATCACCGGCCTTGGCGGTGCGGAAAATGGTATGTGAATGTGAGACTTGTGCTCATGTAATACTCAGGAGATTTCTCCATGTGAAACTTCGAGACAGCGTATGCTCAGCGTCAATGTAAATATTTGAGATGTGTATACTCGGCGCTAGCTCTCGCCAAGCCTACGGAAGTTGTGCCAATAAAACTTACGGGCAAAATTACACTAAGCCCGGGGTGATTCGTGCATTGCGCTAGGAGGTCGAACCTCGATCGTGCATTGCGGCACGAAATTTAGTATTGAACCGGCGTTATACAGGTCATGTGTTGGGCCACCAATTTTGGGGCCGAGCATCGATGGATGAACTTGACTTTATTAATTCAAGTGAACATGAATTAGCTAGTAAACATGGGCATGCATACAACACTATGCTTGGCCTTTCGTATTTGCTTGATGACCTTTCGTATTTGCTTGATGACTTAGACGTTGGCATGCATATGCCACGAGCAGACTGCCTCAAACCTGATCGCCGATGGGCTCGTCAAAACAGTAGGGCCGTCGAGGCCGCCTCTGAGCTGCCATGCTTGTTGCCGCCGGACACGTTGTCCGCATTGGGCCACTTGAAGAAGATTGTGGGGATGCCACGCTTGCTTGCTAAGCTTTTGTACGCGTCATCGAAGAATTGCCACACGCCGGCCATTGTAGTCCGTCCTGTGAAGATTGTGTACGCGTCTTCTGGGCTTGCGCTGGGCCGTAGGGCCGTTGCTTATCGCTGCCACGCTCCACAGTGTTGCCAGGCCGCCATGGATGCCGAAGTGGACAGGCTCATCTTATAGGGTGCCGCCGGGCTGCCATTGCTTGCTGATGTTCTGCCCTTGCTGACTAACATGTCGTCGGGCTGCTGCTTGACCATGATGGCGGGCTGCCATTGCTTCCTGCCACGCCCGAGGAAGAATGCCGCTATGCTTGCTGGCTTGCTGCCCGTGTAGATCTTCACTTGATATTCTTCTAATTTGCTTGTTCAACTCACGATGATGGCATATTGGAGGTGCACGTTGTGCCGCCGGCCGCCGGGTCAACTTTGACGATGATGATAATCGTTGTCGGCTGCTGTTAATCGTCTTCACGTCTTGCTCATCATGGAAATTGATCTGTCTCTTGCATTGCCGGGCTGCCGCTGGGCACATACACCGAACGCTCGGGCTGAATCTTGTCATCTTGGTTTATTGAGCTGATCTTGATGCTTGCTGATGCCTTGATCGGGCAGTGGATATGCTGGACCGCCGCGGGACTGTCATGCTTGCTTGCTCAACTGCTGTGATCTCGCCGGGATGCCATTGCCATGGCGCGAACGTCTTGTATCTTCTTGGCTGCGCTGTGCTGGTCTTGCTACTTGCTGATCTTGCCAATCTCTTGCCGAGGCGCCGTCGTGTCGTGGGCAACCATCGTCTCTTCTTTGCTGTGCTGATCGTCGCTTCAGGGCGTCGTCGCTCTGTCGGCCATTGTCTTCTCTTCTTTACTGCTGTCTGCTGCAGTACGTCGTTCCGGGCCATCGTCGCTGTAGATGCCGAAGTCATTGTGGCCACCAGGCCGTTATCATGGAGAGGACCGCCGGCTCGCCGTGCTGCCGGGTAAGCATGCTGCCCGTAGGTCATGAAGATATGATCACCGGGCTGTTGCGGAACACGCCGAACGCTCGCCGGAGTTGATGATGCTCGCCGTCCATGTGCCACTGGCCGGGCTGCTGTTTGTTGTGCCACGCTCAGCACGGGACGCCGGGCGAGATGATGATGAGACGATCGCTGTCGATGTGAGACTGGCCGGGCTGCTGCTTCTTGCGGCCATGCTCGCCATTGCTGACGCCGGGCGAGATGAAGATGATCGTTGGGGACGAACACCGTGTTGTGGGTCGGTTATTGATCGAGCCACCGTGCAGCCGTGCTTGATCTTCTAGCTGGCCATATCGATCTACAGCCATGCACAAGAATATACAAGATGCAATCTAAAATACATAAAGAACCTTACCATAGGCGTATGGATTCAACGCTGATGACGGTGCCGTGGTTGACGAGCTCGCCGGAGATGCCGATGGTTCCTCCGGCGTCGACATGAACAAATATAACGGCGTCCGGCGTCGACATGAACAATATAGCGGCGGCGTATATAGCAGGGCTTTGGCTATGCATGCCCTTTGCGTGATGATCAGATGAATATGGCCTCGTATAGCATGGTCCTCCTCGTGACCTAGAATGGCCGGCTGTTTATATAGGGGCTGAGCCAGGCCGTCAACTCCTTGGCCAAGCAAACTCCTCGGCCAAGTAACGACGTTGCAGATTGAAAGCTAGCAATCCCACGAATGGTATATTCTGGACGTATACCCGTATATCCTGTTAAACCGGCCAGAGAAGCTAACGTATATCCTAGCCACAAGTGTCTTTAACATGTACGTGTGCTCCTTGGTGCAAGATAGCAAGCGTAACACACACGAATGGTTTGAATGGATACGTACGAATCTTTTCTCAGCTTATATAATATATAATATGCATATATATACGTAAATCATGTATATTTGCCAATCGTGAGATCACAAGACTCTTAGAATGTTTCATGCCCGTCAAGCCGTGCTGTTAGCCAGGCCATATAATATATACGTGCCAATTAGGCTCATTTCATCAATGTACGAGCTTTATTTAAATGGCCAAGCATGATGGCTTTGCTTGTACGTGCATGGATGTGCACAAAAATGCCCTTGGTCCAGAAACAGTCATGAACCCAAAATATGCCTGAGCTAATCGTATCATATTGGCGGCCATTAACTTAGAATGCTCACTAAATAGCAACCACTTATAAACCAGCTTTCAAATATTTGAGCCATATATAAATTATTTGCATGCCCATGCAAATCCTGAAAAATTAATTGGCAATAGAAATTATACGCCAAAATTTCATCTTACAAATGCCCCCCACCAAGTGGAGTTCATGTGAGGAAGGAACATGGACTCGACTTTTGGTGCAATGAGATAATGATGGAAATTTCATCAAGCCTATAAACTTAGGCCACAATATATATTGTGAGGTCCTTATTTTTGAAACAAGGGAAAACCATGCTGAGAAATTTGTAAAATTGTGTTAATTCCCACGGCGTATGATGATATCACCAAATCTTTGACTCAAGTGGGGCAATAGATTGCCCATTATGATCGAATTTTGAGTGATGAAGAGAAGCGACTCTTGATATCGTTTCATCGGTCTTTTTCCCTAAAGACTCGATTAGCATATCTCATCAACAATTTGCGTAGGTGGCAACTATTAGTGCCATTTTGATGAGTTAGCTCTGAATTCGTGCCCCCAGTGCGTCATGAGTGTGTCATGAGAGCCTGATTATGTAAGATGCCAACATTTGAGAGACATTTGTTTCAATCAAATACAAGATCAATCGACTCCCCTTATTATATCATTTATCTCTTTTTGTGGGCAGATCAGATGCCCATCGCTTGATGTGATAATGTGCCTTCTAGTGTTGTTAACTTTTGTTATTTGGCACATCGGCCAACATATGCAGGTGGCAAAAATAAATATGCCTATCCCATGATTGTGTAGCTACACAATAATTTTCTCTTATAGTAAGCCAAGCTTGACCCTTCTCGGTCATGACCCATGAGAGGAGGGAAACAATGATATAAACAACTTGTTTCTTTGACCCAAGTTTCTCTTGTGACCCATGTATACATATCACTTGCACGTGCAACATTAGCCAGGTCGCCCGTGTTAGAAGAAGAAACAAAAAAATGATGAGGCAAGGTCCATGCCCCAATCGAGCAAAGCTGCACATGGCGGAAGTCCATACCACACGCAGAATTTGAATGCGGTGATAGGCTGCACCTCATGTAAATGAAATCCATTTAGGATTTCTTATACGGTGGAAGACCATACCGTGAATTGATTCTTGTAGCCCACCTGTGATGCAAGTCCATATCACAATGGAAACTACAAGAGATTATGTGAAGGTCATAGCGAAAGTCCATACTATGATCAAAGCACATCCCAGATGATTTATTGCGGCCGTTATGCAGCACGACGCCAGGCAATACTCGTCTATTGACTTGTTCCGTGGCGGAAGTACATACCACTTGGTAAACAAAGTTGCATATGGCATAAGTCCATACCATTCGCAACTCCTGGTGAGGCTATGGTTGCCTCAAGTGCGCCATTTAGGATTGCTTTGTTCGGCGAAAGACCATACCATGGAAAAAAATTCTTGCAATCTTCTTTGTGATGTAAGTCCATATCACAATAGAGATCACAAGATAGATGCGATGATCATAGCAAAAATCCATGCTTATGATCAAGAACATCCTAGATGTGTTGCGGCCGTCATGCCGCACGGCGCCCCACCAATACATCCTTTGTGTGGCGAAAGTGCATTACCACTTCCCAAGGAGAAATTAATTCTATTGCGATCGTTTTGACACGATGCCAGCCAATAGAACTTAATTATGTGACGAAAGTACATGCCACTTCTCCATGAGAGTTTTATCAATCTTATTGCGCCGTTTAACAGACTACGGCGTCGACCAATAAAATTGAAGGGTTTCACAGATCCGTAGGAACCGCTATGGTATACTTCTCGCTCCCATAAAGTAAGCAATCCTTTTCGGCATTCATGGCGAAATAAGTTGTATAGTGATTGATCAGGTCTTTGGGTAAAGGGGATTTTTTTATTTAAAAAAATGTCTACTTCCCTTTTATCGATAAGCTATATGGTGGCGACCGCTAACAAGTCTGCGAGAGAGCTCAATCTCCGAGATGCCTTGTACGTTGCACGTGTTCGTGTAAGGATGACATGTAGTAGATGTTCCCGAAGCAATAGAGTCTTCTTTAAATCGTCACATCGGGTCGAGACTAAGTCGTCAGCCCCGGACTCCTCAAGAGACATTAGGTGTGGCTGAGATGGAATTGTTTTATGGGTATAAGGCTCTGGATGTATGCCTCACTTTTTGCGAGGGTGGTGGAAGGTAGTCACTCTCCGGCCAAGCGGGGCGTTCCTTTGATTGACTTGAACTTGATTCATAGCTTTTTACTTTGCTATGTTGTAGACTTTGGATTTGTCCATTTATTTGCTTGGACTTTTTTTTTCTTTGTTGACTTGGGAGTCTTGAGACTTGATTGGAGCGTCCTTCAAGACCATCGAGATCATACCTTCCACGCTTTGTGAGACTAGACCTCGCGGGCATCATTTTTTTGAAGTCTCTTGTTGAAAATGTTGGGGTGGCAAGAAGCTGCACACTACACCGCAACTTTTGTTGGGGGAGGTAGCCCTCTCATGCTCTTTTCCTATAGTTTTCCCCATATGTGGATGTCTCTGCTGGATGAAGCAAGAGGAAGTACGGGGCGTACAAACTTAGACAACTTCTGGTTTGAGACAAATTAGCCTCTCTTGTTCGGTCCCACACACATAGCATGTACCTTAAGTGCATTGTGTTGGTTGAATCATCCATTGACGAGCTCTCAAGCACACAAATCTTAAGTCACCAGCTTACCGATGTTGGGAGGAAGCCTTTCAATATGGGGTGATTTAACACCCATTTAGAACGCACTAAGAAGCAGCTATATGTGTCCCACCTTTCATTTGGTTTACCAAAGGAGGATTATAGCTTTCTTTAGCATGCATTTTTTAAAGAATTTTTGAATACATCAGCCATTGGCAAGAGGCATTGGCCGGAATCATACCTGATCAATCAATTGATAGGCACCACCATCGTAGACTTCCTCTACGGCATAGGGCCCTTCACATTTTGGGTAAGATTTTCCCTTGATTTTGGTCATGGTAATGGGTCATCGGAGCACTAGTGCTAGGTCTCCTTTCTTGAAGACTCACGGCTTAATGAGCTTGCCCATGCTCAAACCATGTTGCGGTGATAGAGCTTCAGAGTGTGTAGCACATTGAGCACTTGGAATCAAAGGTGAGCTTGTTTATCTTGGGTATGATCATTGTGGATGGCAACTTGTAATGCCAAAAGCTCCACTTGTAGGGGCAACACAGCTTTTGTGCTCAACACAAGAGAGTAAAGAGTTGATTGTGTGGGCGTTCGGATTATGACATGATATGCCCATGGTGCTTCAAATAAGTGATCATGCCAATCTAGTTATGTTTTGTAGTGATCTTCTCGTAGAATCCCACCAAGTGTTGAAGGCCTTTGCTAGGCCCTTGCTTTGGGGGTAACATTTACTGGAGTAATTCCACTCGATCTTGTATTTGTCGAGAAGTTTGTCTACCTTTGTTGACATGCTTTCTATCATCATAATTTATTCAGTGGGGGACACCACAAAGTAATAGCTTTTGATGTGGCGCTCAAGGAAGTTGACATTGTGTCATACTTGAACTTTGCCTTAGTTGGGGCTGTTTTAGCCCATTTGGAGAATTAATCAATATTCTAGGCACCACAAAGACCATGCAGGTACCATAGGACGGAGGGGCTGCTAGTCCCTAGGTGTTGGCCACTATTAAAGGCCTTGCCGGAATGCCATTGGCAAAGAGATGAGACAGGATGTATGATGTACATCTTGGAATTATTTGATGTAGATACGAGGTGGGTGTCATGCTACCCACAATGTTGTCGATATAAAAGGTGATGTTGGAAGACCATCAACATCATTGGAGACTAGGAAGGCATTGTGAAGCCCCCAGTGTCTTGTTGTAGAAGATGATGCCAGAAAACCATTGACACCATGTGGATTGGGAGGTGGAGTTGTCCAACATTATTGATATAGAAGGTGATGCTGGAAGAACATCGACATCTTCAAAGAGCGGGGAGGTATGGCACAACCTCAGTGTTGATACAGATTAAGATGACAAGATGTCTTTGTAGTCACGAAAGATGGCTTCGGGTTGGTTTTAAGTGTTCCCGATGGCAAGTGAGCTCGATGTAGCAGCTATAGTCTTGACATTCTTTGGGCATGTATTAGCACTCCATTGCCCATCTTAGTGGTGTGGTGTGGTGTGGTGTTCCCCATCTTCTATTTGTTTAAGGGCTAGGGCCACATGCAATACTTGTCTATTCCATTGCCATATGCATGGATAAAATAAGAGAGTCCATATCCTAGAGACCCTTCATTTTTTGTTGTGTGGGCCTTATAGCTTCTTTGCCCAACTCTTGGGTTGAGGATGGGCCACCCAAGTTGTCGCAAGAGACTTAGTCTTTGTCGGGAAGCTTGACTTAAACAAATAAGAATGAGGGTCCTTTTATCAGAAGGACCTTTGCATGATTATGAAAATATGACTTTGAATTTGTTGGGGTCGAAGTAGTTTCTACCGCCAGTTTCAAGAAGAGCGGAATTATTGTGGTGTAGATGAGGTTCCATATCCACAAATATGTTTGTCTACTCCATAGGTGCATTCGATCAAGGAGCAATATGTACTCATGGGGAACTCCCCGGCTTTAATATCTAGGTTTGAAAAAAAAATGAACTCCTTTGCATGGAGTAATATGATAACAAAACAGAGGGCGGCATTGAGCGGCCAAGTTTTTTTACTCCTTGGAGCGAGATTACCATAGCTCTTGTATTTCTCTAGGGTGCTTTTGTGTGGCAACCCTAACTTAATACAACTATACTTCATCATTTCTTCAAGGTTGCCGCGAGGCATCCCTATTTGTCGAGCTTGTAAAGGAGCACTTTGGGTGGCTGCCCCCTACATTGGTGTAGAATGTAGCGCCGGAAAAAACATCAGCGTCGAGCGGACCGCAGTGTGTAACACTAGCCTCGGTGTTGTTCATGTTGAACACAACGCTTGGAAGAGAATGCCGGAAAATCGATGACACCTTGTGATTAGAGCACAGATGTTGCTCCAGCGTTGCCAATAAAACATATGATGCGGGGAAAACATCGCCGTTGAGAGGACCGGTGAGCTATGGCGGTGCTACCCCCTGTGTTAGCACAGGAAGGCAACGCGTTGCTACCCGAAAATCAGTGGGCTATCATCAGTTCGACTGGGGAGGTGTCATGATGCTCCTGTTTTATCGATGTAGAACAAGCAACGTCAAAGATTGTCGAGTCATGGGATCGGGACATTGTGGTGCTGCCCTCGACGTGACGACCCTGGCCGTCAGCTTGTTGTGGACTTCGATGTCGTCTTTGGTGATGGTGACAGCTTGGCAAAATCACGAACTTGGCGGCCTGCTCTTGGCACCAGAGTAGAGCATGAACATTTTCTTATCATATCATAGAAACGAGATGGATGGGTAGTACTATAGACCTGCCCAAGCATGGAGGTGAGCCGTGATATGGCTTTATGTTGACAAGGATGGACATGAACTCATGAAGAAGCGCTTGAGGCAGGCAGGCATACTCAACACGCGACTGGTTCGTGCACCTATGTGACAAAAGAATCCATTATGCAGCTAGGGACATAGCTGTGACCGCTACATGAGATGTCGTTTGGAAAAGTGTCACCACGAACACGCTACTCGTTCACCTCTAGCTTTGCTAGCTTCAATTGCCTCCTGCGCACTGGTGTATGGCTGGATACGGGCATTTCTTACTTGGACTCGTGAGCATGCCTATATATACGAGTAGCACGCTGCTTGCTTGCTTGTTATAGATGAGACACTCCTCATGCATGTGCAACGGCATCAGTTTTGACACGTGTAGCAGCTAGCCTCTAACAAGGTCCGCACTTGTTTGTCAGGCTCTAGTGTTGGATTTGACCAGCTTGCTTCTTATTCTTTAAGCTTGTGCTAGTAGTTCCACGTATATGCATGCATGCCATGCACGAACCAGCTCGTTTGTAGTTGTCCGTTTGGAGCTTGGACTTGGATGGTGGGCGCAAAGCAATTTCTAGCGCTTTCTTGATGTCATGCATAGCTAGATGGGCTGTCTTCACCTTGCTAGCACATGGCAATATGATGGTTCTACCGCGCATTCATGCCCTCAAGGCTAGGCATGTTTGCCCTTCTATGGCCTCAACAAGAACGTTTGCATTGATATTTTGTGGTTGGCCAATTGACGCTTCCATTGTTATACAAAGAAACACACCGTCTGTATGTCTTTTGTGGCCAGCTGTGCTCGTCCTATAGATGAGGGTGAATGAAGAAGCCAGTTGCATGGCTCGCCGCTCCTCATAGACGTTAATATGATGCTCGATGTGCACTTGTGGTTCAAATGAGAGCCTTAAACGTATTGCACTTCATTATCTTGTCATGGCTTCCATGGAAAAACCCCAGTTATGGGTACTGGGCGACTTACGCCCAGCTATGGGTATAGGGCGACTTGCCCCCAGCTATGAATACAGGGAAGCTTGCCCCCAGCTTTAGATGAGAAATTCTAGCAAAATTTGAGTGGCTTAGTCATGTCCATGCCACTTCACCGAGTCATGTTTGTAGTTTGCTTGTCAGCATGTGGTTCTTCACATTCTTTGAGTAGCATGGTTACATCATCTCTTATGCCCTTAGTTGTAGTAGATAGGAAGAAATTTGAAGGTGACGTGTTGCCTCTTTGTTGTTTTTGAATAATAGAGGCTTGCCTCCAATGTTGTAGGCAGAACTAGCCCCATGTTGAGAAGTGTGTCTGATAAAAATATTTGTCGCCTTTAGGATCAGAGACAAACTTGCATTGGGTAGCATGCACCACATACTTGGTCCTTGGCATGTCATTGGGTAAACTTGACACCATCTTTGGCTAAACCCTTTGCATAAGTGCCAACAAAAGTTCTTTTGGGCAATAATGAATGTAGTTTTGCAAGTGTCGCTCTACTTGCCTAAGGGGTACATAGTGTATGTCTTCATGTCAGGCACCGTTTTTGGGCCCTAACTGGTAATTGTCGAGGACAAGATGTAGCCTAGCATTTATGATACCTGACTCGACCAAGGGGCTAAGACTTTCCCTTATTTTTTATCACCAATATTAGAAGATGGCATCACCAAAAGTGGTGACTTGCTATGTAGGGCCACGAGAGAAGAGCTTATCATGCAGGCGATGCCAATAGATCTTCCCGATGATCTCCTCATGTATCAAGGACGTAGCTCTTTTTGAGGATGATTCTCCCCCATTGTTGGGTAAACAATAATTAGGTGTGGCCTTAGTACTTAGCTAGCCATTCTCCACAACTTTATCTCGAGTAGTGTGGGATATCATGTTTGCACCAGGCCCTGGCATGACTTCATCCAGTGTCAATATTGTTGACTTGGGCTTCTTGATGAATTCCGTGAAGAAGAAATCTTGAAGATGAGTTATGGCCTCCATTGTGGAAGAGAACATATATAATCAAGAGCATGTGTGATCCTGATCAGACGACACCAACTTGCAAGCTTATTTTGCACTTAATTGTTTGGGCATATAAATTGTATAGCCACGAGTGAATACTAGGACGTGCAGCAACGTCCCCAAGTCCATCACGTGAGGGATGGTCGAGGGCTATTAATAGAGGCAAGCATTAAGAAGGATGCCCCACGGTCAGCCTCTTCCTCTTAAAATTTTCACCAACACATGACACAGATGTGGAGATCTCAGGAGACGACTTTTTAACGACCATCGGGCATAGCGAAGATGGGAGGAGAACCAGGTCCCACTGGGCGTGCCAATTTGTTTTCGCCAGAAAAATCACTAAGGCGGGATCTCTCTGTGATTCACGGATCGTACTTCCTAGTACTAAAATAAGCGCAGGCGTGCCAGTATACATTCATATACAAATTAAAGTAAATGTGCAATAAACACAAATAACACAAATTCAGGGAAACATCACTTTATTATTCATCAGAGAATTACAAAGTACAATTTCCCACATATATATATTTGCGCCGAGCTCCATCTGACAATTAGAGGATTGCGTAGTTTCTGGTTCCCGGGGCCTCTAGAGGCCACCAGTTAATTACATCCACGGTGTCGGACCGTAGAACACCTCCGATTAAGCTATGCCGATGGTCGTCATTGTCGTCTCCAAATATATGCAGAGTTGTCTCCAAAATATATGCATAAGCACAAGTAAAATGAAATGGTGCCAGAGCCTCGTCGGTCTCTAGCAAAAGGGTATCCGGCCTCGCCATGCGGATCCCATAATGAAGTCGAGGATGTTCGGCCTCGTCGGTCGCGAACAAGTATTTCCGGCCTCGTCGGTCGCGGAAAAGGAAACGTCCCAGCCTCGTCGGTCAGGGGAAGAAGGAGGACTTCATATGGATCACCGGCCTTGGCGGTGCGGAAAATGGTATGTGAATGTGAGACTTGTGCTCATGTAATACTCAGGAGATTTCTCCATGTGAAACTTCGAGACGCGTATGCTCAGCGTCAATGTAAATATTTGAGATGTGTATACTCGGCGCTAGCTCTCGCCAAGCCTACGGGAAGTTGTGCCAATAAAACTTACGGGCAAAATTACACTAAGCCCGGGGTGATTCGTGCATTGCGCTAGGAGGTCGAACCTCGATCGTGCATTGCGGCACGAAATTTAGTATTGAACCGGCGTTATACAGGTCATGTGTTGGGCCACCAATTTTGGGGCCGAGCATCGATGGATGAACTTGACTTTATTAATTCAAGTGAACATGAATTAGCTAGTAAACATGGGCATGCATACAACACTATGCTTGGCCTTTCGTATTTGCTTGATGACCTTTCGTATTTGCTTGATGACTTAGACGTTGGCATGCATATGCCACGAGCAGACTGCCTCAAACCTGATCGCCGATGGGCTCGTCAAAACAGTAGGGCCGTCGAGGCCGCCTCTGAGCTGCCATGCTTGTTGCCGCCGGACACGTTGTCCGCATTGGGCCACTTGAAGAAGATTGTGGGGATGCCACGCTTGCTTGCTAAGCTTTTGTACGCGTCATCGAAGAATTGCCACACGCCGGCCATTGTAGTCCGTCCTGTGAAGATTGTGTACGCGTCTTCTGGGCTTGCGCTGGGCCGTAGGGCCGTTGCTTATCGCTGCCACGCTCCACAGTGTTGCCAGGCCGCCATGGATGCCGAAGTGGACAGGCTCATCTTATAGGGTGCCGCCGGGCTGCCATTGCTTGCTGATGTTCTGCCCTTGCTGACTAACATGTCGTCGGGCTGCTGCTTGACCATGATGGCGGGCTGCCATTGCTTCCTGCACCACGCCCGAGGAAGAATGCCGCTATGCTTGCTGGCTTGCTGCCCGTGTAGATCTTCACTTGATATTCTTCTAATTTGCTTGTTCAACTCACGATGATGGCATATTGAGGTGCACGTTGTGCCGCCGGCCGCCGGGTCAACTTTGACGATGATGATAATCGTTGTCGGCTGCTGTTAATCGTCTTCACGTCTTGCTCATCATGGAAATTGATCTGTCTCTTGCATTGCCGGGCTGCCGCTGGGCACATACACCGAACGCTCGGGCTGAATCTTGTCATCTTGGTTTATTGAGCTGATCTTGATGCTTGCTGATGCCTTGATCGGGCAGTGGATATGCTGGACCGCCGCGGGACTGTCATGCTTGCTTGCTCAACTGCTGTGATCTCGCCGGGATGCCATTGCCATGGCGCGAACGTCTTGTATCTTCTTGGCTGCGCTGTGCTGGTCTTGCTACTTGCTGATCTTGCCAATCTCTTGCCGAGGCGCCGTCGTGTCGTGGGCAACCATCGTCTCTTCTTTGCTGTGCTGATCGTCGCTTCAGGGCGTCGTCGCTCTGTCGGCCATTGTCTTCTCTTCTTTACTGCTGTCTGCTGCAGTACGTCGTTCCAGGCCATCGTCGCTGTAGATGCCGAAGTCATTGTGGCCACCAGGCCGTTATCATGGAGAGGACCGCCGGCTCGCCGTGCTGCCGGGTAAGCATGCTGCCCGTAGGTCATGAAGATATGATCACCGGGCTGTTGCGGAACACGCCGAACGCTCGCCGGAGTTGATGATGCTCGCCGTCCATGTGCCACTGGCCGGGCTGCTGTTTGTTGTGCCACGCTCAGCACGGGACGCCGGGCGAGATGATGATGAGACGATCGCTGTCGATGTGAGACTGGCCGGGCTGCTGCTTCTTGCGGCCATGCTCGCCATTGCTGACGCCGGGCGAGATGAAGATGATCGTTGGGGACGAACACCGTGTTGTGGGTCGGTTATTGATCGAGCCACCGTGCAGCCGTGCTTGATCTTCTAGCTGGCCATATCGATCTACAGCCATGCACAAGAATATACAAGATGCAATCTAAAATACATAAAGAACCTTACCATAGGCGTATGGATTCAACGCTGATGACGGTGCCGTGGTTGACGAGCTCGCCGGAGATGCCGATGGTTCCTCCGGCGTCGACATGAACAAATATAACGGCGTCCGGCGTCGACATGAACAATATAGCGGCGGCGTATATAGCAGGGCTTTGGCTATGCATGCCCTTTGCGTGATGATCAGATGAATATGGCCTCGTATAGCATGGTCCTCCTCGTGACCTAGAATGGCCGGCTGTTTATATAGGGGCTGAGCCAGGCCGTCAACTCCTTGGCCAAGCAAACTCCTCGGCCAAGTAACGACGTTGCAGATTGAAAGCTAGCAATCCCACGAATGGTATATTCTGGACGTATACCCGTATATCCTGTTAAACCGGCCAGAGAAGCTAACGTATATCCTAGCCACAAGTGTCTTTTAACATGTACGTGTGCTCCTTGGTGCAAGATAGCAAGCGTAACACACACGAATGGTTTGAACGGATACGTACGAATCTTTTCTCAGCTTATATAATATATAATATGCATATATATACGTAAATCATGTATATTTGCCAATCGTGAGATCACAAGACTCTTAGAATGTTTCATGCCCGTCAAGCCGTGCTGTTAGCCAGGCCATATAATATATACGTGCCAATTAGGCTCATTTCATCAATGTACGAGCTTTATTTAAATGGCCAAGCATGATGGCTTTGCTTGTACGTGCATGGATGTGCACAAAAATGCCCTTGGTCCAGAAACAGTCATGAACCCAAAATATGCCTGAGCTAATCGTATCATATTGGCGGCCATTAACTTAGAATGCTCACTAAATAGCAACCACTTATAAACCAGCTTTCAAATATTTGAGCCATATATAAATTATTTGCATGCCCATGCAAATCCTGAAAAATTAATTGGCAATAGAAATTATACGCCAAAATTTCATCTTACAACATTTATGAGTTACCTGTTTATAATTACCATGTTGACAGTTGTATCGATCTATGTCATGAGCTTTACAATCTTATATCTTGTTGATCGTTTTTTCATTTGTTCAAACATGTCTCTTTATGATCGTTCGGTAACTCTACATTCGCATGGTTTATTTGTTTTTACTGAATGCATCTCTAAACCTGTTGGCGAAAGCTTCTATAGCTATATGTCGTCGTAAGTGGCTTCAAGGCCGTACATGTGGAACTGTCTTGGTCTGACCAGGCACGTTCCTGCTCTCATGGTTTATCCCTTGTTAGTTTCAGGTCAAACCGACCTGGCAAGCCTCCGGAATCAAAACGCCCGGGCACCCGTTTGGAAGCTAGCTCATCCGGCTTGCTATGTGTGTGGCACAGTGCACATTTTGTGTCAACAATTACGTATCTAGTGATATTAATTTGATGTCATAAATATTGGTATTATTTACAATAAAGTTGGTCAAACTTAATAAAGTTTGACTTAAGACAACTCTAGAAGTTTGTTTATTTTGAGACGGACGGAGTACTAAATTTCCAGCAGATGTCATTTTTTTGGTAAGAACAGGTCCTTGGAAGTAGAAATTTAACGGAAAAAAAGTAGTCTGCATAATTACTTAATTAGTTAGTTTGAGGGAACCACATACAATTTAAAAATCTACTCTTAGACTCAAGACAAATAAAACATGCTTGCTACTTTATGCCTCTGACACAGTACCCCAGTTCTGCATAAACAGAATTTCATTGAAAATCACCTATTTCGGTGAATCCTGAAATACTAGTATGCTGGTCAATAAATTCGGTTAAATTCACATTCTTAGTCAAGGCTAGATAGAGTTAATAACAGGGGTCCAGTTGTACAAGGATTTTTTTTTCACTCGTCCTCCCTCTTCCGGCTTCCGCACAAGCGAAGAAAGGGTTGGACAAACACGTCCCCAGGTCCTGGCGTCATGGGTTACGTGTGCTCACAAAACCGTCGTCACGCATGACTGCTCAGTGCAGTGCTCATGAGAAATGATTTTGGGCATCTGCTCAGATGTCCGTCCCGTCTATAAAAGTGTACGAGGGACGAGCTCATGCTGCAGCAGCATACTAGACCATCAGCAGCTAGAAGATATATACGCGTTCCGCTACAGAAACGAGCCATCTCTTTCTCTTTCGCAGGTAGAGGAAATGGCCGGCAGCAGGGAGGCCGCGGCAGCGGTGGCGACGGTGGTGCTGAACAAGAAGGTGGTGCTGAGGAGGCACGTCACCGGGTTCCCCACCGAAGACGACATGGAGATCACTGTGGGCACTACCGAGCTGCGTGTGCCTGCGGGGCTGACGACTGCCGTGCTGATCAAGAACCTCTACCTGGGGTGCGACCCATGGATGCGTGGCTGCATGACCAAGCACGAGGACGGCGCCACCGTGCCGGCCCCCAGACTTTGTGATTGAGAGGTACGCATCATCCAAATTCGATCCACAGACAATTATCCTCTTGTTGAACATCATTCCATTGGAGCTTAAGAATCAGACGTGAAGAAATCTGTGTGTGTGATTCATCAATCAGGCCATGGTGAATTAGGGTGTGGGCAAGGTGATCGACTCGACGCACCCAGAGTACACCGCCCGGCGACCTCGTCTGGGGGATGAGCGGATGGGAGGAGTACACCCTCGTCAACCAGCCGGAGTCCCTGCACAAGATCAACCACGCCGACCTGCCCCTCTCCTACTACACGGGCGTTCTTGGCATGCCGGGGCTCACAGCGTACGCTGGGTTTACCCAGGTCGCCAGGCCAAACAAAGGCGACTTCGTGTTCGTCTCGGCGGCGTCGGGCGCCGTCGGACAGATCGTCGGGCAGCTGGCAAAGATCACCGGCTGCTACGTGGTCGGTAGCGCCGGCTCCGGCGAGAAGGTAAACCTCCTGAAGACCAAGTTCGGCTACGACGGCGCCTTCAACTACAAGTCTGAGACGGACATCGGCGCCGCTCTGAAACGGTGCCTCCCGGCGGCATCGACATCTCGCCGACAACGTGGGCGGCGCGACGCTGGATGCCGCGCTGCTGCATGCGGCAGGGCGGCAGGGTCGCCGTCTGGCGGGATGATCTCCCGGTACAACCTGGAGGAACCGGACGGGTTCGCCCAATCTCTTACTGCATCGTACCGAAGTCCATCCGGGTGGAAGGGTTCAATGTCCATCGCTTCTTCCATCTGTACTCGAGCTTTGAGGAGGAGATGGCTGGCTACATCAAGGATGGGAAGGTCGCCGTCGTGGAGGATGTCGTCGAGGGCATTGAGCGCGCCGGCGGCTCTAATCGGGTTGTTCTCTGGAAAAAAATGTGGGCAAGCAAGTGGTTGCGATCGCAAGGGCATGAGTTGAACAAAACAAGTGCTGCGCTACGTGGATTAATACAAACATGATTTGGGTTGGTGTCGCAGCTATATGCTGGGCCATTTGCGCTGTCAAAACGATATTATCTTTAACAAAATGAAAGTTTTTCTCATTGTCGCAGGTTATTTTCAGAGGAGCATATTGGTTGCGCTTCTGGCCCAGTTGCAGCGTAATGAGCAAGACAAAAAAACACACTCTCGCAAATTAGCAGGAAACTAGAAGTGATTATCTTGGAGTTTTCCAATAGAGGGTGGAAGCACATTTATCATTTGCTTTGGTACTCTTAATCTGTCATGGAGAATTATTTTGCCCTTCTTTTGTTTTGTAATCCACTGCTTGTAATAATTGGCTGTGTACATCCTCGGATGTAGAGGCCGGATGTTTATCCATTATTGAAAAAAAAAAATAATAGAGCTTCTATGTACCTATCTTTGTTTTATTTTAACTAGCAAATATACCCGTGTGTTGCAGCGGGAGAAAATAAATAATCGATGACCTATAAAGTTTAGCAAGCAAAAGGTTTCTAACATTTAGTCTTTCTTGTCACTGCAGATGACTGATAGCAGAACCTTGCTCCTCGTGTTAATCTCCACCATCCATACCGTCTCATCGTGTGCGCCATCGATGGAGTGGTGGTACTCTCAAAAAACACACACACACACACAAAAGTAAGGGCCACACGACATGATCTAGATCTGAGTTCCCGCGTCTGTCCTTCACACGAGCAGACCCGTGCGTTCGGGTGGAATTATCTTGATGAGGACGGCGTGACCCTGGGCTGCGGTGATTTGGAATTTTGGATCCTTGAGTTATATATCACGGTCGGTGATGGTGTAGGAGCAGTCATCATCGCTCCCGAGTACTCGTCGCCCTTGTTAGAGTGGGAGTACTCGTTGTTGTCGTCGCTTGTAGGTTACGCTACGCCTACGCAATCACCTTGGAAGCTGGAGGCTGCCGATGGTCGGCGTTGAAGGAGACGATGAAGTGTAGGCTGGAGGACGTATAGGAGGCAGCCGTGGTCTTGGAGTTGGCCAAGGAATCACTATCGTGTTCGTTGTAGCGGTTTAGCAACACCTAGCGTGGGCCGACTGCCGTCGATTCACTCGAGTTGGTTAGGTTTTCCATGTTGTCGTAGCTTTGGATGAGATCGATCTATGCATATGGTTCAAGAATTCACCATTCACAAGGAGTAGAAATTTATACAATGCGCGCTTTTGAGTGGTCGACTGCCTCCAAAATTTAGGCCTGTTGGAGTTCTTCTCGAGATGGAAAAGACTGCCCACAACATATCTAGATTATGGGCGTTTCCAATACAACTCGGAATTTGCCAATAGGTCGGACAATTTGCAAATACGTCGGACTCTGACTTGGATCAATCCAAGCAATTCTGGAAACGAACACCGAACAACCGTGTCATTTTTTTCCAATTTTTATTGTCATATGCAAAGACAGAAACCCGTTCTGCTTTCGTCCGATTTTATTTTCCAGGAACCGAACAGAACACCCATCAAGCGATAAAGTTTTTAACCATCAAGGAGATATCCCTTAAATAAAAAGAAGCGTGATCTACTTTCCACCAGTTTTTTTCCGGTAATGCTCTTACTAGAGCGTCCCAGCGCGATCGGACGCGGCACGCGTCGCGGCCCGGCCCACGTCGTGCACAACGCACCCACCCACGTGCCTACCTTCTTTTACCTGTCACCTGCCACTCTCTCACCCGCTCCACACGCGCTCGCTTTCTTCCCCCACGCACTCTCCCTCTTCCCCGATGCTGCATCGGGCCGAGCTCCGGGCGAGCGTCTCCGGCGAGCCCCCCACCGGCGAGCTTTGGTGATCTCCTCAGCGGCAGCCCGTCCTCTTTCACTGCTCCCCCAAGGTTCCCTCTTTTTTTGGCTGCGGAGGTGCTTGGGCTCCGGCCATGGCGATGGCGGAGGGAGCCGGATCGGCGGCGCCCGGCCCTAGATCTGTCGGATTCACCGGGGGCGGCGGTGGTTCCCGGGCGAAGGAGGCTTGCTCCTCCTCCTATTTCCATGCTCCCCCCTCCATATCCACAGGAGGAGTTAGGGTTCCGGTGAGGGAGGGCCTAGATCCAGCCATGGCGGTCGCGGTGAAGCCGGATCTGGCGGCGCCAGTCGCGTATCCGGCTGTCGCGTTCCCGATAGGCCTGCTCCAGCTTCGTTCTTCTCTCTCATCCATCTCCTCCATCTCCGGTGACAAGTTGGGGTTCCGGCGAGCTCATGCTTCCTCCTCCTCCTCATCCCTCTCTGAATCTAAGGTTCTTGTTGCAATGATGCATGTTCAGTGTTGCAACAGATGATGGGAAATGTTGCAACGATGCTTTTTCGGTTGTTGCAATAGGCATTTCTCGATGTTGCAAACAACTGATGTGAAATGTTGCAGGCGAGCTCATGCCTTTTGGTTTCTCCAACTCCGGTTGGTTGTTTCAACTACGTTGCTTTTTTTTTTGGTTTGTTTCAGCACATGATGTTTCTTGGGTTCTCCCGACGAGTTGATCCCTCCCACCCCATCCTTGCTCCTCCTCCTTGTCAACCTCCTAATCCTCCTCCTGCTTCGTTTGTTGCGATGATGCATGTTCGATGTTGCAACAGATGATGTGAAAATGTTACAACGGTGCCTTTTTGGCTTTTGCAATAGGCATTTCTCTGATGTTGCAACAAATGAAGTGAAATGTTGCAACAACTTATTTCTCCTTGTTGCGGCAGATTCTCCCCTCTATTGCAGTTGACTGTCTTTTCAAATCCTGCTGTAGACGTTTTTTTATGTTGCAAGTTCACATTTTCGTTTGTTTCATTAGTTGTTCTCCCGATGTTTCAATATTTCTTCGGTTGTTTAACCAACTTTTTTTCGGTTTGTTTCATTTAGGTGTCCTTCAATGTTGCAATAATAACTTTTTGCCTTTGTTGAAACTGGGGGTCGGATATGGTGGTGAGCTTGTGGCAGGGCTGATGTCTTTGGGGACGGAGAGGTTGGGGGGCGGTGCAAATCGGGAGGGAACTTTCTTCTTTTTAGCGCGGTGCGTCGGGCGGAGGGGGAGCAGAGGTGCGAGCCGGTGAGGTTGGGGGGCGGGGTGGATCTTTGTGGTTGCTAGCTAGCAGAGGCGTGTCGATGATGCATCGGGCGAGGTAAAGCGCTCACCGGGGGGGGGGGACACTTTTGTGCTGGGGTGGCGGGCGTCAATTGTACTAGCTAGCAGAGGTGGCGGGCCAGGCATCGGATGGAAAAAAAATTTCATCGTTCATCCTAGCGCCAGGGTTCACCGTTTTTTAAAAAAAATGTCTGGCTTCCAAATTCTTTTCTATAGCACAGCGTGGAGTTGCACACGAAGGACTTGACAAGTCCTCGTACTTTTTGACATGGGCTCCTAGACACTTAATAGTGTAAGGTTCTGATTAAATTTTGTAGCAGATTGCTTTTGTTATGTCTTATGTGATATAAAACAGGACGGTAGCTATACACCAACATATATAATTTTGACATTCTCGTAGGCTAGATTAGAATTAGAATGGATAGACGCCTGAAATTTTGCCTCTTTATTAATAGGTATAGATAAGAAGAGAGCAGTTGGGTGGGGAAAGGACGAACATAGCACGGGTAGGACAGGACAGCAGAGAGGGTCCCGACAACGAATCTTAAGAATTCAAACTTCGGTTACAAATGGCATAAGCCTCTCCTTTCCCCCTCAGTTTAAGTACTCAGCAACAAATACAAGATTTCTTAACGGGCCCATAGTGGACCGGCAACGCACGAATTCAGCTTTCTTCACGCGAGTAGGCATACCTTTCTGATCTCTAGTGTCAGTGATGATGGGTGATGAAAAGTGGCAGCTGTAGTCTTAACAATCGCCCACTCTTGAGAGCCGGCATGCCCCCATGCCGGTGCATGGGGAACTGACGAAGCAGCTTCCCTGGCACAGGGAAACTAGCGAAGCAACTGCTCGTATTTCTCCCAAGTAGCAAGAGAGACTGGCATATGAGACCACTTAATCAGCACTTGCTCGATAGAATGATCTCTAGGACTCATGCGATGCTCAAGTATGCGTAGAGGCACCTGCAAATCAACCAGAGATGATGGTAATAAAGCATTGACATGTTCATTACCGTGAGAGGCCTTCAACTGACACACATGGAAGACATCGTGTATAGAAGTAGTCTCATGAAGAACCAATTTATATGCCACTGTTCCCACACGCTCCATGATACGGTAAGGGCCAAAAAAACTTGAAGGATAGCTTGTTATTGGAGCGGCGATGGAGTGATGATTGCACATATGGATGAAGTTTGAGAAATACTCGATCATTCACATTGAGTTGGTGTTTAGAGTGCTGTGCTCTAACAAGATGTTGTCTGACTAGATCATGCATCAAAGCTCTGTCTTGCAGCCAAGCATCAACATCAACAGGAAGACCAAAGTGTGTAGCCTCTCTACCATACATAACACTGAATGGTGTATCTCTCATATTGTTTTCCCATATGTATAAGAGTGCCAATTCACCCTTCCCGTAAACCAAACCTCTATGAAAGTTCGTGTAACTTAGGAAACTAATTAGTGACTCACGTAGCCACCATTATGTGATGACTTCATGGAGGGAGAGTTTCCTGATTTGGGAAAAAAAATCCAAGAGACCCACAGTGTAGCCCTATCCTTTATTAAAGCAATACCTTTTTCTACGGGAACAAGAATCAGGCGTTCTCAGCTTCACAAAACCGAAAAGGGTGTAGCCTAGTTTGTGTCACCTCAGAATGGTGTCAAGAAGCTGCTATAAAAATTTCATATTAAACGGACAAGCGAGCGAAAAGTTATGCCTATTTTACCGAAGGTATCTGGTCGTATTGTTTTCCCATCTGTATAAGAGTGCCAATTCACCCTTCCCGTAAACCAAACCTCTATGAAAGTTCGTGTAACTTAGGAAACTCATTAGTGACTCATGTAGCCACAATTATGTGATGACTTCATGGAGGGAAAGTTTCCCGATTTGGAATAAAACATCCAAGAGACCCACATTGTAGCCCTATCCTTTATTAAAGCAATACCCTTTTCAAGAGACCCACATGGCAGCACTATCCTTTATTAAAGCAAATACCTTTTTCCAATAGCTGAATGGAAACTTATAGCCACAAACTCCATTTAGATGGGAAATAACTAACAAAGCAATGCAAGTTCGTTTCCAAACATTGGTTAAGGTGTTTTGTATGACCATCGAGACTGTGGATGAGATGTGCATAATCTGAGTTCCACAACAGCATACTTGAACAAGGATTGCCAAAAACAACTAGTAAAGATCTTGTCCCTGTTAGAGACTATAGCCTTGGGGAAACCATGCAATTTACAAATGTTGTCCAGAGACAACTTAGGAACAGATTTAGCATTAAATGGATGCTTCATAGGAAGGAAATGCCCATACTTGGACAATTTACTATCAATGATCACCAAAATAGCATTAACTGATCCTGACTGAGAAAGCCCTTCAGCAAATTTTATTGTAATGATGGACCAAGATGAGTCTAGCACTGGTAAAAGGATAGAGAAGGCCTGAGTATTTAGCTCTATCGGGCTTGGCTTGCTAGTTGATATTACAAGTTTGCGACCATTGAAGAATATCGGACTTCATCTTTGGCCAATAGAAGAGCTGCTTAATTCTGTGATATGTAGCAGGTGCACCTGAGTGGCCACCCAAGGCACTAGAATGAATAGTAGTTAACACTTTTTTGGTGTAAATCGTGGGACCTACCCAACCATATTTTGCCATCAAACCGAATAACTTCATTAGAAAGTGTAAATTGACGGTCACTAGCACCACTGACTGCTAACCTTGATAGAATTGCAGGAGCTTTAGGATTAGAATGATAAGAAACACAAATGTCATCTAACCACCTAGGGGTCATAGTAGACATTAACAACAACATTTCAGCTTCTGGTTTCCTAGAAAGAGCATCAATTTGCACCATTGTCCACACCTTTCTTGTAGACAATCTGTAGTTAAGGCCCAACAACTTAGTAAAAACTTTATGTTGCTAATGAGTATGTAACCTTTGTTCATTAAGGTGAATCAAGCTCTTTTGATCTGTATGAATAATAAGTTTTCCTTGCAGGAAATATGGCCTCAGTGGTCAACAACAACAAGAATAGCCAAATATTCCTTCTCATATGTAGAAAGACCCTAGTTCCTACTACCCCATGCTCTATAGATGTAAGCCAATGGGTGACCATTTTGGAGGAGTACAACCCCATTTCCTAGAGCAGAAGCATCAATTTCTTTGTGAAATGGCAAGGAAAATGAGGGAAGGCAAGACAAGGTGCAAAAGATAATGCATGTTTGCGATGACTGAATGCCTAAGTATGAATGTCCATCCATAGAAAAGGAGCATCCTTACATAACCGCTTGGTTAGAGTCTTAGCAATAATTCCAAAATTCTAAACAAACTAAGGAATAGAATGTAATGGCGGCACAGTGGACATACCATTTGTTAGGCCCCCACTTTAATGGGTCCTTAATCACACGTATTAGTGTCGGGATCACGCCCTAATATGATTTATAAGACAAGAGTGGACATAGATTTATATTTATAAAAAGTGTTGAAGCTTTTATTGATAGGACAAATAAGTTCTTACATTGGTGACTCAAGGGTCACTATCATAAATGTTACACAACGATAGATAAACATAGGCCGTGTTGTGGCGATTTATTTATCGAGTGCCTTTACAGCGCATAGTGGCTCCTAACATAGCACACCCACAAGCAAACTTGAGCGTAGTCGAAACCCTAGTATCAATATCCTGGTCCTAGTAACTCCTAAAACGTCAATGTCTAATCATCATGTGGTGCCTCATCGTGGTCATCATAGCCAGAAGAAGAACTCATCGGAGCCTAAGTCCGAAAAATCAACAATGGTTGAGTACAAAAGTACTCGACAAGTCAAAACCAGGCGTTGGTGATTATTATGGGTTTGGGCCCTAGCAGAGACTCTAAAACTGCTCTCACTAGTTCAGGTTATCTTATAAGGTTATCATCAACAACAAGCACAAACAGTTAGTAAACATTAGGGTGAAATCTAATCATAGATGATATGGCCTAGCATCTGCCCATTCCAAGGATGTGGCTATTCGAATAGATTTAAATAACTCTAAAGAGGTTGTATAAATTTCCCCACACGATAGACCAGCTCCTCCCATGATCGGTGGTTAGAAAAGGTCCAACGAGACCTCGTACCCTTTCGGATGCCTCCTAGGTTTTAGTATATTTTCACCAAGGGTTTCTCGGGGGTTGGAACAGGGAGATCACTTAGCACCCCAACGGGAAGATCACTTAGCATCCCAATGGGAAGATCACTTAGCATCCCAACGTGGAAGTTCACTTAGCATCCACAAGGTCAATAATTCGTTTACGACATAAACAAATGCATCAAATGTTTTATGGGGAAGATCACAATAGCATCCATGCCAACCCAACCCCGGACGATCACCTAGAATCTGTGTCAGCTCCCGATATCCCTTTTGCCTATTGCCGGCCTCCTAGGTATACGATATACTTCAACCCAACGGGGAGTCAGATCCAGTTGCCCCATCTCGACGTGTGTGGGCATGCGTAATATCTTACTAGTTAGATGGTCCATGAATCGGTCCTTACGAGGCAACTGGGTTCCCGATAAAGTTCCTCGTCTGCTACTCTCACATTTGACATAATTATCGAATAGAGCAACCGAATAGCAATGAAAAGAACCATATGATACTGTGTGAAATCATGAGAAACTAATAGAGCTCGATTTTAGAAAAATACTGGAAGTGGTTTGACCTAAATTGGAGTTACGATTCGGAAGTTATGATTTTTTCAAGTTTAATTCAGATTATAAACCTCGTGGGATTTTTATGCCAATATTTTATTGATAAAATAATGGTATAAAATATATCAAAATTATCCCCACATGATGTAGTTTATTTACATATTTTTTTGGAATTTTTTCGAGCTCGAGAAAATGTACTTTGAACATTCTATGTATACATATCGGGGTACATAGCATTTTGCTCTCGCTGTACAATTCGCATGTGTCACCCCATGTGCCCGACCGGTGGGCCCTAGGTCGGCCCCACGTGACACCCAACGGAGGGAGCGGCGGTGGACGGGACAGGACACTTGGCGGCGCCCGGTTGGTCACTCGTTGACGCCATTACGGCGGGTGACGGCGTCGTTGGGTCGTTCCGCTCGCCGCGCTTTGGCAGCGGTGCATCGCCGGAATCCGGCCCGATCGCGGCCGTTGCTCCTCCATTGCTCGCGATGACGACATCGTTGGGTCATTCCGCCCGCCGCGCTTGACCGAGGGAGAGTGATGCTGGCCCAAGTTTCCCTTTCTCTTTACTTTTCTTCTCCTTTTATTTTTTCCATTTTCCCTCTTTGTTATAACTCCTTTTATATTTCAAACCAACTACTCTATGCTTCAAAAATTCCAAGATGTCAAACTATGTTATAAAAATATTGTCAAGGCAACTAATCAACTCGAGTTTTCGAAAAGTTCAAGTTTTTAGCAAATTTAAAAAGTGGTCAAAAATCGGGGTGTTACACCATTGCCCGTTAGTGGACCGGAGATCACGATTGGCCCCGATCCGGCATCTGTGTAGTCAATTCGGCGTCATTCCCCATGGGCCTGTCGAGGGTGAAGTCAGGTAGATGAGCGCATGACCCCCAACACCGTCAATGAAGTGTAGATCCCGGGTTGTTGCGACGATGCATTGAACACCTAGTGATCATAAATCTTTGATACCTTCTAGATGCGGAGTTTCAAGTCTTCGACGATGACTTCGACCCCCGGGCACCATGTGTTCGCCTAATTAACCTATGCTTCCAAAGACCGCGATGAGGGCGGCGTGGCGTCGTCGACCGTATCGTCGAGGCGGGCGACTCTAGGTGAAGGAGGTGATCGGTGACAGTAGACTTGTGCTCGAGCCGGGTTGCCTCTAGCGCGGCAACACCGAACGATGTGGGAATCGGTAGACGAAGAAGTCGACACCGATTCCAATGTGGCGATGCCGGCGTTGAGTGTGGGGGGCACGATCGGTGGCAGTCTTCTTGAACACGTCATATTTTCAGTGAGTTTTGCACAAACAGAAGTATTCGAAGTTTCTAGTAGTGTAATGAAGGTAATACCTCAGATATAATAATTTTAAGATTACATATTCTAATTACACGAATAGATTCAATATTAAGTTTCTAACCTAGAGTAAGTTCTAACAAATGGTGTCGAAGTTGTAGTAGTTTTTGATTAAAGATCATAAGTATGTCTAATTAATCCTTAGGTGAAAAATCATTAAGATCTAGTTATTGCTAATAGTTCTTGTTTAAGTCGGGTTGTGCCTCTATTTAACCCTTATTATCAAATTAGTGCATAAGTTATTCTCAATTAGATCTATTCTTCTCAGCTTAGCATAGATGATTAGGGTTAAACATGGCACTATTAGTCAAAGTTAATAGTCAATTTCCTCTAATTGGCTCACATTAGGCTTCACTACACCTAATTAGGGCTCTAGGATTCTCGGATTAGCCAAATCCAAAGTGCCAAGACCAAAATCCATCCATGAATCTGAAATCTATCGGATGAGATCATGCGGATCAGATCCAGTCGTGCCTAAGCTGGCCCACGAGACCCAGCGCGCCAATTGCGCTACCCATCACAAGCCCAAGTTTCAAAATGTAAAGTCCAAGTGGGATTTAAGCAGGCCAAAAGGTCATTTGGGCCTGACCAAATCCTTCTTTTGATCTAAATTTAAGTCACGAGTTAAGCCACAATTTATTTATTTATATAGTGCTGTAACTTTTATATTCTTTTAAGTTTTATTTGAACAATGTTGAACTAAGTTTATTTGCTCAGAATTTTACTCTGGTCTCAAAAACATTATATTTTCTAGGCATTCAGTTTACTACTTTTGGATCCCATTTTAAGCACATTTTAATGTGATAAGTTTACATTGTCCATTTAAACTTTTAAGCATATTTAAATAATTTTAATTTCCAAGTAATGTTAAAATTCTCTGAGATTAGGGAATATTCATCTTCTTGCATTTATTTTGGTACTTTTAAATCTCCCATTTTAAGCACATTTAAATGCTATAAGTTTACATTGTCCATTTAAACTTTTTTGGTTCTCAGGAATTCGGATAAATTAAAAACTAATTTAATAATAAAATGGGAAGCACTTTCTAGATATTTATTTCAATTCATAGATCCAAACGGGCCCTTAGATAAGCTTAAGAGGCTCAATAAAGATATTTTGGCATGACTTACGTAACTGCTGACGTTGGGTTACTTAAGTTATAGGGTTAGTGGAAGTTTTTTTTTTTTTTTGACAACTGTTAGTGGAAGTTTGGAACCGCGTCGTCATAAAACCGTCTATAATATAAAATCGCGTCGTCATGCCTGATGGCTCACGAGCGAAATGATTGGGCACTTGCTGACGCACTGGCTGATGCCCGTCTATAATACAAAACTGTACGAGGGGAGGGAGTGCGTGCTCAACCGGTAGTAGCATACCAGACGATCGATAAGCGTTCAAGGAATCCCTTTGGTAGAGATCTAGAGGAAATCAGTCACGGAGGAAATGGCTGGCAGCGGCGAGGAGACTGCGGCGGCGCTGGTGCAGAACAAGAAGGTGGTGCTGAGGAGGCACGTCAACGGCTTCCCCACCGAAAATGACATGGAGATCACGGTGGACACAACCGATCTGCATGTGCCGGCGGGCCTGACCGCCGTGCTGCTCAAGAACCTCTACCTGTCCTGCGACCCCTGGATGCGCGGCCGCATGAGTAAACATGAGGACGGTGGCATGCCACCGGACTTTGTCATCGGAGAGGTAGAAATAATCCTAATTCTATCCAGTGATTTTGTACTAGAGATGATGAGGTGAAGAAATTTTCTTGATGTTGATCCATCAGGCCTTGGTCAACTTCACTGTGGGGAAGTCGTCGATTCAACGCACCCGGAGTTCAATGCCGGCGACCTCGTCTGGGGGATAACTGCATGGGAGGAGTACACCCTCGTCACCCAGACGGAATACCTGAACAAGATCAACCACAGCGAACTGCCGCTCTCCTGCTACACAGGCGTCCTTGGTGAGCTATTTATCCGGCACTACGTTCCATGTTTCTCCGGTTTGCTCATCACTGACGCTGATGAGCGCAATGTTACACGCCATCCGGGCATGCCCGGGCTCGCGCATACGCCGGCTTTACGAGGTCGGGAAGCCCAAGAAGGGTGACTTCGTGTTCATCTCGGCGGCATCAGCATTTGTCGGCCGTGTCGTCGGACAGCTTGCCAAGATTGCAGGTTGCTATGTGGTCGGCAGCGCCGGCTCGACGAGAAGGTCAGCCTCCTCAAGACCAAGTTGGGTTTCGACGACGCGCGTTCAACTACAAGTCCGAGACCGACCTCGGCGCGGTGCTCAAGCGGTGCCTTCCCGATGGCATCGACATCTGCCGACAACGTGGGCGGCGCGACGTTGGACGCCACCCTGCTGCACATGCGGCAGGGCGGCAGGGTTGCCGTCTGCGGGATGATCTCGCAGTACAACCTAGAGGAGCCCGACGGCTGCGCAACTTTGTCCCGCATCATTCCCGGGGCTATCGGGGTGGAGGGGTTCAATGTCGGTTTCGTACCATGTGTATGCAAGGTTTGAGGAGGAGATGGTCGGGTACATCAAGGAGGGGAAGGTGATCGTCGTTGAGGACGTTGTTGAGGGGATCGAGAGTGCACCAGCGGCACTAATCGGGTTGTTCTCTGGGAGAAATGTTGGGAAACAGTTGGTGGCGATTGCAAAGGGTTGAGTTTGATGGATAAATAAACTCGTAATGGCAAGATGAGCAAAACAGGCCTTGTGCTACATTTGATGCTAACAGACTAGAGGTAATTACAATCTTATATGTAGGACTCTACCAGTAATTGTTATAATAAAATATCACTGCTATTGCTTTTCAGAGTATATAAAAAAAACTCAACCCGTGTGATATGACAACCTTGGGCATTGAATGATAAAGAAGACCTTTTCATGCAGACCGAGAGAAAACATTTGAACCCCGCCCAACCCATATAACCCATGTGAGTGACCTTGGTCGGGCAACCTTTGAACCCTGCCCCACGCATGCATACACGAGTCATGAGTGACTTGGCCCAGAAAACCTTCAAACCCTTGAAAGGTCCCTTGTGGTTTTTGGTAATTGAGTGTCAACATTAGGTGAACTAATATGTGTGATTGAGATTATACACAGGAGATTAGTTCACACGTGATGATGCAATGAAGGAGCTTATTGCACATGAGACATGACATGGAGTCATGTGACCAAGGTGGTGAAGATCAAGACAAGGCTTGGCTTGATGGACCGGTTGCAAGTGTGAAGGGCAAGTCGAGGGACTTGGCGCCGACGGACCGACGCAGAACGGTGAAGACCAAGTGAGGTCAAGATCGATGGACCAAGAAGGTCATGTGATGATATGAAATGGGTCATATCATTCTTGATCGTGTTGGTGCATGTGTTGCATCGGCACTTGAAGATGGAGCGGAATGGAAATGCGCAAGGCAAAGGTATAACCTATAGGGCATTTCATTTCGCCGGTCATTGGAGCTTAGAGAAGTTTATGACCGGATTTAGGATAGATGGCTGTACTATCAAGAGGGGCAAACTTGTTTGCATATCGGTCATCTTGTGCCACTTGAGCGATCTAACTTTGCGATGTGTTAGGATCGAGTGGCGTGTTAAGAGCTAACCCGCCTTTGAAATGATTGTGAAAATGCTAACACACTTGCACATGGTGATGTACACTTGGTGGTGTTGGCACATTTGCAAAGGCGGCGGTGATTGCGGGGTTGAGTTGGGTTTGGGAACCGCTCATCCTCCCGCCGAGCTTGCGAGGCGGGATTCGGGCGCCTTCGAGAAAATGAGATGCATATTTTCTATTGCGCCGGATGCATCGTGGTGGTGAAAACATGCTATTCCTCGTGCTCAAGTTTGGTATACTTGATGGGTAGCATGTCGGGCGCAGGCGACGGAGTTTCGCGGTGTAGACAGTGACCGGACGCCGACGCTGGAGGCTGACCGGATGGTCCGGTCGGTGCGTCCCGCAGAGAACTTGTTTTCGCCGTTTTGGCGGAAGGCGTGGCCGGACCCTCGGCCGGATGCTTCGGTCTTGGCCGGACGCATGCACCGGAAGCATGCTCCGGGTTGTCACGGTGTGGGGCCGGGGGCCTTGTCCGCTCGGCCGGACGCTCGGAAGGGAGCGGCCGGACGCTGGACCGGACTCGCTGGTGAGTCCGGTCGGTGCGCCCTGATCAACGCTGAAGCACCCCAACGGCTCTATTTTGGCTTGTGGCTATAAATAGATGGGGTGGCCAGCTTTGGTCGGTTGTCTGAGCACATTCTAGCCTTGGTGGCTTGTATTGTGGTGCTTGAGAGCCCTCCCACTCACATATGCTTGATATCGTTCATCCGATTGAGTGAGAGATCGAGTTCTAGTGCGTTGCGTTGAGAGATCGCATTCGTTGGCACTAGGTGATCGTGTTGCAAGCCGGTGTGCTTGTTTCTCTTGGAGGTTGCCACCTCCTAGACGGCTTGGTGGCAAGAGACTTCGTGAAGCACGCAGGGAAGCTTGTGCGGTGCTCCAGAAGAAGAGATTGTGAGAGGTTCGTGCTCACCTCGCGGGGATCGTGAAGAGCAACTCTAGTGGAGCGTGTCATTGAGCTACCACACTTGTGTGTGGGTTCACACGGTGCCCCTCTCGAGGGATTGGCTAGAGAACTCACCAAAGCGTGTGAGGGTCTCGATCGAGCTCCCGGTGTGGGATTTGGCACCGGCCATTAAGCTTGAGAATCATCACCGGGTGATTCGCCAAACCGTGGAACCACTAAAGTGTTGGTCGACACAACGAAGAGTAGGGGGAAGTTGGCAAGCTTCCCGAGACCTCGGTAAAAAATCACCGGTGTCATCTTGTGTCCACACTTCGCGGTGGTTTGCAATCTCTTCGTCTCAAGCTTTGTTCTTACATTCATATATACATTGTGTTTGTGCTTGAGTAGAGTAGTTGTAACTATCTAGCATGTGTAGCTTGCTTAGTTACTTTGCTTAGCTTGTGTAGCTAGGTAATTTGAGCCTTTGGGTTAGGCGTGTGTTGCCTTATCCATTGTGCACCTAGTGAGCTTAGGGGCTTTGTGCTTGCGCTTACTAGAATTGTGTAGGAGCTCTCTTGCTCTTGAAGTACTAGTGCTTAGGTTTGTGTGACCTTGCATTAGAATTGATTAGGAGCTCAAGCTAGGCTTGTCACCTCACCTTTCTTGTGTAGGATCTTTTGTGAGGTGATTTAGAGTCTTAGTTAGAGGGGTGAAGTCTTGGCTAGACCGATAAGTTTAATTCGCATTTGTTTCGGGTTAGCCGTTGCGATTAGTTTTTAAAAGGGACTATTCACCCCCTCTAGTCCCCATCTCGACCTTTCAACCCCTGCCCCCACGAATACAGCCCACATGAGTGACTAGGTCAGGCCTTAGACCTTTGTTGAGAAGACTCTCTTAACCCATATTGCCCATGTGAGTGACCTGATCCGGGGCTTAGACATGCATGTGGTGAGAAGACCTTCTTATGCAGGTCGAGACAAAAGAAATTCGCTACCATGTGTAGGGGAGTCCCTATCCTTGTCCCCTAATGGGGATTTCACACCCGACAGTCCTTGTCCCTGTTCCCAGGTTGCAGTTGCTCTTTGACTCCGGTGTCACAAGCACAAGGTAGGGTTCAGTACAAGGACAGGAACATTGCAATCAAGAAGGTTAAAGACCAAATGAGAAAGAATATCTTCCCCTACTCGAAGATAAGGATGTTGATGTCATTGCTATGACCTCTGGGCTCTAGACCTCCATGTCACTCTCGTTGTTTGTTGTGTGTCGGAATGAGAGGCAAGGTAGCAAAAGTAGGAGGGTGAGGCAGTGAGAGTGGGAAGAAGGAGATGGACTCCGTGAGAGAGCGGTGCGAACCGACCGCCATCATCGAGTCGTTTAGATTGGATTGGAACAAAGGAATGGCAAAAGTTTTCCATGTACTTATATCTCCAATTAATTAGAGTTGGGCAGCACATGTTGTATATTGGGCTTCTTTTGTATAGCCCTTGCATATTCGTGTCCCCAACAGGTAATGTGGACGAGGACTACTGGAATATTCACATCTACTTCACCCAACATGAATCATTTTAGTGTGTTAAGCCCTTCACAGGGATTAGTTTTAGCCCATAATCATACACAAATAAATAAAATCCCCATCAGGGATTGGGTATCTTGGGGGCCGTTCCATATTTATCCTGGCTAAATATGAAAACGGCCCAGCCTAAATAAGACAAACCCTAGGTATTGAAGCCAACCCCTCACTCCATTCATTCATTTTACACCCTATCATCCCTCGATCCCCTCCTACTCCTAGCCACCACGTGCACACCGCACAAACTCACCGCTCATGGAGAATAGCGCGGACATGATGGCCGCACGCCTGAGCCAGCAGTAGAGCAAGCTTGCCGCGCCGGTAGCCACCACTGCTTGCCAACTTGTAGCCGTTGCCCCCTTGCCACCCGGTGAACTGATGGAACGTTGTCTTGTCCCTAATAGCGATAACTGCTCAATCCTCCTCCCCACTCCCCCCTACTCCGTAATGATTTCTCGCGGCTAGATTGAGACAAAATGCCAAAACTAAGCAAGGGCCAGCTAGTGTTGACAGATGGTGAGCATTTTATTTCTCTTATCCTTTCATATATTACACTATGTAGTCCCATTCGCATGACTAACTGCAGCAATCATGGCCATCCCATTTCAAAGGGACATCAGAGTCGATTGGTGACCACTTGCTGAAGCCAATAGACCCATAGGACATGTCGTGCTCGCATGATTGGTTGCCAAACATGTAAAGAAGTTTTTGGTACTATCCACGGTATTTCTGTGAGTCAAAAATGGGTTGACGTCCATTGTTTTGTTACGACGCATTCAACTACAAGTCCGAGACCGACCTCGCCGTGGCGCTCAAGCAGTGCCTTCCCGATGGCATCGACATCTACTTCGACAATGTGGGCGGTGCGATGCTGGACAGCGCCCTGCTGCACATGCGGTAGGGCGCACGGCAGGATCGCTGTCTGTGGGATGATCTCATAGTACAACCTAGAGGAGCCCGACGGCCTACAGAACCTGTCCTGCATCATTCCTAAGGATATCAGGGTGGAGGGGTTCAATGTCAGTTTCTGGTACCATGTATATGCGAGGTTTGAGGAGGAGATGGCCGGGTACATCAAGGAGGGGAAGGTGATCGTCGTTGAGGACGTTGTTGAGGGGATGGAGAGCGTGCCAGCGGCATTAATCGGGTTGTTCTTCGGGAGAAATGTTGGGAAGCAGATGGTGGCGATTGCAAAGGGTTGAGTTTGAAGGATAAATAAACTCTGTAGTGACAAGATAAGCAAAACAGGTCTTGTGCTACTGTTGATGCTATCAGACTAGGGGTAATTACAATCTCATATATAGGACCCTACCAGTAATTGTTATAATAAAATATCACGGCTATTGCTTTTCAGAGTATATGAAAAACTCAACCCATGTCATATGACAACCTTGGCCATTGAAGGATAGAGAAGACCTTTTCATGTAGGTCGAGAGAAAACATTCGAACCCTGTCCCACCCATATAGGTCTCACGAGTCATGAGTTACTTGGCCCAGACAACCTTCAAACCCTGCCCCACCCATATAGCCCACATGAGTAACCTAGGTCAGGCCTTAGACCTTTGTTGAGAAGACTCTCTTAACCCATATAGCCCATGTGAGTGACCTGAGCCGGGGCTTAGACATGTGGTGAGAAGACCTTCTTATGCAGGTTGAGAGAAAAGAAATTCGCTACCATGTGCAGGGGTGTCTCTGTCCTTGTCACTAATTGGTATTTTACTGTACCTTAGTCTAAACTAATTTTGAGTGTCAACGGGAGGACAGAGTAGGTAAGGAGGTAGTGGTGTGGTGTACACACGCATGGAGCTCTGCCGGTGTGAACTAGAGATGATGTAGTGGACGGAGACCTTGATGATGATGATGCCCTCGATTGACATGATGGCCGTGTGCGCAAACGTTGTCCCTCGTCGGCCGCCACAGCCGCTGCCGCGATGGCGCCCATGTGCCAGCTCCCCTTCGCGTCGTGACCAGATACCAGAACTAACTCATGCCAACTTGCCAAGAACTTGTCACGCGAGAGCTGCGCTAAACTAGGAAGGAAGGAGGGAGGGAGAGTGGGACAGGCACACAGTGTCGCGCTGGGCGAGAGAGACGCTCACCCATGAGAGCGGCAGCGCATTGAATGCCCCGGCGGTTCGGGGCTGGGCATCCACAGCCGTGACGCCGCATTCTCCAGCCACCTGTGCGGTGTGACAGCCATCCACACAGGGTCTCTGCCGCCGGGCCCCACATATGGCGTGTCGCAGTGTGTCGTGTGGCTTTGATACTCTTGTTCGGGGCTGGGGCCGCTGGGCCGACGAGGTGGTTTGCAGAGTGCAGAGTGCCTGCTCCGTAATGTCGTCAGCCTCTCCCGTCGCCACACCACACGGTTCCTTCCTTCCTTTTAAAGGCATCAGCTAGGCGTCTCACGATTCACTCTTAAATCACTTTCTAAATTCCTGCTTGCTGCATTTTATTTCTACTAGTAATTCAAATGCATGAACACATCTTCAGAACCCGAGGAACTGAATGTAAGCAGGAGTCGTGACTCTGCTTTGCCAGCAACTGCAATCTGCTGGCACAGATCTTCTCTCTGCCACTCAGTAGCCATGATCACAAGCTGCTTCTCCCATCAACCATTCGGTCAGATTTGTCTACTCAACATAGCACAACCACACAGCCCCCGTTTGGTTACACATTTCTGTTCACAGTTCTATGGCCACGGTACAGGCTCACATGTCCCTCTTTTGTGCTTGTATAGAACAGATACACTTTAATGGGATCTTCCACGGCCACCATATGGATCAGTTCTTCGCCTATATACATTTGCAGACAATATACTGGAGGCTGCGCCTGAATAAGGTAAATGTTCCTCCTCCATCCAGGAAGTAGCCCGTCGGCCCCGTCCATCTGTGTCTGACACACACTCTGCATACACCATCCAGCTAAAGTAAGAAAACCTCAATGTTTCATCGAAGTGGTTCAGCAGTAAAATGGGAAAAAAGAGAGACATGATATTTTACCTCGCACATGCTGCAAATGGGTGATCACTTAGTGGCAGTTTGTTTGCCACCCTTGCCTTGTTAGGTCCTTTCACATTATGTTCCCTTGTGAAAAAATTAATTGAAATTTGGGTAGCTTGAACATGAATAACAAAAAGTAGGTCATGTATAACATTTTTTGAGAAAGATGGTTCTTGTATTAAAACAAACACATATTCCTTTATGTCAGTTTGAGGTCATGTCATAGCTATTTCCTTGTTATCATGTACGTTATTTGGCTGAAGGGACTCACAATCTCACTTCGACAAATTCATGATTTAGAAGACTTTGACAACATTGAGGTTCATGAGGTACTAGATGAACATGATGATTCAATCACTGAGAGGCAAGTAAGTGAGGCTGCAGCTATTGAAAGAAGTGGACAACGAGATTCTCTGTCATGAGATAAAGAAAATGAGATCGCAACTGTTGAAAGAAGTGGGCAGCAAAGAACTAGTACTACATCAAGCAAAAAACATGAGAAGGAAGAAAAGAGGTCTAAGAAGGGTGAAAGGATAGAAGACATGATGGGGAGATACCCAGACATGAGGACTAAGCAAGTACAAGATGAATCTGCAGATCTGGCCAAAGAAAAGGAAGGTGCTGAAGGTAATGACTTCTCTATAAAAAGGTGCATATCAGTTCTGAGCACAATGGAACTGACAAAGGAAAGAGAAGGCAAAAGCATTTGCAGTCTTCATCAAGAGCAAAGAAAATAGAGAGGCCTTCCTAAGTGGTTGTGAGCTAGATCAAGAAGCAACTTTGAGTTAGCTCAAAAATCACAGACTCTGAAATCCAATTCAGCTCCTGTCACTGAAACCTAACTATGCTTAGTCAGTAATTACTCTGCGTAGACCAAGGCACCAAGGCGAGATGCTACAGTTAGTTCACTTCACTGGACCAAGTTCCATGTGTGTGTGTGTATTGAGTGGCTACACCACACGTAGCATACCTCTTGTTTCTTTTCTCACTGACTCGAGTGTTAAAGACTACTTGGTGGAAAGCTAAAACGGCTCATATTACGGAACAGATGGAGTGGAAACCAACATACGATACTGATTAATTAATGCATCTGAATTCAATCACAAGATTAAAGCAAAAGACGCAAACACATTCATAGTTCAGAACGAAGCCAACTAGGGAGTCGGCTAAGTCAACTTGGCAATGGAAATTATGGGAAAAAGGCTTCAAAAATTCATAATTAATTCTTTCGTGCACCAAAAAAGACTATCCATATATTTTTCGGTCAGCTTGGCGATAGGAATGCAACTGTGAAGCCCATTCTTGCATTTGAGGAAGATAGGGAAACGGCTCAGCCAACTTGGTGAGTTGGCTAAGCCAAGTTGTTTACGCAACCTTCACCCAATTTTAAATTATAAAAAACTTCGATCTGGGGGGACGACGTCCCACCGGTATTTCATTAAGAAGATGATCTTCTCACCAGATCGAGAAAAACCCCGAACCCCAGCCCCCGCCCCGACATGGGAGTCCGCTTTCCCGTGAGATGGGTCGAACTTCCACCATGCTTTGGTACACGGGGCCGGCGAGGATTTTTTAACCTTTGGCCTCAAATTCGCCCCCGGAGGGATCGAACCCAGGACCTCGGGAGTGCCGCCGCCTGGTCTTACCACTACGGTAAGGGGCCTTTGGCCCCAATTTTAAATTATCAAGAGTAGAGAATTAGGAATTTATCTGGTAGGAGATGGACTCGCCTTCTTCCCGTGTTTCTTTCGCTAATCAACTTCCCACGTGTCCATGATGATTAAAACTTATTGGAGATGCCCATAATCCATGTTGGGACATTTTTTAATGTCAACACGAGGCCTTCGTGGGAATTTGACATTGAGCTCATACTCAATTCATTCTGCAATGTCGTTCTGCCTCAATACTCACCTTTAGAAGCCGTTTAAGTATTTTTATACTATTATGAGGTCTCTGCTTTCATGTAATTGAGAATTTTTATCCCCAATACTTTTTGTATTATGGGTTTGAATGGTATATATGTCCTTTTTCAAAGAAAGAAAAATTGCCAAAGAATTTTTCATGTTGAGTGGCTGCAACCAGACTTGAGTGATAATTGCATGGCTAAAAATGGACTTATCCCTTCTTTGGATGTTACCTTATTTCTTTTGTTAAAAAAAATCATTCTTGTATGCGGCAAAATGCATTTTCTAAGTTTCCTGGCAAGAAATGCCCTAACTCGATTCTTGATGTGGTTTTTTTTTTTTTTTTTTTTTTGACAAGACTTGATGTGGGGTTGGATGGCCGTTCACTGGTCAAAACAGAGGACCTCGGTCAATCGAGATTAGGTGACAGGGGACGAGGGGAAATAGCTGGCTGATGTCATGCCGGCAGTGAGCTGTGCTAGCCTTCTATAATGAGGCCCGGAGAGCTGGGGAGATAGAGAGGTGATGGCACTCGGTAGCAACGGACCTGCTGTAGTAGGTGTGAGAGTGAGACTGTGAGTAGCTATCAGGTGATGAGGTATGGATGAAGAACATGGCTTCGCAAAATCCAAGCTTGCTCCTTGCAACAACTCCTCAGGGGAACACCTGCCTCCACATCTCCTCCATCCATGGCCACATGCGGTTCTGCAAGGAAATCTTGGCGCTGAAGCTGGACGAGAACTCTCTCCTCGCCACCGTCAATGCAGACGGCGAGACACCACTGCTCACCGCTGTGACAAATGGGCATCCCTCCCTGGCTTCACTTTTTCCTCAGACGCTGCCACAAGCTGAACCTCAGCGAAGCCATCTTGAAGCAAGACAGGAATGGGTGTAACGCGCTGCACCATGCAATTCGCAGCGGCCATAGGGAGCTCGCACTGGAGTTGATAGCAGCAGAGCCTGCCCTGTCTGGCTCCGTGAACAAGTACAACGAGTCACCCATGTTCATTGCCGTGATGAGAGGCCTTACGGATGTCTTCGAGAAGCTGCTGAAGACCCCTGGTTCTGCTGATGCAGGAGCCTGTGGCTATAATGCCCTCCATGCTTCGGTTAAAAATGGAAATTCAGGTCAGCCATGTAGAATGCCAATATAAGTTATTCAAAATTGTTAGTTCTATTATCATACTAAATTGTAACTTATTATCTGATATACAGTTAACTTAATTCTAAGCATCTTTCCTGCTTTGACTTTTTTCAGTTATAGCTAAAATGATTATTGAGAAACGTCCCTGGTTGGCCAGAGAAGAAACCAATAGTAAGAACACGCCAATGAAGCTGGCGGTCATCTTGGACAAGATTGATGTCCTAAGAGTGTTGTTAGAACATGACTGGTCTCTAGGGCATGTTGTCTCAACGGATGGTAGTACTCTGCTTCACTCTGCTGCGTTACGTGGCCATGTTGGTGTTGCCAGGGAGCTTGTTAAGCATTGTCCAGATACTCCATATTCCAATGCAAATGGTTGGACATGTCTTCACGAAGCAGTATGCCAAGGTCGGGTAGAATTTGTAGAATTCATCCTGGGATCACACGAGCTTCGCAGACTCATTAACATGCGAGATAAAAGTGGGAAAACAGCTCTGCATCACGCGGTTCACAAGTGCAATCCGAAGATCGTTGCCGCTTTACTCTTCCACAAAGAGACAGACTTCACCATGCTTGCCAACAACAATAGGGCAGCAACCTGGGAATTGTATGAAATCATCGATCACGCCAAGACTTTAAACTGGGTATGTACAGAGTAATTATATTGTATGTTGGTCTTTTATCATGCTTGTGAACATGGCATAGTGATTTCGGTTATTATCATATTGTGTTCCTTCAATCAGACTTTATGGATTTTCTGTTTTCTTCAGAGTTTTATATGATTTCCAATTGTACCTTGAATCTTGCAGAATGAAGTGTACATGCTTATGCTGAAAGCTGATCCGGAAGATACAACCTCTCTCTATAATCTTCACCTGCGTGCTATGGAAAAAGTAACTAATGAGTCAAGGAAGGATATCAAGTCACTGACGCAAACATACACAAGCAACACTACCTTAGTAGCGATCCTTATTGCAACAATTACCTTTGCAGCTGCTTTCACGCTGCCAGGAGGATACAGTAGTGACACCGAAAGCCAGGGCCTTCCCATAATGGCAGGGAAATTTTCATTTCAAGTATTCTTGATCTCTGACACCATAGCAATGTGCTCGTCACTTGTAGTTGCATTCATATGCATCATAGCAAGATGGGAGGATCTTGAGTTCTTGCTTTACTATAGATCTTTCACTAAGACTCTTATGTGGTTTGCATACATATCAACCACCACGGCATTTGCATCTGGTTTGTACACAGTTTTGGCTCCTCGTGCCCCATGGCTGGCTTCAGCAATTTGCCTTCTGTCATTCCTATTGCCTATTATTACTAAACTGATTGGCGAATGGCCTGTCTTTAAAGCTCAGGTCTCGGCTGGGTCAAGAATTCAAATCTGAATTCCTTGATATGGTTTGATCTGTCCAACTGGTGCTTGCTCCTGCTAGTCCTTATGGTCCTTTAAAATATTATGTAAGTGTGGTGCAAACAGTTTGAACATTGGTTGTCTGCAGTTCAGGATGTCAAGAAAACGAAAACTTCTTGATAGTATCATTTGCATGTTTATAATGTGAAAAATAAATGGAATGAAGTGACAATTTTATGGAATGGAAAGCATTTTTATCACTTTATGAATGCTCTCTGATGATGATGTATGTGATAACAGCCATACGGAGAATAATATTGTTTCTTTGCTTGTTATATTAATCACATAATCTCAGCATATATCATGTCAGTTTTCTTAATTTTCAAAAATCACTAGTCCTGAGCAGAGAACTCTGCAGTTTAGGATGTTAATAAAATTAAAAATTCTTCACAGTATCACTAGCATGTTTATAATGTGAAAAGTAAATGGAAAGAAGTGATGATTTTATTGTATGGCAAACATTTGTATCACTTTATGAATGCTCTCTGATGATGATGTATGTCATAACAGCCATTAGGAGAATCACATTGTTGCTTTTCTTCTTATATTAATCACACAATATGCAGCATAGATCATGTCAGTTCTCTTAATTTCCAGAGATTCACTAATCCTACTATCAAGAAATGGGTTAGATGTGGCTCTTGCTCCAACGAAGATTACAATCGGCTGACCAAATCATCAAACGAGGTGGCCAAGCTGATACAATCTGCAAGCTTTGCTATGTGAGGCAGGAATCACACACAATGGCTAACTGCTCATATGCCAAATCGGTTTGGCAACAGGTGGAGCTCTGATGGAGAACAGCAGCTGAAACAAAACCTGACCATATCAAACCTCATTGATTGGTGGATGAAGCTGAAATCAGCAGAAAAGAAACAGTGGTAGCGCTCAGCATCTGCGAGCAACAATTATCACGTATACTGCATGGAACTTATGGAAGGAAAGATGTTGAAGGGTCTTTGACAACAAGGCACAGAATGAGCAAAACCTTGTGGCTGTCATCAAAGCTGATGTATAAGCACACCACAAGCCTGCGGGAACTGGGGGAACTGGAGGAGCAGTAATCTCTACATCTTCAACTACTTTTCCTGAATGGAGATTTAGGCGGTTGTACATATTTTTTGTTCTGTTCTTTCTTCTAGTTTCTTTGCTGTTTGTTTGTGTTTCTCCTTAGTGTAAATGTACTTTTAACTCCCCTACTATAATGGAACGGCACAGCACCTGCCATTTATGCTCAAAAAAGAAATGAGTTAGGAGGTGGAATAAATAATAGGAGACTAGAGATTTTACTAGTTGTAAACCTGCTAAATAAATAATAGAAGTCTACAATTTTGCTAGAAATCTTAATTATGATTTTTTACAAGAAGGCTTTATCCAAAAATGGATTATTTTATTTGATTTCTCCATTCAGACTTACATATATTCACAGCACAGAAGGCTTTTTTTCAAGGATATCAAATATTGCAAATTTACAGTGCAATTATTAGAAGCTAGACAGGCATTCGTCAACTAAACACGAAATAAAAAAAAAACAGGAATTCGTACCAGGCTACGCCTCGCTATGGTTCTTGAATCTGCAAGGAGCAGCCAAGTAGGCCACCACAACCGCAGCAACCGAACAGGTTGCAAGCCAGCAGGGGCTGGGCCACTGGGGTTGTCCGGCTGGTTGCGACCTGGGAATGGGAACGGCCGCATGGGCGGCAGCACCGAGCACCAGGAAGCAACAGCCTGCAAGGGCGGGCGGCCGGGCAGTCTACGGGATCTGTCAGTGCTTAGTAGCCAGCAGGGGCGGGCGGGTGGTCCGCTGGCGGCGGGCGGCCGTGGGCAATCGATGGATTTTTCGGCGCTCGGTGGCGGCGTTGCTTGGGCCTTAAGCTACGAAATAAAACAGATCTGTAACTCAGGCCTGTTTAGTTGCTTCTCAAAATCTAAAATGCAAAGTTTTTTTTTACCGCAAAATGCAAAACGCAAATTATTTTGTTATTAGAGCAGCTCCAGTTTAGCAAATAGGTTTGGCGTCCTTAGTTTTTTTAGGAAAGTCTAAAAAAAAATGCCTCCAACAGTTTAGCATTTGATTTGATTTCCACCCAGGCCCCCGCGTCGCCGCCCCGTGCTCGGGCGGCCGGGCGGTAGCACAGCCCCCGCCGCCGCCACCCTCCTCCACCCCGTCCAACTACCTCGCCGCCGCCGGAGGGGCTGCCGCATGCCAGCAAGCAGCCGCAAGGAAGGTGGCGGCGGGGGTCTTTTCCCTCTCGTACTCGCCCTGGGAGGTAGATCGACGGGTGGCTTCCCATGGCGGGCGGCGGCCTCTTCCGGGAGGTCATGGTGGCGGCCTCCCCGTCCAGCGACAAATCCGGGCGGCCTGGGGGCAGATCCGTGATTTGCGGTCGGCTAGGGGGCGTGGATCTGTGGAGGGGGCGTTTCAGCCTCCTTGAGTGGGCAGCGCAGCGGCTCCTCCCGAAGTTGGTGGCCGGTGGTGGTCGCGGGCGTTTGCCTTGCTGTGGTGCTCCCTGTTCCGGATCGGAGTGGTGGTTTGGGGGACAGCGGCGGCGGCGGTGGCGTGTTTGGGTGGTGCCGGGTGGTGCAAGAGCGGCGCTGTGAGGTGTGGTGATGGTGCTGGGCATCGGTGGCGTTGGAGGCCGGCGCATGGGGGCTAGTGGCGACAAAGTGCGACCGTGGTGGGGGGGCGGCGGTGGCGGTCCGCAAGGGGCAGGGCTCTCTTCTCTGCCGTGGGAGGCCCGGTGTGGGAGCACTTCATGGTCGGCACCTCTCGCCATGGTGGTCGGGATTCGTTGCCGGTGGACATCAAGCGTGCGGACAGCGGACGGCGGTGAGATGGTGGTGCTCCCTTCCTTCTCCTAGACGTATGTGTTGTTCGGGCCGCCTCGGTGGTGGGGCCGGGTGGCTTGCGTTGGGTTCTCCCAGGGCTGGTGCGTTCTCGTGGTGGCGTGGCGGCATGGTGTGGAGGTACCGAGCCATTTCTTCCTTGAGAGGAGTTGTGGAGATGGCGGGAGCGGGCCGCCGCTTGTCCGAGAGGGTGCGTTAGGTGCGGTGTGGATCCGGGCGTAAAAGCCTTCACCGACATCCATGTTGGTGATAGTGGTGGCGGCGCCCTTGGGGCGTCGTTCTTCCCGTTGAGGACACCACTATGGAACACCGGGCCTTTTGCATGGAGTCTTGGGGTGAAAACCGGTCCGCTTATTGGACGGAGCAACGGCGGCACCATTGGTGTCGTGTCCTCCTTGGAGGCGCCGCCACGGAGACTCTTCGGCCCGTGGCGGTGTTGGTGGTCCGGATGGTACGCAGCGTGCATTGACATTGTTGGTGTGCATGGTCCTTGTGTTGGCGGCAAGGTGCAGAGGGCCGATGGGTGCTAGAGGCCTGGAGTTGGCGCGCATGGTGGTGGTGATCTCGGTGCCGGCCGGGCGGAAGTGGTGCTTTCAAGCGGTTTCGGATATCCGAGTCCTGGGCAAAGGGATTAGTGGAGTGTGAGGCGGTGAGTGAGGCGAGGCCCCCACGCATAGTAGTCAGGATCAGTGGTCCTCAATGGTGCCGCGGCGGGATTGTTCTGCCGACGCTTCGCTGGAGCTGGGGGATCGACTATCGTGGGTGTGCGGCTTGAGGGTGATAGTTCCCGTGGTGGAGGAGTTCGGTAGTCGCTGGGCTTTGCGGTGGGCTCGGATTCGGGCGTGGCACAGCGTTGGCGACAATGGCGCAGGTTGCGCAGATCGCTTTTGGCTCCTCTCCCAGGTGGTGGTGGTGGTGTGTGAGCTGTGTCGACGTCCCAATCCGACTGGCCATTGTGGATGGAGGCTCGTGTTGATGACCCAATCCAACCAAACGGAGTGTCATGGTTATTTTTTCCCATCCAAGTTGTTGTTAGTTGTGTTTGAGTTGTTGTTAGTTGGGTCGTTTCGACCAAGTTGAGTGGAGGAGTTGAGTAGGCGCTACTTGTGGGCGTGAGTTGAGTAGACTTGGTACCTAGGTGTGTAGTTGGAGTAGGGTACCATCCACATTTGTATGGTTTTTCTGACCCGGTTTCCAGTCAAAAAACTGGGCTGACACTTGCATTTTCTTTTATTCGTCTAATAGAAATCACGACAAAGCTTTTGCCGCCCCTTCTAAAAAAAAAAAAAAAAAGTTTAGCATTTGAATTGAAATATTTGTCAAGTTGGCAAATATCACCTCTTCATGTGTATATTTGCGTCTTTGGAAGCCAGATGCATCCGCAGCCTAGACATGACCTTTCGTTCCCGCTACAGACGACGCCTGCTAGTTCCCACGCGCGCCGATCAACCCGAGGAACTCCGTCAAGAAGTCGTGGGAGGGAGGACATCGCCGGAGGCCGTGCACGCCGCAGAGGATGTCGCCGAGGCAGCCCGGGAGGGTTCGTGACGACTTGAGGAACGAGGGCTGTGGAGTAGCCGTCGAAGGGGATCGTGACGCCTAAGAGGGGGTGGGGTTTGAATTAGCCAACTTAAAAAACTACTTCTAATTATGGCCTCTAACTCCAATTAATCAAAACCTATTGCAAGAAATAATCTATTTATATGTGCAACTATGGTTTTGCTAGTTGTGTTGTTATCTCCGCCGCATAAAAGTTTTGCACCCTAAGTTCCAATCCTATCAACTAGCCTATCAACTAAGCTTGGAAAGGTAAATTATGCACAAAGGGAATGCAAATAATAATGCGAGAAGATAAAGCCGGTAGAGATGCAAACTCCGTTGAACTCGAGAAGCGCGCAAGCTTCCTCCTAATCCTCGGTTGAGCCCTCGCATGGAATCCCTCGCAAGGGCCAAGCTCCCGGTCGGGTAACTCCGTGGAAAACCTCGGGCCTTCCCTACGCCGCAAGTGGGTCTCCAAGGTGCCTTCGGCAAGCCTCCCAGATGGTCCCCGCCGCCTTCACTATCAATCTTCCCCGCAATTGCCGCTGGCCTTGTTCCCTTTGGTACATGGTGGCGGCCATACTACAATCGCGGTTGGTGTGGTCTCGCAAGACTTCAAGCCCCTCCGATGTACAACTCTTGGAGATATACAAATCGCACTAAATACTACCTTAAGCCTAGAGCAAGCACATGAGCGGTGGTCTAACTAACACGAGCACTTCAGCAAAGCACCTATGCTAATCAAGAGTATTTCGGTTTTATGGGTTTGGGCCTTAAAACCGGGCAGATGTTCCGGTGGATGGAAGGATGACACGTGGCGGCATCGTGGAGTTCGTCGGCGGTCGAAGCTACTTAGGTGAGAAGGCGCGGTGGCCGCCGATTAGAAGATATCTAAGTCCCACCATTATGCCCCTCGCTAAGTGGTTTCAACAATTGTATCCCTAGGGGTAGTTCAAATCACTAGGACTTGGGCTATATATGTCAAGGCAGTCCCTTCCTCCGGACTTGCTCTCCAGTTCTAGTTTTTCATTGCTAGGGTTTCCAGTTGTTGGCATTTGTTAAGTGCTAAAAGAATATGAAGGATTCGCAGCGCCTCGTAACACCTACCATTGTAGCTTTTCCCTAGGATGAGTATTCTAGAGTATCGTATCCCAGAGGAAGCTTTGGCTAAAGCATTCTAATAAGTCACAATCATGTATCCACTAACTCAAGAAACCACTAGACTATAGTGAGGAGGTAATTGTTAAAGGATAATTAAATATCAAAGCATAAAATAATAACCTACCTAAGGTATCAAAGAATAATTAAACTAATCAAGAGGTCAAAGGGAGAGATCAAGGTTCCTAGATACTTCTCTATTACTTAGGTTCTATGATAGCAATTATACCATAACACTTCGGGACATCGTAACACTAGCCACAAAAAAGAGATGAGAAGGGGGCTAGGAAGCTCCGACCACGGTCCTACAAACACCAACCCGAACGTGGTGGAATACGCCGGCCATCGTGGCCGTCACCACCTAGGGCTACCACAAACTATCCGTGGGGTTGGGTGCAATCTCAGGTAATCAATAGCCTAGACACCATGTCTATACTACCGATTACTACTCTAACTACCATGAATAACTAGAGCCCTCAATACGAGCGGAGATCCCATGCAATAACATAACAACTATACTTAACCAATTATATGAAAGTAGTGGAAGTAAATAGAGAAGATAAATATATGAATCATAAGTCTTGTAGAGAAGATACAAAGACATACCATACTCTGAAGACATCTCCAGAACAGAAGCATAGCTCCTCTCTCCTTTACTCTTGATTAGATTTAAGTTAGATCTAATCTAGTTCTAATTACATGGCTAATCTATCTCTAATTACATGACTAATATTCTTCTAATCTACTTCTAATACACTAATCCCGCAGAGAGAGGTTATCCTTACATTGGGACACCTCTACAACAAGAGAGATAATGAATAGAATGAGATAGAATGAATTAGGTTTCACCACCGGGTCGGGGGTCTTCTTATATAGGCCTTGGCGATGAATGATAGCCCTTGGATCAAACCGACCTTGGCAACGGTGTAGATACAACCTCAATGTCGGTGGTAAACCGCCATAGAAAGGAGAGGATGACAGGGGAGGACCCACCTGGCGGCCGGCCTAAATGGCTCAGGCGGCCGCCAGGTCCGTAAGCTTCCCTGGCTTCAGATTTTCTTCCGGTGTCCTCTGGTACCTTCTAGAATGTTTTAGTCCACTTTTCGGGTCGAAGTTACTTCACGCTTAAGTCTTGTCATCGTATGGGATGTATATTCGGAACTTTCTCCATTCTTCTCTGCATTTATCTATTAAGTCCCCTCGAAATTATATAAATCACCAAAACTCATGGAATTATGTTAGTTAAACCCCTAGACTTATGTTGATATTCATTTTAAGCCCTTATCCAAGTTTAGTTGACTAGTAATATTATGCTATAACAGGTGTCAACAAGTTCCCCCAAGCTTACCCTTTGCTAGTCCCTAGCAAAGCCAAACTTAGCAATGGATCAGGAGTTGCTGCAACGCTTTCACACCTCAAAAGTACACATGCTTTCAAACAAAATTTCTCTCCAGATAAAGATAAACTTTTTAAAACTTTAACTTACCCATATTACCTCTTACCTTTTGGGGCTTATATCTCTTTTCTTTAATCTTGGGTAATTGAAAGATAGAACAGTCAAGTCGAACACTATATCTCAAACTCTTTTGATCAACTGTCCTTCTGGAGTTTTTGCTGATTTTCAAATAAAACTCAAAGTTCCTTAGTATGACTCTCTCTAATCTCTCATTTGTGGTATTTGTGGATCCTCTCTAAGGCAATAAGGTAGTGTTGCCTTTCTCTCATGATATGTAGTATTTTTGGCTAAGGCAGTGGCACATTATGCCTTCTTCTCTCTCACCCTATATCTAAGGCTTATATATCTGGAGTTCATAGGTGGGAGAAGATTAAATCTACTTACTAAGCATATATTGTAAATTCAAGCAATGGATCCAAAGTTAGAAGTCACACTGATCAAGTGGTGCATGTGTATGGTGGATAGAATATAGATAGTAAGGAATATAGTAAGGTGTATAGAATAGATGATGGGAAATCTTACTTTTGCTCCTTGAGAAATCTTCTCTCTTTTGGATTTGGAAACTTTATACAGAACCTGGGTTGTATATATTTTTTTCTTTCTTTATTTTTCTTTTATTTAGAGAGGTGGGCTCTGCTCACCCTAGACTTTTTGTCTTTTATTTCCTCTCTTTAAAGATGTGAGTTCTACTCACCCTCGGACACTTGTCCATTTTTCATCTTTATTATATATTTTTTTTCTTTTTCTTAGGGAGGTAGGCTCTACTGCCTCAGTAGGACTTTTATCCATTTTTCATCTCCTTTCTTTTTTTTTCTTAGGGAGGTAGGCTCTACTTGCCCGTGGGACTTTTGTCCATTTTTCATCTCCCTTTCTTCTTTTTTTTTTTTAATCTATAACCTGATCTCTTTTGTAATAACTTGTGAGAGGTAAATAAATGTAATGGAGCTTTTGTAAGATATTGGCTAGCAATGAATGAGTGGATGGGTATAGTGAATATTTTTGGTTGTTCTCTCCTAGGATAGGAGTAGAACATTTTGGTGAATATTTGGTGGATGCTTTGTGGATGCGTACTTCCAGTAGAAGTAGCAATAATGCAAGTGGAATAGAGTGTGGTGGAGTGGATTGTGCATGATCAGCATGACAAGTTTCTAAGGGTCGACATTAAAGATTGAACAAACTCAATGCAAAAGCAAGCAGCCTATATATATGTCAAAGGGTTTTCCTAATCTAGGGAGCATGTATATATGACTGTGGTAGGAGGTTCAACACTCTTGTCACACAGGAACTTATCATGTGCACTTTAATTTTCAAAAGATAAATCTCCGAAATCTAGTATCACTAGGAGTAAGATAAATAGCAGCTCGGACTCTCATATATCATATCCGTCAATTACCTAGACTTCAAAGCAAGCATTTGCTACCCAGGTGTTTTAGGTTCGTGAGCAAATCTCAAGTCAAAGTAGTTGCATCAAAAGCTCGAGAGAAATTAAGCTTGAAAGGTAGGTACTTGAAAGGAATTACGACGGAGCAACTATTCATCATCTCCAAGGCTAGAGATTATCTTTAAAGCTTATTTTATTACCACACTCTAATAAAGACTCTTTAACAAAGACTAGATAGACTTTTTTTATTTGGTTTCCTTAATTATGCATCTTTTTATATCTTTCCAAAGCAAACAAATCTAACTAATATTAAATAAGATAGAAGGATACTTATTGGATACATGGGGGTTGCACTCCCCAAGCCGGATGTTGACATAGTCTTCGATGTTCTTGATGTTTGGAAGTAGAGGTAGATAGTGATAGTGGCTGATTGATCTTCTTTAACGCTAGACTCCATGTGTGTCATATCTCTCTTCCTTGGGATCCTGCTAAACTCAAATAGACAAGCTAGTGGAACTTGATTAAACATTAGGGGTTAGCCACGTTGCTTCTTGTTGCCAAAGATTAGGATTATTCCTTTTAAGACAAAGTAGTTCAAAGAATAAAATATTTTTGGATTTTCTATGTAAAATAAAGAATGATGATGCATGCATATTTATTTTATTTTTATGCCACCACAATAAATATCCTTGTGGGTTGTTACACACCACAAAATTACTCATATGGGGCTTAGAGTTTTTCGGTGTATATGCAACAAACAAATAATTATTTTTCTTTTCTAATGCAAGGCTAGTAATATAAATATGCTAAAGGAAAATGATTATGCAATGCAAGAAAATAAATATGGATAACTACCGATCTTACCTTTTCGGCGAGGGTTCAAGTGTTTTAAGTCCTCTGAACGAGACTTCTTACCTTGTCATTTCCTTGAGTGTATTATCCGATCTTGACAGTTATGCTCCTTGAGATGGTGAAGGACGACGTCACCCATGTTCTTAGCTGGTCTTATGAGTTGGAATGAAGCGTAAGCTTCTTCTTGTTTAGTGTGCATGCTTGTAGGACATTCACTTGTTGAATTTTGGAGAGACCGATAGGCTTCTCCACTTTTTGCTCAAAGTGTGTCCTCGCTTACAACGTCATGGTAGAAATCAAGTGCATGGGCTCTATTGGTGGGAAAACACCATGTAACCAAACTTCATTCATTCTTCTCTAACCATAGGCACAACAAACAAAATAGAGTTGATTTATTATATGCTTTTCTTAAACCTATCTTGAGTGACAAGATCGAAGATTGAGCATGATTGTTTATGGTTAAAACTTTCGATAGATCGAATCAAGCTCGTTGACTCTTGGAAGGGTTTTCTTATCTCAACATCAAAAGCATGATTACGATTCTTCCAAAGCAAGGTAAGCAATATTCTGGCTTACAAGATAAGGACTAAGAGATCAAGAGAGTGGTGGTAGGAACACTTAAAGAAATAAAACATGTTGAGCTAAAGAAGTTGGATCATGCAAGGTTGTTACTCTAACATATTTATTTCTTTATTTATGAACAAACCATATTTTAGGAAAAGCTTAAGTAATGACAACTTACCTCAAGGTGTTACCTTATTATTGGAATGTGACAACATCGTAACACCTTGTGGTGGTCCTTCTGCTCGAAGCTTTCCTTCTTTGGCCTCTTGTGTATCTTGCTCTTCACTTGTCTCTTTTATTATATCGTCCTTTCTTTCTTGTTCTTCAAATTGTACTAGGACCTTTTAGCTCCTTTGATGGTTTTATTCCTCGCAGTATTAGTTGACAACACATACAGAAGGAATATACAAGTAATTGTAAGCAAGGGTAGAACTGTCATGGAGCTTAAGGTTGCTTTTTATGTCAGAAGAAGTTTTGATTGAATATTTTATATGCTCACCATTACTTTCTCTCTAGTTGGAAATTTTATTATCTTAAGTTTGATTTTGATGTATGACATTTATTAACTATTCAAACTTAGAGAGACAAAGTAATAGTGAGTAGGGGGATTGCAAACCAAAGCATGTCAGAGTGACGGAGCTTGAGTAGAGGAGGAGTAATGTCGGATGATCTTTAGAGGAGTCGACCTTTCTCCCCCCATGCTTGAGCCTTCCTGTCACTCGATACTTTAAGTGTGAATCTTGAACCGTCCCTAATCATGTGTTGCAATCACCATGTCCTTAGATGTTGTTCATCCCTGTTCCTGCAAGTTTAGTGACCAAGAATACCCGAAGGGAACTTGTCCTAGGAACATGTTGTTGTTGTTTTCTTTAGCTTCAGCCTTCATGTGCTCAGATTTTTTTTTTTATATATATAGAGAACATAAGACAAAGGATATATACAAATATGGGATTTATATTCACTTACCTGTCTTTGATGTTCTTTTGGTCTATTGCTTTGTCCATCCTCTTTCGTTTCATGATCGTGTTGTATGACACTCTTCTTCATCAAATGGACATATCATAGACTCTTTTTGCAAAAAATTAGTGGACACATACCCGAGGGAATATACAATATGGTTGAGGCAGGGGTTGTTGTCCAAAAGTTCATAAGACATCATCTATGCTAGTAAAAAGATGGTTCTTTTGATTATTCTTAGCAATGATTTTATTTTTCATGTCTTATAGCAAATTTTATTTACATGGCTGCACTTTAGCATGTGGATCAAGGCAAAGGTAACTTGTAGCAAAAGATAAGGTGAATGATATTTGATACTTACAATTCTTTTATCAATGTTGAATGAGCCGTGTCTTTTGTACAAGGTTGGAGTTCATCATATGCCTTGCTTCATCTTAAATCTGAAGTTCATCTCTTGACTTTCCCGAATTGGATTTGAAAGTTTTTCAAGCAGGGGTTAGTCCAACACAATAACCAATGTCTTCACAAGCAATTCTTAGTTCAATAACCAAACTAGACTCCATGTCTAATTTAATCAAGGAAGTCATTTTAACCTAAGCACCACGCTTAATTTAAAAGCCTTTAGAAGTACACTAGCAAAGCACCTCTAAACCAAAAACATACTATAGCAAACAAAGGTAGCATGAAAGCTTTCTGTGGGATTTACTCAAATAGAGATAAAAGAGCATGATCAAGGTGAGGATTTTTTTTTTGTTAGATGCAAATGGTATGAATAGATGCAAAGAACTAAACATGCAATGGATCTACTATTAGAGAACATAAACTAAGCGAGTGAATTCATAAGTTAATCAAGTAAACATGCAATGCAATGCAAGAAATTAAATGATAACTACTCAATCAATTTAGAGTCCATAAGCAAGACTTTCTCACCTTTTAATCATACTTACCGTGATGTGTAGCTTCTATGTACGTCACTTGAGATGTGTGCAATGAATTTCTTGTGACGGCGACTTACATTTCCAATCTACATATGGTTAGAATAATATATATTTAAATACATACCTTTGAGATAGCAGGGTTCCAATATTGATGAATCTTGAATAATCAGGCACCTGGGTTCTTCAATCTGTCTTCTTTTCTTATCTTGTGGAATCTTGTCGGAAGATCGCGAACGACATCTTTTGTCCTGTCTATTCCACAACTCAACAGAACAAGGATAATCCAACTAAAGCTAGTGATACACTAAATTAGCAGACATCATGATCATCATTAGAATCTTTAGGCCAATTGCTTCCTCGGCAACGGCGCCAAAAAGCTTGTTGGCATTTGTTAAGTGCTAAAAGAATATGAAGGATTCTCGCAGTTTACGTAACACCTACCATTGTAGCTTTTCCCTAGGATGAGTATTCTAGAGTATCGTATCCATAGGGAAGCTTTGGCTAAAGCATTCTAATAAGTCACAATCATGTATCCACTAACTCAAGAAAACCACTAGACTATAGTGAGGAGGTAATTGTTAAAGGATAATTAAATATCAAAGCATAAAATAATAACCTACCTAAGGTATCAAAGAATAATTAAACTAATCAAGAGGTCAAAGGGAGAGATCAAGGTTCCTAGATACTTCTCTATTACTTAGGTTCTATGATAGCAATTATACCATAACACTTCGGGACATCAGAACACTAGCCACAGAAAGAGATGAGAAGGGGGCTAGGAAGCTCCGACACGGTCCTACAAACACCAACCCGAACATGGTGGAATACGCCGGCCATCGTGGTCACCACCACACTGGGGCTACCACAAACTATCCGTGGGGTTGGGTGCAATCTCAGGTAATCAATAGCCTAGACACCATGTCTATACTACCGATTACTACTCTAACTACCATGAATAACTAGAGCCCTCAATACGAGCGGAGATCCCATGCAATAACATAACAACTATACTTAACCAATTATATGAAAGTAATGGAAGTAAATAGAGAAGATAAATATATGAATCATAAGTCTTGTAAAGAAGATACAAAGACATACCATACTCTAAAGACATCTCGCAACAGAAGCATAGCTCCTCTCTCCTTTACTCTTGATTAGATTTAAGTTAGATCTAATCTAGTTCTAATTACATGGCTAATCTATCTCTAATTACATGACTAATCTTCTTCTAATCTACTTCTAATTCATTAATCCTAGAGAGAGGTTATCCTTACATTGGGACACCTCTACAACTGAGAGATAATGAATAGAATGAGATAGAATGAATTAGGGTTTCACCCTGGGGTCAGGGGGTCTTCTTATATAGGCCTTGGCGATGAATGATAGCCCTTGGATCAAACCGACCTTGGCAACAATGTAGATACAACCTCAATGTCGGTGGTAAACCGCCATAGAAAGGAGAGGATGACGGGGAGGACCCACCGCGGCCGGCCTAAATGGCTCTCGGGCGGCCGCCAGGTCCGTAAGCTTCGGCTTCGTGTTTCTTCCGGTGTCCTCTGGTACCTTCTAGAATGTTTTAGTCCACTTTTCGGGTCGAAGTTACTTCACAGTTAAGTCTTGTCATCGTATGGATGTATATTCCGGAACTTTCTCCATTCTCCTCTGCATTTATCTATTAAGTCCCTGAAATTATATAAATCACCAAAACTCGTGGAATTATGTTAGTTAAACCCCTAGACTTATGTTGATATTCATTTTAAGCCCTTATCCAAGTTTAGTTGACTAGTAATATTATGCTATAATAGGTGTCAACACCAGTCTCCAGTTTTTCCTAAGTGTGAGGTCCACCGTAAAACTTTTCGCAGTGATCTGAGTAGGAACCACCTTTGTAACACCCCTGCACCGGCACATGGCTCAGACCCACTCTACCGAGGAGCGGACCCCACCTACGTAGCAACCCGCTTGAGCTTTTGTCCTCGCTTCGCTCAAAACGGTTAACCGAAGGTTACTACGTGTCCTTGGCCTGGCTATTTAAGTTGATTTGGCGAACTCGAATTCCCGAGGTGGTACTAAACATCTTGCTATTTTATTTTGTGCTACAAGAACTCATTGCTACTGAGAGCCGATTGTGGCCCGGCCCGTCATCGGGGGCCCAACCGGGTCTCGCGAATCACCCACCCTTAAGGACTCGACGTCCTCGCCGAGGGTCAAACCAACCTACCCAAACGGGACAAACGCCCGGGATCAACTCTCTTGGCTCACGCACGCATTACCGGCTCCCGGCCCAAGTGCCATGCCCTCTACGGAGCCATGCGCAACCTGTCCGAAGCTCCCGATCCATACGTCCGTGAAACCGCGAGAGTTGGCTCGATACCATTTGTAACACCCCGGACCCCAAGACACGGCTCGGACCCACTCTACCGAGGAGCGGACCCCACCAACGTAGCAAGCAACCCGCTTGAGCTTTCGTCCCGCGCCGCTCAAAACGGTTAACCGAAAGGTTACTACGTGTCCTTGGCCCGCTATTTAAGTTGGTTTGGCGAACTCGGAATTCCCGAGGTGGTACTAAACATCTTGCTATTTTCAAGCGGTGCTAAGTAGCTCATCGCTACAAATATTTCGATTGTGGCCCAACCCATCATCGGGGCCCAAAGCGGGTCTCACACACACCCCTTAGTGTGCGGATGCCCTCTTGGCTTTGTCTCTGATTCATGTTCATGGCAAGTTGATTGAGCTCTTTTTGTGTTCTTAGTGTTCATCTTCTCTTGATCTCGATTTGCTTGTTTGTAGACCGTTTTGGACGATTCTTGTTGATGCAATCCGATGACAACCAAGTAACTAAGTGTTTCACTAGAGGAATTCGATTGAAACCACTTGTGTCCAATGATTGGAGTGATTTTGTGTTCATGCTTCAAAAGTTCATTTTTATTCCGTGATCCGATTTTGCTGTCGATTCGCTTGGTAAGGTTCAGATTTTTCTTGGGGGATTCGGTCACCTACATGCCTAGATCATCGGCTCAAATCATGGAGTTTGGATCGATTTGGTGTTCTTGGTGAACTTTCTCAGCACTGACTAAAAAATACCGGACATGTCCGATATGAATACCAGACATGTTTGATATTTTTGACCTTTGTGTTTTGAGCTCAAATTTGGTGGAGATCTTTCTTTTGGTGTCTTGAAGATGTGTATAAAATCTCACGAATTTATGACGCCATTTGTTTGGGTTTTCACTTTTTCTCCAACAAATACGTTGTGCTGCTGAATACCGGACATGTCCGATATCCATACCGGACAAGTCCGGTGTAAGCCTAGTGTGGTGCTGAATACCGAACAAGTCCGATATTCAGACCAGACAAGTCTGGTATAAGTCTCGGTTTGGTGTCTTGGTGCTATTTTTGTCCAACTCTTTGGTCAATTGCATTGGGGCTTTTCCGGTTGATCCGCTATGCCTCTAGAACATTTTCTTGGGCATCCAACTAGCAATTTAGGTCGTGACCATCCGTGGTTTGGTTGGCTTGAGTTTGAGGAGGCGTGAGAGCTACAAGTTCATGTTTTCGAAAGAAAATCTTGAGGCTCCTATTCACCCCCTCTAGTCGCCTTTTCAGTCCTTCAATTAGTATCAAAGCCTTTTAGGATCACTTCCACCCTAATTGGCCCGTGATCCGCAAGAATGCGACATGGATTGTGGTTTCGGTCATTTTGGCTTAACCTTCGAGAGTTCGATGGCACCAACTATCCCTATTAGAAGATTAAGATGCAAGCACACCTTATGGGAATAGATTGGAGAGTGTGGGAGATTATATTGTTGAGGATGAGCACTACAAAGTGCTAGCCGCTCGAATGGGTGAGGAACAAATTAACCAACACAATGCCAACACTGAGCCACTTGTGAGACCACTCGTGAGGTGTGGAGGACACTTGAGAGCTACCACAAGGGAACCCCACACGTCAAAGCCCGCGTATTTGAGACCTACTAGAGAGAGTACAACAATCTAATCCAACTTGATGGCGAGTCCATCGATGCTCTCTTTGCTAGGTTTCAGGACGATCCGCAACAAGCTACGGGCAAACCAGCCTTTGGAGAGGCTTGATGACCATGAGAAGGCGATGCGGCTCTTTATGCGCCTTTGGATCGGAAGGTGTGGGATGTGAAGCTGTCCGCGATATGGAGTCCGCGAACTATAACACCCTTACATCCGAAGAGCTTTATAGCAAGCTCAAGTCCCCAGATACAGGCGAAGCTCAAGAACCCATCCGCGCTTTAACGTTGCTCTCATCTCAGGTAACTCATTTGCCTTGCCTTCTTTGGTGATCGCGGATGAGAGGAGCGGTTGGAGTGTTTTGGGGACGATGAGTTGGCTCTCATCATCAGCCGATTCTCGCGGTTCCACAACAACCGCTTGAACCGTCGTGTGAACGCTTCGTTGCCCTCAGCTGCCCTAACCCTAGCGCCTCCATATGCTGCCCCACGCCGCCCGCTACAAGAGAGAGCAATACTAGCTGTGTTTTTCCTAACATCAGTAGTCCATTCAGGCGCACCCAATTCCATAATATTATTGAAAATGAATTTCTCATACAAAAAGAAGGAAGGTTCAAATGGTATATGTTGGTTCCAGCATAATTCAGTTACTAAGCTACGCTAACTAAAGTCAGAGTCAAGCCTGCTCCTTTCCTCGTTTATATTGTTTCCGTAAGTGTGCCACAGGCTGCTGCATGTTGTCGACGAAATGGCACTACACTAGTATACTAGCAACAAACTCCGCTACACACTGCTCTAGCTATACTACTGATGTAGTATACGGGCTGCTAAGTCTGCTGCTGTAGAGTCAGCAGCCAGTCGCCATCAGATACGGGCTGCTAAGTCTGCTGCTGTAGAGTCAGCAGCCAGTCGCCATCAGTTCACTACATTACTTTATTTCCAGTCCTTATTTTCCTCACAACAACATGAAAGTAACAAGACAAGGTGTCATGGATCACGCATACTTACAATTTACAAAACCACAACTGGCTGCTAGCAGGTCTAGATGTAGAGTCAGCGCAGCCATCAGTCGCGATCAGTTCACACAAAGGATCACATATACTATAGTACACTACCAACAAATTCCACTCCTGAATGTCCATGCTTATCTCCTTCACAAGACCTGGCGCGGTGTCATGGATTACGCATATACTTACGTACAATTTGAAAAACCATCGCCAGGACTTGGGAAATGCAAAGCTAAACCAGATGCCTTATAAAACCGTATGAGGAGGCCACACAGAGATGTCGCAGTTGGCAGTGTCTAGTAGCCATCTATTTGATAGATCGAATGGCTGGAAGAATTGAGGAGGTGCTGGTGCAGAACAAGAAGGTGGTGCTTAGAAGGCACGTCACCAGTTTCCCCACCGAAGAGGATATGGAGATCAAGGTGGACACTATCGCGCTGCATGTACCAGCGGGGCTCACTGCTGTGCTGATCAAGAACCTCTACTTGTCCTGCGACCCATGGATGCGTAGCCGCATGACCAAGCACACGATGATGGCGGCGCCACGGAACCAGCCTTGGACTTTGTGATTGGAGAGGTAAGCATGGAAATTCACTACAACTAGCACTGCAAATATGCGATCTAGTGCTCAGCGATAACATTTAATTTATGATTAGATCGGGACCCAATCTTTTTTATATTAACATTTTGTGATATTATAATGAATATTTTAGCCACTAAATGAACTCAAACAAACAAAAATCAACTACTACAAAGATTTTAATCTTGTCAAGCACTATAACTTTACTACTGAAGTACATAGGATGTGTCTCTATTGGAGATTGCTCGGAAAATTCAAATAATTGAATCTCAAATATGAAAATTTAAAATAAATATTTGAGGCACCAAATAAGTTCAAATAAAAAACTTATCAAGAACAAATATATAGGTTAGGTTGGCCATTACAACTTTTGTAACTATATATACGCCCATTCGAGGTTGTGTAAAACTTTAAAATTTTGAATTTCAAAAAAATCAACTATAAAGTTTTAGATTATATTGATAAGTATAACTTTGGTATAGATCATATTAACATCTAGAATTTTCATATAAGGTCTTCATACGAGCAAGTACGGAAAAATTATTAATTATTTTGGTTGAAACTATTTTTAGAGACAATCATGTTAGGACAACAAAAATGATTTTTAGATAGTGAGACTTAGAATGTCGTCTGTATTAATATGGAATTTAGAAATAGATATCTTAAGATGTCCCGTGTCCAGTTCTGTGTCCAGTTCTGAAGATCAATTTATAGAGATGGACATCCTAGCCAATCGCCTCTGTTAATGAATGATTTCTAAAGGCGTGCATTTTCTGAAGACCACTATAGATCATTTATCGAGATGATTGACACTGGATGATGTGCCTGCCTGCGGCCCTATCAATTTTCGCATGTGCTAAGCCTGAATGTTATTGGAGCACTAATTTCAATCAGAGTTGAATAAATGTGTGTGACATAAGATTCATTAATCAGGCCTTGGAAAATTTCGGTGTGGGCAAGGTGATGGACTCAACACACGCAGAGTTCAACCCCGGCGACCTTGTGTGGGGTATAAGTGGATGGGAGGAGTACACACTCGTCACCGAGCCGGAATCCCTGAAAAAGATCAACCACACAGAACTGCCGCTATCCTACTACACAGGCGTTCTTTGTCAGCGTTCGTGCACATGACTACATACTGCCGTTCCATACTTTTTGTTTTGTTCTCCAATTATTCTCCATAATTATTCTCCATAATTTTGTTCTCCAATTATCCTGATTGTGGAACTACCACGATCAACCGTGCAGGCATAACGGGGCTCACTGCGTACGCTGGGTTTACCCAGGTCGGCAGGCCGAAGAAAGGCGATTTCGTTTTTGTCTCAGCGGCGACGGGCGCCGTCGGGCAGATCGTCAGGCAGCTGGCAAAGATTTCCGGTTGCTACGTGGTGGGCAGCGCTGGCTCCGACGAGAAGGTCAGCCTCCTCAAGACCAAGTTCGGCTTCGACGACGCATTCAACTACAAGTCGGAGCGGACCTCGGCGTCGCGCTGAAGCGGTGCCTCCCCGACGGCATCGACATCTACTTCGACAACGTGGGCGGCGCGACGCTGGACGCCGCGCTGCTGCACATGCGCCTCGGCGGCAGGGTCCCGGTCTGCGGGATGATCTCGCAGTACAACTTGGAGGAGCCGGACGGCCTGCGCAACCTGTACTGCGTCGTCCCGAAGGCCATCAGGGTGGAGGGGTTCAGGGTTTTTGACTACTTCCATATGTACTCGAGGTTCGAAGAGGAGATGGCTGGGTACATCAAGGAGGGAAGGTTGCCGTCGTGGAGGATGTTGTGGAGGGCATTGATAGAGCACCGTCCGCTCTAATAGGGTTATTCTCCGGGAGAAATGTTGGAAAACAGTTGGTAGCGATTGCAAGGGCCTGATATAAGTTGAAGCACACACTCAGCGCGCTGTAGTGTCTGCTTAAAAACATTTATTTGTAGCCTATTCCCTAGCAATGTTTGTGCTACTTGCGATGCCTGCCGTCTCGGTCTGGGCTAGTTAGTTATACAATGGTAGATTTACAATCTTATAGGATAATATTGTCTATCCCTAGCAATACCTAAGATAATAAGACAGCATCGTTATTTTATTTGAGAGAAAATATGTGTACGTATGTTCATAGGAGTGAGTGTGCGTGCGTGTTGTGAGTGTCTTCGTTGTACTTTGTAATTCTCAAAAAAAAAAAATGTGGCGACTAGAGTTCCTATTGTCAACGTCCTTGGGTGGGCGTGCCACCTCCCCTCCCTCCCTCCCTCCCTCGGACATTCCATTTCCTCTGCAAAGGCGCGCTGGCCACCGGGCCGCTGACTGCAGCAGTGCAGACACGAGGCGCTGTTCGGCCGGCCAACCCCATCTCACGCCACCTCCGCGGGAGGAGCCTCTGCTGCGGCATGGGCCGCCGTCGCCTCGCGCCTACACTGCCTTCCTCGATGTTGGGCTTGAGTGGGCACCGTGCGGCGGAGGATTCGTGTGGCCTCCACCGCCTCAAGTTGATGCTGGAGACTCGGCCCACGAGCCCGCCGTTTGCGGCGTGATCGTCGTGGCTGCTGGCTTTGCCGACAAAGCCACTGCCTCTTCGAACCCTCTCGCTCTTGTGCCATGGGGGGTTGTGATGCCCCCGCTCGGGTGGACCTGATGCTTGATGAGCTTGTGGCCTCCCCTCGTTCTGCGTGCCGCCCACCACGGTGCAGCCCGGCGGGCGCGTTGGAGCCACCTTCGCCATCGCTGCGTATGGTCGTGCTTAGCTTCCGCAGGCGGAGGCTTCGGAGGCTCTGTGCTGGGCGTACCCGCTCGCCACGTCGCGCCGCCCAGCCCAGCCCCATGCTGGCCGGAGTAGGGATTTGCCGCAGCCGCACCGTATCGGAGGTGTCCGAGCCCGACGCCGGCGGCATCCACCCACATTGCCGCCTCGCTTGGCTCGGTCCAGCCTGCGGTAGCGGACATGCCGGGGTGGCGGGGGTGAGCTCCTGTGGCTCCTCGCACGCCTCCTTCGCTGCCCCAAAGGGGTCGCTACCGCGCGCCTCCGCCTCCCGCCCCCGCCAGCGCTTCGCCAGGTACTAGCCTTCATTGACTTGTTGGCATTGCCGTTGGAAGAACTTCTCCCAAGATCCCACCGCAGCGAAGGTCAAGGTTGTTGACGACGATCGGGTCCCTCGTCGCAGCGTAATCGACCGCCGCCAAATCTCCCTTTCGCGATCCTCACCGAAAAGCAGGCGTGGCGTGTCCTGGTGAACAAGTGGGCCAAGCGACCTAAGGATGTGGTGTCTACACCCTAGACCCCACGACGCCGCGGAGGTTCCATGAAGCGTTCAGGGGATGCGCCATCCTCTAGGTAAGAAAACGTGTGTAAGATCCTTCCCCGCTTTCGGTGTCCGCTTTGTGGGGAGGATTTGGGAGATGCCGCACGCGAGTCCACACCGGTGCTGCCCGTTGCCTCTATTCCCAACCAGATGCCGGACTCACCAAATCGTCGACATCGGGGAGCACTTTGGGGAGCACGCCGGGCGACCGCCGTGCCTACCGCGGGCTTCCATCCAAGCTTTCCCGCCGGGCGTCACTTTGCCGCTTGACGAGCCCATCCTCGGCGGGCGGCCTCCCCCTCGCCGCCCAAAATCACCAATGAAGAATGGACCACAAGACGCACCCCGCCCTCGCTGTAAAACCGGGCAGCGTGGTCCCCTACCGGAGCGGCAGGTGCTGAAGGTGTTGCTCAGCAAGCTTGAGGGACGCCCGGTTGAGCAACGCCGGACTCTCCGGGCCCCGAGCTACGAAAGCAAGTTCGGGGAACACCGGTGAAGACGGATCATCCGAAAGTGATAGCGTTTTTGGCGAGATCTTCCCCATGATGCGCCCGGCCAGGGCGCACCGAGGGGAAATTCTTGTATGCAGCCGTAGCCTTGTTTCCCCTCTCAAATAGCAGTTTACCTTTTAAGTACAAGCGCGGTCGCTTCACCGTTAAAGATGGTGATTCTTGTCTCGTGTACCCTTGTGCGCTGCGCCCATTATTTTGGCTAAAGTGTGCATCCTGTACAACTCTTATTTCACTTAATGCAATACGTGTCAATGTGCACGCCAAAAAAAAAAAAAAAAACATATTTAAGATTGATTTATATGTCGTGAGTATATTCACCATCTTACTGAATACCAGCTGATTATAGTTAAGATTTTGCAATAACTTACTAAAAGAAAAGATAGCAAGAACAATTCTTTTATTCTAAATGAAAGGCAACAGGCACATCAAATGCACTTCCATCCCAACATGAATTCTGTCAAGATGAATCATCAAAACTTTTGAGTCATGGTTTTCTTACTAAGGTGATTCTGGAAGCAAGACAGATGATTTGGCTTCAAAGACCGGATGGTCTGGTATTCTCTAGTTTTCCCTTAGAATGGTTAACCTCGCGCTTTTGTTTTAATAACACTAGCCCGCGTGGTGCCTCAGCTGCTTGGGTGGCAAGGTCACGCAGGGTTGCGAGAGGGGTCCGAGGGAGGGAGGGGAGATGGCACGCCCACCCAAGGACGCTCACAATTGGAACTCTAGTCGCCACACTTTTTTTTTTTAATTACAGAGTATAAGGAAGACGTTCACAACACGCCAAGACACTCACCCCTATCAACACACGTATAATATACCCTACCCTTGTGCGCACATCCAAAGGACTGAGCACCCAGCAGATATGGAGATTCCCGAAGACCGTTGGCACCTCGTTGTCGACGGAAACGTCGCTTACCACTTAACGCATAACACCGATAAATCCTAGAAAAGTGCCATGAAAAAGTGTGAGCACAGCACCAAGATTTGAACCATAGTGGGTAGCGCCCCACTTGACCGCCCCACCATTACATTACAAGCCAATTCGCCTCTAGCCGCCACACCTAGGAAAAGGTTTATGAGGGTGTGGTTTTTGTGTGGGTGCCTTTTTTTTTTTTTTGCCATTTAATCCACCCACGATGTTACAAAGTTGGTGTAAACGGTTGCTTTATTATTATTAAAAAGAAAAGAGAAAAATCACAAATTTAAAACTTGGTGATAAAATCATCATTTAAATCTAGAGTAGTTGCAAAAACACCAAATTCTCAATTCAAATGTTTGAATTAACAAGTTTATTTAGACTTGGTCTAAAATATTTAGGGCCTCTTTAGTTGCTCCACACACACAAAATATTTGGCACTTTTTGACAACATTTGACTAAATGCATCTAAACATGACCCAAAAATATTTGGCAAAATGGAACTCATTCTCCGTTTTGGATTTTGGCCTCAAGAGTCCCAAATAACCCAAAATTGCCAGGGAACCCGTGATTCCCTCTCCTCTTTCTCTCACCATTTTTCAAAATGAGGAGCAACTAAACATCCTACGCATCTCCAAGAGTTTGCTATTCTTAACTTTGCAAATCTTGTGGTTTGCCAACTCTGAAAAAGATTTGCCATGCTAAAAAAAAGAGTCAATCTCCAACAGTTTGACATAATTCACTCAAAAATCAAAAGTTTCAGCTATTTAAATGCAATAACGAAAAAAATAAAGAAAAACACATTTGCAAAGTGAACACAAACCTTTTAACAAATTAATCAGGCCCATACCTGAAAACTATTGTGTCTTGCACATTTACATCTGGACCCCAGAGAGTTTCTATTTAAATTCCTTTCCTTCTTCACGTGGAGGCGGACGGGGTAGTGCCAGCAATTGGAGGCCCGCGGCTGCCCAACAACGACATCCACCGCGATACCTCCATTTCCTCGAGCACATCCTCCTCGACGGGCTGACTCCTACTCCCTCGAGCTCCTAGCCCACGGCGGTAAGGAAAAATGGACCTCGCCCATTTTAGTTTGGATTTTGGTGTTTGATGAACAACATGAGCAAATGAGACTAACAAGTTTTCAAGTGTCTATTTTGAAGTCTCACAGGATGCAAAACATGACTTGGACCAAGTCACAATATTTTTTCAGACATAGTCAAATATAAGATGCTCAATAAATCACTAAACGTCCAAGCATGAAGATTGGAACCGAGCCCAAAGTAAAGATCGCGAAGAAATGAAGTCAGAATCTGCAAGTTTCCATGCACCAGATGCTGACAAGTCGAGCGTCAAACGCTAAGGTCGCGTCTGACATGTGTTGCAAAAAGGAATCGTAGTAGAGGTGGAAAATGCATGTTCTGAACATTGGCGTCTGTTTTTGGTGCGTTCGATGCAAAACCGTCTGTTCGTCCGAGGGGCTTAGTTGAAAAGAGGAAGGAAGTAGACAACGCGCCGAACGCTGGCTTCTAGGTGTCCGAGGGTTGCTCCGAGCTACACTCCTTACTGGACTGCGTCCGACACTGAGGGCCGTGTCTGATGGGCACCAACTGATGCGTCCGACGTGGTGTTGGCTGAGCACACGGCAAGGGTCAAATTCAAACGGCTAGTGACACGTGGCATATGTAGAAGCGTCAGACGCTATTGTGCAGCATCCGAGGATGTTCTACTGCGCGTCCGACGGTCACATTTCAACACCAATGGTTAGTTTCTCATTTCAGCCTATATATACATCACCCCATCGGCCAAATGAGATGTGTGAGAGTTGGGAAACATATCTAGGCTGCTTGTACACCATTTTAGTGCTCACCACTTGCATAGTGCTCACCGATGGTTTTGAGGCCCAAACCACCAAACCTGCGCCCATTGTTTTGAGGCCCAAACCACAAAGCCAGCAACCAGTGGTTTTGAGGTCCAAACCACCAAACCTCCGACGCATGCACTGGTCTTATTTGCCCGAAGTCGCCAAGTCATCGAGCCACCCGCCACCATCTTGACCCGATTGACGCGGTCCCGCCATGTCCTCTTGCATTGTTGATGTCTCGGATGTCAGCCACTATGGCTAGCCACCCAGCGATCCGTTCTCTCCGTCCAAGCCTCACGTCCATCCGTCACCTCCACGGTCCGTCGGCCCGACACGTCCTCCTTGGCCCCTTCACCTCGTCGTCAGCTACCATCTCTGAGCTCCACACCTGTACAACACGAACTAAGAGATATGTCTTCGACACACTCCACGTGTGCCGGTGAATGTAGCCGAAGCATAAAGAATAAAGAAAAATAGAAGTAAAATGTTGACTGTTGACAATCACTCAATCACACGACTAAATACATTTGACCTAAATCAACCATATGTTCGAGGGGTTTCATGGCGGTGGAGCTACAGGAGGGGGGTGGAAGGGGCGGAGAGCGCAGAGAACTAGGCCACTGCGTGTGCAATGCATTGGGGCTTGGTCGGAGCTCCACGGCCCTAGCACGCCAGGTTGGGGGTGAGGACGACAGTTGGCCGCCGTGAGGAGGAAGAAGGGTGAGACGAGGATTCAGCGGAAGGTAGAAGACAGCTGTGCGTTAGGCAAACGCACACACAACCGCATTCTATATTTTTATATTATAGTATTAGTGTTAATTTGGACAGAGGGAATATTTTTTTTTTGCCACGTCCACAGAGTTACGTGTCGATTGAGATAAATGAAGCATATTCAACATTCTCCATTGGTACGTGTAGAGCTGTACGCAAATGTCGTGTGGCGCAGAGGACTCACGTAGGCAATGGATGGTTTACTTTCAGCCGATATCGATTTTAAATTTTCATTTCTATAAGTACTGCGGTCGTCGGCATGCTTGAAAATAGAGGTTGTTTGGTTTAGGGACTTTTTAATCTTTGGAACTAAAAACGTCTCTTTTTAGTTCCTACCAACCCAAATAGGGAAGGATTTTTTTAAGACTTTTCCTCTAATTAGTCTCTAAATGGAGAGACTTTTTTTATTAGTTCCTAGGACTAAAAAAAGTTTACTCCCTAGAAACCAAACAACCCCATAATCTTTTTGTTTCAAGTTGCTCAATCAATATAGGCTGCCCGCCGGCTTCTGAACGAGGTATGCGCTAGCTCTTTTGTTCTTCCGAACCCATGCTAGCACTTAATTTTGGTACAATCTGACCTCGTTTATCTGATTGTTATTATCGACTTCTTTGTTATTAGCGGCAACACCTCCTTGGATTAGTAGTAGCATCAGTTCATTGGAGCGCAGAAGGCCGTGATCGATGGACAGCCGGCTCCCTCAAAGCAGCCGTAACTGGTGATGCCGCAGAAATGAAGGACCTGGCCCTCCATGTCCCGGGCGTGCTGCTTGGAACAACGCCACAAGGAAACACGTGCCTCCACATAGCCTCCATACATGGCCACCAGGGGTTCTGCGAGGAGGCCCAGGCTCTGGAGCTGTCCCTCCTCTCAGCAGTCAACTTGGACGGCGAGACCCTCTGCTCGCCGCCATGGCAAGAAGACAGGCATCTTTAGCTTCTGTTTTACTCAGGTGCTGCCGCCACCGACAGCTGAGGGAGACGATCCTGAAGCAAGACAAGCGTGGATGCAACTCGTTGCACCATGCCATCCGCAGTGGACAAAAGGAACTCGCACTGGAGCTGATCCAAGCAGAGCCTGCCCTGTCGCAGGCTGTGAACCAATATAGCGAGTCACCCATGTTCGTCGCGGTGATGAGAAACTATGAGGATGTCTTTGATAATTTGTTGGAGATTCCTGATTCTGCTCATGCTGGAGTCCATGGCTGGAATGCCCTGCATGCTGCAGTGAGAAGCGGAAATTCAAGTAAGTGTGACAAGCTAAATATATGGAAAACTAAACTGAATTCTATACAAGAGAGCAACATATTTTTTTACCATATGTTCGTTAATATACATTTGTCATTAATCGCGGGAAAGATTATGGAGATACGTCCTGCGCTGGCCAGAGAAGTAAACAAGGATGGCAGCACTCCAATGCACCTGGCTGCACTTTGGGACAAGATTGACGTGCTAAGACTACTGTTGGAACATGATCGGTCTTTAGGGTATGTATTCACCTCGGACTCCGAGTGTGCCCCTCTCGTTGCTTCTGCTGCATTTAGGGCCCATGTTGGTGTTGCCCGAGAGCTTCTTAAACATTGTCCAGACGCACCGCTTGTTCAATCAAATGGATGGACGACATGTCTGCACGTAGCTGTGTGGGGAGAACACACGGAGTTCGTAGATTTTCTGGCCTCATTAACATGCACAATTCAGAAGGCTATACTGCTCTGCACCTTGCAGTCCTTAAGTGCAATCCCGAGATGGTCGCTGCTTTACTGCTTCACGCAGACATAGACGTCATAGTGCTTAACAATGGCGGAAACTCAGCAATCTGGCAATTACATCTTTCCACCGATCATTCCAAGACATCAAACTGGGTACGTTGTATGTTTTCATAAATAAGTACAACTTTATTTACTCCACAATTTTCAGTACTGATGCCAATCTTCTGCGCACGCATGCATCGATCCATCTTCCTTAATTACCTGAAACATCTGATTTAGATTATCATCGTCACGAAGCTCCTTCCACATCTTTCTTTGTGCAGAATGAAATTTCCATGCTTATTTATAATCTCCGTAGGCAAGCACATGATGCAATGACAAACACAACAAGGAAGGATATCAAGTCACTGACTCAAACATATACAGGCAATACTTCCCTGGTGGCTATTCTAATGGCCACCATTACCTTTGCTGCTGCTTTCACATTGCCAGGAGGATATAGCTCCGACTCTGGAACCCAGGGGCTTCCCATAATAGCAAGAAAGTTTGCATTTAAGACATTCTTGATCTCTGACACCTTGGCAATGTGCTCCTCACTTGTTGTTGCCTTGGTATGCATCATAGCCAGGTGTGAGGATCTTGAGTTTCTGCTTCACTACAGGTCTTTTACAAAGAAGCTTATGTGGTTTGCATACATGGCAACCACCATAGCATTTGCCACTGGCTTGTACACTGTCCTAGCTCCTCGTCTCCTTTGGCTTGCTGTTGCAGTCTGTGTTCTAACGACTTTACTCCCCTTTCTTGCTAAGCCTCTTGGCGAATGGCCCATCTTGAGACTAAGATTTCGGTTGGGTCAGGCTTTCAAGTCAGAGCTCCTCGATATGGTCTAGCTTCATCACCTTAGCTATTGGTTCCAGCGGCTTCCCTGTTTGTGTGTTGGAAACGTAAGGAAACTGGGTATATGTTGCAATGTTTGACAAACCACACTGTTGTTTGGGTCGTTTGGATTCGCTGTAATAAAGTGAGAATTATATATGTAACTTGAACACATAATATTTCAAGCCCGTGTCGATAAGTGATATTATTTTATTTCCTAGTTGGGCATCCTGCAACTCTGCTACTTTGTTTGATGAGAAATATGCATGTTGGGTTCGGGTTTGCAGCAAAACTTTTGTGGTTTTATATTTGCAGTCGTAGACAGGACAGAAAGTGCCGGCCCTTGCAAGAAGAAATATGCTGATAGAGATGGTGTGGGAACAAAAGAGAAAGGAGAGAGATCTGATAAGTGGTCCTGTTGTCACTTGTCATCCACGTCACCAATTCACTGTTAAACTAGATCAATGGCCGTTTTTATAGTCGAATTACCAAACAATTCTTGTTTTCACGTTCGAGGGTTGAAATCAAACTCGAGTGATATATAGTTGCATGGCCAAAATTGGATTTCTCCCTAGTTTAGAGTCCTTTTCTTATTGTTTAATTAATTAATTATACTTTTGTACGCAGCAAAAAATGCATTTTGGGTCTGGAGTTAACGGGGCCATGAGGCAGCCGGCACTTGGCCGACGAATAGGCTGTGGTATTTATGGTTGTGCAGGCCGTGTATAGTGCAGCCCAGGTCAGCTGGGGAGAGGACTCAGCAGCAACAGAACCGCAGCCTACCTGCTCTAGGTGTGAGGCTCGGCAGTCTTTTTTCTTTTTGTTTTTTTTTTTTTTTTGCTTTTTGGTCTTTTTCTAAAGTTTTTTTTTTCAAATACACCCCTGGTAGTACCTTTTTGTCAGCGCCATGGGTCACAGCGTCGAGGTATAACGCCTCGGCGCCACCACCCATGGAGGACTCAACATCAACAGTTAACGTCGGCATATGATTTGGCGTGGCGGGGTCGGTGTTGTGGATCAGGGCTCGGTGCCGAGGTCGGCGCCGTGATCTATGAAGCTGACCCCCGCCACACCGCTTAACTTGACCGTTAAGCACCATTTGTGAACCTCGGCGCCGTGACCAATGGCGCCAAGATAAAGGTCTAGATTCTAAAAGCATCTATCTTCTCAAACTCCACTTGATATTCCTCAACCCGATCCAGATTGCTTCAATTCCTCGAATCTACGAAGCAATAGCTAGTACTGGTTCTTGTCAAACTTTGTCATTACCAATTCACAGTGAGGTTCCCATTCAACCAGCCGCCCTTTCCACTGAATGGTTTGCAGCCAGGCCTTCGCCTTGCCCGTGAAATAGAGAAGCAAAACAGGTCTTCAAAGTTGGATGAACCGAGTGCTCCTCGAAGAACATCTCACAATCGTCATGCCATGCAAAAATCTCCATGAAACTTAGGAAACTCCAACTTCAAAAATAGCGGATTGCGAAAATGGGAAGAATGCTTAGAATGAGCAGGATTAAGATTGGGAATGAAATTTGTACCCTGTGGGATGTCCTCGTGGCTGGTGTCCTAAGACTCCGCCCGCGATGCTTTCGCTAATGGCCCTTGGCCCGCTCCCGTCCAACGCAGGTGAGCACATGGATGAACTGAGAGCCGTATTGAGGTCGACAACCTTCAACTCCGGGGCAACTGGAAGCGGTGGCTGCAATGCTAGTGGGTTCTTCAAGCACTCCTCCAAAGAGTCCACACGAAGTCGTTTGCACGAGATAGCTTCTTAGTCACCTCATCCAGCGTCCTCAACGTGCCGTGCGCTTCTTAGCGCAATTCGTCGAACGCACTATCAGCGGTTGCCTGCTAGGAGCCGATGGCGTCAAGCGAGTCCATCATCCCGCGTAGTATTGTCTACAGGCCGCCAACGTCTTCATCAATTGACCCATCTGGGTCGCCACCTCCTCCATCGAGCTCACTTTGTATCCTGCTGGAACTTCGAGGGACCATGCTTCGAGCTAGCCTCGCGATCTGCCGCACACCTTGCTTCCTACCTCGCCTTCTTCCTTTGCCCGCTCAACCTCGGCTCGGCAAGGGAATGCCGACGGGGATTACGAACGCATCAATTAATCGAGGGAGCTGATACCAATTGTCACGATCTCGCAAGAGATTGGGACGGATAACTAGAGGGAATAGCGACGGAAAGAGCAAAGAGTTGAGTCGGGAGAAGCATCAACGGCCGAGGACAGGGAATGAATCGTATTCTGGCAAAAGATTCAGGTTCAATGTTGATAATTTCTTCCTATTACAAGGCACCTTATATACGCCCGTAACCTGGCGACACGCTGTGACTCACGGAAACGCCTCAGCTGGCCGGCGATTTGCCGCCTCTAGAACCGCCATATCGCCAGCTCACCCCATCCTGTCGCTCAGCGCCCGGTGCTTGTGACGGGCTGTTGCGGACACCCAACAGTGCGCTCTGCTTCTGTAGTCTTCAGTACACGGTTCTTGACACCTTGGTCCTAAACAAAGCCAACGTTGTCACGTTAACGAGCTGACTTTGATCCATTAATGTACGGGCGAGTGTACTAATTAATATGTGACCTTAGCTTACAAGAAAGAGGTCACATTATCATGCGTATTTTTCTATCTAGCTAGGATGTGATCGGTGATGAATCACAAGTTTACTCGATCGGTGCTCCATTTTATTACAATGTGTTCGATTAAGTCCTATATAAAAGAAAATATTTTCTTTATCGGAACAACACTCGTGCACGTTGATCAAACGTGGGACAGCTAGCGCGAATCAGTTTGATGGGGTCCTAAAGAAATTATGTTTTCATCCGATCTACAGCTCATGCACGACAGCGCTAGTGGTAGCACGCGGTACGCGCTCAAGAAACTTGGGAGAGCGCTAGTGTAACAATCCGGATCAGATTGTTTCTGGATAACTGGATTGGAGAGAATTCGAGGTAGGAAGCAGAGATTAAGTCGGGTTTGTGTTGGGCTCGCATTGGGCCGTATTGTAATTCTATTCTAGTTGTCGCTGCCAAGGCTTAGTGGGCTTGTGGTGGTGTGGCCCAAGTCGAGTGTGTGTGAGCAGGCGGATATAAGCCTGGAGAGTTTGAGGGTGTGGACATCGATTTTGAACTCGCTTTCGTAACCGTCTCAATACTATAGCTTCGTCTCGAATCCATCTCTTGCTTGTCTTTCATCTTGCCTAACTCAGCCTCTTGAAGTAGGGCCAGGGCACTAGCTGTATCGACATCAGTAGGACGACGAAGCACCAAACTAGCTCGGATTTCTTCCCTGAGACCTGCCATGTACCGACTGACAAAATAGGTCTCATCATAACTGGCATTGTAGCACAACAGATTGTGTGCCCCTTGCTCGAATTCAGAGGTGCAATCATCCACAGACCCTTTCTGCACCAGAGACTCGAAGTGTTTGAGCACCAAGGGATACTGATCCTTATCGAACTTGACCATCACCTTCTGACATAACGTTTCCCAATCAGTAACCCGCCCATGACGCTCAACAATATGAAGCCAAGTCTTCGCCGCTCCCATGAAGTTCAACGCCGCGAAATGGGTCTTCAATGACGGATGCACCACATACACCTCTAAATACATGACACAATGATCTCACCATAAACACGGGTTGGATCCATCGAATTTAGGGAACTCTAATTTGGGAAAATGGGGCGGACGCAAAGTAGGATCTGCATATGAGTCGTCGGGCGTGCTGAAGTCGAAGTGCTGCGGCGGGGTCCGTGGACCCCGAGTTTTCGCCACTCCCGTTTGGCTGCGCCGCGAGGTATCACCGGTGATGGAGATGACACCGCGGCGCAACGTTGAGTCGAGCCCCGATGTGGAGGCTGTCCGACCGGGGTGGGCACGACGGTCAAAGTAGAACTCAACATCTCAACTTAGCTCTTGGTCTAAACATGTATGTATGATACATTAAGCATAAAGTTCTATATGACAAGATCATAGTATAAAAAACTATATGCTAGTTCATATCCTAAGATCATATCATAAGAACTATAATCTAGTTCATAAGCATAACTATATTGATAAGTAAAGAACAAGAACAAGATGAAGAACATGACATTGATCAACATGAAGAACAATGAATTGATCATACCAAGTATCTCCAAAATGATCTTGATCTTCTATTACAACCTTGCCAAGCTCCTAATACTAACCAAAAAGTAAAATGATACATGTGGAGGGAGAAAGGCTCTTGTGTGGTGTGTGTGAATAATGGAGCCCTCTCCATCTATTTGTAGCCTAGGATTGTCGGTTTTCGCACAAGTAAATAAGGAAGCACCACCGGATACCACCTATGCAGGCGGCATGTAACCGCCAGAGAAAGCTGGGTACGAGAGGCGGTTACGTGGGGCGGTCGGACCGGGGTCCAGCTTAGACTGGGCTGGCTCCTCTCACCACCGCCTTTTCGCGGGTAGGCTTGTGGGCTAGCCTAGACCATGGATCTTGGGGGTGCTTCAGTCCATTTTGTCTGTTTTAAGTGGGTTTTCTCTATTCCCCTTTGATTGCGCATTTCTAGAATATGTGTTCTACTTTGCGCTTTGTTCTTTACCGTGCATTTCAACTTGATTCCGGTGTTTGTCCTGCAAAACATGTTTTCTTGAGAAATGCTTGTTTCCCGGATTTGTATAGAAATTGGCGGTATAAAATGGTCGATAACGACCGCCAACAGGAGCCTGGGTGCCTAGCACCTCTCCTTGGGCCCTTGCCACCCGTTTGTTCCGCCATGGGAAGCGCGTTGGGCGTGTGAAAGAATCCAAACAGAGCACCGATAGATATGCAGAAAATAGCACTTGTTTTATATTTTTCAGTTTAACATAAACAAATTATGATTTTCAGATTAAACTAGATTTTGTTATTTTAGAAATTAGAAAGACAATATTTGAAATTAGCTAGCCATAGAACAAAAATTAAATGTGTTTAGTGACAGTATTTATTCGATCCTATGTTGGACGCTAGTTTGGGCTGTGGTATAGTGTTCAGGATTAAAAACAGGACAGGTATGCAAGTGGTAGGTTGAAAATTGAATCTTAGCCTTTACCACTACAGGTGAAATTTGAATTCGCAAAAAAGCTCTTCAGTGTTGGAAGAGAAGGACATAGATACCAATCTTGAGAATAGACAACACGGCTGGGATATATACTACGTAGTGCATCATTCACGCACACCAAATTGTCGAATCAGCGTTGCTCATCATATGTTCTTTGCTTGTCCGAGTAACTGAGGCATCTTCTCTAGTGTTCTTGGTTCTATAAACAGACTTCAACAGGGAACATCTAACTGCTAACTGCCAAATTCTGGAAGCAGGTATGAAAATTTCCTTGTTTGATATACCTCACACGAATTAGAACTTATTTGAATCAACGAGCAAACAAAATTTTATAGTAGGAGGCACATAAATAGCTGCGGGAGTGCATATATTAGTAACAAGTGAGCATTGTGGTGCGTGTTAATCCTTGTGTAATGGGTGTGGTATTGTATACTACTGTCTTGTGCATATTATACAGAATCTGATTGTGCATATTACAATTTGATTATCAGCACAACGTAGCGGCCGATTCAGCTCTTTCTTGTTGTTTCTCTAGACTCTTGTTTAGTTGATAATTCAAAACTTTCTTGGAACAGTATACTGTTGTATCTAGAGATAAAGACCACGATGATCGACAGCCGTCTCCTCGATGCCGCCGCATCTGGTGATGCGGCAACGATGAAACACCTGGTCCTTCATGACCCAGCTGTGCTGCTCGCAACAACTCCACAGGGCAACACCTGCCTCCACATCGCCGCCATGCATGGCCATGATGTATTCTGCATGGATGTCATGGCCCTGAATCGATCGCTGCTCTCCGCTGTCAACAATGACAGGAAGACTCCACTTGTCGCAGCAGTGACAAGTGGTCGTAACAGTAGCACTTTAGCTTCAACTTTTCTCAGGTGCTGCCGTGATCTCCATCTGAGCAAGGCAATCCTGATGCAAGACAAGCAAGGGAACAATGCACTGCACCACGCCATCCGAAGTGGCCACAGGCAACTTGCGCTGGAGCTGATTGCAGCGGAGCCTGCTCTATCCAAAGCTGTGAACAAATACGACGAGTCACCCATGTTCATGGCGGTGATGAGACATTTTGAGGATGTCTTCGAGAAACTGTGTGAGATTCATGATTCTGCTCATGGGGAGTCAGGGCGACAATGCTCTTCATGCTGCCGTCAGAAATGGCCATTCAGGTGAGACCTGCCAACTATACCTTTTTCCAAAAAGTTCTGGGGAATGCCAAAACAGGGCAATAAAAATGTTGTTTGATGTTTTTGGCCAAGCCTAATCTATGACCTAGAGAGAAAGGTTGCTACATGATCACTTACATAACTTAGTTAAAAAAAAACTGATCATAGATACTAATCAGAGTCTCCAGATGCCAGCTATACTACAATTCCTTAAGGGGTGTTTATGTAGATGATGTAGTTCTTTAGTTTCCATCAAATTGGGGCTTGATCCTCTGTATTGTGAAGAACGTGTAGTGGATTTGCCATTCAATGACTAATAGATCAATCTATCACTACTGCAAAATGTTTTTTTACGAGGCAATCTCCTGACTAACTGAGGTGGACATATTTAGAGGACGCCTCCGTAAATGTTCAGATGCTCTCTAGAAATATGTTCGGCTCCAAAAAAAAAAAAAAAAAACCATTCAAAGTCATACGCCTATGAAAATTATCTATTAACTGAGGCAGTCAGTTTAGGATGCCCGTCTCAGTAAATCAAATTTTAGAGAGGCATCCTAAGCATATATCACTAAAAATTGTCTTTTAGAGACTTGCATCTTAAGATGTTTGTCTCTATAAATAGCGACACATAAAAATAATTTGTAATTTTTTCCATACAAACTTGAATGAAGATAAACTTTACATCAAAATTGTAGATCTCTTGAAGCAATCAACAACTTTATAGTTGACAAGTTTTTTTATTCAAAATTGCCTAGAATCACAAAATATTGTTTTAAGTTCCTAGATTTTTGAAATTTAAAATTTAAAATTTTCAAACAACCTTTAATGTTGGCATACTCTATACCAAATTTGTAGTTCTCAATATATTCTACAACTTTGCAATTTATTTAATTTTTATTTGAGATCATTGAATCTGAAATATATTTGCTAAGTTTATTAATTTGAAATTCAGATTTTTAGAAATTCTAAACAACCTTTATATAGCTAATACCAAAGTTACAGTGGCCAACCTAATTTACATATTTGTTGTTGATAATTTTTTTTATTTGAAGTTGTTTAGTGTCTTAAGTGTATATTTTAAATTCACATATTTGGGATTTATTTTTTTTTCACAATCTTGGATGAAGACACATCCTACACATAAGATGTAGTGCTTGACAAGTTTAAGACTATGTGGTTGAAACTTTTTAAATTTGAGTTCATTTAAGAGTCAAAATAATATTCTATAAAATTGTAGTTGAGGCATCACCACTTTGTATGGAATGGAATGTGTAAAGGCATCAACCCTTTGTATTCATTTATGTGCTATGTGAGGAGCATCATCTCTCTTTTTGTATGTGCTGCAGGCCTAGTAGATCAGGTAAATTATATTAGTAGAGATTTAAGATTGCCACAAATTTTGACTGTCTTTATTATCATGATTTGCAGCTATCGCTAAAAGATTATGGAGACACGTCCTTGGATGGCAACGCATGAAAACAAAAGTAACAACACTCCAATGCACCTGGCTGTACTTTGGGACAAGATTGACGTGCTAAGAGTGTTGTTGGAACATGATCGGTCTTTAGGGTATGTAGTCTCCTCAGGTGGTTCCTCACTTGTTGTTTCTGCTGCATATAGAGGCCATGTTGGTGTTGCCCGAGAGCTTCTTAAACATTGTCCAGATGCGGCATTAATGGGAACAAATGACTGGACATGTTTGCACCAAGCTGTTTTGCAAGGAAGGATGGAGTTCGTAGATTTTGTCCTGGGTTTGCCACAATCTGGTCGGCTCGTTAACTTACGAGATTCAAACGGAGATACTGCTCTACACATTGCAGTCCAAAAGTGCAATCAAAGATGGTCGCTGCTTTACTGCTTCACCCAGACCTGGACGTCACAATGCTTAATAACGCTGCAGCCCCAGTAATCTGGAAATTACAAGCTGCCGCCGCCCATTATTCCAAGACATTAAACTGGGTACGTTGTAGGTTCTCTTGTTTATTTATGCCAATCTTCTAAGCACACGCGCGTCAACAGATCTTCCTTACCTGAAACATCCGGTTTAAACTACCAAGCATCTTTTGCATCTTTCTTTATACAGAATGAAGTTTACATGCTTATATATGTTGAAAGCTAGTCCTCAAGCCGCAACAGATATGTATAATCTCTAAAAAGCAAGCCCATGCTGAAGTGACAGACAAAACAAGGAAGGATATCAAGTCACTCACTCAAGCATACACAGGTAACACTTCTCTAGTGGCGATCCTCATCGCCACAGTCACCTTTCGCTGCCGCTTTCACTTTGCCCGGAGGATATAGCACTGATCCTGAAAACGAGGGGCATCCTATCTTGGCAAGGAAGTTTGCACTTAAGGCATTCTTGATCTCTGACACTCGGCAATGTGCTCCTCACTTGTTGTTGCCTTCGTATGCGTCATAGCAAAGTGGGAGGATCTTGAGTTCTTGCTATACTACAGGTCTTTTTACGAGGAGGCTTATGTGGTTTTCATACATAGCAACCACTATAGCATTTGCAACTGGTTTGTACACTGTCCTAGCTCCTCGTCTCTTATGGCTCGCTGTTATGTCTGTGTTCTCACGTCTTTACTGCCCCTTCTTACTAAGCTTCTTGGTGAATGGCCCATTTTGAGACTTAGATTTCGGTTGGGTCGGACTTTCAATTCGGAGCTCCTTGATATGGTCTAGCTCACCTTCGCTATTGGTCCTAGTCGCTTCTTATGTGGGAAGCATAAGGAAAACAACATATGTTGCAATGTTTGCGAACAACACCATTGTTTGGGTAATTCAGAGTCATTTGTTGTAAAGCCGAGAATTATGTGATTTGAACACAAAATATTTCAAGCATCAAGCATGTGTAGATGACTGATAGTATTATATTTCGAGTTGGACATCCTACACCTCTGCTATTTTGTTGATGAGAAATATGTTACATTTCACATGGTTTCTCATCATAATTCATAATTTGGTAACTGTTTGCAACAAAACCTAAGGTTTGCCTTCCCCACTCCCTCCCCGCATCTTTTTTCCCAGCGGGCGCACTGGGCCCATCCCTTCCCATGCACCGCACTCAACGCAGCAGCTCTTCGATCCCACGCCTGCGCGCATGATGGCTCTCCTCCACTTTCATGGCGGCTCCCTCTCTCACTCTCTCCACTATCTCCCACACGAAGCAGTGGTGCCAGACTATACTCTCCATGGCGGCCGCACAGCAGCGACAACGTCTCCCTCTCCAAGGATGCCGCACAGCAGCACCAGCGGGATCCAGCAGCGGCAACGCGAGACATGGTGGGGGGCGAGGTGGCAGCGCCGGGAGGCGCGGGGTGGCGCGAGACCGAGGGCAGCGGCCCCCTCCCTCCCCCCATGACAGCGGCACTGGAGGCCCTCTTCCTCCGGTGGCGTAGCCGGGGAGGCCAGATTCGGCACAAGAGGCCCTCTTCCTCCCACTCTCAGGCTAGGTATGCTCCTCGTCCTCTCTGTTCCCTCAGATTTAGGGCGCAGAAGCCCTCTCGCCCTCTCCCTCCCTCCGCTTGCGGTCAGCTCATCGAGGTGGTGCATGCAGATGTGTCTACACCGATAGCGCCGTCGGTGGATCCGCCTTCTACCCGAGCATGATGCCTCCTCGATTGGATCTGGCGTGGATCCTCGAGCTACAACGGTGGGCGCAGAGGATGCAACGATGGCACCCGGATCCGGTCCCGGGCGGTGGCGGTGCATAACCGGGCTCGGTGGGCTACCGGGCCTTTGGGGTTTTTTTAATTCCGAAAATGTTTAGCGTGGCGAGCACATCTAAACTGCGGTCTTGGTTAATCATTTTGTGTGGTGGGCACTTTGTAGCCCTAAATCTGAGGAGAGATAAAGGATAGAGAGCGGCGCGGGAGAGGAGAGGAACAAAGCTTTTGGCTGTTTCTTTCTTGATCGCAATGATTGCATGCTGCTAGCTGCTATTTATAGTCCCAGTCATACTTGACTCCTAAGCAATTCTAGAGATAACTATAGGGTATGGAGTCTACTTTCTTAGTAAACTCAAACTTGATACCATAACTAATCCACTCTTTCCAAATCTACTAAGACTCAATATCGAAACTGGAGACAATCGACGGCAGCGGTCGGAGAGACGGCGGCAGTGGTGGCACCTCATCCTCCTAGCGTGCAGTCAATTAGGGCACGGTATTGTGGCGTCCGGCCCTCCTTCTTGGGCCCTCGCTGGCCCATTTATTCCGCCGGAGATTGTGGCCCGTATTGGGTGTGTGACAGCTCATCTCACCACAATTGGCATTATGAGGATGCGCCGTCAGTTCATCATCAGCGGCACTGAAATATTTCTCTCCAACAGCTCTCAGAAGCCGGTAAACTTTGAACAATGTATGGCTTTCCTTTGGAGAAGAGAGCACACAAGAGCACACAACCTTCATGCATTGAAGCAGCTTAGCATCGTTGTCCATCCCAATCAAAAACTTGTCACAACCGCATCATGAAGTATAGAGTTGTTTGACAGGTAAGTTATTATCAATTCAACAAAATCCCTTTGAAGTTTTCTGGTGCATTGGAGACATGTGTGGGCTCTTCACGATTAATAATGTAAAGACAACCCAAAGTTGTAGATCATCCCCTTTTATAGCGGCCACAAGATTTGGTGCTCAGCGTTCACAAAGCGACCGGTGGCAGCAGGCAACCAGTCTGGCCGCAATGGGAGGGAGGGAGGGAGGGGGCAGCGGCCGACCGGGGAACTCTGCTGTGCGGACAGGGGTGGCGCGGCTCTGTGCCTGTGCGGACAAGAGCAGATCCTGTGCGTGCCTGTGCTGGCATATATCTGCAACAGAGTTGATACAAAACAAAAATGGATAGCAATAATCAACAACGCAGCAGTGGTCCAGTGGTAAGCATCGTCGTTGTGATCGCTCAGGACAGGAGATCCCTGGTTGGATTCTGTGAAACAGCAATGCATCTTGCAGATTTTAACTAGACCGACAAGTGGGTCCCATTCTATCTATGTACACTCAAATGGACCGACAGGAGGGTCCCACCTTTCCTGATTTTTTAATACTAAACCTGTCCACGTAGGAAGGTGTCGATGAGATCAATGTTCGCACCCAGACAACATAATCAATTCCTTGCTTCGTTCTAGAGACCTAAGCATCTTTCTTTTTTTTTCTTTTGTCCTCTTTTCCTTTTCCTGTTTCCTGCATTGCTTTTATACTTTTATATAAGGAGGCTGCGCTGGGACAGTTTCCTTGCGTGCATAGCTAGCCTCTTGTCCGATTCAGCTCATCGCTTGTATTGAGACAAACAATAATTCGATCAGTGCGTAGAGTTACTGGATCATCTGATCTTGCCCGTCAGGGGCCACATTCAGCAGCCAGGTATTATATATGGTTATCCCTATTTCTAATACTAAAGCTTCATGGCTGGTACTGTACTTGTTAATTGTTATGATAGAGTGTTTTGTATGCAACATACCAAGAGCTATTGTTTATCTTTTGTTAGTAAAAATATAATTAAAGTAGCACCGCAGTTTCACGGCTATGATGTGCTGACCAGTGTCTAAAAAGGAGGGTGTACAAAACGCCCAAATAAAAGGTAAATAAGCAAATTATTGTGGTTTTTCAATATGCCTTACAAGAATATTGGGGAAACATTTACTAGTCAGTGATATGTAATGATTATATCCTCATCAACCAAAATGAAGGGATTAAAGAATCCAATTTAATTTGTCACAGCCTGTGGCGGGCCATCATGAGTTCGTCAGGGGAAGCATATATGGACCGGCGTCTCCTGGAAGCGGCCACATCTGGTGATATTCAATCAGCAAAGCAACTACTGGCTCTTGATGGCGGGCATGCTGCTCGGGACAACTCCACAAGGAAACACTTGCCTCCACGTCGCCTCTATCCAGGGCCACGAGGAATTCTGCAAGAATATCCTGACGCTGGAACACTCTCCGGCACTCCTCTCCGCCGTCAACCAAGACGGCGAGACGCCACTACTGCTCACCGCAGTGGCAAGGGGCTCTGCTTCTTTAGCTTCTTTTTTACTTGGGTGCTGCCGTGACCAGCAGCTGAGAGAGACAATCCTGAAGCAAGACAAGAACGGATACAACGCGCTGCACTACGCCATTGGCCGAGGACTCAGGATGCTGGCGCTTGAGCTGATAGAGGCAGAGGCTACCTTGTCGAAAGCTGTGAGCCAATACAACCAGTCACCTCTGTTCCTCGCGGTACTGAGAAATTTCACAGATGTGTTTGATAAATTGTTGGAGATTCCAGATTCGGCTGATTCTGGACCCTTGGGCTCTAACATTCTCCACGCTGCTGTCAGAAATGGAAATATAGGTGAGACTACTTTTTTATATTATATTGTTTACACATACAAGTTTACAATTATCTATATCGTAATAGTTAAAAATATTAGAGAAAACATCAGTTAATGATTTTTATAAAAAGAGAATGAGATAGTACTCTGTAGTCACTATCTAGATGTTATAACTTATCAACTACTCTATCTGTTCATAATTGTAAGCAATTTTTTTTTCCAAATATATAGTTTTTGTATTTATACTTGTTGTTAATAAACACACACACAGATATATTTATATATAGTTATAATGTATAAACATACACACACACATAATTATGGTTATTAAATATAAGATGTAATGTAGAAACAAATATATACCTATATTTAATGAGTATTGGTATGCCATAATGTTTCTCTCAAAATGTAAAGGGTGATTTAGAATAAACACTTAGAAAATTTAATATCTTGAGTATAAATATAATTTAAAGTGTTTAGTTTGTGTCTTCAATATTGATATGTGGTTTGCTATGGGAATAATTTTCCATTCTTGCTAAACTATTAAAATAAAAATTAATCATGGTATAGATTATTACTTAGTCTATATTGTGCAATACATCATTATAACTAATTTTGACATAATTGTGGTAGAAATATGTTATTTCGAAATATATAGCTTATGTATTTGCGGTAGATTTAGGAGGTATATTAAAAAAATTTACTACTATGGGGATGGATAACATGGATCAAGTAAGGTCAAGGTTAGAAAAAGGTGCTAGGCACTCTCTAAATATAACACTCCGCGTCCAAAATATGCTTATTATAGGGTCTAGCTCCATACCTAGATGTCGCCCGTCATCCACCAAAGCACGCCGCTATGCCTAGGGTGCAGGCGTGCAGGCGTGGCTCCAGGCTGTGGCAGGGCGGCTGCTGGATGAAGTGAACCTCAGCGTATTCGCTGGAAGCGCGACCGGCTGTGTGTTCCCAGTTGGTGAGCAGCATCCTGCTCAGCCAGTGCAAGGTCGTGCCCTCACCTTGCAACACCTTGGACGGAGAGTGTCTGTCCCCAATGCGCCGATGGGTGGCATATGAGATCCTTCCGCACTAGGAGTCGCGGCCCGTGGCGACTTTAACTGGGCCTCAACTGAGGTAGCGACCGCGCCCCCGGAAGACCCCTGCTGAACTTCAAGACAGATGTTTTGATTCTTGTCCTTCTCACCCACGAAGCGACTTTGTCGGCTTCCACGCTATTGCTTGCCCACCCGGCGCCCTCCACCACATTGCTAGGGATTGAAAGATGCCCAAGGCTACTGCAAGGTCCCGCGAAAGGTTGGTCCTCCATGACAACCTACCGATGGTGGCTCCCCTGCCAGACCCTCCAACGCACACCCCTCAGCTCGGTTGGGACTGCATGGGGTGCCATGAGGGCGCAGGCATGTCTCGGCGATAACGTTCATAGCATCGGCGTCAGCCAGCAGCAGTTGACAGCATGGAGGCGGACAGTTGACTGCAGCGCCGCCTCAGTGGGGGCCTCGGGCCTGCTTGGACTGGAGCGCAGGTCGCCGCCTCACTAGGTTTCAGTGTAGGAGGTGCAGTTGGCTCGGGCCAGACCATGCCGGGCAAAACCGACAATGGCGTCGATGTCGTTGCCGCCAACGGCAATAGAAGTGCCACGCCCCGTCGGCCAAGGCCGCCCAGGCAGCGCATGATGTCGCATCGACTTCACCGGGCTTCGGTGTAGGAGGTGCGAGAAGGCTGGGGCGGATCGAGTGGGCCCGCGGATGGGAGAAGCGGTGAAGGACGGCGACACCGACAACAATGTCGATGTCGTCGCCGCCAAAATGGTGATGGAAGTGCCCGCGCCGATCTGCGAAGCCGCCGAAGCAGCGCATGATGTCACATCTATCGTTGCAAACACACAGGCTAGGCATGGTGAGCCGACTGGCGTGTTGATACTCACTGAGGTCGAACCGCTATGGCTAGCTAGGTGCATGGACGCTATAGATAATCATGATCCCGCAGACGACCGAAGTTTCTACAGCTCTCGAGTTTGTTCACCTATATCCGGGTTGCCCGCGATCTCCGTCGGTCGCGATAGGCGCAAGAGGAGGACCCTCAAATGGTTGCGGTGTTAATGCGCTCGCGGGCTCCGTCCTAGCATGGATCGATGCTGCGAGACACCACTTTAGTGCCTTTGCCTTGCCTCGATGGCGGCTTGTCACGCCAAAATTGTTGGTGTTGATGACTCCTCGGATGATGGCGTGCCCGCGGTGGATGATGTGGTCTATCCACTAGGCTTTGGTCAATGCAGACAAAACCAAGCATGTCGCAGTCCTTGGGAGGTCAGCATGGTGCCATGCATGCTGAGGCATTCTTGCGAACCACCCGATCGGCGTCGGTGCAACCGTCATTCCTGAGTCAGCCAACTCCCTAGGCGAGAGGCTAGAGTGGTTCGCCAACACGATTCGCACAAGGTGTCATTGCCATTGATGCCCTAGCCGGTGGAGGTGAGGCCATCGCCTTAACGTTGCTGCTGCAGCGCAACAAGAGGATCGCCGCTCGGATGTTGTTGCATGTCCCGGTTTCTATGCGGGAGGAGATGTTGGTGATGCAGCAGATGGGGTTCATCGATAGATAGAAGGAGCCCTCCATGGCAGCAAAGGAGGCCTACGAAAGCGTCTTCCGCGAAGACCCCAACCCCTCACATAAAGAGGCACTATGAGAACTCTTCCCGGATTCTCTAGGAGAGGGGCGAGGCGGTTGAGACGCCGCACAAACCCACTGCGTTTGATTGACGGTGGCGACTAGGTATATCTAGCGAGTAATAGCATCGATATCCTTATTCTAGGGAGGGCAAACTGATTGTATAACTCTATTCCTTCCTAGTCGTCATTCGTGGCACGTCATTGTAACCTTCAATATTTTCGTCTTAATACAGAAGATGTGCAATCTTTTTGCTTATTCAAGAAAAAAAAAGTGGTACTAAACCCACCAGCTACAACTCCTCATGTGCCACATGGGTCACATGGGTCAACTTCACAACTACTAAAGGCTACTAACAAGCTAGGGTGTTATACTAAACGGTGACCTTTCATTCCACCTTGAGCCTAGACGTGACTAAACGGTAACAAGCTGATGAGAAAGTACTAGAGAAAGGAAGATAAAGAGAGCGGAGTCACAGGCATATATGGTGCAACGCGCTACACCATGCCATACGTTAACGGACACAGGAAGCTGGCTCTGGAGCTGATACAAGCAGAGCCTGCCCTGTCACATGCTGTGAACCAATACGACGAGTCACCCATGTTCATCGCGGTGATGAGAAACTATAAGGATGTCTTCGACAAACTGTTGGAGATTCCTGATTCTGCTCATGGGGAGGCTTTGGGTACAATGCTCTGCATGCAGCTGTGAGAAATGGCAATCCAGGTGAGGCCTGAGCCTGACGAGTATCTGGAAAACTAAAATAAAATCTATACAATTTATCACTATTTCATGGATTTTGGTTGACTCATTTGCAGACATCGCTACGAAGATTATGGAGAAACTTCCTGCTCTGGCCACAGAAGAAACCACTAGTCACGCCACTCCATTGCATCTGGCTGCACATTGGGACAAGATTGACGTGCTCAGAGTCTTGCTGAAACACGATCGGTCTTTAGGGTACCTTGTCAACACAAATGGTAACCCTCCTCTTGATACTGCTGCATCTCGTGGCCATGTTCGTGTCGCTCGAGAGCTCCTTAAACATTGTCCAGATGCAATCTATACCACAAGAGCAGGTTATGGTGCGACATGTCTGCACACAGCTGTATTGAATCAACAGACGGAGTTCGTAGATTTTGTCCTGGGTTTGCCACAATCTGGTAGACTCATTAACATGAGAGATTCAAACGGAAATATTGCTCTGCACGTCGCAGTCCAAAAGTGCAATCCGAAGATGGTGGCTGCTTTACTGCTTCACCCAGACATAGATGTCACAGTTTTTAACAGCAAGGGCTGCCCAACAAACTGGTCATTGCCCACTGACCATATCAAGACTTTGAACTGGGTGCGTATGTTTTTTTCATCACGTCAGTCCACTAAATCAGTATGTATATATGCCAATCTTCTGTGCTGTCATATTGTTTTCCTACCATCCATGTTCACTTCTGGAATCCGACTAGCCCTTTGTATCAATTAGTACTAGTGTGCAAAGAATGCTGACGTGCAGGCACAGTTAAATAGATCCCACAAATAATAACTAAGATCCCACAAATAAATAGGTTCAAAGAAAACAAGGACATTAGAACTAAATGACTATTGATTTCAGCACTTGTGACCACAAACCGCCGAGTTGTAGGTATTCATTTTTCCATTAGTGTTATATTAATTAATTATTAATGCAAGCAACATTACCATTTTTATTTACACTAATGCAAAATGTTTTCTTTAACCTTAAGCAGAATGAAGTGTCCATGCGTATGATGAAAGCTGATCCTCAAAATGCTACTTCCATTTTTAATCTCCACAAGGTTGCCAAGGATGAACTGACCGACATATCAAGGAAGGATATCAAGTCCCTGACTCAAACATACACAAGCAACACTTCCCTAGTCGCCATCCTCATCGCTACAATTACCTTTGCTGCTGCATTCACTTTGCCCGGAGGATATAGCATGCGATCTTTGGAAACGAGGGGCTTCCCATCATGGCAAGGAAGATTGCATTTAAGGCATTCTTGATCTCGATACATTGGCAATGTGCTCGTCACTTGCAGTTGCCTTCGTATGCGTCATAGCAAAGTGGGAGGATCTTGAGTTCTTGCTTTACTACAGGGCTTTTACAAAGAAGCTTATGTGGTTTGCTTACATGGCAACCACCACCGCATTCGCAACTGGTTTATACACTATTCTAGCTTCTCATCTCCTATGGCTGGCTATTGCAATCTGCATTCTCACATCTTTGTTGCCCATTCTTACTAAGCTTCTTGGTGAATGGCCCATCTTGAATCTGAGATTTCGGTTGGGTTGGACATTCAATTGAGCTCCTCGATATGGTCTAGCTTCATCACCTTCAGCTATTAGTTCCAGCTGCTTCCCTGTTTTTTTATGTTGGAAACATAAGGAAGCAGCGTATGTTGCAATGTTTGCCGAACAACACTATTGTTTGGGTAGTTTGGATTTGCTATAATAAAGCCAGAATTTTGTAATTTGAACACATAATATTTCAAGCCTGTGTTGATGAGTGATAGTATTTTATTTCCAAGTTGGACATCCTACAACTCTGCTACTTTTGTTTGATCAGAAATATGCATGTTAGGTTCCACAGGGTTTGTCATCATAATTCATATTTTTCCAAAGGTAACTGTTTTTCAACAAAACTTATGGGGTTTTTATACGTGAAGTCGTGAGACGAGGGAAAGCGAAGTGCCGGCCCTTCGAGGAAGAAATATGCTGATATAGATGGTGTGGGAAAAAAGAGAAAGGGAGAGATCTGATAAGTGGGCCTATTGTCACTTATCATCCACGTCACCAAATTCACTGTTAAACTAGATCAGTGGCTAAATATGAATGGTTTTATAGTCCAATTGCCAAACAATTCTGGTTTTCATGTTCAAGGGTTGAAATCAAACTCGAGTGATAGTTGCATGGCCAAAAATGGACTTCTCCCTAGTTTGGAGGTTTCCTTTTCCTATTGTTTAATTAATTATTTTGTAAGTTTCCTGGTTAGATATGTCCCATCCAAAAAAAAAAAAAAAGGGTTAGATATGTCCCAACTCGATTTTTTCCCTCATGGCTTGATACAGGGGGTTGGATCGCCGTTCACTGTTCAAAACAGAGGACCTCGGTCAATCGGGATTACGGGACTGGGAACAAGGGCAAATGCTAATTGACCTTGCTGGCAGTGAGCGGTCCAGCACGGCTTTGAGCCCTTGAGCTCCGGAATGGCATGAGGGCTTCATACAGTGCTGGGCTTGGGTTTGGAGTTGATGGGGGGCACGAGGCAGCCGGCACTTGGCCGGGGAATAGGCGGTGGCGTTTATGGCTGTGCTGGCCGTCTATAATGCAGCCCGGGTGAGCTGGGGAGATGGAGAGGCGATGGTTGAAAAGGGCTCAGCAGCAACAGAGCCGCAGCCGACCTGCTGTAGGTGTGAGGCTCAGAGTGGCTAACAGGGGATCTATGTTTTTTACGTTGAGAGCTGAGTAGCTGACAGGTGAGTGAGAGAGGGAGAAAGAGAGGAGGGACAGCTGTGGATACATAAAGAACGGCAATGGTTTCTAAAACTCCTGCGCACCATCTTATCCAACTAGGACTTTTTACCTCATCGGGAATTCAGGATCAACGACTCCAGCTGATGGATCAATTGCTCCTGATAGCAGCGATATCAGGTGATGAGGTATCAATGAAGAACATGGGTTCGGAGAATCCAAGCTTACTCCTTGCAACAACTCCTCAGGGGAACACCTGCCTCCACATCTCCTCCATCCATGGCCACATGCAGTTCTGCAAAGGAAATCTTGGCATTGAACCTGGACCAGAACTCTCTCCTCACCACAGTCAACGCGGACGGCGAGACACCACTGCTCACGGCCGTGACGAGCGGGCATCCCTCCCTGGCTTCACTTCTCCTCAGATGCTGCGACGAGCTGAAGCTGAGCGAGGCCATCTTGAAGCTAGACAAAAACTGGTGCAACGCATTGCACCATGCAATTCGCAGCGGCCATAGGGAGCTCGCGCTGGAGCTGATAGCAGCAGAGCCTGCCCTGTCATGCTCTGTGAACCAGTACAACGAGTCACCCATGTTCATTGCCATGATGAGAGGCCTTAAGGATGTCTTCGAGAAGCTGCTGAAGACCCCAGGTTCTGCTGATGCAGGAGCCTGTGGCTACAATGCTCTCCATGCTGCGGTTAAAATGGAAATTCAGGTCAGCCATGTACAATGCCAATATAAGTTATTCTCAATTGTTAGTGCTATTATCATACTAAATTGTAACTTATTATCTGATACTGTTAACTTAATTCTAAGCATCTTTCCTGCTTTGACTTTTTCAGTTATAGCTAAAATGATTATTGAGAAACGTCCCTGGTTGGCCAGAGAAGAAACCAATGGTAAGAACACGCCAATGAAGCTGGCGGTCATCTTGGACAAGATTGATGTCCTAAGAGTGTTGTTAGAACATGACTGGTCTCTAGGGCATGTTGTCTCCACGGATGGTAGTACTCTGCTTCACTCTGCTGCGTTACGTGGCCATGTTGGTGTTGCCAGGGAGCTTGTTAAGCATTGTCCAGATACTCCATATTCCAATGCAAATGGTTGGACATGTCTTCACGAAGCAGTATGCCAAGGTCTGGTAGAATTTGTAGAATTCATCCTGGGATCACACGAGCTTCGCAGACTCATTAACATGCGAGATAAAAGTGGGAAAACAGCTCTGCATCACGCGGTTCACAAGTGCAATCCGAAGATTGTTGCCACTTTACTCTTCCACAAAGAGACAGACTTCACCATGCTTGCCAACAACAATAGGGCAGCAACCTGGGAATTGTATGAAATCATCGATCACGCCAAGACTTTAAACTGGGTATGTACAGAGTTATTATATTGTATGTTGGTCTTTTATCATGCTTGTGAATATGGCATAGTGATTTCGGTTATTATCATATTGTGTTCCTTCAATCAGACTTTATGGATTTTCTGTTTTCTTCAGAGTTTTATATGATTTCCAATTGTACCTTGAATCTTGCAGAATGAAGTGTACATGCTTATGCTGAAAGCTGACCCGGAAGATACAACCTCTCTCTATAATCTTCACCTGCGTGCTAATGAAAGAGTAACTAATGAATCAAGGAAGGATATCAAGTCACTGACGCAAACATACACAAGCAACACTACCTTAGTAGCGATCCTTATTGCAACAATTACCTTTGCAGCTGCTTTCACGCTGCCAGGAGGATACAGTAGCGACACGAAAGCCAGGGCCTTCCCATAATGGCAGGAAATTTTCATTTCAAGTATTCTTGATCTCTGACACCATAGCAATGTGCTCATCACTTGTAGTTGCATTCATATGCATCATAGCAAGATGGGAGGATCTTGAGTTCTTGCTTTACTATAGATCTTTCACTAAGACTCTTATGTGGTTTGCATACATATCAACCACCACGGCATTTGCATCTGGTTTGTACACAGTTTTGGCTCCTCGTGCCCCATGGCTGGCTTCAGCAATTTGCCTTCTGTCATTCCTATTGCCTATTATTACTAAACTGATTGGCGAATGGCCTGTCTTAAAGCTCAGGTCTCGGCTGGGCCAAGAATTCAAATCTGAATTCCTTGATATGGTTTGATCTGTCCAACTGGTGCTTGCTCCTGCTAGTCCTTATGGTCCTTTAAAATATTATGTAAGTGTGGTGCAAACAGTTTGAACATTGGTTGTCTGCAGTTCAGGATGTCAAAGAAAACGAAAACTTCTTGATAGTATCATTTGCATGTTTATAATGTGAAAAATAAATGGAATGAACTGACAATTTTATGGAATGGAAAACATTTTTTATGACCTTATGAATGCTCTCTGATGATGATGTATGTGATAACAGCCATTCGGAGAATAATATTGTTGCTTTGCTTGTTATATTAATCACACAATCTCAGCATATATCATGTCAGTTTTCTTCATTTTCAAAAATTCACTAGTCCTGAGCAGAGAAGTCTGCAGTTTAGGATGTTAATAAAATGAAAAATTCTTCACAGTATCACTAGCATGTTTATAATGTGAAAAGTAAATGGAAAGAAGTGATGATTTTATTGTATGGCAAACATTTGTATCACTTTATGAATGCTCTCTGATGATGATGTATGTCATAACAGCCATTATAGGAGAATAACATTGTTGCTTTTCTTCTTATATTAATCACACAATATGCAGCATAGATCATGTCAATTATCTTAATTTCCAGAGATTCACTAATCCTACTATCAAGAAATGGGTTAGATGTGGCTCTTGCTCCAACGAAGATTACAAACGGCTGACCAAATCATCAAACGAGGTGGCCAAGCTGATACAATCTGCAAGCTTTGCTATGTGAGGCAGGAATCACACACAATGGCTAATTGCTCATATGCCAAATCGGTTTGGCAACAGGTGTAGCTCTGATCTGGAGAACAGCAGCTGAAACAAAACCTGACCATATCAAACCTCATTGATTGGTGGACGAAGCTGAAATCAGGAGAAAGAAACAGTGGTAGCGCTCAGCATCTGCGAGCAACAATTATCACGTATACTGCATGGAACTTATGGAAGGAAAGATGTTGAAGGTTCTTTGACAACAAGGCACAGAATGAGCCAAACCTTGTGGCTGTCATAAAAGCTGATGTACAAGCACACAAACAAGCCTGGGGAACTGTGGGGAACTGGAGGAGCAGTAATCCCTACATCTTCAACTACTTTTCGGCGGTTGTACATATTTTTTGTTCTGTTCTTTCTTCTAGTTTCTTTGCTGTTTGTTTGTGTTTCTCCTTAGTGTAAATGTACTTTTAACTCCCTACTATAATGCAACGGCACAACACCTGCCATTTATGCTCAAAAAAGAAATGGGATAGGAAGTGGAATAAATAATAGGAGACTAGAGATTTTACTAGTTGTAAACCTGCTAAATAAATAATAGAAGTCTACAATTCTTGCTAGAAATCTTAATTATGATTTTTTTAAAAGAAGGCTTTTATCAAAAATGGATTATTTTATTTGATTTCTCCATTCAGACTTACATATATTCACTGCACAGAAGCTTTTTTTTTCAAGGATATCAAATATTGCAAATTTAGAGTGCAATTATTAGAAGCTAGACATTGGCATTCATCAACTAAACACGAAATAAAAAAAACGGAAATTCGTACCAGGCTACGCCTCGCTTTGGTTCTTGAATCTGCAAGGGAGCAACCAACTAGGCCACCACACCGCAGCAACCGAACAGGTTGCAAACCAGCAGGGGGGCTGGGCCACTGGGGTTGTCCGGCTGGTTGCGACCTGGGAATGGGAACGGCCGCATGGGCGGCAGCACCCAGCAAGCAACAGCCTGCAAGGGCGGGCGGCCGGGCAGTCTACGGGATCTGTCGGTGCGTAGTAGCCAGCAGGGGCTCCGCTGGCGGCGGGCGGCCGTGGGCAATCAATGGATTTTTCGGCGCTCGGTGGCGGCGTTGCTTGGGCCTTAGGCTACGAAATAAAACAGATCTGTAACTCAGGCCTGTTTAGTAAATAGGTTTGTTATTAGAGCAGCTCCAGTTTAGCAAATAGGTTTGTCGTCCTTAGTTTTTTTTTTTTAAGGAAAGTCTAAAAAAAATGTCTCCAACATTTTAGCATTTGAATTGAAATATTTGTCAAGTTGGCAAATATCACCTCTTCACGCGTATATTTGCGCGCTGGAAGGCAGCATGCATCCACAGCTAGACATGACCTTCTCGTTCCCACGCGTATGATGTCTGCTGGTTCTCACGTGCGCTGATCATCCTAAGGAACTCTGTCAGAAGTCGTGGACAGGGAAGATGTCGCTGAGGCCGTGCACGTCGCGCGGAGGATGTCGCTGAGGCGGCCAAGGGAGGGTTGGTGGCACTTGAGGATCGAGGCGCCGGTAGCCGTTGAAGGGGATCGTGACGCCTAAGAGTGGGTGGGGGGTTGAATTAGGCAACTTAAAAAACTACTTCTAATTATGGCCTCTAACTCCACTTAATCAAAACCTATTGTAAGAAGTAATCTATCTATATGTGCAACTACGGTTTTGCTAGTTGTGTTATTATCTCTACCCCATAAAAGTTTTGTACCCTAAGTTCCAATCCTATCAACTAGCCTAACAACTAAGCTTGGAAAGGTAAATTATGCACAAAGGTAATGCAAATAATAATGCAGAAGATAAAGGTGGTAGAGATGCAAACTCCCGTTGACGACTCTGGTATTTTATACCGAGGTGTTGAGAAGCGCCCAAGCTTCCTCCTAATCCTCGTTGGAGCCCCTCGCAAGGAATCCCTTGCAAGAGTCAAGCTCCCGGTCGGGTAACTCCGTGGATAACCTCGGGTCTTCCCGACGCGCAAGTGGGTCTCCAACGTGCCTTCCGACAAGCCTCTCTCGGATGCTCCCCGCTGTCTTCACTATCAATCTTCCGGCAATTGCCGCGGGCATTGTTCCCTTTGGTATAATGTGACGGCCATACCACAATCGCGGTGGGTGTGGTCTCTCAAGACTTCGAGCCCCTCCGATGTACAACTCTTGGAGATATACAAATCACACTAAACACTAAGCTTATGCCTAGAGCAAGCGCATGAGCGGTGGTCTAACTAATCTGAGCACTTCGCAAAGCACCTATGCTAATCACCGAATATTTCTTGGAGCACTATGCAAGTGAAGAGCACTAAAATGGTGTACAAGCAGCCTAGATATGTTTCCCAACTCTCACACATCTCATTTGGCCGATGGGGTGATGTATGTATAGGCCCAAGTGAGAAACTAGCCATTGGTGCTGAAACGTGACTGTCGGACGCGTAGTAGAACACCCTCGAACGCTGCACAATAGCGTCTGACACTCCTTCATGTGCCACGTGTCACTAGCCGTTTGAATTCGACCGTTGCCGTGCATTCAGCCAACACACGTCAGACGCGTCAGTTGGTGCCCGTCAGACGCGGCCCTTAGTGTCGAACACAGTCCAATAAGAGATGCAGCTCGGAGCAACCCTCGGAGACCTAGAAGCCAGCGTTCGGCGCGTTGTCAACATCCTTCCTCTTTTCAACTAAGCCCCTCGGACGCACAGACGGTTTTGCGTCGGACGCACCGAAAACGGACGCCAGTGTTCGGCGCATGCATTTTCCACCTCTACTGCGTTTCCTTTTTGCAACACATGTCAGACGCCACGCAGCGTTTGGCCTTTCGACTTGTCAGCGTCGGTGCATGGAAACTTGTAGATTCTAACTTCGTTTTTCTTAGCGGTCTTCGCTTTGGGCTCAGTTCAATCTTCATGCTTTGACTTTTAGTGAATTATTGAGCATCTTATAATTGAATATTTCTGAAAAAATATTGTGCCTTGGTCAAAGTCATGTTTTGCATCATGTGAGACTTCAAAATAGACACTTGAAAACTTGTAAGTTTTATTTGGTCATGTTGTTCATCAAACACCTAAATCCAAACTAAAATGGGCTGAGGTCCATTTTCCTTACAACCGTGGGCCGGGAGCTCGAGGGAGTAGGAGTCGCCGTCGAGGAGGATGTGCTCGAGGAAATAGAGGTATCCAGCGGATGTCACTGTTGGGCAGCCACGCAGCCTCCAATTGCTGGCGCTACCCCGTCCGCCTCCGCGTGAAGAAGAAGAAAGGAAAGGAATTTAAATAGAAACTCTCTGCTGGGTCCAGACGCATGTAAATGTGCAAGACACAATATTTTTTAAGCATGGGCCTGATTAATTTGTTAAAAGGTTTGTGTTCACCTTGCAAATGTGTTTTTTTCTTTATTTTTCGTTATTGCATTTAAATAGCTGAAACTTTTGATTTTTTGAGCGAATTATGTCAAACTGTTGGAGATGAACTCTTTTTTTTCGCATAGCAAATCTTTTCAGAGTTGGCAAATTACAAGATTTGCCAAGTTAAGAATAGCAAAGTCTTGGAGATGCTCAGAATGTTTAGTTGCTCCTCATTTTAAAAATGGAGAGAGAAAGAGGAGAGGGAATCACGGTTCCCAGGCAATTTTGGGTTATTTGGGACCCTTGAGGCCAAAATCCAAAATGGAGAATAAGTTCCATTTTGCCAAATATTTTTGGGTCATGTTTAGATGCATTTTGCCAAATGTTGTCAAAAGTGCCAAATATTTTTTGTGTGTGTGGAGCAACTAAACAGGCCCTAAATATTTTAGACCAAGTCTCATAAAGTTGTTAATTCAAACATTTGAATTGAGAATTTGGTGTTTTGCAACTACTCTAGACTTTAATGATGATTTTATCACCAAGTTTTAAATTTGTGATTTTTCTCTTTTCTTTTAATAATAATAAAGCAACCGTTTACACCAACTTTGTAACATCGTGGGTGGATTAAATGGCAAAAAAAAAAAAAAAAAAAAAACAAAAGGCACCCCACACAAAAACCACGCCCTCATAAACCTTTTCCTAGGTGCAGCGGCTGGGGCTTAATTGGCTTGTAATGCAATGGTGGGACGGTCAAGTGGGACGCTACCCACCATGGTTCAAATCTTGGTGCTCGCACCTTTTCATGGGATTTATCTAGGATTTACGGTGTTTTGCGTTAGTGGTAGCGATGTTCCGTCGACAACGAGGCGCCAATGGTCTTCGGGAATCTCCGGATCTGTCGGGTGCTCAGTCCTTTAGATGTGCTCACAAGGGTAGGGTATGTGTACGCGTGTTGATAGAGGTGAGTGTGTCGGCGTGTTGTGAACGTCTTCGTTATACTCTGTAATTATATATATAAAAAGATGTGGCGACTAGAGTTCCTATTGTGAGCGTCCTTGGGTGGGCATGCCATCTCCCCACGGACCCCACCCGCCCTCGGACCCCTCGCCACGCCACCTGGCGTGACCTTGGCACCCAAGCAGCTGAGGCACCACGCGGGCTAGTGTTATTATTAAAACAAAAGCAAGGTTAACCATTCTAAGGGAAAACTAGAGAATACCTAGTGACTGAGCCAAAGGGGGTAACCCGGGCTCAAGCCCCCTACGGCTCTTGGGCATGTGGAGCCTCTCTTAAGCCCCACCTTCATATTTCAAGTATAAATGAACTAGATCCTTTATTTTTTATGGTATATTTCCTAAATTTCATCATTAATCTATGAATAAACTACATCCTTTATGAGTTTCAGCCCCTCCTATTTTTTTTTCCGCTTCGCCGTCTCGAGAATACCAGACCATCCGATCTTTGAAGCCAAATCATCTGGCTTGCTTCCAGAATCACCTTAGTAAGAGAACCATGACTCAACAGTTTTGATGATTCATCTTGACAGAATTCATGTTGGGATGGAAGTGCATTTGATGTGCCTGTTGCCTTTCATTTAGAATAAAAGAATTGTTATTGCTATCTTTTTTAGTAAGTTATTGCAAAATCTTAATTATAATAAGCTGGTATTCAGTAAGACGGTGAATATATTCACGACATATAAATCAATCTTAAATATGTTTTTTTTCTTTTTTTCGAAAGCGTGCACATTGACACGTATTGCATTAAGTGAAATAAGAGTTTTACAGGATGCACACTCATAGCGAAACAATTGGCCGTAGTGCACAAGGGTACACAAACAAGAATCACCGGCTTTAACGGTGAAGCGACACACTTGTACTTAAAAGGTAAATTGTTGCGCCGAGAGAGGAAACAAGGCTACAACTACATACAAGAATATCCCTCCGGTGCCGCCCTCGCCCAGTCCGCATCATGGGGAAGATCTCGCAAACGCTATCACTTTCCGGATGATCCGTCTTCGCCGAGGTATTCCCAGAACTTGCTCGCTAGCTCGAGGGTCCGGAGAATCGTACGCTGCTCAACGGGGTGTTGGCATTTCTTAACGCAATCAAAGGAAACAGTATAAAACCCATCCCCAATAAAAGCGTCGAAATGCACCGACATTCCCCAATAAACCACCATGTCGGTGATCCGTAAAGGGACTAGCAACGGGATAGATCTTGCCATTTTAGATATTCATCATCAAAAGCGCCGCGGATCTATCATTGTAGCATTTCACCGGAAGTATTCGTGGTATCGTTATTTATATTTTCCCAAAGGAAGGCATGTGATTAATAAATTAGCATGGCATCCGAATAGAGGAACATGTGTTTGCTTAGACCATGTTGTTCATAACAGGGGTAAGCAATAACGGTTCATGGATAGTGTGACACACACTTAAGAATCCACCAAACAAAAGGATAAAGAAAATAGATACTTGAATAAATTAATAAATGAATAACCTAATGGAGTAATTCTAATGTATCTAGTCATGGCCATACAAATGAATAGTTAGGATCATATGCAAACTGATTTAATGCGTGGTTAGGTCTAGGATAATGGGAGACTCCCGGATACCATACGGCCCGATAGGAAGCATTTACGAACTCCTACAAAGACAAGGGAACGTGGGGGATTTCAAGGGGACGGTCAAGGCTTGTCACGCGACCAAGCCGCCTACCCCCTCAACCGTGGCATGCACTCATATCCGCAGTGTCATAATACAGAGCACCATGCCCGCATATTAGAGCACTACTCTTGTCCCCAGGATCCCCACTCATCGAATGGACGGACTAGAACAAGAGCAAACCCGAAGGAACAACGAACCGATATCCCACCTCTAATCAAGTTAGGCATATGATGATCGATGAAGAAATGTGATGAACATGTCAAGATTATGATATGTAAACTATATGCTAGTTCATATACCAACACAAGAACATGAACAAAACTATACTCTAGTTCATAAGTTAGGCCAAGAACGTAGATATAAGACTTGCAAATAGAAGAATGCTCCATAGAGTAGATGTGTTACCAAAGCACTTTCTTCTAGGAGACAAGCCCTCCTTGTAGCTCTTCTACTCCAAGTGTTAACTAAGAAAGAATAAAGAAGAAGAAAGAAGAAGAAGAAAGAAGAAGTAGAAGAAGAGAGAGAGGTAGGGGTAGTAGAGAGAGAGATTCTTTGGTTTCTTTGGACTCCAAGTGGTGTGTGTTGAGAGAGGGAGAGAGGGGGCCTACTTATACACTTGGAGGAGGGGCCTAAGTGCTAATTTACACCAAAACCGACCACGGTAAACCTTCTTTGTATCGCAAACCGACCAACTAAGGGGAAACCCCGCTTGGAAGGTGCACGAACCGCCTCCCGAGGCCGGGCCGAAACCGCCTCGGGGAGGGTGTGCGGCCAGGGTGGTGTATGGCGCACCCTACGGGCTCGGCCCCGCCCGGGTCTCGTGGGGTGTCGTCTTTCGCCCGAAGTTGTAGGCCGGGCTTTGCTCGGCCCAGATTTGATGTTTTTGGTCGATTTGCTCTTGGGCTTGATTTTGCAATAATGCGCTTTCGGAAGGCGTACTTTTGGTCGACATTTTTCCACTTGCTTTTATTATAAATCTGCAAAATAAAATACAAGACACTACAAGTGGAATTTATTAGTGATAAATGCATATGAGTATAAAAAGGTTTAATTTTACTCCATTTATGGTAGTAAGTTGACTAAAAAAATATGTCGTTGGTTACCGTCAACAAACTCCCCCAAGCTTACCCTTTGCGCGGCCCTCGAGCAAAAAAGAGATAAGTACTTGGTTGTTGATCGAGGAGTTGCTACTATGCCGATTACGTTTTACAAGTGTCGTGGTTATAATAAGATTTTCTACTAGAGTTTGAATAAAATGGCACATCTTTTTCCCACCCTTTATTACCTTTCATCGTAGCGGGGCTTTCCGGCTTTTTCTCAAAGCCTTGGCAGGTTGCCGGATAGAATGGTTATAACAGAGGTGCTTATCATTCATCCTTTTGATCAACTTTTTATCCGGGATTTTATTTAGATAATATATTTTTTTTCGAGAAAGCATGGGCTTTATTGCTATATATATATATATATATATATATATATATATATATATATATATATATATATATATATATATTTGGAGAGGTGGGCTCTCGCTTTCGCCCTAGACTTTTTGTCTTTTATTTCCTCTCTTTTCTCTTCTTTTTTTTTTTGAGATGTGGGCTCTACTCGCCCTCGGACACTTGTCCATTTTTCATCTCATTTTTTTTTTAGCATAGCCCAAAACATTTCTCTCCTTTTTTTTTTTTTTTTAAAGCATAGATTCCTGATGTCAAGTTTCTCTTTTTGGACGAAGTCATAGCAAATCCATTTGTACCATATCATATTCGCAACAACTTAGACTAGATATAGCATACGCAACCCACATGAATCGGGTTTTTTTTCGGGATGAGTTTTAGAATTAGCCACTAAACCCAAACTTTAGAGAACTTCGAATTATAAACTAGGCAATGGGCAAAGCATAAGACAGAGCAACTATTCATCATTTCAACAAGGGACTAAGACTAAACATTTTAATAGCTCATATATATAAGCATTAAGGCACAAAGAAGAGCTACTTATTTTATTTTTGGATTTTTTTTTTAGTTTTAGTTTTTTTTTTCGATGCAATGTTCTTTGAAATATAAACATGCTAAAATAAAAATAAAATTTGATGGAATTAAATATGCAATGCAATGATACTGTGGGGTCCTCCCCAAGCTATCACGGAGGCCTCTGGATCGGGGATCGAAGCCTTGGTACCTCATGCTTCCTCGCGTGCATGGTGAGTAGCCATGTTGGACTCCAATTGGGTCCATCTCTGCCGACTCTTTGCTCCCGATCCCCGCCGCCACCGTCACGGTGTTTTGCACATGGGAATTGAGCGTATGCTCAATGTTCCTAGTGCGGGACGCCGAGGTCTTTGTATTTGGATCCCGATAGCCTCCACCCCTTGTGGTGGCTGCCCGTGGCCGGACTTGTGGGGGCATATCACCTGGACTGTCGTCAAAATCAAACCCGTTGGCCCTCCATGCTTTCAGTATCTCCTTCAGGCCACTCGATGGTGCCGGTGTCTAAGGCGGCGGCTCCCACCTAGGATCATACCCGGGTATTACCCCCGGGCCTCCGGTGTAGAGGCGTGGCGTGGGCGTGGGCGTGAAGTAGGGCCCGTGGGAGGAGGATCCGACCGGGGTCTCCGACACCGCGTGAAGAACCGATGGGGGTATCTTTCCCGCGCAAGCTATCGCCAGCCTCGAGCTCAAATGTTAGTGCTCGGCTTTTTATACAACCGTAAGTCCGGTTAGGTAACCGAACTATAGTTGCATAGCCGGGAAAAGATGACCAAGCTCGCCGAGATGGTAAAACCTTAACTAAGTGCCCCCCGCACTAGCCGCACAACAAGTCCAAAGGTCCCCGGGTGTGGATATGTACTCTATTTGCTGATTTTCCAAAGCCCCAATCGCTTTTTTAGGCGTGTGATAAGAGATGTGCGGTGACAGAACAAAGAACTTTTGTGATAATATGTAAAAAGTTCCCGCACATCTCTACCACTCGGAGCTACCTTAACCTTGTGGACAACAAAGATAGAGTAATTTTAATTCAACCTCATTCACCCATCTAACCCCGTGTCTAGGAAACAAAGTCAACGAGATCCAGTGGTGGATAAATCTAAGTGATGGGTGCTGGATCTATGAGTGGCGAGGTTTGAAAGTACCGGTCTCATGTGCACCGGATATCTCCTCCCAAAAGTGGTTTCTAACAAAGCCGGGGAGAGCAGCATCTATGTTTATTGCACATCTATAATCAAAACCCGATGAACGAGCTAGGTCCGCCCATGTAACATGATAAAGTGTACCAAAGAGGCGGAAAGAAATTCCTAGCCGGTCCTCTACTAGTGTGCATAAAAATTGAATTGTTAGGAGGCGAGAACCTTCCTCCTCGAGAGGGGAATGTCCCGCCACCCGACCGCTTTCTCCAAAGGATAGGGAGTTCATCGTCCATACCTGTCTGATCGAGGAGGTCGGGGTCGATTCGGGCGTGTGTTGGAACACACGATCCTTGAGTAGGAGATATGCTTGCATCTCCCGTCCTTCACGAAGGTCGAGGTACGGTAGCGTTGGCTTCGTCGATTGTCGGGGAGCTTGAGCTTCTTCCTCCCCGACGGGTGCAGCATCTTCTTGCATGGGGAGCCTTCAAGATCGCCGGTTGAGGGTGGTGCTTGTGCTTGTATGCCGAGTCGTGTCTTGATGACCGCCTCAACCCACCGAGGATCTTCCCAGCTTTCTTCATGGCTATCGAAAAACGATTGAGCGAGACCTCGGGTGTGCAAGGGTTAGTTGAAAGTATGAACTTTCACACCCGCGATCTTGCTCAGGCATAATGCTTTTGGTGGAGAAAATGGAGTGTAGAACAAGCGGGAGAGAGTGTGAGAGTGAGAGAGAGTGAAAATGAGGGGTGTGTGCTCTCACACCGTGCTTTCGGGCTATTTATAGCCGAGCCAACCGCCGAGGGCGCCCACACAACGGCTAGGAGCCGCTGGTGAAGGCTGGGCCCCGGACGGGGCACCGGGGGCGCGGCCGCACTTTGGGTGCGCGCCCACGCCCCGAGGTCGCCGCTTCGCCTTTGGTCGGGCGTGCTCAACGGTCACTTAAAAGTTCGTGGTCATTTGTTTGCTCGCCCCGGTTCGACCGTTCTCCCTTTTTGAATTTTCTCCAAAAATTTTCAAATATAAATTTATTTTTAAATAGAAAAATTATTTTAAAAATATTTTTGTATATACTTTTTGTGTAGAAAATATTTTTCTTTATTTTTCATGAAAAGACTTATTTTATTTATAAAGATTTTTATTTTAGTTTTTCAAAATATTTTGTTAATAAAAATATTTTATGAAACACATAAATATATATATATATATATATTTATTTATTTATTTTTTATATATATACCTTTTTTTTTTTGAGCAGGGTTATTTATAGTCACTGTCTCGACTTTTCGCCGCTATCTTGGGAGGCACTCGCTCCGGGGTCTCGAGCCGGTCCTTCAACATTCCCACACCGTATTGATGACGATGATTCTTTGGGTGTGTTGTTGCTTGTACCCAATGAATGGGCACTTTACCGCCTTATCCTTGATATGGAAGACGATGAAGCCCTTCCCCGCACTAATGTCGCCTTTGGCCGTATAGAGAAATGGTCTCCCCGTGAGGAGAGACACGCCCTCTTTTGGGCCCATATCCGTGATCACAAAGTCTCAGGATGTACTCATCTTGAATTTTAATTAGCATGTCTTCCAAAATTCCCCGGGACCGTCTTGTTGTTTGATCGCGCCATTTGGAGGGGCAGGAGTAAGCGTTCCTCCATGGATTTTGTTGAAGGTGGCCTTGGACATCACGTTGATATCGGGTCCCCGTGTCACGTAATGCATTAGCGGTTGTGGGGGCCAATAGCACGGCCGATGATCGGACGCCCAGGGTCTCCCTTCTTGGTGATAAACGGCGAGTCCACGGGGATCTTCTTTAGCTTACATTGGGTTGATCGAGCCTCGAGATATCATATTGACGGACTCGTGTGGGACCTCGGGTTGCCCCGAATCCTTCCCGAGTCGTTAATCGCACTTGGGCGCAACCGGGCTAGCCGTGGTTCTATCATCTTGTTGAAGCCGAGTGGGTTCTTCACACGGTGATGTCAACCCTTCAAGCTTGTTATTCACACCCTCAAGGATCTTGTCTTGATGGCTCATATTTTTGGTGAGATTTTCGTTAATTTTTGCCCGGCCCAAGCATACGGGTCCTTCAATGATGGCTGACCGGGGTTATAATTGGAGTTGTACCCTCGTTGCCTTGGAATGGTGGCCCTGGATCTGGTTGTTCCGTACTCGCCTATTTGTGGTTGGCGATACAGATTCCGTTGTTGATGAAGGTAGCTTCTTCACGGGTCTCGGGGCAATTATCCCCCGAGTGGCCAACTTCACCACACGCCTCACGGTCATGTGAGCGTCGCGGGTGTAGACCGGGCGCCGCCGGGCAAGAGCATCCGTCTTTGCCGCGCTCCTCCGGTCTTTTCAGCAGAAGATCCATTTTGCGGCAAGCATATCCGCCTCCCTTCACGGTATGCATGCCTTTTTTATGTTTTGCCAGTGGCTCGTCTTCGCCCCAGCTACGATTTGCCACCATTTTGTCGATCGTATCGTTGCACGATCGATGGTGAGCGATAAGAATGCGCCACCGGCAGCCGGCGTCAAGGTGCCCTTTTGATATGGCCGTAAGACCATTGTAGAGGTTACCGAGCACCAGCCAATTCTCTCCATCCCGTGGTGCGGGCATGCCGTAATGTATTCTTGCGACCTCTTCCACGCCTCGGGATGGGTTCCATTGATGTCGGGCCGGAAATTGGCAATCCTCCCCTCGGGGCATTGGTTTTGCCCATAGGGAAGAACTTAGCGAGGAACGCCCGCGAGCACTTGGCCCACGTCTTCGACGACTTCCTTGTCCTTGTAGAACCATCGTTTCGCCTTCCCCACGAGGGAGAAGGGAAAGCACGGAGCCCGATGACGTCTGGCTGCGACATCTTTGATGGCGATAGTATCGCACGGCTCAACGAAGTGTTGGAGATGTGCGTTCGGCCCTCACTAGGCAGTCCACGGAATGGGCGGCCTCGCACCATGGTGATCAGCCCAAAGACGAAGCTTTTTTTTGTCCGCCACGTTCACCGTCGGCCCGGGGCACGTTGGTGGCGGCGGGGAGTTGAGAAATCGTGCAGCGACTACTCCGGGCCATGGCTTGAGTTTCGTTGGTGCGGGGGATGTCGGTCTCGACCGGTCGGGGTTCCGGCCGAAGAAGAAGCGGCACGAGACCGGTTCTTCCTTAGGAGTGCCTCCGGATCGGAGATGAAGTTTCCTGCCAGGAGGAAACCCCGACATACACTATCCCGTTTTCATCCACAACAGGAGAAAACATAAAAAATTAGCCTGTATGAGCAAATGGTATCCACGCACACAGTTCATATTCATAGCCGCCTATTTATTATATTTTTTTTCACAATGCCTTCCCAAGAACGGCGCCTTTAAATGCTTGTTGGCATTTCTTAACGCAATCAAAGGAAACAGTATAAAACTCATCCCCAATAAAAGCGTCGAAATGCACCGCCGACATTCCCCAAGAAACCACCATGTCGGTGATCCGTAAGGGATGGGCCAACGGATAGATCTTGCCATTTTAGATATTCATCCGCAGCGCACGGATCTATCATTGTAGCATTTCACCCGGAAGTATTCAGGTATCGTTATTTATATTTTCCCAAAGGAAGGCATGTGATTAATAAATTAGCATGGCATCCGAATAGAGGAACATGTGTTTGCTTAGACCATGTTGTTCATAACAGGGGTAAGCAATAACGGTTCATGGATAGTGTGACACACACTTAAGAATCCACCAAAGAAAAGGATAAAGAAAATAGATAACTAATAAATGAATAAATGAATAACCTAATGGAGTAATTCTAATGTATCTAGTTATGGCCATACAAATGAATAGTTAGGATCATATGCAAACCGATTTAATCGTGGTTAGGTCTAGGATAACGGGAGACTCCCCTGGATACCATACGCCCGATAGGGAAGCATTTACGAACTCCTACAAAGACAGCGTAACGTGGGGGATTTCAAGGGGCGGTCAAGGCTTGTCACGACCAAGCCGCCTATCCCCTCAACCGTGGCATGCACTCATATCCGCAGGTGTCGTAGAATACCCGAGCACCATGCCCGCATATTAGAGCACTACTCTTGTCCCCCAGATCCCCACTCGTCGAATGGACGGACTAGAACAAGAGCAAACCCGAAGGAACAACGAACCGATATCCCACCTCTAATCAAGTTAGGCATATGATGATCGATGAAGAAATGTGATAAACATGTCAAGATTATGATATGTAAACTATATGCTAGTTCATATACCAACACAAGAACATGAACAAAACTATACTCTAGTTCATAAGTTAGGCCAAGCACATAGATATAAGACTTGCAAATAGAAGAATGCTCCATAGAGTAGATGTATTACCAAAGCACTTTCTTCTAGGAGACAAGCCCCTCCTTGTAGCTCTTCTACTCCAAGTGTTAACTAAGAAAGAATAAAGAAGAAGAAAGAAGAAGAAGAAAGAAGAAGTAGAAGAAGAGAGAGAGGTAGGGGTAGTAGAGAGAGAGATTGCCGGTTTGCGGACTCCAAGTGGTGTGTGTTGAGAGAGAGGGAGAGAGGGGGGGCCTACTTATACACTTGGAGGAGGGGCCTAAGTGCTAATTTACACCAAAACCGACCACGGTAAACCTTCCTTGTATGCGCAAAACCGACCAACTAAGGGCGGGAAACCCCGCTTGGAAGGTGCACGAACCGGCCACCCCGAGGTCGGGCCGAAAACCGCCTCGTGGAGGGTGCGGCCGCACAGGTGGTGCGCGCCAAGCACACCGGCTCCTGGGCTGGCCCGGTCTCGTGGGGTGTCGTCTTTCGCCCGAAGTTGTAGGCCGGGCTTTGCTCGCCCGTGATTTGATGTTTTGGGTCGATTTGCTCTTGGGCTTGATTTTGCAATAATGCGCTTTCAGGAAGGCGTACTTTGGTCGATTTTTCCACTTGCTTTTACTATAAATCCGCAAAATAAAATACAAGACACTACAAGTGGAATTTATTAGTGATAAATGCATATGAGTATAAAAGGTTTAATTTTACTCCCTTTATGGTAGTAAGTTGACGGAAAAAAATATGTCGTTGGTTACCGTCAACAACCGGGCGCCCTCAAGCTTGCCGAGCAAAGACCTTCAAGACCGCCACTCCGGTGGGGATCACGCCGCCCAGCCAGTAGCGAGAGGTGGGTGCATCTTGTGGTCCATTCTTCATTGGTAATTTTGACGAGCGGAGGGAGACGGCCCGCCGAGGATGGGCTCGTCAAGCGGCAGGGTGACCGCCGGCGGGGAAGGCTTGGCCGAGAAGCCATAGGAGGCACGACGGTCGCCGGTGTGCTCCCCAAAGTGATCCTCGGTGTCGACGACTAGTGAGTCCGGTGTCTGGTTGGGAATAGATGCAGCGGGCAGCACCGGTGTGGTCTATGTGCCAGCATCTCCCAAATCCTCCCCACAAAGCGGACACCAAGCTGGGGGAAGGATCTTACGCACGTTCTCCCCGCCTAGAGGACGGCGCAAAGCATCCCAAAACGCTTCATGGAACCTCACGGCGATCGTAGGGTCTGGGGTAGACACCATATCCTCACGCCGCTTGGCCCACTTGTTCACTAGGACACGACGCTCCTGCTTTTCCGGTCGAAGATCGCGAAGGGGAGATTTGGTGGCCAGCCGGTTGCTGCAACACGGGACCCAGTCATTCTCAACAACCCTTCACCTTCGCTTGCGAGGTGGGACCTTGGGAGGTTCCTCCAACGGCAACGCCAATGAGTCAATGAAGGCTGGTACCGGCCGCTAAAGGCGCGGAGCGCGGAGGCCGGGCGGCATGGGTGGGGCAGCCGAAGGAGGCGTGCGAGGAGCCACAGAGCTCACCCCTGCCGCCCAAGGCACGCCCGCGCCTATGGGGCTGGACCGAGCCAAGCATGGCGGTGATGGACAGGTGGATGCCGCGCGCCCCGGGCCTCGGGACACACCTCCGATACGGTCCGGGGTTACGGCAAACCCCTACCCCGCAAGCATGGGGCTGAGCTGGGCGGCGCGATGTGGCGAGCGGGTATGCCAAAGATCGCAGGAACGCCCGGCCTCCGCCCGGCCGCTGAGCGACCATACGCAGTGGCGACGGTGGCTCCGACTGCACCGCCAGAGATAGCACCGTGGTGGACGGCTGCGCAACGAGGGAGGCCACAAGCTCATCAAGCATTAGGTCCACCGAGCCGGGGCATCACAACCACCCTCGGCACAAGCGAGCGGGTCCGAAGAGGTAGTGTGTTTTTGTCGCCAGAGCCAGCAGCCACAGCGATCATGCTTAATGACGATGAGCTCGCGGGCCGAGTCTCCAAAGATCAACTTGAGGAAAGTGGAGGCCACACGAATCCTCTCGCTAGCCCCGGTGCCCACGCAAGCCTAACATAAGAGGAAGGCGGTGTAGGCGCAGGGGCAACGACGCCCCCATGCCGCAAGGTAGGCTCCTCCCGCGGAGGTGGCGAGATGGGGTCGGCCGACGAACAGCGCCGGCGCCCGCTGCTCCAGTCGCGCGGGCTCGGTGGCCAACGCCCGCAGAGAGGAAATGGAATGTCCGAGGGAGGGAGGGAGGGAGGGAGGGAGATGGCACGCCCACCCAAGTTCGTTGACAATCGGAACTCTAGTCACCATATTTTTTTTTTTTTGAGAATTACAGAGTACAACGAAGACGCTCACAACACGCACGCACGCTCACCCCTATGAACACACGTACATATATTTTCTCTCAAATAAAATAATGATGTTGTCTTATTATCTCAGGTATTGCTAGGGATAGACAATATTATCCTATAAGATTGTAAATCTACCATTGTATAACTAACTAGCCCAGACCGAGACGGCGAGCATCGCAAGTAGCACAAACATTGCCAGGGAATAGGCTACAAATAAATATGTTTTTAAGCAGACACTGCAGCGCGCTGAGTGTGTGCTTCAACTTATCAGGCCCTTGCAATCGCTACCAACTGTTTTCCAACATTTCTCCCGGAGAACAACCCTATTAGAGCGGATGGTGCTCTATCAATGCCCTCCACAACATCCTCCACGACGGCAACCTTCCCTCCTTGATGTACCCAGCCATCTCCTCTTCGAACCTCGAGTACACATGGAAGTAGTCAAACACCCTGAACCCCTCCACCCTGATGGCCTTCGGGACGATGCAGTACAGGTTGCGCAGGCCGTCTGGCTCCTCCAAGTTGTACTGCGAGATCATCCCGCAGACCGACCCTGCCGCCGAGGCGCATGTGCAGCAGCGCGGCGTCCAGCATCGCGCCGCCCACGTTGTCGAAGTAGATGTCGATGCCGTCGGGGAGGCACCGCTTCAGCGCGGCGCCGAGGTCGGGCTCTGACTTGTAGTTGAACGCGTCATCGAAGCCGAACTTGGTCTTGAGGAGGCTGACCTTCTCGTCGGAGCCAGCGCTGCCGACCACGTAGCAACCGGAAATCTTTGCGAGCTGCCCGACGATCTGCCCGACGGCGCCCGTCGCTGCTGAGACAAAGACGAAGTCGCCTTTCTTCGGCCTGCCAACCTGGGTAAACCCAGCGTAGGCAGTGAGCCCCGTTATGCCTGCACGGTTGATCGTGGTAGTTCCACAATGGCATCGTCAGTCCGTTACCCGTAGACGTTGACAGGAAAATGATGGAGAATAATTGGAGAACAAAACAAAAAGTATGTGGTCATGTGCACGAACGCTGACCAAGAACGCCTGTGTAGTAGGATAGCGGCAGCTCTGTGTGGTTGATCTTTTCAGGGATTCCGGCTCGGTGACGAGTGTGTACTCCTCCCATCCACTTATACCCCACACAAGGTCGCCGGGGTTGAACTCTGCGCGTGTTGAGTCGATCACCTTGCCCACACCGAAATTTTCCAAGGCCTGATTAATGAATCATATGTCACACACATTTATTCAACTCTGATTCAAATTACTGCTCCAATGACATTCAGGGCTTAGCACATGCGAAAATTGATAGGAAAGCATGCAGGCGGGCACATCATCCAGTGTCAATCATCTCCATAAATGATCTAGTGGTCTTCAGAAAATGCATGCCTTTGGAAATCATTCATTAACAGAGGCGATTGGCTAGGATCTCCATCTCTATAAATTGATCTTCAGAACTGGACACGGGACATCTTAAGATATCTATTTCTAAATTCCATATTAATACAGACGGCCATTCTAAGTCTCAGTATCTAAAAATCATTTTTGTTGTCCTAAGATGATTGTCTCTAAAAATAGTTTCTACCAAAATAATTAATAATTTTTCAGTACTTGCTCGTATGGAGACAAACCTTATAAAATTCTAGATGTTAATACGATCTGTACCAAAGTTATACTTATCAATGTAATCTAAAACTTTATAGTTAATTTTATTGAAATTCAAAATTTTAAAATTTTACATGACCTCAAATGGTCGTATATATAGTTAATACCAAAGTTGTAATGGCCAACCTAATTAACCTATATATTTGTTCTTGATAAGTTTTTTATTTGAACTTATTTGGTGTCTCAAATATTTCTTTTAAATTTACACATTTGAGATTCAATTATTTGAATTTTCGAGCAATCTCCAGTAGAGACACATCCTATGTACTTCAGTAGTAATTAAAGTTGTGTAGTGCTTGACAAGATTAAAATCTTTGTAGTAGTTGATCTTTTTTTTTGTTTGAGTTCATTTAGTGGCTAAAATATTCATTATAATATCACAAAATGTTAATATAAAAAAAGATTGGGTCCCGATCTAATCATAAATTAAATGTTATCGCTGAGCACTAGATCGCATATTTGCAGTGCTAGTTGTAGTGAATTTCCATGCTTACCTCTCCAATCACAAAGTCCAAGGCAGGTTCCGTGGCGCCGCCATCATCGTGCTTGGTCATGCGGCTACGCATCCATGGGTCGCAGGACAAGTAGAGGTTCTTGATCAGCACAGCAGTGAGCCCCGCTGGTACATGCAGCGCGATAGTGTCCACCTTGATCTCCATATCCTCTTCGGTGGGGAAACCGGTGACGTGCCTTCTAAGCACCACTTTCTTGTTCTGCACCAGTACCTCCTTCTCACTTCTGCCAGCCATTCGATCTATCAAATAGATGGCTACTAGACACTGCCAACTGCGACATCTCTGTGTGGCCTCCTCATACGGTTTTATAAGGCATCTGGTTCAGCTTCGCATTGCCCAAGTCCTGGCGATGGGTTTTCAAATTGTACGTAAGTATATGCGTAATCCATGACACCGCGCCAGGTCTTGTGAGGGAGATAAGCATGGACAATCAGGAGTGTAGTGGAATTTGTTGGTAGTGTACTATAGTATATGTGATCCTCTGTGTGAACTGATCGCGACTGATGGCTGCGCTGACTCTACATCTGCACCTGCTAGCAGCCTGTTATGGTTTTGTAAATTGTAAGTATGCGTAATCCATGACACCTTGTCTTATTACTTTCATGTTGTTGTGAGGAAAATAAAGGCTGGAAATAAAGTAATGTAGTGAAATATATGTTGGTAGTGAACTGATGGCGACTGGCTGCTGACTCTACAGCAGCAGACTTTTCATCGAGTGTAGCAGCCCGTATACAACATCAGTAGTATAGCTAGAGCAGTGTGTGGCGCCATTTCGTCGACAGCATGCAGCAGCCTGCGGCACAAGTGCATTCTTACGGAAACAATATAAACGAGGAAAGGAGCAGGCTTGACTCAGACTTTAGTTAGCGTAGCTTAGTAATGTTGGGGTTAGTCCCACATCGATAATCGATGGTGGAGAGCACAACATATAAGGTGGGGTAGTCCTCACCCATAAGGCTAGTTTTTTAGGTTGTATAGGCCCAAGGCATGTGTATGTTGTGGCTCGGTGGGCCTGTGGGGAGTGGCATCGGCAGATGGGCCGGACCAGCTCCAAGAAACCTAGAGGCACCCCGATGGGCGGACCCGGTTCCAACAATGGTTATGGGCCTGCACCACGCTCCCGCTGCGTGAACCCAATAAAAATCTTGGTAGATCACACACCGACGAAGCCCATTACAAATGGGAGGCCGTCGGTGGGACGGCCCGCTATGAGCGGGGGGGCGTCATTGACCGACGCCTTGGCCACACAAAGGTGTGAGCCGACAAGAGTCGGGTCCGATGTGTGACTACTGGGGGAGATTGTTGGGGTTAGTCCCACATCGAATGGTCGATGGTGGGGGAGCACAACATATAAGGTGGGGCAGTTCTCACCCATAAGGCTAGTCTTTTGTCTTTTTGGGTTGTGTAGGCCCAAGACCCGTGTATGTTGTGGCTCGGTGGGCTTTGTGGGGAGTGGCACCGGCAGATGGGGCGGACCAGCTCCAAAGAACCTAGAGGCACCGGCCGATGGGCGGAACCGGTTCCAACAAGTGGCGAATTATCTTTGGAACCAACATCTACCATTTGAACCTTCCTTCTTTTTATATGAGAAATTCATTTTCAATAATAATATGGAATTGGATGGAATGGACCACTGATGTTAGGAAAAACACAGCTAGTATTGCTCTCTGCGTGCGGGCGACGTGGGATAGCATATGGAGGCGCTAGGGTTAGGGCAGCTGAGGGCAACCGAGCGTTCATGACGGTTCAAGCGGTTGTTGTGGAACCGCGAGAATCGGCTGATGACGAGAGCCAACTCATCGTCCCCAAGGCACTCCAACCGCTCCTCTTTCACAGTCACCAAAGAAGGCAAGGCAAATGAGTTATCCGAGACAAGAGCAACGTTCGGGCGCGGATTGGTTTTTGAGCTTCACTGTATCCGGGACTCGATCTCGGAGGACTTGAGCTTGCTATAAAGCACGTTGGGTGTGATGGTGTTGTAGTTGGCGGACTCCATATCGCGGACACCTTCGGATCCCACACCTTCCGATCCAAGGCGTACAAGAGCCGCATCGCCTTCTCATGGTAATCAAACCTCTCCGAAGGCTAGTTCGCCCGTAGCTTGTTGCACTGAAACCTAGCAAAGAGGGAATCGATGGACTCGCCATCAAGTTGGATTAGATTGTTGTACTCTCTCTTGAAGGTCTCATATATGCAGGCCTTGACGTGTGGGGTTGCCTCGTGGTAGCTCTCAAGTGTCCTCCACAGCTCACGAGCGGTCTCACAAGTGGCTCGGTTGTTGGCATTGTGTTGGTTGATTTGTTCCTCACCCACTCGAGCGGCTAGCACTTGTTAGTTCTCATCCTCAACAATCTTCCACACTCTCCAATCCATTCCCATAAGGTGTGCTTGCATCTTAATCTTATAATAGGAATAGTTGGTGCCATCGAACTCGAAGGTTTGCCAAAATGACCAAAACCACAATCCATGTCGCCTTCTTGCGGATCATGGTCCAATTAGGGTGGAAGTGATCCTACTTGTGCTCGATACCAATTGAAGGACGAAAAAAAGGCAACTAGAGGGGGTGAATTGAAGCATCAAGATTTTCTTTCAAAAACTTGAACTTGTAGCTCTCACGCCTCCTCAAACTCAAACCAACCAAACCACATATGATCACGACCTAGATTGCTAGGTGGATGCCCTAGAAGATGTTCTAGAGACGCAAAATGAGATCAACCGAAAAAACCCCAAAGCAATTGACCAAAGAGTTGGACTAAAACAACACCAAGACACCAAACGTAGACTTATACCGGACTTGCGGTATGAATATCGGACTTGTTCGGTATTCAGCGGCACACCAGCGTATAACCGGACTTGTCCGGTATGGATATCGGATATGTCCAAGATTCAAGAACACAACGTATTTGTTTGAGAAAAAGTGAAGACCCCAACAAATGGTGTCATAAATTCGTGAGATTTTATACACATCTTCAAGACACCAAAAGAAAGATCTCCACCAAATTTGAGCTCAAAACACAAAGTTCAAACATATCGGACATGTCCGGTATTCATATAGGACATGTCTAGTATTTATATCGGATATGTCCGGTATTTTCGAGCTGTGTAGAGAAAGCTCACCAAGAACACCAAATCGATCCGAACCCGATCAAAACTCCATTCGAAGAGAAAAATCTGAACCTTACCAAGTGAATCGACGACAAAATCAGATCACAAAATAAAAAACAAACTTTTGAAGCATGAACACAAAATCCGTCCAAATCAAGTGGTTTCAATCCAATTCCTCCGGTGAAACACTTAGTTACTTGGTTGTCATCGGATTGTAGCAACAAGAATCATCCAAAACGGTCCACAAACAAGCAAATTGAGATCAAGAGAAGATGAACACTAAGAACACAAAAAGAGCTCAATCAGCTTGCCATGAACAAAAATCGAGAGACAAAGCCAAGAGGGCATCCGCACCTACTCGGATCACTGCGAAAAGTTTTACAGTTGACCTCTCACACTCAAAAAAACTAGAGACTGGAAAACCCTAGCAATGAAAAACTAAAACTAGAGAGGCAAGTCCGGAGGAAGGGACTGCCTTGACATGTATAGCCCAAGTCCTAGTGATCAACTACCCCTAGGGATGCAATTGTTGAAACCACTTAGCCGGGGGCATAATGGTCGGATTAGGATATCTTCGGATCTAACGACCACTGCGCCTTCTCACCGGTAGCTTCGACCCGACGCGAACTCCACAATATAGACACGTGTTATCCTTTTCGTCCCTTTGGAACATCCGTCCAGGGTTTTGAGGCTCAAACACGCAAAACTCCGCCACCGATAGTTTTGAGGCCCAAACCACCAAACCTGCGCCCATGGTTTTGAGTCCCAAACCACAAAACCGGCAACTAGTGGTTTTGAGGTCCAAACCACCAAACCTACGACGCATGCCACCGGTCTTGGCTGCGCTGAGTCGCCAAGTCATCCGAGCCGCCCGCTTCGCCATCCTGACCCAATCGACATGGTCCCGCCGTGTCCTCTTGCATTGTCGATGTCCCAGATGTCAGCCACTATGGCTAGTCACCCAGCGATCCGGTCTCTCGGTCCAAGCCTCATGTCCATCCTTCACCTCCACAGTCCCTCCGCCCGACACGTCCTCCTTGGCACCTTCACCTCATCGTCACTACCATCTCTCGAGCTCCACACCTGCACAACCACGAACTAAGAGATACGTCTTTGACACAGTCCACGTGTGCCGATGAACGTAGCCAAAGCATAAAGAATAAAGGAAAATAGAAGTAAAATGTTGACTATTGACAACCACTCAATCACACGACTAAACACATTTGACCTTATTCAACCATATGTTCGCAAGGGTATCATGGCGGTGGAGCTATAGGAGGAGGTGGAGGCGCGGGAGGGGGGGGGGGTGTCGCAGAGAACTAGGCCGCTGCGTGTGCAATGCATTGGGGCTTGATCGAAGCTCCACGGCCCTAGCACACCAGGTTGGGGGGTGAGGACGACAGTTGGCCGCGTCGAGGAGGAAGAACGCTATGTGTTAGGCAAACGCACCCACAACCGCATCCTATATTTTTTATATTATATTGTATTAGTGTTAATTTGGACAGAGGGCATATTAGTTTTTTATTTTTTGCCACGTCCACAGAGTTACGTGTCGACTGAGATAAATGAAGCATATTCAACATTCTCCATTGCTACGTGTACAGCTGTACGCAAATGTCGTGTGGCGCAGAGGACTCACGTAGGCAATGGATGGTTTACTTTCAGCCGATAGCGATTTTAAATTTTTATTTGTATAAGTACTGCCGTCGTCGGCATGCTTGAAAATAGTGGCTGTTTGGTTGAGGTACTTTTTAGTTTTTGGGACTGAAAAAATTCTCTTTTAGTTCCTACCAAACCAAACAGGGAGAGTCTTTTTGAGACTTTTCCCTAATTAGTCCCTAAAAAGACTCTCTCGGAGGGTATGCCTAGGAACCAAACAGCCCCATAATCTTCTGTTTCAAGTTGCTCAATCAATATAGGCTGCCCGCCGGCTTCTGAACATGGTATGCGCTAGCTCTTTTTGTTCATGCTAGCACTTAATTTTGGTACAATCTGGCCACGTTTATCTGATTGTTATTAGCGGCTTCTTTGTTATTAGCGGCAACACCTCCTTGGATTAGTAGTAGCATCAGTTCATTGGAGCGCAGAAGGCCGTGATCGATGGACAGCCGGCTCCTCAAAGCAGCCGTAAGTGGTGATGCCGCAGAAATGGAGGACCTGGCCCTCCATGTCCCGGGCGTGCTGCTTGGAACAACGCCACAAGGAAACACGTGCCTCCACATAGCCTCCATACATGGCCACCAGGGGTTCTGTGCGGAGGCCCAGGCTCTGGAGCTGTCCCTCCTCTCAGCAGTCAACTTGGACGGCGAGACCCCTCTGCTCGCCGCCGTGGCAAGGGGACATGCATCTTTAGCTTCTGTTTTACTCAGGTGCTGCCGCGACCAACAGCTGAGGGAGACGATCCTGAAGCAAGACAAGCGTGGATGCAACTCGTTGCACCATGCCATCCGCAGTGGACAAAAGGAACTCGCACTGGAGCTCATCCAAGCAGAGCCTGCCCTGTCGCAGGCTGTGAACCAATACAGCGAGTCACCCATGTTCGTCGCGGTGATGAGAAACTACGAGGATGTCTTCGATAATTTGTTGGAGATTCCTGATTCTGCTCATGCTGGAGTCCATGGCTGGAATGCCCTGCATGCTGCAGTGAGAAGCGGAAATTCAAGTAAGTGTGCCATGCTAAATATATGGAAAACTAAACTAAATTCTATACAAAGAGAGCAACATATTTTTTTTACCATATGTTCGTTAATATACATTTGTCATTAATCAATGGCTGCTGACCGTCCTTGCTGCCTTGATTTTTAGCAATGGCGGGAAAGATTATGGAGATACGTCCTGCGCTGGCCAGAGAAGTAAACAAGGATGGCAGCACTCCAATGCACCTGGCTGCACTTTGGGACAAGATTGACGTGCTAAGAGTACTGTTGGAACATGATCGGTCTTTAGGGTATGTATTCACCTCGGACTCCGAGTGTGCCCCTCTCCTTGCTTCTGCTGCATTTAGAGGCCATGTTGGTGTTGCCCGAGAGCTTCTTAAACATTGTCCAGACGCACCGCTTGTTCAATCAAATGGATGGACGACATGTCTGCACGTAGCTGTGTGGGGAGAACACATGGAGTTCGTAGATTTTGTCCTGGGTTTGCCACAATTTGCTAGCCTCATTAACATGCACAATTCAGAAGGCTATACTGCTCTGCACCTTGCAGTCCTTAAGTGCAATCCCAAGATGGTCGCTGCTTTACTGCTTCACCCAGACATAGACGTCACAGTGCTTAACAATGGTGGAAACTCAGCAATCTGGCAATTACATCTTGCCACCGATCATTCCAAGACATTAAACTGGGTACGTCGTATGTTTTCATAAATAAGTACAACTTTATTTACTCCACAATTATCAGTACTGATGCCAATCTTCTGCGCACGCATGCATCAATCCATCTTCCTTAATTACCTGAAACATCTGATTTAGATTATCATCGTCATGAAGCTCCTTCCACATCTTTCTTTGTGCAGAATGAAATTTCCATGCTTATGTTGAAAGCTGATCCTCAAGCTGCAACAGATATTTATAATCTCCGTAGGCAAGCACATGATGCAATGACAAACACAACAAGGAAGGATATCAAGTCACTGACTCAAACATATACAGGCAATACTTCCCTGGTGGCTATTCTCATGGCCACCATTACCTTTGCTGCTGCTTTCACTTTGCCAGGCGGATATAGCTCTGACTCTGGAACCGAGGGGCTTCCCATAATGGCAAGAAAGTTTGCGTTTAAGGCATTCTTGATCTCTCGACACCTTGGCAATGTGCTCCTCACTTGTTGTTGCCTTCGTATGCATTATAGCCAGGTGGGAGGATCTTGAGTTTCTGCTTCACTACAGGTCTTTTACAAAGAAGCTTATGTGGTTTGCATACATGGCAACCACCATAGCATTTGCCACTGGCTTGTACACTGTCCTAGCTCCTCGTCTCCTTTGGCTTGCTATTGTAGTCTGTGTTCTAACGGCTTTACTCCCCTTTCTTACTAAGCTTCTTGGCGAATGGCCCATCTTGAGACTAAGATTTCGGTTGGGTCAGACTTTCAAGTCAGAGCTCCTCGATATGGTCTAGCTTCATCACCTTTGCTATTGGTTCCAGCCGCTTCCATGTTTGTGTGTTGGAAACATAAGGAAACTGGGTATGTTGCAATGTTGGACAAACAACACTGTTGTTTGGGTCGTTTGGATTCGCTGTAATAAAGTGAGAATTATATATGTAACTTGAACACATAATATTTCAAGCCCGTGTCGATAAGTGATATTGTTTTATTTCTAGTTGGTTATTCTGCAACTCTGCTACTTTGTTTGATCAGAAATATGCATGTTGGGTTCGGGTTTGCAGCAAAACTTATGAGGTTTTATATTTGCAGTCGTAGACAGGACAGAAAGTGCCGGCCGTTGCAAGAAGAAATATGCTGATATCCTGATAGAGATAGTGTGGGAACAAAGAGAGAAAGGAGAGAGATCTGATAAGTGGTCCTATTGTCACTTGTTATCCATGTCACCAGGCCAATTCACTGTTAAACTAGATCAATGGCCGTTTTTATAGTCGAATTACCAAACAATTCTTGTTTTCACGTTCAAGGGTTGAAATCAAACGAAAGTGATAGTTGCATGGCCAAAATTGGATTTCTACCTAGTTTGGAGTCCTTTTCCTATTGTTTAATTAATTAATTATACTCTTGTACGTAGCAAAAAATGCATTTTGGGTCTGGAGTTAATGGGGCCATGAGGCAGCCGGTACTTGGCCGGCGAATAGGCTGTGGTATTTATGGTTGTGCAGGCCGTGTATAGTGCAGCCCGGGTCAGCTGGGGAGATGGAGGACTCAGCAGCAACAGAACCGCAGCCTACCTGCTGTAGGTGTGAGGCTCGGCATTTTTTTTTTGGCCTTTTCTTAAGTTTTTTTTTTTCAAATACACCACTGGCAGTACCTTTTTGTCAGCGCCATGGGTCACAGCGCCGAGTATAATGTCTCGGTGCCACCACCCATGGAGGACTCAACATCAACAGTTATCGTCCGGCATATGATTTGGCATGGCAGGGGGTCGGTGTTGTGGATCAGGGCGCCGAACTCAGTGCCGTGATCTGTGGCGCCGAGGTCGGTGTCGTGATCTATGACGCCGGCCCCTGCCACATCACTAACTGACCGTTCCCACAATGTGAACTTCGGCGCCATGACCAATGGAGCCAAGGAAAAGTTCTATATTCTAAAAGCATCTATCTTCTCAAACTCCACTTGATATTCCTCAACCGATCCAGATTGCCTCAATTCCTCGAATCTCTGAAGCAATAGCTAGTACCAGTTCTTGTCAAACTTTGTCATTACCAATTCACAGTGATGTTCCCATTCAACCAGCCGCCCTTTCCACTGAATGGTTTGCAGCCAGGCCTTCGCCTTCCCCGTGAAATCTTCAAAGTTGGATGAACCGAGTGCACCTCGAAGAACATCTCACAATCCTCATGCCATGCAAAAATCTCCATGAAACTTAGGAAACTCCAACTTCAAAAACAGCGGATTGTGAAAATGGGAAGAATGCTTAGAATGAGCAGGATTAAGATTGGGAATGAAATTTGTACCCTGTGGGATGTCCTGTGGCTGGTGTCCTAAGACTACGCGTCAGTGCTCACCGTGGCCCTTGGCCCGCTCCCCGTCCAACACAGGTGAGCACATGGATGAACTTGGAGCCGTATTGAGGTCGGCAACCTTCAACTCTGGGGCAACCGGAAGTGGTGGCTGCATTGCTAGTGGGTTCTTCAAGCACTCCTCCAAAGAGTCCACGCTAGTCGTTTGCCTGACATAGCTTCTTAGTCACCTCATCCAGCGTCCTCATCGTGCCGTGCGCCTCTTAGCGCAATTCGTCGAATACGCTATCGGCGGTTGCCTGCTAGGAGACGATGGCGTCAAGTGAGTCCATCATCCCGCACAGTATCGTCTACAGACCGGCCAACGTCTTCATCACTTGACCCATCTGGATGGCCACCTCCTCCATCGAGCTCACTGTATCCTGCTGGAACTTCAAGGGACCCTGCATCGGCGCTAGCCTCGCAATCCGCCGCACACCTTGCTTCCTAACTCGCCTTCTTCATTGCCGCGCTCAACCTCGGCTCGGCAAGGGAATGCCAACGGGGATTACGAACGCACCGAATTAATCGAGGGAGCTGATACCAATTGTCATGATCTCGCGAGAGATTGGGCGGATAACTAGAGGGAATAGCGACGGGAAAGAGCAGAGAGTTGAGTCGGGGAGAAGCATCAATAGCCGAGGACAGGGAATGAATTGTATTCTGGCAAAGATTCAGGTTCAATGTTGATAATTTCTTCCTATTACAAGGCACCTTATATACACCGTAACCTGACAACACGCAGTGACTCACACGAAACGCCTCAGCTGGTCGAGCGATTTGCTGCCTCTAGAGCTCACCCCATCCTGTCGCTCCACGCCGGTGCTGATGGGGCTGTTGCCGGACGCCCAACAGTACGCTCTGCTTCTGTAGTCTTCAGTATACGGTTCTTGACACCTTGGTCCTAAACAAAGCCAACGTTGTCACATTAACGAGCTGACTTTGATCCATTAACGTACGGGCGAGTGTACTAATTAATATGTGACCTTAGCTTACAAGAAAGAGTTCACATTATCATGCGTATTTTTCTATCTAGCTAGGATGTAATCGGTGATGAATCACAAGTTTACTCGATCGGTGCTCCATTTTATTACAATGTGTTCGATTAAGTCCTATATAAAAGAAAATATTTTCTTTATCGGAACAACACTCGTGCACGTTGATCAAACGTGGGACAGCTAGCGCGAATCAGTTTGATGGGGTCCTAAAGAAATTATGTTTTCATCCGATCCACAGCTCATGCACGCTAATCAAACTTAGGACAGCGCTAGTGGTAGCACGCGGTACGCGCTCAAGAAACTTGGGAGAGCGCTAGTGTAACAATCCGGATCAGATTGTTACTGGATAACTGGATTGGAGAGAATTCGAGGTAGGAAGCAGAGATTAAGTTGGGTTTGCGTTGGGCTCGCATTGGGCCGTATTGTAATTCTATTCTAGTTGTCGCTGCTAAGGCTTAGTGGGCTTGTGGTGGTGTGGCCCCAGTCGAGTGTGTGTGAGCAGGCGGATATAAGCCTGGAGAGTTTGACGGTGTGGACATCGATTTTGAACTCGCTTTCGTAACCATCTCAATACTATAGCTTCGTCTCGAATCCATCTCTTGCTTGCCTTTCATTTGCCTAACTCAGCCTCTTGAAGTAGGGCCAGGGCACTAGCTTTATCAACATCAGTAGGACGATGAAGCACCAAACTAGCTCGGATTTCTTCCCTGAGACCTGCCATGTACCGACTGACAAAATAGGTCTCATCATAACTGGCATTGTAGCACAACAGATTGTGTGCCCCTTGCTCGAATTCAGAGGTGCAATCATCCACAGACCCTTTCTGCACTAGAGACTCGAAGTGTTTGAGCACCAAGGGATACTGATCCTTATCGAACTTGACCATCACCTTCTGACATAACGTTTCCCAATCAGTAACCCGCCCATGACGCTCAACAATATGAAGCCAAGTCTTCGCCGCTCCCATGAAGTTCAACGCGGCGAAATGGGTCTTCAATGACGGATGCACCGCATACACCTCTAAATACATGACACAATGATCTCGCCATAAACACGGGTTGGATCCATCGAATTTAGGGAACTCTAATTTGGGAAAATGGGGCAGACGCAAAGTAGGATCTGCATATGAGTCGCAGACGCACACTGAGTCGAAGTGCTGCGGCGGGGTCCGTGGACACCCCCCCAGTTTTGCCACTCCGTTTGGCTGCGCCGTAGGTATCACCAGTGATGGAGATGACACTTTGCGGGCGCAACGTTGAGGTCGAGCCCCGATGTGGAGGCTGTCCGACCGGGGTGGGCACGATGGTCAAAGTAGAACTCAACTTAGCTCTTGGTCTAAACATGTATGTATGATACATTAAGCATAAAGTTCTATATGACAAGATCATAGTATTAAAAACTATATGCTAGTTCATATCCGAAGATCATATCATAAGAACTATAATCTAGTTCATAAGCATAACTATATTGATAAGTAAAGAACAAGAACAAGATGAAGAACATGACATTGATCAACATGAAGAACAATGAATTGATCATACCAAGTATCTCCAAAATGATCTTGATCTTCTATTACAACCTTGCCAAGCTCCTAATACTAACCAAAAAGTAAAATGATACATGTGGAGGGAGAAAGGCTCTTGTGTGGTGTGTGTGAATAATGGAGCCCTCTCCATCTATTTGTAGCCTAGGATTGTCGGTTTGGCGCAAGTAAATAAGGAAGCACCACCGGATACCACCTATGCAAGGCGGCATGTAACCGCCAGAGAAAGCTGGGTACGAGAGGCGGTTCTGTGGGGCCGGTCGGACCCGGGGTCCAGCTAGACCTGGGCTGGCTCCTCTCACCACCGCCTTTCGCGGGTAGGCTTGTGGGCTAGCCTAGACCATGGATGCGGGGGTGCTTCAGTCCATTTGTCTGTTTAAGTGGGTTTTCTCTATTCCCCTTTGATTGCGCATTTCTAGAATATGTGTTCTACTTTGCGCTTTGTTCTTTACCGTGCATTTCAACTTGATTCCGGTGTTTGTCCTACAAAACATGTTTTCTTGAGAAATGCTTGTTTTCCCGGATTTGTATAGAAATTGGCGGTATAAAATGGTCGATAACGACCGCCAACAGGAGCCTGGGTGCCTAGCACCTCTCCTTGGGCCCTTGCCACCCGTTTGTTCCGCCATGGGAAGCGTTGGGCGTGTGAAAGAATCCAAACAGAGCACCGATAGATATGTAGAAAATAGCACTAGTTTTATATTTTTCCAGTTTAACATAAACACCTTATGATTTTTAGATTAAACTAGATTTTTTATTTTAGAAATTAGAAAGACAATATTTGAAATTAGCTAGCCATAGAACAAAAATTAAGTGTGTTTAGTGACAGTATTTATTCCGACCCTATGTTGGACGCTAGTTTGGGCTGTGGTATAGTGTTCAGACAGATATGCAAGTGGGAGGTTGAAAATTGAAGCTTAGCCTTTACCACTACAGCTGAAATTTGAATCCGCAAAAAGCTCTTCAGTGTTGGAAGAGAAGGTCACAGATACCAATCTTGAGAATAGACAACACGGCTGGGATATATACTACGTAGTGCATCATTCACGCACACCAAATTGACGAATCAGTGTTGCTCATCATATGTTCTTTGCTTGTCCGAGTAACTGAGGCATCTTCTCTAGTGTTCTTGGTTCTATAAACAGATTTCAACAGGGAACACTTGTTGGCTACGTTGATCTAACACTTGTTGTTCCTCCTTGCATGCCTGCATCCATCTACATCTAACTGCTAACTGCCAAATTCTGGAAGCAGGTATGAAAATTTCCTTGTTTGATATACCTCACACGAATTCAAAACTTTCTTGGCCGAACAAACGGGCGGCAGGGCCGATTTAGTTCTTTCTTGTTGTTTCTCTATTTCTGACTTGTTCCATCAAACAATTTACTTGTATCTAGAGAAAAAGAGCACGATGATCGACAGCCGTCTCCTCGATGCCGCCGCGTCTGGTGATGCGGCAACGATGAAACACCTGGTCCTTCATGACCCAGCTGTGCTGCTCGCAACAACTCCACAGGGCAACACCTGCCTCCACATCACCGCCATGCATGGCCATGATGTATTCTGCATGGATGTCATGGCCCTGAATCGGTCCCTGCTCTCCACTGTCAACAATGACAGGAAGACTCCACTTGTCACAGCAGTGACAAGTGGTCGTAACAGTACCACTTTAGCTTCAACTTTTCTCAGGTGCTGCCGTGATCTCCATCTGAGCAAGGCAATCTTGATGCAAGACAAGCAAGGGAACAATGCACTGCACCACGCCATCCGAAGCGGCCACAGGGAACTTGCGCTGGAGCTGATTGCAGCGGAGCCTGCTTTGTCCAAAGCTGTGAACAAATACGATGAGTCACCTATGTGAGATTCATGATTCTGCTCATGGGGAGTCCAGGGCGACAATGCTCTTCATGCTGCCGTCAGAAATGGCCATTCAGGTGAGACCTGCCAACTATACCTTTTTTCCAAAAGGTTCTGGGGAATGCCAAAACAGGGCAATAAAAATGTTGTTTGATGTTTTTGGCCAAGCCTAATCTATGACCTAGAGAGAAAGGTTGTTACATGATCACTTACATAACTTAGTTAAAAAAATGATCATAGATACTAATCAGAGTCTCCAGATGCCAGCTATACTTCAATTCCTTAAGGGGTGTTTATGTAGATGATGTAGTTCTTTAGTTTCCATCAAATTGGGGCTTGATCCTCTGTATTGTGAAGAACGTGTAGTGGATTTGCCATTCAATGACTAATAGATCAATCTATCACTACTGCAAAAAAGTTTTTTACGAGGCAATCTCCCTGACTAACTGAGGTGGACATATTTAGAGGACGCCTCCGTAAATGTTCAGATGCTCTCTAGAAATATGTTGGGCTCCAAAAAAAAACATTCAAAGTCATACGCCTATGAAAATTATCTATTAACTGATGCGGTCAGTTTAGGATGCCCGTCTCAGTAAATCAAATTTTAGAGAGGCATCCTAAGCATGGATCACTAAAAATTGTCTTTTAGAGACTTGCATAGACTTGCATCTTAAGATGTTTGTCTCTATAAATAGCTACACATAAAAAATAATTTGTAATTTTTCCATACAAACTTGAATGAAGATAAACTTTTACATCAAAATTGTAGATCTCTTGAAGCAATCTACAACTTTATAGTTGACAAGTTTTTTATTCAAAATTGTTTAGAATCACAAAATATTGTTCAAATTCTAGATTTTGAAATTTAAAATTTAAAATTTTCAAACAACACTCTATACCAAATTTGTAATTCTCAATATAGTCTACAACTTTGCAATTGAATTTTTTTATTCAAGATCACTTAGAATCTGAAATATATTTGCTAAGTTTTGAAATTTGAAATTCAGATTTTAGAAATTCTAAACAACCTTTGTATAGATAATACCAAAGTTACAGTGGCCAACCTAATCTACATATTTGTTGTTGATAATTTTTTTATTTGAAGTTGTTTAGTGTCTTAAGTGTATATTTTAAATTCACATATTTGGGATTTAATTTTTTTTTTTCACAATCTTGGATGAAGACACATCCTACACATAAGTTGTAGTGCTTGACAACTTTTAAGACATTGTGGTTGAAACTTTTAAATTTGAGTTCATTTAAGAGTCAAATAAATATTCTATAAAATTGTAGTTGAGGCATCACCACTTTGTATGGATTGTGTAAAGGCATCAACCCTTTGTATTCATATATGTGCTATGTGAGGAGCATCATCTCTTTTTATTTGTGCTGCAGCCCTAGTAGACCGGGTAAATTATATTAGTAGAGATTTAAGATTGCCACAAATTTTAACTGTCTTTATTATCATGATTTGCAGCTATCGCTAAAAAGATTATGGAGACACGTCCTTGGATGGCAACGCATGAAAACAATATTAACAACACTCCAATGCACCTGGCTGTACTTTGGGACAAGATTGACGTACTAAGAGTGTTGTTGGAACATGATCGGTCTTTAGGGTATGTAGTCTCCTCAGATGCTTATTCACTTCTTGTTTCTGCTGCATATAGAGGCCATGTTGGTGTTGCCCGAGAGCTTCTTAAACATTGTCCAGATGCACCATTAGTGGGAACAAATGACTTGACATGTTTGCACCAAGCTGTGTTTCATGGAAGGATGGAGTTCGTAGATTTTGTCCTGGGTTTGCCACAATCTGGTCGGCTCATTAACTTACGAGATTCAGACGGAGATACTGCTCTACACATTGCAGTCCAAAAGTGCAATCCAAGGATGGTCGCTGCTTTACTGCTTCACCCAGACGTGGACGTCACAGTGCTTAATAACGCTTCAGGCCCAGCAATCTGGAAATTACAAGGTGCCGCCGCCCATTATTCCAAGACATTAAACTGGGTACGTTGTAGGTTCTCTTGCTTTATTTATTACTCCACAATAAATCAGTACTTATGCCAATCTTCTGAGCACACGCGCGTCAACAGATCTTCCTTACCTGAAACATCTGGTTTAAACTACCAAGCATCTTTCTTTATACAGAATGAAGTTTACATGCTTATGTTGAAAGCTAGTCCTCAAGCCGCAACAGATATGTATAATCTACGCAAGGAAGCCTATGATGAAGTGACAGACAAAACAAGGAAGGATATCAAGTCACTCACTCAAGCATACACAGGTAACACTTCTCTAGTGGCGATCCTCATCGCCACAATCACCTTCGCTGCCGCTTTCACTTTGCCCGGAGGATATAGCACTGATCCTGAAAACGAAGGGCATCCTATCTTGGCAAGAAAGTTTGCACTTAAGGCATTCCTGATCTCTCGACACTCTGGCAATGTGCTCCTCACTTGTTGTTGCCTTCGTATGCGTCATAGCAAAGTGGGAGGATCTTGAGTTCTTGCTATACTACAGGTCTTTTACGAGGAGGCTTATGTGGTTTTCATACATAGCAACCACTATAGCATTTGCAACTGGTTTGTACACTGTCCTAGCTCATCGTCTCTTATGGCTCGCTGTCATTTGTCTGTGTTCTCACGTCTTTTACTGCCCCTTCTTACTAAGCTTCTTGGTGAATGGCCCATTTTGAGACTTAGATTTCGGTTGGGTCAGACTTTCAATTCGGAGCTCCTTGATATGGTCTAGCTCACCTTCCGCTATTGGTCCTAGACGCTTCTTATGTGGGAAGCATAAAGGAAACAACATATGTTGCAATGTTTGCCGAACAACACCATTGTTTGGGTAATTCAGAGTCGCTGTTGGAAAGCCAGAATTATGTAATATGAACACAAAATATTTCAAGCATGTGTAGATGACTGATAGTATTATATTTCCGAGTTGGACATCCTACACCTCTGCTACTTTGTTGATGAGAAATATGTTACATTTCACATGGTTTGTCATAATAATTCATAATTTGGTAATCATTTTGCAACAAAACCTAGCGTTTTGCCTTCTCCACTCCCTCCCCGCCTCTTTCTCCCAAAGCGGCACACCTAGGCCCATCCCTTCCCATGCACCTTTTCGGCCGAGAGATCCCTTCGATCCCACGCGCATGATGGCTCTCCCTCTCTCTCTCTCTCTCTCTCTCTCTCTCTCTCTCTCTCTCTCTCTCCACACACGAAGCGGTGGTGCAGGACTCTACTCTCCACGGCGGCCGCGCAACAGCGACAACGTCTCCCTCTCCAAGGATGCCGCCACAGCAGCACCCCGGCGGGATCCAGCAGCCGGGTAACGCGGGACACGGCCGGGGGGCGAGGTGGCAGCGCCGGGGAGGCGAGGGGTGGCGCGAGACCGAGGCCAGCAGCCCCTCCCTCCCCCGACGGCGGCTGGAGGCCCTCTTCCTCCCGGCCGGGAGGCGGATTCGCACAAGAGGCCCTCTTCCTCCCACTCTCATGCTAGGTATGCTCCTCCCCCCTCTCTGCTCCCTCAGATTTAGGGCGCAGAAGCCCTCTCACCCTCTCCCTCCCTGCAGTTTGCAGGTCAGCTCATCAAAGGTGGTGCATGCAAATGTGCCTACACCGATAGCGCCCGTCGGTGGATCTGCCTTCTACTCCGAGCATGATGCCTCCTCGATTGGATCGGCGTGGATCCTCGAGCTACAACGGTGGGCGCGGAGGATGCGGACGATGGCGCCCAGATCCAGTCCCGGAGCGGTGGCGGCGCATAACCGGGCTCGGCGGGCTACCGGGCCTTTGGGTTTATTTTTAATTCGAAAATATTTAGCGTGGCGAGCACATCTAAGTTGCCGGTCATGATTAATCATTTTGTGTGGTGGGCACTGTAGCCCTAAATCTGAGGGAGATAAAGGATAGAGAGCGGCGCGAAAGAGGAGAGGAACAAAGCTTTTTGGCTATTTCTTTCTTGATCGCAATGATTGCATGCTGCTAGCTGCTATTTATAGTCCCAGTCATACTTGACTCTAAGCAATTCTAAAGATAACTATAGGGTATGGAGTCTCCTTTCTTAGTAAACTCAATATCGAAACTAGAGACAATCGACGGCAGCAGTCGGAGCGACGGCGGTAGTGGTGGGACCTCATCCTCCTAGCGTGCAGTCCAATTAAGGCACAGTATTGTGGCGTCCGGCCCTCCTTCTTGGGCCCTCACTGGCCCATTTATTCCGCCGGAGATTGTGGCCCGTATTGGGTGTGTGACAACTCATCTCAACACAATTGGCATTATGAGGATGCGCCGTCAGTTCATCATCAGCGGCACTGAAATATTTCTCTCCAACAGCTCTCAGAAGCCGGTAAACTTTGAACAATGTATGGCTTTCCTTTGGAGAAGAGAGCACACAAGAGCACACAACCTTCATGCATTGAAGCATCTTAGCATCGTTGTCCATCCCAATCAAAAACTTGTCACAAGCGCATCATGAAGTATAGAGTTGTTTGACAGGTAAGTTATTATCGAATTCAACAAAATCTCTTTGAAGTTTTCTGGTGCATTGGAGACATGTGTGGGCTCTTCACGATTAATAATGTAAAGACAACACAAAGTTGGAGATCATCCCCTTTTATAGCGGCCACAAGATTTGGTGCTCAGCGTTCACAAAGCAACCGGCGGCAGCAGGCAACCAGTCTGGCCGCAATGGGAGGGGAGGGGGCGGCGGCCGACCTGGGAACTCTGCTGTGCGGACATCGGCGGCGCGGCTCTGTGCCTGTGCGGACAAGAGCAGATCCTGTGCGTGCCTCTGCTAGCATATATCTGCAACAGAGTTGATACAAAACAAAAAAATGGATAGCAATAATCAACAACGCATCAGTGTGGTCGTTGTGATCGCTTAGGACAGGAGCAATGCATTTTGTTGCACATTTTAACTAGACCGACAAGTCAGTCCCATTCTCTCTATGTACACTCAAATGGACCGACAGGTGGGTCCCACCTTTCCTAATTTTTTTAATACTAAACCTGTCCACGTAGGAAGGTGTCGATGAGATCAATGTTCGCACCCAGACAACATAATCAATTCCTTGCTTCGTTCTACAGACCTAAGCATCTTTTTTTTTTTTTTTCCTTTTGTCCTCTTTTCCTTTTCCTTTTCTTTTTTTATATAAGGAGGCTGCGCTGGGAGGGACAGTTTCCTTGCGTGCATAGCTAGCCTCTTGTCTGATTCAGCTCATCGCTGTATTGAGACAAACAATAATTCGATCAGTGCGTAGAGTTACTGGATCATCTCTTGCCCGTCAGGGGCCACATTCAGCAGCAAGGTATTATATATGGGTATCCTTATTTCTAATATTAAAGCTTCATGGCTTGTACTGTACTTGTTATGATATAGTGTTTGTATGCAACATACCAAGAGCTATTGTTTATCTTTTGTTAGTAAAAATATAATTAAAGTAGCACCGCAGTTTAACGGCTATGATGTGCTGATCAGTGTCTAAAAGGACACTGATCAGCATTATTGTGGTTTTTCAATATGCCTTACGAGAACATTGGGGAAACATTTACGAGTCAGTAATATGTAATGATTATATCCTCATCAAACAAAATGAAGGGGATTCAAGAATCCAATCTAATTTGTCACAGCGTCTGGCCATCATGAGTTCGTCAGGGGAAGCATATATGGACCGGCGTCTCCTGGAAGCGGCCACATCTGGTGATATTCAATCAGCAAAGCAACTACTGGCTCTTGATGGCCCAGGCATGCTGCTCGGGACAACTCCACAAGGAAACACTTGCCTCCACATCGCCTCTATCCAGGGCCACGAGGAATTCTGCAAGAATATCCTGACGCTGGACCACTCTCCGGCACTCCTCTCCGCCGTCAACCAAGACGGCGAGACGCCGCTGCTCACCGCAGTGGCAAGGGGCTGTGCTTCTTTAGCTTCTGTTTTACTCAGGTGCTGCCGTGACAGCAACGAGCTGAGGGGACCATCCTGAAGCAAGACAGGCGTGGATGCAACGCGCTGCACCACGCCATCCGCAGAGGATACACGAAGCTGGCACTCGAGCTGACAGCCTGCCCTGTCAACAGCTGTAGACGAATGCAACGAGTCACCTCTGTTCATTGCAGTGATGAGAAATTGCACAGATGTGTTCCATAGATTGTTGGAGATTCCAGATTCGGCTGATTCTGGAGTCTCTGGCTTCAACGTTCTCCATGGTGCTGTCAGAAATGGAAATCCAGGTGAGACTTTCGCTGTACGAATGTTCATGCGGCTAACTGATTAATATGCATTGTCTAATCTTTTATAATCTTTTATAATTTTACACTACGTAAGCATCTGATGTTACCGTTTAATACCTGTGACTAAAATAGTTATTTATTTTAATTTTCATGTTTTAAACTTTTTTAAAAATTTTCTAACATAATTGGTTCAATAAATACTACCACTGTTCTATTTTATAAGGCAATCCTGCGATGACATGTTCTCCTAAATTACATTTTGATCATTAATTTGTTTTATATAACATTGTAGATATTTATAAATTGGTAATTATTGGATAATAAATTCAATTAAAAATATAAGCATTATAAAGTTTGTATTACAATACTAAAATTATTAAGTAAACAATTTTTAAAATTTTAAAGTTTGAATCTCGATATATCTGTACTTTATAGTCACTATCCCATTGCAATAACTTATCAACTACTTCCTCTGTTTCTAATTGTAAGAGGTTTTAGTTTTTTTTTCTAATAATAGAGTTTCTGTTGTACATCTAAATACACATTGTCAAGATATATTAACAGTATTATGCATCAACAAAAGCTAACATGCTTTACCATATGGAATGGAGGAAGCACTAATATGTTTTTTTCCATCCATAATTTATTTTTCCCTTGCAATGCATCTCTATGTATTTCAAAGATGTGCATTTAATTGGAACGTTATCTTAAACTATGATGGCTTTTTGTTACAGCTTGTATCTTACAATGCCGTGAATCTAGATTTTAATTTTACTTTTACATCTTTTTTTTTTAAGAAACTGGAGGCCGAGGCCCCTACAAAAAGAAATATATATATAAAAAGAGGCAAACAAAAGGGTCCAAAGTTACAAGTTTAATAAGGGGGGAGAAAAAAGCAGGCCTAGGGAACGAAAAAGGAGAAAAAGAAAATTAAAACAAGAACAGCAAATTCTATTTTATAAGGCAATCCTGAGATGGCATGTTCTCCACTAAGTTACACTTTGATCATTGATTTGTTTTAAATCTTATTCTTGGGTATAGATTTTTTTTATCCTCAAGTTAAGATGACACTCATTTGCATGTTTTATCTTTTGTTAGCCATCCTTTTGAGAAGATATTTTAATTCATTTTCAGTATAGTGGAGAAGCATAATTTAGATAAAGGTTAGAAAAAGGTGTTAGTCACTATCTAAGCAGTAACATTGAATTCGACCTAGAACCTCGTCGAGGAAGTGGTAGAGCTATTCAAGATGATTGGGTATTACTAGGCTCGAAGACAGAGGACTAGTGAGGAGGAAGATAGCAGGGGGCAGAGGAGTGAGGGGCAAAGGAGCGTTGCCTTGGGGGCTTGAGGTCACGACAGTCGATAGGGAAGTGCTCTAGACTACGGCCTCGAAAATAGAATATTTTGGAGCCGCCTCCATAAATCGATTCTGTGAGGCTGTAATTTTGGGTGCCTCGGTAAATAAAATGACTGCCTTAGTTAATCGTCGAGCCTTTTCTGAGACCATTGGATTTTATGACCGCCTCAATTAATGTTTCGGTAGTGTCGTGTATATCATTTCTGTAGCAATGTAATTAGCCAATTAAACGCATACATTGGGGAAGATTTTGAATTATAGTTCTTAATGGTTGAGGTGGGTCATTTATATGCAAATTTTAGGTGGTTACTATGATTTTTTTTTTTTTTTTTTTTGAGGTAGGGAGGGCGGAGGAGTCATCCCTATCTTTCATTGCATTTGAGCTGCAAAACCACTGCAACTACTATGCAAATTTAGACGGTTACTATGGAAATTTACGTGGTAACTATATGTATTTTTAATAATTGAAGAGGTAGTTAATTTTTATTAAAGACAATATATCTGGTGGCATTATTAGCGATGATGATTAGAGTCTATCAAAATGAAATGCCAGGAGTTTCATTATTGTAAAAAAAATAATAATTTTTTTTCTTAACTTGACCATCGAGAATTAACATGAAGACTTCATTAGACTACGATGTACCGTTACGTACTTATGCATTGTTAGCTAGCTTCATCATTCTATGGTTCTTAAACATTTTCTGCAACTTGATTTTGTTTCAGCTATCGTTAAAAGGATTATGGAGACACGTCCTTGGCAAGCCAGACAAGAAAATGAGGATAAGTATACTCCAATGCACCTGGCTGCATATGAGGACAAGATTGGCGTGATAACAGTATTGATAGAGCATGATCCTTTTTTAGGGTACTTAATCTCCACAGCTGGTAAACCTCTTCTTTGTACCGCAGCATCTGGTGGCCATGTTGGCGTTGCTCGAGAGCTTCTTAAATACTGTCCCGATGCTCCCTATTGCGATGAAAAGGGCTCTACATGTCTTCACGAAGCTGTATTATCAGGTCAAGAAGAGTTTGTACAATTTATCCTGGGATCTCAGCAGCTTCAGCATCTTATAAACTTGGAAGATAACAGTGGAGAAACAGCTCTGCATCTGGCACGAAGGAATGGGTTAACTTGGATGGCGGATGTTCTGGGTGACAAAGAAAAAATCATTAACAACGGCCCGGTAAGTATTTTATTTCTCCAAACAAAATTACCACCAGATACTTTTTCAATGACATCAATATGTAAGTCCAAACAACGGTTTGCTCACTATTCCTTTCTGCAGTATATTGGTTATTATTTAGAAGGTTTGCAAACAGTTGACAGCGTTTTAGAAGACGATGCATCTTCAGATAGTTCGTCGGAAGTAGAAACCACGGCTTCGACAAGTTCATCAGAAGGAACGCCGATGGATGCACAGGTTCTGGAAGCAGCCGTAACTGGCGATGGCAGATTAATGAAGGACCTGGCTTCTCAAGATCCATCAGTGCTTCTTGGAACCACTCCGCAGGGGAACACCTGCCTCCACATCGCCTCCATCCATGGCCACCAGGGGTTCTGCAGAGATGTCCTGACGCTCAACCAGTCTATTCCTCTACTCGGCGCCATCAACGCCGACGGCGAGACGCCGCTGCTCACTGCTGTGGCCAGCGGCCGTCACACTTAACTTCTGTTTTGCTCAAGTGCTGCTGTGATCGGCAGCTGAGCGAGGTGATCCTGAAGCAAGACAAGCGTGGATGTCACGTGCTGCACCATGCTATACGCAGCGGACATAGGAAACTGGCACTGGAGCTGATAGAAGCAGTGCCTACCCTGTCGCATGCTGTGAACCAATGCGGCGAGTCACCCATGTTCGTCGCGGTGATGAGAAATTATGAGGATGTCTTGGAAAGACTGTTGGAGATTCCTGATGCTGCTCATGGAGGACCCAATGCCATGAATGCTCTGCATGCTGCTGTGAGAAACGGCAATTCAGGTGAGGCCTGTCGAATATCTGGAAAACTAAAATAAAATCTCTATAGTTGTCTTGTCACTATTCCATGGATGTTGGTTGACTGCCTTGATTTTGCAGACATTGCTACAAAAGTTATGAAGACACTTCCTGCTCTGGCCAGAGAGGAAAACGCAAAAAATAACACTCCATTGCACGTGGCTGCACTTTGGGACAAGACTGACGTGCTAAGAGTATTGTTGGAACACGATCGGTCTTTAGGGTACCTAGTCTCAACCGATGGTTGCCCTCTTCTTAATACTGCTGCATATAGAGGCCATGTTGGTTTTGCCAGGGAGCTCCTTAAACATTGTCCAGATGCACTATATACCAATACAAAAGGTGGTGGTTTTACATGTCTGCACGCAGCTGTAGATTCTCAACAGACAGAATTCATAGATTTTGTCCTAGGTTTGCCACAATTTGGTAGACTCATTAACATGCGAGATAAATATGGAGATACAGCTCTGCACCTCGCAGTCAAGAAGTGCAATCCGAAGATGGTCGCTGCTTTATTGCTTCACCCAGACATAGATGTCACAGTGCTAAACAACAAGGGCAACACAGCAAACTGGAAATTACCCACTGACCTTGCCAAGACATTGAACTGGGTGCGTATGTTTTTTTCACAGTCAGTCCACTAAATTAGTATGCATATTTGCTAATCTTCTGTGATGTCATATTGTTTTCATATACCATCCATGTTCACTTCTGGAATCCGACTCCTTTGTATCATTTAGTACTAGTGTGCAAAGAACATCGACAAAAACAACTAATATCCCAAAAAAATAACTAAGACCCCACAAATAAATAAGTTCAAAGAAAACAAGGACATTACAACTAAATGACAACAAACCGCAGAGTTGTAGGCTTCCGTTTTTTTCCGTGAATGTTATATTAACAAATTATTAATGTAAGCGCCATTACCATTTTTATTTACACTAATGCAAAATGTTTCTTTTAACCTTAAGCAGAATGAAGTGTTCATGCGTATGATGGAAGCTGATCCTCAAGATGCTACTTCCACTTTTAATCTCCACAGTGACGCCAAAGAAGAACTGACCGGCTTATCAAGGAAGGATATCAAGTTCTGACTCAAACATACACAGGTAGCACTTCCCTAGTCGCTATCCTCATTGCTACAATTACCTTTGCTGCTGCATTCACTTTGCACGGAGGATATAGCAGCGATCTTGGAAAGCGAGGGGCTTCCCATCATGGCAAGGAAGATTGCATTTAAGGCATTCTTGATCTCGATACATTGGCAATGTGCTCCTCACTTGTTGTTGCCTTCGTATGTGTCATAGCAAAGTGGGAGGATCTTGAGTTCTTGCTTTACTACAGGGCTTTTACAAAGAAGCTTATGTGGTTTGCTTACATGGCGACAACCACAAAGCATTCACCAAGCTGGTTTTATACACTGTTCTAGCTCCTCGACTCCCATGGCTGGCTATTGCGATCTGCGTTCTCACATCTTTGCTGCCCATTCTTACTAAGCTTCTTGGTGAATGGCCCATCTTGAAACTGAGATTTCGGTTGGGTGGGACATTCAATTCAGAGCTCCTCGATATGGTCTAGCTTCATCACCTCCAGCTATTGGTTCCGGTTGCTTCCCTGTTTTTTTATGTTGGAAACATAAGGAAACAGCCCATGTTGCAATGTTAGCCGATCAACACTATTGTTTGGGTAGTTTGGATTTGCTATAACAAAGCCAGAATTATGTAATTTGAATACATAATATTTCAAGCCTGTTTTGATGAGTGACAGTATTTTATTTCCATGTTGCAACTCTGCTACTTTGTTTGATGAGAAATATGCATGTTAGGTTTCCGACGGTTTGTCATCATAATTCATATTTTTCCAAAGGTAATTGTTTGCAACAAAACTTATGGGCTATTATATTCAAGTCGTATACGGGGAAACAGTAAGTGTCGGCCCTTTCGGGAAGAAATATGCTGATAGAAATGGTGTGGGAACAAAGAGAGAAAGGAAAGAGATCTGATAAGTGGACCTATTGTCACTTGTCATTCACGTCACCAAATTCACTATTAAACTAGATTGATGGCCAAATACGAACAGTTTTTATAGTCCAATTGCCAAACGATTTTGATTTTCATGTTCAAGGGTTGAAATCAAACTCGAAAGTGATAGCGTGGTCAAAATGGACTTCTCCCTAGTTTGGAGGTTTCCTTTTTCCTATTGTTTAATATTTTTTTATTCTTGTATGCGGCAAAAATGCATTTTGTAAGTTGATTGGTTAGATATGTCCCAACTCGATTTGATACAGGGGTTTGGATCGCCGTTCACTGTTCAAAACAGACCTCGGTCAATCGGGATTACGGCAGAGGGAACGATGGGAAATGCCGATTGATGTCTTGCTGGCAGTGAGCGGTCCAGCGTGGCCTTGAGCCCCGGAATGGCGGAATGGCATGAGGGCCTCCCGTGTGCTGTGCTTGGGATTGGAGTTTCTTTTTTTTCAAAACACTTGGGGTTGGAGTTGATGGGGGCACGAGGCAGGCCGGACTTGGCCCGGGAATAGGCGGTGGTGTTTATGGCTGTGCTGGCTGTCTGTAATGCAGCCCGGGTGAGACAGGTGAGAGGCGATGGTTGAAAAGGACTCAGCAGCAACAGAGCCGCAGCCGACCTACTGTATGTGTGAAGCTCAGAGTGGCGAACAGGGGATCTATGTATTTACGTTGAGAGGTGAGTAGCTGACAGGTGAGTGAGAGAGCGAGAAAGAGAGAAGGGGGGTTCATTCCCCACCCGAATCATATATATTGGCCCACAACGGCCCGCAAATATATGATTTACAAAAGGTTTGAGAAAGAAAAAACAACAACAACATCACCACTGGACACCCTAGCATCACTGTGTAACACCCCAGAATTCACAGACACCCTAGAATGTTACTAAAGACCCGACAATAACAGCCATACATAACCAAATAAAAATTTGGCAGCACTTCCTCTCTATTTTAAGAAATAACAGGATAGCAAGACATACATAAACCAACGGAAGCAAAGTAGCATTAATAACATTCTAGCACAAATAAATGGTACTTCGATAAGAAAGTTTAACAAAAACTCTTTAAACATTTACTTTTAAGTCTAGTGAAGATAACTAAATTATTTTGTTTAAATAAAAGCATGAAGACTCCAAAAAGGAGTGTGTGACGTGCAGCTAATCCCCTTCCCTTCCAAGCAAGCATCAAGTACCTGGATTGAGTAAAGCAAGGGTGAGATGAAACATCTCAGCAAGCAAACTTGTTTTGACTAGTCATTTAAATCACAAGTTGAATTAAACATCAATTTAATGTAGAGTTTGATATGATATCAAATAACATGAGAGACTTCCAATTTGGAAAAACAGCTAAAGAATATAAAGCTTCACAAAACTATGAACAAGTCACTTCATAATATACTTTGGAATGCGTATGAATGCAATGCACATGTCTCCTGCCTGCACACCCAACAAGGTGTGGAGCTGCATCCCATGATGCTGTACCGGTACGGTCGTAACCATAGGTCCACGACATAACTTCCAATGCAAATGAATGATGCAATGCACTTGGCATGCTGCAATAAAATTAATATATACCACCAATGATACTTCAACTTCTTCTTCATGGTTGTGGGTTAACTACAACAACAATATAGAATAACAATATCACCATGAGTAAATAAATAGGACCACAATTAAATCAGGTTGAATAAAGTAAGATCACAAGTTTTAGATTTAGTTGTATGACAATCTTAGAGTCAATAATCTGTAGGTGATAAAAACAACGCTACATTTGCTTGCCTTCAACGAAGATCAAAAGGTCAAAGCTAAGCACGATCCGGAGGTGCACCACCTGACCACAAGCATATCTCAGTACCAAGCACAAACATACCAGCACAAATAACAACAAATTCGCACTATACCGCCCCAAACCCGACATTCAAAGCGTCTACCGTTTCTCTACCGATTAAGACAGCAGCACTAACTCTTCTCTTTTTGTAGACTTTAGACCACATATTCAAAAAAAATTCCCAAACTTTACCAGGTTATGTAAAACTCCATTATAAACAATTCTCGTATTGTAAATTTTTACAAAGCAAGCTCCCAAAATAGAGTAATTATCTATCAAACATAACTGAACAATTCTGTCGACTGAAACAGAATACCCAACTTTATAAATTCATAACTGAAGATTTACTAAATAAAAAAAATATGCAAGTTACCAATCTAGAAAGATTAATAAAATCACTACACTTTCTGTTCATATCAAAAAGACCAAACTAATTCATTTAAATAGTCAAAAACTGCATGGATATACAACTGTCCAGATTTTCGCTATTGAAAAACAGCCTACTTTAGACATTGATATCTCCCAAAATATAGAGGCTATGATAGTGTTCTCGGTGTCCAGAGAAAGATAATGAAGTCCTCTACAACTTCGTCTACTTGGTCGAAACTTAATAAAGCCTCTAAAGTGCCCAAACATTATGACGAACAGGGACAGCTCAGTCTGACGGAAAAATTCAGAAGATAGACGATATTGATTTCGAGATTTTACTTCACTAAATCCCCGTCCAAACCAGCGTTTGGATCCACCAAAATTGATCGAAAGAAGGGGATTGGCATATGGCTTCTCACCTAGGGAAAACCACAGCAAGAACGATGATGAAACCCCCGACAACTACTCCATCCTCCCGTTCTCTTCAACTTCTTGTCTGTCTCGCAACAATTCTCACCACTTTCACCCTATCAAGATATGTTGGACATGGTAAGACTCCCATGAACAGCGAGGGAGACAAGGGATTGATGGGAAACCCAAAGATGTGAGATGGATCCTCACTGGTTTTTCTGAGGAAGGAAGAACAACCACCACAAACAGCGGCAGCGACTACGTCGACGGCGGCAACAATGACTGCAGCGGCAAAATCCTTAGGCTTCCTTCCTCTTCCTTGGTCTCTTCTCCCTCTCCGTGAGATTGGAAACTGGGTGGCGGCTGTTGGAGAAGGAAGGTCCTAGGGTTGAGAACGTACGACAAGAAGGAGTCCGACTAAAACTAGAAAAGGGAGGAGTCGCGGTACTGTAGCTGCGCGCTACAGTGCTTTCTTTTTTTTATTTTTTTATTTGTTTGATTTACTTATTTGGGCCGGGGCTTTACACACTGGGTGGATAGAGGCACAACCATAGAGAGAAACACTAGCTGGACAAGAGACTACTACACCAAGACACAAGAGCTCCTCAACGATACCTCCAGGGAGGTATTTGACGCCGTGACGTAACCATCGTTAGCCAAGCAGAAGCTTGGCAAGGTTTTCGCCCGAGCCTTGAGCCGAGGGGAAGAAGCTGTAGAAGGTTCTTCAGCGACGCCTTCAGGAAGGAGGATCTCGCCGCTGGCTCGAAAGATCCGAGCTGAGCTTTTGCCTAGAACCTTCGCTCCTGCGGAGTGAGAGCCGTAGCCGCCACACCACGCCGAGCCTTTTTGCGGACTTCGCCCGCGATGATGGGAACGCGACCGCGAACGTCTGCGCCAAGACGAAGAAAGAAAGGGGCTGTTGGCTGCCTCCACTCCGCGCTGAGCCGACTTCGCCCGCGGCAGGAGGTGCGCGCCGACAAGCATCCTCGCCTGGGCATTGGGATTTGTTGGCCGCCGCGACACCACACGGAGCCGCGTTCGGACTCGCCCGCGATGGTAGGAGGCGCGCCAACAAGCATCCCCGTGCGTGCCAGTCGCCGCCACACCGTGTGGAGCCACTACGGACTCGCCCATGTTGTGGGAGGCGCACCGACATCGCCAACACACGCCGTCGCCCAAGGATCCTGTCAAGGCCGACGTCGTTGTTCGCGGCGCAGCTCCAGAAGATGGCCGTGTGAAATCTCATGTTTGGTTTTGGAAATTGATGACGACACTTGTGGACTAATCCTTTGCTCTAAGTATGTGACTTTAGAAAGGATTAGGTGGATGACAAGGTGCATGATGATCATGAACATGGACAAAGTCGGTGGACTTGATGGATCGTCAAGCTCGGTGATCGGCTTGGGAGGAACCCGGGAGATCAAGGCAAAGGTATACTTGATAGGGTTTTCCTTTTGGTGATCAAGACACGATAGAGCGTGTGATCACATTATAGGATAGATGGCCGACTATCAAGAGGGAATGCCGCGACAATCCTTGCATGAAGTGCTTCTAGGTCCATATCGATTTGCATGATGCATTTAGGACATGAGAGCACTAACTTCGATCTTGCCTAACATCTCGGCGTGCTAACATTGGTGATAACGTGGTCATCTTGGGCGTGTTGGCAACCTATGGCAAGAGGCGAAGCAAGTTGGAAGCAAAGAGCAAAGAAAAGGAAGAAGATTTGCTGTCCGCAGGCGGCCGGACGGTAGGAAAAGTGACGGGGCCGCGACCGAGCGCCCGTCGATCGCGTCTCGCGAGCACTGCGCAGCGCGAAATTGACCGGGCCTTCGGCCGGGAAGCTGGACGGATGCTTCCGGTGCCCGGACGGACGCGACGCGACGGACACGCGGAGGAGGGCGCCCGGTATGGGCCCGACCCTTGTCGTAGCGGACGGAAGCGATGGCCGGGACGGTTATTTTGGGCCCGGATATTTGGTGCGTCCGGTCAGCGGCGTCCGGTCACCCCTGAAACCCATTTTGAACTCCAACGGCTCTTTCTCGAGGGGGTCTCTATATATACTTGTTTGGCCGGTATTTGGAGCTCCCTCTTGCACATTTGAACACTCCTACACACTTGTGAGCTTGTGAGACTCCTCTCCACTCATCTCTTCACTCTAACTTCGAATCTTGAGTGAGATTGAGAGTGATAGAAGTGCATTGCTTGATTAGTCTTGCATCTAGAGGCACTTCATCCTTGGAGAAGCCAGCGGGATTCGTGTGTTTTCTTGGGAATTTGCTTGGTTCCCTAGCGGCTTGGAGCAAGAGGCGGTGTTGAGCTCGATTGGAGCTTGTTCGAGGCCACACCGGTGGTGATTGTGAGGGGTTGAGCCTTACCCCGCGGGAGTAATGCGTGAAAGACATCACTAGTGGATTGCTCGTGGCTTGTTGGACCCTCTCTTGTGTTGGTTGCTTGAGCTCCCATAGGGGATTTGGCACCGGCCATTAAGCTTAGCAACGTCAAGTGAGTGTGTCGCCACAACGAGGACTAGCGTGCCGGCAAGCACGTGAACCTCGGTAAAAATCATCGTGTCAATTGAGTGCTTGCTCGTTGGAGATTTCATATTGATCACGGTGATTGGCTTCCACCTCTACACTCCACCGTCGGTATATCGATCTCTCTCTTTAGCATTACTTTGATATACTTGTGTAGAATTGTTTTAGCTTGTTAGTTGAGTAGCTTGCTTAGCTAGATTAGTCTTGTTAGCTCTTAGTTGATAGTCTAATTAGACTTGCTTGTTCACCTAGGGAGTAAAGGTAGAGACTTAACCTTGTGTGAATTAGAGACAATAGAATTGACTTGTGGCTTGCATAGCTAGTTGAAGCATTGCACATTTGCTACGCCATCTTATTGTCTAACCGGTTGCTTAGTGTTGTTAAAGATTTTTTAATAGGCTATTCACCCCCCCTCTAGCCATTAGGACCTTTCACGTGCAGGGGGCTCCGCCGCTTGGGAGCTTTGCAAAGGAGCCGTGGGCGCCAAAACCATTCTCGGGGCCGCGACGAGGGAGGCACCCCACGCTGTGAATCCCGTCGACCACCGCCACCGTAGAAGGCGGTCTAGAAGGCGCCCCGGCTGTCATAGGCCCCTAGCCCCACAGCAGTGCTCCTCCGCTCGGAAGCACCGCCACGGGGCAGGGGGCGCCAACACTAGCACGGAGCCATGAGCTGCCACCGCCACCGTCGAGTAGGAGGTCGGTCGCCGCTGCCTTCTGGAGAGCAGCGCGGGCCTCCCAGCGGTGCCCTCCGGCAGCGGTGAGGGGAGAGGAGGGGAGGTGTGGGTGCTGGCGGCGGCTAGGGTTTGTTGCGCCCGTGCCGCTTTGTGGAGAGGGGCAGCGCAGACGCGTGAGACCAAGGGTGACAAGCATGGACTTTTCACTTTTGACTTGGCAAACTGAGTTGAGTGGACTGAAAACCTATTAGCATCAGACCTGATGAATCAAGTCTGGTTTGGTCATTCATAATCTTTTCAAGTTCTTGTTTCACCATGAAACATCAGTTGATTGCCCTCTGCATCTGTACCCTGCTCTCTGATTTTGCTTGAGGGGCGCTCCATATCTCTCAGTATATCTTGTTATTATATATATTCACTATAATTCGAGAGCTTTCCACAACCGTTTGGTTAATGATTCCCATCTTCGAGAGCTCTCCAGAAACGTCCCTGGTTGGCCAGAGAAGAAACCAATGGTAAGAACACGCCAATGAAGCTGGCGGTCATCTTGGACAAGATTGATGTCCTAAGAGTGTTGTTAGAACATGACTGGTCTCTAGGGCATGTTGTCTCCACAGATGGTAGTACTCTGCTTCACTCTGCTGCGTTACGTGGCCATGTTGGTGTTGCCAGGAGCTTGTTAAGCATTGTCCAGATACTCCATATTCCAATGCAAATGGTTGGACATGTCTTCACGAAGCAGTACGCCAAGGTCGGGTAGAATTTGTAGAATTCATCCTGGGATCACACGAGCTTCGCAGACTCATTAACATGCGAGATAAAAGTGGGAAACAGCTCTGCATCACGCGGTCCACAAGTGCAGTCCGAAGATCGTTGCCGCTTTACTCTTCCACAAAGAGACAGACTTCACCATGCTTGCCAACAACAATAGGGCAGCTACCTGGGAATTGTATGAAATCATCGATCACGCCAAGACTTTAAACTGGGTACGTATAGAATTATTGTATTGTATGTTGGTCGTTTATCATGCTTGTGAACGTGGCATAGTGATTTGAGTTATTATATCATATTGCGTTCCTTCAATCAGACTTTATAGATTTTCTGTTTTATTCAGATTTTTGTATTAATGTGGATTTCAAATTGTACCTTGAATCTTGCAGAATGAAGTGTACATGCTTATGCATAAAGCTGACCCGGAAGATACAACCTCTCTCTATAATCTTCACCTGCGTGCTAGAGAAAGAGTAACTAATGAATCAAGGAAGGATATCAAGTCACTGACGCAAACATACACAAGCAACACTACCTTAGTAGCGATCCTTATTGCAACAATTACCTTTGCAGCTGCTTTCACGCTGCCAGGAGGATACAGTAGCGACACCGAAAGCCGGGGCCTTCCCATAATGGCAGGGGAAATTTTCATTTCAAGTATTCTTGATCTCGACACCATAGCAATGTGCTCATCACTTGTAGTTGCATTCATATGCATCATAGCAAGATGGGAGGATCTTGAATTCTTGCTTTACTATAGATCTTTCACTAAGACTCTTATGTGGTTTGCATACATATCAACCACCACGGCATTTGCATCTGGTTTGTACACAGTTTTGGCTCCTCGTGCCCCATGGCTGGCTTCAACAATTTGCCTTCTGTCATTCCTATTGCCCATTGTTACTAAACTGATGGGCGAATGGCCTGTCTTAAAGCTCAGGTCTCGGCTGGGTCAAGAATTCAAATCCGAATTCCTAGATATGGTTTGATCTGTCCGATTGGTGCTTGCTCCAGCTAGTCCGTGTGGTCCTTTAAAATATTATGTAAGTGTGGTGCCAACAATTTGCAAGATACTTGTTGTCTGCAGTTTAGGATGTCAAGAAAACGAAAACTTCTTCACAGTATCACTTGCATGTTTATAATGTGAAAAATAAATGGAAAGATGTGATAATTGTATCGAATGGAAAACATTTGTATGCACTTTATGAATGCTCTCTGATGATGATGTTTGTCCTGACAGCCATTCGGAGAATATCATTGTTGCGCTGCTTATTTTGTTGATGACACAATCTGCAGCATAGATCATGTCCGGTCTCTTAATTTTGAGAGATTCACTAGTCCTACTGTGGCTGCAGGCAGTGGCCAATCCAAAAAATGGGTTAAAAGGGCGACTAAATAATACAGAGCTAGAAACTTTACTAGTTGTGCACCTGCTAAATAATAGAACTCTAAAAAAATCTTGCTAGGAATCTTAATTGCAATTCTATGATCTTTTATGAAGGCTTTATGCAGAAATGGATTGTTTTATTTGATTTCTCCATTCAGACTGAATGATATTCATAGCACAGAAGGCCTTTTCATTTGATATCAAATATTGCAAATTGCAATGCAACTATTAGAAGCTAGACATTGGCATTCATCAAACAAAACGCGAAATGAAAAACCAAAACTTAGTGCACGGTTACTCACAATGACTCGTTATGGATCTTGAATCCGCAGGAGCAGCCAAGTAGGCCACCACAATAGGAGCAGCCAAGCAGATTGAAAGCCAACAGGGGGGCAGGGCCGCGGGGGTTGGCCGGCTGGTTGCGACCTGGGAACCGACGCATGGGCTGCAAGGGCGGCCGGGCAGTCTACGGATCTGCCGGTGCGTAGCAGCCAGCAGGGCCGCGGCGGGTGGCCGGCGGCCGGCGGGCGGATGTGCCAGCGGCGCACCGCTCCCACTATCCACTTCGTACTTCGTAGTCGTGGACAAACATGGAGGAGGCTGCGGGCTGCCGGCGCCGGGCTCCGAGAAGTGGCAAACGGAGGCGAAGATACGACACGGGTCATTGGCCATGGGCAATCGGCGGACTTCGGCCTTCGCGCCGTCGATTTTTCGGCGCTCGCTCGGTTGGGGATTGTGGGCTACTTTGGGCCGTAGGCGGATATGTTACTAAAACGTTTGGGCCGCATCTCGTAAACTTGTTAAATCAAACTTTCAAGTCAGGATTTTCATTTTTTTAAGCCTACTCTAATTTTAATGGTCACTTTACCACACGTTTAAAATTCTGATTTTGCTTTTTGTCATTTCAAAACGAAGCATTGTTTACCTGTATTTTGTAACATCGTTTAGCAAGAAAATTAAAAAGAAAAGGCATCTACGCAACCATACCCTCGGAAACTTTCCTCCTACGTAGCCACCCACATTAAAAAGACAACCATACAGCTAGTGTATATGGACAATGAGCCATAGTGATAGCAAAGGTGCAAGGAGGAGGTTCCTACTCTTTTTTTTTTTTTCCAAATGTATAATTTTTTTCTTTTCCTCTTTTTTTTTTTCTCCTTTTTTTTTTTCTTACCATTTGCATACCATTTGACCGGCAGCTTGTGGATGGAGTTTCAGAATGCTACACGGTTGATTTATTGCACATGATTCAACTTAGGTCACCAGCAAGGCTTAAGCCATACACATTTATGGTGTGTATAGATCATAAGCTTTGATGATAGCAAAGGTCAAGAAAAGAAGAATTTTCCTTTTCCTTTATTTTTTCTTTTTATTTACTAGGAAATATGCCCGTGCGTTACAACGGGAGAAAAATAAATCGATTTGGCTAAGAAATAATATGAGATAAGAACCATCAGTTATAGAAACATTGGCAAAAAATAAGGAACCCTAATCGCCAGTTATCAGCAATTTATTCATGAGGGGAAAGAGTAACAGTAGACCCCTTGTATCTTATAATCAAGGGGCATTACAATTGATACAACCAAATAATCATCCTGATCTGATGATCTTGCTATTGTCGCTGCAAAGCTCAAGTTAACCAAGAAGTAGCAGCTCCGATCAGGGCCAATACTCTACCTAGCCGATGCCTTGTATTTATTATAGTTTGGTTGGTGTTCAGTTTAAGTTTGCATTAGGAATAGGAGTCCATCAAGGAGCCGCTCAGGACTTTCGGCTGGAGGCTAGAATAGAATAGTAGTCGATCAATATAGGAACAAGAGTCCATCAAGTAGCAGCTGAGGACTTTTCGGCCGGAGGCCAGACAAAAAATTTGGCGACGAAAATTTATTAGTTGGTTACATAGATTTCGGCCGGAGAATCAGGAAAAGCTTCCTTCCAATGCTTTCCCGGTTCTTTGTGCGTGTAAGTGTCGATCTGCACGTCAGTCTATGCCGGCGCCGGACGCGACGCGCTGCATGGCCGCTCAGAGTCGTGCGTTATAGCAGTAGCCCCGGTCGCGGCATAAGACCCGAGCCACGGGCGGCCGGAAGACCGACAAAGAACATGCACGGACTGGAGCCACAGGGAGCACGGTCGGCCAGACTATTTCCTTTGTTAATCTGAGAAGAGTCCCGATTCCATGCGAGCGGGACAGGAAACGTCCAAAGGTAAAAAGAGGCGAAAAACGATGGCAGAAAAAGGTAAAAAAAAGAGGTGGGACTGAAATTTTCTCTCTTTATTAGAAATGCGTATAGATTATCTATATTTTTTTTCACTTTTTTTGACTTCTTTTTTTTTTTTTCAATCTCTTCTTTTTTTAGCAAAGAAAGGCTAACATCATTTTAATGTGCGTGAAACTTGATATTCTCACAATCTTTCCTCACACACTTAGACTTTTATGAGAAAGTCAAGCGTGCAAAGTGTTGACACCGCTTAACGACATCACTAATATAGCTACACGGTGTCTATGAATATAATATAAAAGCAATGACCCCCAAACAGTGCTGATATATGAAAATTACTTTGCCACTAATAAACTAGTCAAAAGGTAACCTATACTTCTAGTAAAAGACGGGTTGTCAGTCCATCTTGTGCAACTAGAGAGTATAACATGGCATAAAATAATACGATTAGGCGTAAATAAAGGAATATAAAGAATATAGATCAAGGCTCGCAAGCGGACAGAATAATAAATACCATTGTAGCATTTTACCTAGAGTAAAGACCAAGTTTATCATTTGTAGTTCTACCTTTGGGAAGATATACGCAAACTAAATATGTGTAGCACTAATAATATCCTTATACATGGAATTGATATAAACCAATAATGAATAATGCTCCTACTCAATAACAAGATTAATGTCACGATAAAGATAAATAATAAATATGATAAATGATAATGACAGTGATAATGATAAATGATAAATGCAAGGATCAAGCCACATAAAATATAAGATAAAGATTCAATAATGTATTCTAGTCTAAGGACTCACATGGGGTAATATAAGGAAAACTTACTAATGAGTAACTATCATCACATGCTATTACTAACTCTAATTAGTGCAAACATCTAGCTATCATTGTTAGCATTACTACTTCATAACATACCCAAGGGCCATCAACTAGGAAGGATTCAATAATGAGATCTTCACCTTCTTCGCGACATACAAACTACCATTCACTATATATAGAGGGAGGATTACAGAGGACTCAATAGGGCTGTAACCCCCTACGATCTACCCCCACAACTCCAAAGATATAGCGGTCATAAGCACCACACTTACATAAGTTATAACACCTATCTTGCACGCTACAAGATAAGAGCTATACAATCCTAAGCATGAAATCCATAATAAATATCTAACTCTACTAGGCATATCAAAGCAAGCAATAAACAATGCAATAGATAATATAAATAGGATAAAGAACAATGTCATAGATAAACTTGAGTAAATATATCAAAAGATATAAATGTACCTCAGAACACCTTGATGAGAATCTGAAGTTCAAGTCCACCTAGACTTAGATCTCCTTCTAATCTACTACTATGTAGCTAATCTCTCTAGAATTAGAACTACTCAAAAAAAAAAAAAAAAAAAACGAAAAACTAGGGTTTATGGCGGATTTGATCTTTTGGAACATAGATCAACCGATCTTGATCTTGAATTAGGGTTTTGAGGGGTGAGGTCCGCCATTGCTTTCTACTACTACTATAAAGAAGAAGAAGAGAGAGGGGGGAGAGGCTCTCTTGTGTGTTGTCTCAAATGTGGAGCAGGAGCCATCTATTTATAGGGGGAGGATGAGGACTCTCCTATGGCATATTCTCCCTCCATAATGTGGCAACCGACCATGTAATGTCGGTTTGAAGGTTCATTGGACCGGACACCAATTGCACCGATGTTCCCGGGAGTAATGTGACCGCCTCGTGAAAGATAGGTCCGCTTAACGTCACGCTAAGCGCGGTGGCGCCCGACGAGTCCTAGATCGTCCCGATTCCAGGTTTGTATGAGGAACTTATGCCCAAAATACTAAACCCCCATCCTACGGCCCAATATGGAGTCAAAGTTGATTTGGGCCTTGTGGGCATATGTTCAATGTCTTCTGGCGGGCTACGCTGCGTGACCCCTTCTAATGATAGATGTGACCATGTTGTGCAAGGTGGGCTCGGCGATCCCAACCCTAGCGCGGTAGCGCCCGACCACGGCTCGCCACGGTCTTAGCTTTTGTTGGTGGGGTGGGCATGAAGAGAACTTGTTCCACGTCGGTGCTTGCCCAAGTTTGTCATGTTTTTTTTTGCCCTCCGCCATTGGGTTGGATGATGTGTGCTTTTACGCTTTCCCGAATGGCATATTTCTATCACGTTCTCACATGTTTTGGTGTAAATACCGCAATGCCTCAATTCTCCAATAAAAGTGGAAATAGATTAATAGTAAAGGTATACGAGTGTAAAAATGAATAGTTTACTCCCTTTAAAGGATGTTGACGGTAAAAAAATGTCATTAGTTACCGTCAACAAATACCACTGCCGGGATCACTCCCAGTTATAAAACTACACCCGACAGTGTTTTTACTGACATTGATTTAACACGTCGATGCTGCAGCTGGTGCACAACCTTTTCTCATCGAAAGCGGAGACATTGTCGGTTTCTAAAACGGCAATGAATCATGGGCAACACGGTTCTCCACTCGAGCACCATGCATGCACCGCCGTGACCTATCATCACTGCTCTCATAGGCCTCTCGTGAACATGCGAGGTAAACATATCAGCTATTATACTCCCATTGTTAAAAAAAGAGAAAAAATGTGACTATCCGTTGGGCGGTACAATGTTTTTGTTTCTTTAAATAGCCCGACAATGTTGTGGATGTGTTGCGGCAAGTTGAGTGTCATTTGTTTGTGATCTTGCCACGGGTAGCACAAGTTTCTTGATCTCCCTCCCCCTGCTCGCCGACATCATCTTCTAAAGGTACATGTGATTGTAGCAATGGTAAACAATGTTTAAAGCATTCCTTGTTTTAGAATAACAATGGTATAATTACATATCTATCTATTTGTCAAATAAATATCATTAGATTTCGTCCACTTTTGTGACTTTCATTTATATTTATGGTATCAAATAAATATCTATGATAGTTTTAGAAAATATCATTTAAAGTTGATTTGGAATCCTAAACTTGACCACCCTTCTTGAAAAAATGTTCAAAAAACTGGCTCGATGGGGGATCGAACTTGGGGCTCGGGATTGGGTACCTTGGGAAAAGGGGTGATTGCAGCCGAGGAAGTGACCATTGGAAACGCACGCAAAAACCCACGGCCGTTGGATTGCAAATTGGTCGCCCGTTTGAATGTTGAGGACCCGTCTTTTTCGGCCACCATTTGAGTGCCGAGGACCCGTCTTTTTTTATGTTGTGTCTTGTTACTATTAATTTGTACACCCTGTGATTACAATCTCGATCGCTAACCTCTCTTTCACACTATACAAAGCTCGCGAACACACCGACGATCGCCATGGTTGGCATCCACACCACGTAGAGATACAGGGTTAGATCGCCGTGGAGCGCCTCCATGATGCCCGCCGCCAAGCTCAATGATCCGCCGGAGAAGTCGGCCTACCAAGGTTAATCGAAGCCCTTGAGGAGAAGGCCAACTTCTACGCCTTCAAGATCGATGCCATTGCCGATATCCTCGCCGAGGGGATCTTTGGACAAGCTATACGGAGAGGTTGAGGGTGGCGCTCACGACGGCCGGCGGGAACGCGGCCTAGTGAAGGGTCGAGATGGGGACTAGAGGGGGGGGTGAATAGTCCCTTTTAAAAACTAATCGCACCGGCTAACCGAAACAAATGCGGAAATAAACTTATCGGTCTAGCCAAGACTTCACCCCTCTAACTAAGACTCTAAATCACCTCACAAGAGATCCTACACAAGAAGAGTGAGGTGACAAGCCTAGATTGAGCTCCTAGTCAATTCTAATGCAAGGTCACACAAACCTAAGCACTAGTACTTTAAGCACGGTGTGAGCTCCTACACAATTCTAGTAAGCACAAGCACAAAGCCCCTAAGCTCACTAGATGCACAAAGGACAAGGCAACACATGCCTAACCCAAAGGCTCAAATTACCTAGCTACACAAGCTAAGCAAAGTAACTAATCAAGCTACACAAGCTAGATAGTTACAACTACTCTACTCAAGCACAAGCACAATATATATATGAATGTAATGACAAAGCTTGAGATAAGAGAATGCAAACCACCGCGAAGTGTGGACACAAGATGACACGGTGATTTTTTATCGAGGTCCTCGAAGCTTGCCAACTTCCCCTACCCTCGTTGTGTCGACCAACACTTTAGTGGTTCCACGGTTTTTGGCCGGGCGAATCACCCGGTGATGATTCTCAAGCTTAATGGCCGCTGCCAAATCCCACGGTACTGGGAGCTCGATCGAGACACTCACATAGTGTGAGTTCTCTAGCCAATCCCTCGGAGGGTACCGTGTGAACCCACACACAAGTGTGGTAGCTCAATGACACGCTCCACTAGAGTTGCTCTTCACGATCCCCGCGAGGTGAGCACGAACCTCTCACAATCTCTTCTTCGGAGCACCGCACAATCTTCTTTGCGTGCTTCACGAAGCCTCTTGCCACCAAGCCGTCTAGGAGGTGGCAACCTCCAAGAGAAACAAGCCCACCGGCTTGCAACACGAACACCTAGTGCCACGCATGCGATCTCTCAACGCAACGCACTAGAATCGATCTCTCACTCAATCGGATGAACGATATCAAGCATATGTGAGTGGGAGGGCTCTCAAGCACCACAATACAAGCCACCAAGGCTAGAATGTGCTCAGCCACCAGCCAAAGCCGGCCACCCCATCTATTTATAGCCACAAGCCAAAATAGAGCCGTTGGGGTGAAACACGTTGGATCAGGCACCGACTTTGACTCACGGAATGTTCCGTCGGTCCGTCTTCCCTTCCGGCCCGGTCAGAATGGACAAGGCCATCGGGCCCACACCTAACGGCTACTTTGAGCGCCCGTGCATGCTTCCGGTCATCACCGGAAGCTTCCGGTCCCCGCACCGGTCGCAGCGTCCCGTGAAAACGCCGCGCGAGAAGCTGCCAGACGCACCGACCGGGCGTCCGTCGAGCGCGTCCGGTCAAGCCTCCTCGCGTCGGCCGAAGCGTCGGCCGGCGTTTTCCAGCGAAAACTCCACCGAAACACCGACGCCTTCTCTTCCTTTGCTTCGACATGCTACCCATCAAGTATACCAAACTTGAGCACGAGGAATAGCATGTTTTCATCTCCAACTTGCATCCGCGCAATAGAAAATATGCATCTCATTTTCTCGGCGCGAATCCGCCGCCGCAAGCTTCGGCGGGGAGGATGAGCGGTTCCCAAACCCAACTCAACCCCGCAATCACCGCCGCTTTTGCAAATGTGCCAACACCACCAAGTGTACATCACCATGTGCAAGTGTGTTAGCATTTTCACAATCATTTCAAAGGTCGGGTTAGCTCTTTGTCACGCCACTCGATCCTAACACACGCAAAGTTAGATCGCTCAAGTGGCACTAGATGACCGATATGCAAACCAAGTTTGCCCTCTTTAATAGTACGGCCATCTATCCTAAACCCGGTCATAAACTTCTCTAAGCTCCAATGACCGTGAAATGAAATGCCCTATAGGTTATACCTTTGCCTTGCGCATTTCCATTCCGCTCCATCTCCAAGTGCCAATGCAACCAATGCACCAACACGATCAAGAATGATATGATCCACTTCATATCATCACATGACCTTCTTGGTCCATCGATCTTGACCTCACTTGCTCTTCACCGCTATTGCATCGGTCCATCGGCGCCAAGTCGTTGACTTGCCCTTCACACTTGACTTGCCCTTCACACTTGCAACCGGTCCTTCAAGCCAAGCCTCGTCTTGATCTTCACCACCTTGGTCACATGACTCCATGTCATGTCTCATATGCAATAAGCTCCTTCATTGCATCATCATGTGTGAACTAATCTCCCGTGTATAATCTCAATCACACATATTAGTTCACCTAATGTTGACACTCAATTACCAAAAACCACAAGGGACCTTTCAATCTCCCCTTTTTGGTAATTGATGGCAACACTACAAAGATATGGAATTGAAGATTAAAGCTTTCTTTCGTAGTGGTAACTCCCCCTATATGTGTGCCCAATTGATTTGAATTCAAGGTTTGCACACATACAAAGATATGAAACTTTTTGGGAGGGTTAACACTACAAAGTGATGCTAAGGTATATAGGATAAACCTTTGAAGCGTGATACCAATCGGAGTTGCAAATTTAAGTTCATCCTTAGCATCATCCATGTAACTAGACATACATCAAAACTCAAGATACCATGTGAGATCAACATTATATGCTATGGCTCTTGATCCTCGTGGAAAACTATATATGTCTAGTTACAACCTATGCATGCTAGTTATCAAATCATCAAGCAAGTTCTATAACTAGCATACACCACACAAGCATTGCATATAAAATTTAAATACTTATGCAAATGCAAGCAAGCACATGAATATGCACATATCAAATGCAATCAATCAAGTTCATGAGCTTGCTCCCCCAACTTGTGTGCTTCTCTTTTGTCCAAGAATGTTGATCCTCTTCTAATCTTCAATCTTGCTCTTGCTCCCTCTTGTTCTATGTCCATATTCTCATCCCTTTTTTGTCATGTATCCAAAGACACATACATATCTTTGTCCAATTTCTCCCCTTTGTCATCAATTTCCATAAAGGGTATGTCTCTTATTGATACAAAGGTTGTGACTAGGGATAGATGGTTGATTGTTGAATCTTCATTTTTGATGGACACCACCATATGTTGGAATGACACTACTTGTAACAACCACATGTGGAAGCATGAAGACCACCTAGAAATGCCACATGTAGGTCACTTGTAGGATCCTTGACCTTGATCTTGAGGTGGGGCACCTCCCCTATGTCAAAGCATATGTCAAACCATTTGAACAATTTGAGCACTTGTTGGCGAGGGTAGCTTTCTTGATTTGAATTGATCACTTAAAGTTGAGGATCACTTGTGGAACCACCAATTTCATGTACTAGACATTACTTGAGTTGAATACCACGTGAAAGATACCAAGTGAAGGAAATACCACGTGTAAAGATGATGTAATAATCTAGCCATGTCTTGAAACTTGCAATGTGGAAGCCACTTGAAAAAATTTGTCAATTGTAACCAATTCTTGAACTATGTTGTTTCCATGAGCTTCTTTCTCTTTGACTTGATCTAGATCACTTGCACAAAATAATCTAACTTCGGTTTGAACCAATGACAAGCTTTTTCACACCTCATGCTAAGGGTTATCTTGACAATGTTGAGTTGAAGTACTTGAATGCTTATTTTCTAGATCAAATACTATGGGTTTACTAGCTAATGAACATGTCATATGCCACCACTAGATCATATAAAGCATAGAAGCAATAGTGGTACCATATAAGCATTAAAACATTTGATTTTCATGAATGATCACTATGTATGACTATATGCACTAGCAAGTCCTTAGCAAAGTATGAATGCATATGTCAAGCAATTTCACCTTGCTATGTTGGAGTAGAGGATAGTCATTAGATTCCAATTTAGCTCTCCAACTAGCATCATGAAGTCCAATTCAATAGCTTGGTGAAGACAATATATATCAATATGAATTCCAAGCTTCACCCATATGAAATGAAACCATCAATGATCAAGTGCACTATCTTCATGTTGTGGTTGGCTTGCCTTTTTTTTTTTTTTGACCTTTGCTTGCATGAGAGAGAAAACCATTTGAATCTTGCATGAAATATCTCTCTATTTGGGTGTTGCTTGCTTTCTCCTATTGATCAACCCTTTAGATTGCATCAACTAAGCATCTCCAATAGTTCCTAGAATCTCACTTCCATGTTAGCCATCCAAGCCGGTGCTCGGTTTACCTCGTAGGCGGCATGCCCCCAACGGGAGAAGTGACCTCTCCAAGAACCATTCTTGATACTCACTTGAATTGACTTTGGTTGATTGATCCACATGATGAACTTTCTACCAAAGATATCCAATGATTATTTGAACTCATTACTTGCTCTCCATCTTTTGAGTTTGGTCTTGATCTTCAACTAGAGTACTAGATGTGTACATGGGACACTACCCCAAAATCAATGGTCTTAGTACTCATTGCTTGTCAAGCTTCTAACTCAATTCAAACCAAACTTAGGTGCCTCAATCTCTTATCAACATGATTCCAACTTGAGGACCTTTCAATGAGAGTGACTCTTGATCAATCCAATAATTGTCACTTTTCTGGCAGATTTTGTACATCACAAAGGATGAACCATATCTCACAATGTACATGTTGAAATGCCATGAAATTTGGTGGAGATGTTCAACACTAAGTCATCTAGCATCCATAAAAATTTGAGCTCCAAAGTCGTTATGGATTGCTACCAGATTTCACACCTTTCCACCCTACTACATGCTGAAAACTGCTGCAACATATCTCACAAGTTCCACTCCAAAACTGAAGTATCCCTTGTTCTAGCATCATGAAATTTCTACAGCATCTTGTACCATAAGTATAGAGCATGCATGCCAAATTTCAAGCCATTCCAACAAGATTTGATCATCCAAATATGGCTAAGATCACAGCTCACTCAGGTTTTGCAATAGTGGACAGATTTAAGCAATTGAGCTATGCTTCATCAAATTGAATCAAATTTGATGCTAACTTGTTTGAATACTATCACAAGACATATACCAATTGAAATCACATACTAAAGTCATCTCATGATCATATCCATTCAAACCAACTCAAATTTGACTACTAAGCATTTGATCCATTCAATCATCTCATAGCAAGCAACATATGCATATATATCCAATTCAATCAACTCATATGCACCCAAATATGTGTGATCAACTAGAAGTATACCTTTGTAGCTCATGATCATCAAATAGCAAGCTTCAACTAAAGTATTTGCAAGCCATCAAATATTTTCAATAAACCACCACAACTTGAGTTTGCACTTGTATATTGTAGCTCATTTGGACTTCACTTTTCTTGACTTGGCATTGGGATAAGAATAGCACTAAGCTTCATTGCTTGACTCAATGAAATAATGAACAATGTGAATTCGATTGAATCAAGCCTCCAATGCCGTGGTACCTACAAACAATCATCCACTTTTTCGATGGTACCCAAACTTGTTTGGGTCCTCTCAAGTTAGGTGCAACATACTTAGGCAAAGCCTTAGTATGAGTAGCGGGATGTTTTTGCAATAGCAACCGAGGAGGTACCATTGTCATCCTTTCTAAGCACAAAATCATCATCACATGAAATAGGCTTAGAAGTTATACCTAGGGGACATGAATGAGCCATGTGTCCCCTTTCCCGGCATAGATAGCATCTTCTCTTTTGTTGAGCCTTTTCTTTCTTGCTCAATTGATGCTTCTCATTGCCTTGCTTCAACTTGTTTGCTTGAGCCTTCTTCTCAAGCTTGTTTGGACAACCGAAGCTAGGTGGCCCAATATATCACAACTATGGCACTTGATGTGAGCAAGCACATTTCTCTCTTGAGTCTTGCTCATCATCTTGGCATCTTGAATATGAGTTGGATGCCTTGCTCTTGCCTTGCCACCCCTTCTTGTTTTCTTTCTTCATCTCCAAGTCATCAACTTTAGCTTCATGGTTGATCTTGACTTGATCTTGGGGATTGTTTTCTTGCTCAACTTGTGGTTTTGGTTGAGGCTCATCTTGATGCTCTACCAATTTCTTGGTTGGGCATGTTGAGGTGAGGTGACCCCAAACATTGCACTTTCGGCATTTGACATGCTTGAGCCTCTCTTCTTCCTTCTTCAACTTGAGCTTTTCTTCATTTGGGCAAGCTTTGCAAGATGTCCCACTTCATGGCATTGATAGCACATGAAATGAGATAGCTTCTCTTGTTCTTGCTTCTTCATTTCTCTTTCATATCTTCTCTTGCCCCATCTTTTGCCTTTGATTTTGCTCTTGTTGAAGCCAATGCCACTCTTGTCATGAAAGCTTCTTTTGTTCTTCAACATATGCTCAAAGGTGACTTGAGAGTTGTAGCACCTCTCTAACTTATTGCTCAAATTCTTCACTTCATTTTTGAGCTCATCATTCTCCTTCAAAAGGTTAGTCTCACAAGACATAGGAGAAGAACAAGCATCTAAATATGAAGATCATGGCATAGCAAGTAAGTCATCACAAGAGGTGGATACATGCTTCTTGCCTACATCACAAGGGTTAGCACAAATATGTGATTGATCAAGTGACCCATGTGATGAGCTCTCACTAGTTTTAAATTTCTTATTTGAAAACTTTTTAGTGAGAAAAGCATGGTCTTGTACCAAGTTATCATGGGTAACACAAAGTTCCTCATGAGCCAATTTTAGCACATCATGTGAACAAGTAGTGACATAAAGTAGATGCTCTTGTTGTTCACATGTGTTCTTTAGAAATGAGTTTTCTTTTCCAAATTCAAAGATCTAGCTTTCTCATTTTCTAAAGACATGGTCATGCTAGCAAGTCTACTAACAAGCTCATCATAAGAATCAACATGATCAATCACATTGTCATTTGATACCTTGGTGTCACCTAGTGACATGAGACAATATGTTGATGTAGTGAATGGACTTGTAGTAGCATCATCAACCGAGCATGAACCATCACCATTGCCATCAAGTGTGCACAAGGTGGAATCATCACTTGCATCACTTGAGGCATCATCATCAACCACGTCAAGTGAACTTGTGGTAGTTCGATCATCATCTTCACTTCACCATGAGGTGGAGCAATCTTGCTCAACATCCTCATGTACCACCACTTTTGGCGCCTCATCCTCATCGAAGGCCGCCCCCATACATGTCATTGAGATAACTCCAAATCTCATGGGCGGTTTTCATGTAGATGATCTCTCCAAATATGCTATCATCCAAAGATCTATATAAAATGTTAGTAGCTTGGTTCTCGAGATCTAGGCATTTCTCTTGTGCTTGAGTTAGATCATTTTCATCCAACACATGAGAAAAGCCCACATCTACGATCCACCACATTTGAGGGCAAATAAACTTAAAATTGCATGTCATCCAATTTTTCCAAAGTGCAAAGTGCGTGCCATCAAAAATGTGTGGACACTCAACATCTAGCCCATAGTCCGCCATCCTCTCGGGCCGGTTAAGACCACTAAATGAGAGACCTAGCTCCGATACCACGTGAAGGGTCGAGATGGGGACTAGAGGGGGGGTGAATAGTCCCTTTTAAAAACTAATCGCACCGGCTAACCGAAACAAATGCGGAAATAAACTTATCGGTCTAGCCAAGACTTCACCCCTCTAACTAAGACTCTAAATCACCTCACAAGAGATCCTACACAAGAAGAGTGAGGTGACAAGCCTAGATTGAGCTCCTAGTCAATTCTAATGCAAGGTCACACAAACCTAAGCACTAGTACTTTAAGCACGGGTGAGCTCCTACACAATTCTAGTAAGCACAAGCACAAAGCCCCTAAGCTCACTAGATGCACAAAGGACAAGGCAACACATGCCTAACCCAAAGGCTCAAATTACCTAGCTACACAAGCTAAGCAAAGTAACTAATCAAGCTACACAAGCTAGATAGTTACAACTACTCTACTCAAGCACAAGCACAATATATATATGAATGTAATGACAAAGCTTGAGATAAGAGAATGCAAACCACCGCGAAGTGTGGACACAAGATGACACCGGTGATTTTTTACCGAGGTCTCGGGAAGCTTGCCAACTTCCCCCTACTCCTCGTTGTGTCGACCAACACTTTAGTGGTTCCACGGTTTGGCGAATCACCCGGTGATGATTCTCAAGCTTAATGGCCAGTGCCAAATCCCACGGCGGGAGCTCGACGTCGAGACACTCACACGGTGTGAGTTCTCTAGCCAATCCCTCGAGAGGGTACCGTGTGAACCCACACACAAGTGTGGTAGCTCAATGACACGCTCCACTAGAGTTGCTCTTCACGATCCCCCGCGAGGTGAGCACGAACCTCTCACAATCTCTTCTTCGAGCACCGCACAATCTTCTTTGCGTGCTTCACGAAGCCTCTTGCCACCAAGCCGTCTAGGAGGTGGCAACCTCAAGAGAAACAAGCCCACCGGCTTGCAACACGAACACCTAGTGCCCACGAATGCAATCTCTCAACGCAACGCACTAGAATCGATCTCTCACTCAATCGGATGAACGATATCAAGCATATGTGAGTGGGAGGGCTCTCAAGCACCACAATACAAGCCACCAAGGCTAGAATGTGCTAACCACCAGCCAAAGCCGGCCACCCCATCTATTTATAGCCACAAGCCAAAATAGAGCCGTTGGGGTGCTTGCGTTGACCGGACGCACCGACCGGACGGGCCCGGCCGAAGTCCGGCCCGGCGTCACCGTCGGCTCCTTCCAGCGTCCCGGCCGGAATGGACAAGGCCATCGGGCCCACGGCTAACGGCTACTTTTGGAGTCGGTGCATGCTTCCGGTCATCACCGGAAGCTTCCGGTCCCGGCGTCCGTCGCGGCGTCCGGTGAAAACGCCGCCGCAGCTTCGCCAGCCGCACCGGCCGGGCCGCCCGTGAGCGCGTCCGTCAAGCTCTCCGCTTCGGCCGAAGGTCCGGTCGACGTTTTCTAAAAACTCCACCGAAACACCGACGCCTTCTCTTCCTTTTGCTTCGACATGCTACCCATCAAGTATACCAAACTTGAGCACGAGGAATAGCATGTTTTCATCTCCATTCTGCATCCGGCGCAATAGAAAATATGCATCTCATTTTCTCGAAGGCGCCGAATCCGCCGCAAGCTCGGCGGGAGGATGAGCGGTTCCCAAACCCAACTCAACCCTCGCAATCACCGCGCCTTTGCAAATGTGCCAACACCACCAAGTGTACATCACCATGTGCAAGTGTGTTAGCATTTTCACAATCATTTCAAAGGCCGGGTTAGCTCTTGTCACGCCACTCGATCCTAACACATCGCAAAAGTTAGATCGCTCAAGTGGCACTAGATGACCGATATGCAAACCAAGTTTGCCCCTCTTAATAGTACGGCCATCTATCCTAAACCCGGTCATAAACTTCTCTAAGCTCCAATGACCGCGAAATGAAATGCCCTATAGGTTATACCTTTGCCTTGCGCATTTCCATTCCGCTCCATCTCCAAGTGCCAATGCAACCAATGCACCAACACGATCAAGAATGATATGATCCACTTCATATCATCACATGACCTTCTTGGTCCATCGATCTTGACCTCACTTGCTCTTCACCGCTATTGCATCGGTCCATCGGCGCCAAGTCCGGTGACTTGCCCTTCACACTTGCAACCGGTCCTTCAAGCCAAGCCTCGTCTTGATCTTCACCACCTTGGTCACATGACTCCATGTCATGTCTCATATGCAATAAGCTCCTTCATTGCATCATCATGTGTGAACTAATCTCCTCGTGTATAATCTCAATCACACATATTAGTTCACCTAATGTTGACACTCAATTACCAAAAACCACAAGGGACCTTTCACCTAGGTGGCCAAAATTGAAGCGGCCTAGGCGCATTCTTTTTATTTTATTAGTTATCTAGTATTTTTATGTATTTGTAAATATTATCTAATATGTTCTAGTGAACCGGTCGTTTGTTAATCTAGTACGTGTCAATTTTCTTTTTCTATTGTTTGTTTTACTTTTCCTTGGTCTTCAAATAGCTATCGGTTCTTATTTCATACCGACAAAGGACCTGTGTCCATCAAGATCAACCCGGGCGGGGATGTAAATCTTCTTGTCGGTATTGGTCGAGTCCATGGATTTTTGAATTTTCCGCGCTCGAACGGTTCATCCTTTCGCCGGTGGACTGGATTCCGGCGATGATGCCGACCAGCGATGATGTACGAATCTATAGTAGTGAATGGATCGCTGCCTAGGGTCATTAAAAGTTTTACTATGTGGAAAGGTTCTTGAAACCATAAAATACGATGCAAAACGAAAAGCACCACGAAATGTTAGTCTAATCTACTACACCTATAAAGATAAACCCCACTAAGTATTTCTCTCAAGCATACAAGACATCCACATCAACATCCACTCAACAATCCACTACAAAGTGCATTTATATCCAACTAGCATATGTAATTTTGATAGTTTTTCTTCATCCACTAACATGCATTTAGTTATCTACAAAAATAATATAAGATAGTTTCATTCATATAACTATAAACAAAAATAGTAATTTTAAAAAATTATTTGTAATCCCCGCAGCAAAGAATGCGGGGTATTCATCTAGTATAAATAAAGGCTAAGTTCAAAATGGGCAGAAAGGTACTTACAAAGCTCTAACAAATTTTTAATCGATTTTACTTAATTTTAAGGTTTCAATGCCAAGCTTTTAAATTCTAAGGTTTTACATACTAACATAGAATTTCCATACAGTTATAAGAGTTTTTTTACAGTTATTTTTTAAACATATTGGTGGATTTAAATTATAGAGCTACTGGATTGGATTGAATTGGTCATCACTCATTTTGTAATACGGTAGGTTTGGATTTGTTTTTTTTCCTTGGATTTATACCTATGATTAGGATGTTAATCCTTTGTCACTATTCTCCAATTCAATGGACCGCTGGCTAGGGTCATTAAAAATTTATTACGTGGAAAGGTACTTCAAACCATAAAATACGATGCAAAACGAAAGCACCAGGAAACGGCAGTCTAATATAAATAAAGCCTAAGTACAAATGGGCAGAAAGGTTGTTGAAACGTAGTTAGCGGCACCCTACAGCTGATGCACGCACTTCATATATATATATTTTCGTATACTGACGAAACCATGTGATGGACGGATATGTGCTTTATGACTAAACTGGCTCAAATGAAGCACACTACGTAGGTACCCACGCTGGGTTCGGTCGTCTGGGACTCCCAGTTAGCTCACCATGTTCAGACGCTGTGAGTAGCTGTCTACGGACAATTAATAATTGACTCTTGGATAGTTGACTCGAGAGTCGAGACCTACCGCGGTCTCCATGTAAACACATTGCACGCTGGGATTCCATCCTACGGCTCCCGACTTGTTTGCGAGGTATGTGCTCTTTCATTCTTCCGTGTGTTCGTGTGCATCCGACTCTTAGTTGCTTTTAGTTGTGTGTCCGATAATCCTTATATGCATATCAATTACCAGTCTCTTCCAGACGTGGATAGAAAAGCTCGTTTCGTTGGAGAAGGCCGGGATGGACAGGCGGCTCCTCCAAGCATCCATATCTGGTGATGCCGCAGAAATGAACCACCTCGTTCACGAGCCGGGAGTCCTGCTTGGAATCACTCCACAGGGAAACAACTGCCTCCACATCGCCGCCATCCATGGCCATGAGGGATTCTGCAAGGATGTCCTGGAACTGCAGCAGTCTCTCACTCTACTCACGACCGTCAACAAAGAGGGGGAGACGCCGCTGCTCACCGCCGTGACAAGGGGCCATGTGAGTTTAGCTTCTATTTTACTCAGGTCCTGCTGTGATCAGCAGCTGAGCGAGACAATCCTGAAGCAAGACAAGCGTGGATTCAATGCACTGAACCATGCCATCTTCGGGGGACATAGGAAGCTCACGCTGGAGCTGATAGATGTAGAGCCTGCCTTATCCAAAGTTGTGAACAAAGGTTATGACTCACCCTTGTGCACCGCGGTGATTAGAGATTATGGGGACGTCTTGGAGAAGCTGTTGCAGATTCCTGATGCGGCTCATGTGGAAGCCAATCGGTGCAATGCTCTTCATGCTGCCGTGACAAGTGGTAATGCAGGTGAGACCTAAGCATCGCATCTTGGCCGTGGAATTTATTACTTTTCTTCACAGGAACTTGATGTCTAATAAGTAGTACTTGGTTTTCTTTCAGTTATAGCTAAAAGGATTATGGAGGCACATCCAGGGCTTGCCAGGCAAGAAAATGAAGATAAGCGTACACCAATGCACCTGGCCGCACACCAGAACAAGATTAACGTTTTTAGAGCATTGTTGGAACATGATCCGTCTTTGGGTTACTTGATCTCCACAGATGGCTCCCCTCTTCTTTGTACCGCTGCAACTCAGGGCAATGTTGGTGTTGCTCGAGAGCTTCTTAGACATTGTCCTGATCCTCCCTACCGCGACGCAAATGGTTCGACATGTCTTCACATAGCTGCATCATCTGGTCAGAAAGATTTTGTAAGATATGTCATGAGTTCTCGACAACTTCAGCATCTTATCAGGGTGCCCAATGACAGAGGAGAAACTGCTCTGCAACTCGCAGCCAGAAACAATAAAACGGACATGGTCGCTGCTTTAGAGTTCCACCTTAATAATCCAAGTATCCACGCAGAGTATTTCACGTCGGTACGTATGGTTTATCTGTATATATCATCATCATGTCAATCTGATAAAACGTGTCAGTTTGTGTAATATCAGTTGTACGCTTTCAGGGGATGGAACAATTCCTGGAAGCAGCAGTACGTGGTCATGTCGCAGAAATGAAGCACCTGTATCTCCAGGTTCCGGGCACGCCGCTTGGAACCACTCCTCAGGGGAACACATGCCTCCACATCGCCGCCATCCATGGCCACGAGGGGTTCTGCAAGGAGGTCCAGGCTCTGAACCCGTCACTCCTCGCCGCTGTCAACTCGGACGGCGAGACCCCTCTGCTCGCCGCAGTGGCAAACGGCCGTGTCTCTGTAGCTTCTGTTTTACTCAGGTTCTGCCATGATCAGATGCTGAGCGGGACGATCCTGAAGCAAGACAAGCGTGGATGCAACGCGCTGCACCACGCCATACGCAACGGACACAGGGAGCTTGCGCTGGAGCTGATAGAAGCAGAGCCTGCTTTGTCCGTTGCTGTGAACCAATTCGGCGAGTCACCCATGTTCGTCGCGGTGATGAGGAACTATGAGGTTGTCTTCGACAAACTGTTGGAGATTCCTGATGCTGCTAATGGAGGAACCTATGGCAGGAATTCTCTGCATGCTGCTGTGAGAAACGGTAATTCAGGTGAGGCCTGAGCCTGACGAGTATCTGGAAAACTAAAATAAACTCTGCACAATTTATCACTATTCCATGGATTTTGGTTGACTGCCTTCATTTGCAGACATCGCTACGAAGATTATGGAGAAACTTCCTGCTCTGGCCAGAGAAGGGGACATGAGTACTCAGACTCCAATGCACCTGGCTGCAATTTTTGACAAGATTGACGTACTAAGAGTATTGTTGGAACATGATCGGTCTTTAGGTTACCTATTCAATGCTAATGGTTTCCCTCTTCTTAGTCTTGCTGCATATAGAGGCCATGTTGGTGTTGCCTGAGAGCTCCTTAAACATTGTCCAGATGCGCCCTATACTTCAACAAAAGATAATGAGACATGTCTGCACACAGCTGTATGGAATCAACAGACGGAGTTCGTATATTTTGTCCTGGGTTTGCCACAATCTGGTAGACAGGTTAACATGCTAAATTCAAAAGGCCATACTCCTCTGCACCTCGCAGTCCAAAAGTGCAACCCAAAGATGGTGGCTGCTTTACTGCTTCACCCAGAGATAGATGTCACAGTTCCTAACAGTAAGGGCGAACCAGCAAACTGGGCCCCCACTGACCTTGCCAAGACTTTGAATTGGGTGCGTATGTTTTTTCATCACGTCAGTCCACTAAATCAGTATGTATATATGCCAATTTTCTGTGCTGTCATATTGTTTTCCTACCATCCATGTTCACTTCCGGAATCTGACTAGCCCTTTGTATCAATTAGTACTAGTGTGCAAAGAATGGTGACGCGCAGGAATCTGACTAAGATCCCACAATAAATAAGTTCAAAGAAAACAAGGACATTAGAACGAAATAACAATTGATTTCAACAATTGTGACCACAAACCGCCGAGTTATAGGTTTTCATTTTTCCATTATTGTTATATTGATTATTAATGCAAGCACCATTACCATTTTTATTTACACTAATGCAGAATGTTTCTTTAACCTTAAGCAGAATGAAGTGTCCATGCGTTTGCTGAAAGCTAATCCTCAAGATGCTACTTCCATTTTCAATCTCCACAAGTTTGCCAAGGATCAAGTGATCGACTTATCAAGGAAGGACATCAAGTCCCTGACTCAAACATACACAAGCAACACTTCCCTAGTCGCGATCCTCATCGCAACAATTACCTTTGCTGCTGCATTCACTTTGCCGGGAGGATATAGCACTGATCTTTGGAAACGAGGGGCTTCCCATCATGGCAAGGAAGATTGCTTTTAAGGCATTCTTGATCTCGATACATTGGCAATGTGCTCCTCACTTGTTGTTGCCTTCGTATGCGTCATAGCAAAGTGGGAGGATCTTGAGTTCTTGCTTTATTACAGGTCTTTTACAAAGGAAGCTCATGTGGTTTTCGTACATGGCAACCACCACAGCATTTGCAACTAGTTTGTACACTGTTTTGGCTCCACGAGTCCCATGGTTGGCTGTTGCAATCTGCATTATGACATCTTTGCTGCCCATTCTTACAAAGCTTCTTGGCGAATGGCCCATCCCGAGACTGAGATTTCGGTTGGGTCGACTTTCAAATCGGAGCTCGTCAATATGCTCTAGCTTCACCACCTTCAGTTATTGGTCTATCTGCTTTCCTATTTTTTATGTTGGAAACTTCAAGAAACAAGAAGTTCTCTAGCGTCATCACCTTCAGTTATTTGTCTATCTGCTTTCCTGTTTTTATGTTGGAAACATCAAGAAATAGCAAGTTTGACGAGCAACGCTATTGTTTGGGTAATTTGGAATCCATGTAATAAACACGTAATTATGTGCTTTGAACACATAATTTTTCTAGTCGATGATCTGTCTCGATAGTATTTTATTTCTGAGTTGGACATTGTCACAACCGCGTTATTGAGGGGGGCGCGACACGGTCGGCGGTGAGATGACGACGAGGGTGACGGGCGGCGTGGCGGTGGCGGTTGGAGTGGCTTGAGGGGGTGGAGGGAGGAAGAGGAGGCGGTGGTGTTGGGTGGCGGCGGTGCGCGGGCGGTGGCTGCCTAGGGCGGCGGTCGGCCAGCAGCGGTGGACGGCCTGGAGGGGAGGGCGGCAGGCGCACGAAGGGGCAGGGGCGGCGGCGGTCGGAGAGCAAGGGACATGGAACTATTCTTTATTGCTTGCCCCCAAAAGAGATTACATGCTCCCTATTTATATGGCCCTCCTATGGGACTTGTAACCCAAGCAATCTCTAAAGGTTTCCTTATAGAGTTTGGAATACCTTTTACAAGCAATCCTATTTATTTCCTAATAGGATATTTCCTTATAGAGTTAGAATATCTCCTTCACACCAAAAAGTCCTAATTTAACTCAAACCGATGACGAAGCGAAGATGGAAATGATGACGGTGGCGCCGGGCGGCAAAGAACCCCTTCACGCCACCCGCGCTCCCCATTGGGCTGGGTAGTGGCCGATTGGGCCTCCTTAGCCCGTCCATGGCTGGCCCAATTCTGGGACATGACACCTCCCCACCGTTCGACGGCGGCGCGCCCACGCTGACGGCCAACCCACCAGGTGGGTGCGAAGGTGATGCCGATTGGGAGGTCCGCACGTTAGGGGCCGTAGGCTGAGCAGGGGAGGCGCCCCATCTTGTCATGGAACTCGTTGAGGATGGAGGCCGCCGCCAAAGGTGAAGTCGAAGTGTAGGTTGTCAAGTAGATGCTGAACATATAGCTCAGCGGGGGCTGCACGAAGGGTCGATCCATCCATGCTCGCCTCATGACGAGCCACTTTCAGGGACACTCGACAACTCAATCGCCTAGTGCATAGTTGGAGGATGCTAGAAGGAGTAGGTCGTCGGGACGTGTACCTGAGCATGGATGTGCCTGCAAAATATGTGGCGAGTCGACGTGGCCGATGTTGAGCTGAGACAGAGTAGACGACCATACAGGAAGTCGCTGGCGGTCTTCATAGGCGGCCCAAGCTGGGGACGCTGCACGTCCGGGGTGTCCACACTGATGTTGTCGATGTGGAGGAACTCTTGGTCGTTGTCGTCGAAGAGGAGCACCGTAACATCATCCAACCTGACGTTTGGGCACACCATCATGAGCGGGGATGCTCGCCGGGGAAGGCCCGGTGCTCGGAGGGAGTGTCGGAGATGGAAGTCCACCGCAATGCCATGTAGTGGCGTCCATCGTCGAGGAGGAGGTCCCGGAGTAGCTCTCGGCTGCCGGAATGTAGTAGCGGTGGAAGTACCTCACGATGCCACTGTAGAGGGTCCACCTCCAGCCGCTCCCCGCAGCTCGATGGCGCTTTGCAATGATCGCGAGCTCTATTTTGTCGCCGCTCCTAGGCGAGCTCGGTGAGGAGGTCGATCTCCACTCGGTCGTTGATGGCCTCCATGGCCGGGGGCTAGGCGCGGCCGCTCCGGCGCCCTGCACTCGGGGCTGTGTCGGCGTCGGTGTCGATGTTGACGACGTTGTTGTTGCCGTTGTTGATGCCGTGTCATCCGCCACCACCCTGGTGGCTCGTCGTCGGGTGGGCGTTGTAGCGACCAGCGAGGTCGATGGCCTCATGCATCATACGTGGCTCCTCCCACCTCGGTGCCTCGGGAAGAGGGGTACGTAGTCCACCGATGAAGAGGGTGACGCGGTGGAGCGGGCTCTCAAGGTCCATGCGTGTAGCATAGGCCTCGAAGGCATCGATGTAGTCGCCCGCCCGCCCTCCCGGGTAGGCGGTGCGAAGTCCCTGTGGTGTTGTTGTCGATGGGCGGCCCAAAGTCGCGCCGCGGTGCGCGTGAAGACGCCCCACTCGACCTACGGTGTCCTCCGGGACGGGTTGTTGAACGAGAGCTCGGCAACACTCGCGGATGAAAAGCAAAGATACCCGGGCGAGAACCTGGGGTCGACCTCTGCCAGCTGGAAGAGCAGCTCCATCTTGTTGGATCTAGAGGTTGGGGTCGTCGCCGAATCCCATGTCGGTACCTCCCAGCGTACCTCATAGCATGGAGCGGGTGGTCCCATGACTGAGGCGGGCTTCCGGTGGCACCGGCCGTGCCGCTCGAAAGCAGCGCGGGTGCGGTGTCGGTGGAGAGGAAGAAGCGGCCGGTGTCGAGTTGTCGTCGCTGGGTGACGTCGCTACCCTCTTCATTTGGAGGATAGCAGGCTCGAGTCGTCGTCGATGACATCGTCGGGGGCGGAGGTGGCGCCTAGGGCGGCGCTGGGGCGCCGGCTCGGCCGGCGGCGGCAAAGGCGTGGCGTCCTCCAGCGCTATCGTCGTCGTCGTGGAGCCGATGGGAGGGAGCTGAATCTTGGGGTTGGCGAGGTACTCCATGCGCGGGCGAAGGCAGGATTCGATCTCGTCGAAGCGGCTCGATCTTGGCGCAGCTTGTCGCCGAGGAGCTCCTTGAGTGCCTTGGAGAACTCACGCATCTCGGAAGCCATGGGTGGTGGGAATCGCCCCTAGTCTGCGGATACCAGCTATCACAACCGTTACGAGGGGGCGGCGGCGACACGATCGGGCGACGAGATGACGACAATGGTGGCGTTGGGTGGCGGCGGCGTGGTGGCCTTGCGCGCGGCCGGCGCCGGGCGGCGGTCGGCGGTGGCGAGGGGCGCGGTGCACGCGAAGGGGCAAGGGCTGCGGCGGTCGGAGCGAGGGACACGGAACTATTCTTTTATTGCTTGCCCCAAAAGAGATTACATGCCCCCTATTTATATGGCCCTCCTATGGGACTTGTAACCCAAGCAATCTTTAAAGGTTTCCTCATAGAGTTTGCATATCTGATTTGTTGGAAGTGGCAAATCTTTTTTATTTTGGAATATTTTATGTTACATATTTTGATGCATGTATATAATGTCTAACGTGTACTTTTTATGAATCCACATGTAAGATTTGTGACGTGTCATTTTCTGGATCCTTGACGTGACATATCGCGTTTTTTATGCATGTAGGAATAATCGTTCTTTCTTGTACGTACTTTTATGATTGTATGTAACGTGCTTTCAAATTTGTAGCTGTGTGTCAAGGGGTTCACGGCGCAATGGCAAAGGCCATTTGTTGGGGGGCTCCCACCCAGGTGGTTCAAATCTTCGGGTGCAACACATTATCCTGAATTTATTCCGAATTTTCCGACATTATGCATTAAGTGGTAGACGACGTTCCCGCCGAGTGGTTTCAGAGGGGTGAGTGTGCGTGCGTGTTGAGCGCCTGCGTTGTACTGTGTAATCTCTAAAAAAAAATTTGTAGTTGTGAACTTTTATTTCAGTACAACGCGACTGTGTACATGAAATATTTTAGTGCTTAATAATTAATATAATAAGATATATATAAAAAACTATACATGACATTTCCAATTTATATAATTATTTATTAAAATAAAATTTAAAACATATAATTACTTTATGCGTGAATGGAAAGGAAGGTGCACTAACAAGGAAGGACCGTGAGGCCGCATATCTCTCTACGTAGAGATAAGGGTCTCGTCGTAGTAAACTCGGACGGCGAGACCCCCTCTGCGCGGCCATGTCTCTGTGGCTTCTATTTTGCTCAAGTGCTGCCTTGATAAACGGATGAGAGACACGATCCTAAAGCAAGACAATCGTGGATGGAACGCGCTGCACCGAGCCATACGCAGCGGACAGCAGAGGAAGCTCGCGCTGGAGCTGATACAAGCAGAGCCTGCTCTATCGCAAGCCGTGAACGAACACGGCGAGTCACCCATGTTCATCGCGGTGATGAGAAAATACAAGGATGTCTTCGACAAAATGTTGGAGATTCCTGATTCTGCTCATGCAGGAGTCTTTGGCATGAATGCTTGGCATGCTGCCGTGAGAAGCGGTAATTCAGGTGAGACTTGCCAAACTAAAATTTGAGGAAACTAAAATATACAACTCCAACATTTTGCCATTTGTGTTTGGCATTCTCAAATTTTGCCAAAAAGCCCCAAAAACTCTCTCCAATAGTTTGGTATTTGGAGTAGGCAATTTAGTGAGTGTTGGCAAACGACCTCCGAAAACACGTTCTGGACAAGTGCTGAAAAATGACCTGCGGACAGTCCGCACTCTGAGGCTGGACAGTCCGCAGTTCAAAAAATTTGAACGCCGGACAGTCCGCACTTTGAGGCTGGACAGTCCGTAGTTCAAAGAATTTGAACGCCGGACAGTCCGCACTTTGAGGCCGGACAGTCCGATGTACAAATTCGAAAACCGAACTTTCTGCAGCAGTTCTGGACACGCTAGACCGAGCTCGGACTGTCCGCCTCTTGGGGCCGGACTGTCCGCACTTAATGAGTCAGCACTCCGAAAAATTCGCTCGGGATGAACATGAAGGCCGGACTGTCCGCACTTAATGAGTCAGCACTCCGAAAAATTCGCTCGGGATGAACATGAAGGCGGACTGTCCGCCCCCAGGTGTCGTAGATTGTCCGCACCTGCTGAAAACAGCACGAACAGCAGCACCGCCGGCGGTTCTTCTCACCCAAATTCGAATCAAACTCAAACAGCGCTCGATCTCAGGTCACAAAATTAAAGCCAGGTAATCTAGGCATGTAGGTGACCTTTTCCCCCAAAGAAATTCCGGATTCCACCGAGTAAATCGCCGGGAAATTCAGATCATGCGACACAACACGAAGAACACGAGCACGAACACAAAAGTGCTTCCGATCTACCGATTCGTGCGGACTCAAACGATTTCCTTTGGTGAATCTCTTAGGTACACGAGGTAGAACAAATCACAGAAAAAGAATCGAACCAAACGATCCACAAACGATTTACTTGAGCTCTAGAAGGGGGAGGAGAAAAGCACCGCGAAAATAGCAAACACGAACACAAAATCGCAGCACACAGAGAGACGATCGACCCCAAAAGCCTGAGAGGGCACGCGCTCACTTAGGGGAGCACTTCCCTACCAACACAGGCACAAAATAGTTGTGCGGACCTCTCCCACTCGTAACAACTACGGTATTGGGGGAAACCCTAATGGCGAAAATCAAGAGAGGCAAGTCCGGGAGAAGGGACTGCCTTGATATTTATAGTCCAAGTCCTAGCGACCGTGCTATTACTACTCTACCCCTATGGATACAATTGCCGAAGCCACTTAGCTAGGGGCATAATGGTCGGACTTGGGTATCTTCCCGATCCGGACGACCACCGCGCCTCCTCATCTACAGCCTTGCTCCACGCAATCTCCCGGATGCCGCCACGTGCCGCCCTTCCGTCCCACCGAACGCCCCGGGTTTTGAGGCCCAAACCCGTGAACCCCGATGGTTTTGAGGCCCAAACCACCAAACCCGCCCCGAGGTTTTGAGGCCCAAACCACGAAACCCGTGCCGATGGTTCTCGAGGGCAAACCACCAAACCTCCTCGACACGCGTGTCATCGCCATCTTGACCGCCCCGAAGTCGCCAAGTCATCCGAGCTCCACGCTCTACCCGCACGCTTCGCCGTCTTGACCCGATCGACACGGTCCTGCCGCCACGTCCTCTTGCATCCGTCGATGTCCCGGATGTCACCACCATGGCTAGCCACCCGGTGATCACGGTCCCTCGGTCCAAGCCTCACGTCCGTCCCCTTCACCTCCGCGGTCCGTCGGCAGCGCACGTCCGCCCTCCTTGGCCCCTTCACCCCTGTCGGCTACCATCTCCGAGCTCCACACCCGCACAACACGAACCAAGAGATACGTCTTCGACACACTCCACGTGTGCCGTTGAACATAGCCGAAGCATAAAGAATAAATAAAAATAGAATCAAAATGTTGATCGTTGACAATCACAAAACTAAACACATGTGACCTAAATCAACCATGTGTTCGCAAATTGATTTTACTATGTATCTAAGCATAGTTGAATATCTACCGAATAGAAAAACCTATGTCTCTAGAAAACCCAAAATATTTATGATTTGGAATGGAAGACGTATTTGGATTCAAGAACGCGTGACAACAAACCGTAGAGTTTGTAGTTTTCAAAAAAAAAAATCTATTAGTGTTATATTAATTAATGCAATCACCATTCCTATGTTTTTTTATTTAAACTAATGCCAAAATATGTCTTTAAACATAAGCAGAGTGAAGTGTCCATGCTTATGCTGAAAGCTAATCCTCAAGATGCTCCTTCTTTTTTCAATCTCCACAAGCAAGTCAAGGATAAAGTAAACCGACTTATCAAGGAAGGATATCAAGTCACCTGAATCAAATATACACAGGCAACACTTCAATAGTGGCGATTCTCATCGCTACAATTACCTTTGCTGCTGCATTCACATTGCGGGAGGATATAGCAATGATTCCGGAAATAAGGGGCATCTATCTTGGCAAGGAAGTTTGCATTCAAGGCATTCTTGATCTTTGATACCTTGGCAATGTGCTCCTTACTTCTTTGTCGCCTTTGTATGCGTCATAGCAAAGTGGGAGGATCTTGAGTTCTTGCTTTACTACAGGTCTTTTTTACGAAGATGCTTATGTGGTTTGCTTACGTGGCGACCACAACGGCATTCGCTACTAGTTTATACACTGTTCGGCTCCTCATTTCCTATGGCTGGCCGTTCGATCTGGCGCTCTGATGGCTTTGCTACCCATTCTTACAAAGCTTCTTGGTGAATGGCTCATCTTGAAACTAAGATTACAGTTGGGTCATTGGACTTTCAATTGAGCTCCTCGATATGGTCTAGCTTTCATCACCTTCAGTTACTGGTTCCAGTTGTTTCCCTGTTTTTTATATTGGAAACATAAAGGAAACAACATATATGTTACAGATTTGTAATAATTGCCGAACAGCAATATTGTTTGGGTAATTTGGAACCACTATGTATAAAGCCAGAATTATGTAATTTGAACACATAATATTTCAATCCCATGTAGAAGATGAGTGATAGATGTCATGTGCCAGAATTGGGCCAGCCATGGGTGGGCTAGAAGGGCCCAACCGCCCACGGCCTCCACCTTCTCCGTCTCCGTCTCTACTTCATCGTCAAGTTATGATTATCTTAGGACTTTTGGTGTGTAAAGGGGATATTCCAATCATATAAGGAAGACCCTTATTAGGAAATAAATAAAAAATTGCTTGTAAAAGGTATTCGATCGTATAAGAAAACCTTATAGAAATTGCTTAGATTACAAGTCCACTAGTCGGGCTATATAAGGGGTCTGTAATCTCTTGGGGAGACAAGAGGGGTCTGTAATCTCTTGGGGAGACAAGCAATAAAGAAATACTTGATGCCTCTCTCTCTTGCCCACCGCCATGCCGCCGCCCCCTGTGCCACCGCCACCGCCCGCGCGCCACGGGCCAGCGCCGCCCGGCGCGGCGCGCACCTCGCCCTCTCCCCCTACCGCCACCACCACCACCACCCGTAGGGGCCACGAGCCCGCCGCCCGCCTCCACTGCCCCCTACACCGCCGCCGTCATCCTCGGAGTTCATTGGTTGGCGTGTCATAGCGGCCCCAATCTAGCCGGGTTTGTGACCGGTGGTATCCGGAGACCAAGGCGATTTCCCACCACTAATGGCTTCCGGATGCAAGCGTTCACCAAGGCAGCGAAGGAGCTCATGACGACAAACTGCGCCAAGATCGGCCAGCCGACGCCGACGAGATCGAGACGCGTCTTCGTCGCATGGATGCGTCTACACCCCTAAGATTCCTCTACCTCCCCCTTCGCCGGCGACCATGACGGCCAGGTGTCGGGGGGACGGCAAAGAGCGCAGCCGCCCGCCGCACGGGGCCGCCCCTTAGCGCTGCCCCGGGCGCCGCCCGCCCGTGACATCGACAACGACTCCGACCGCTATCCTCCAGCGGGACGTGGGTAACTTGACGCCGTCAGGGATGGCCGCGACCGGCCGTCACCGACATCGGCGTGGCGACACCGCAGCAGCGGTGCTTCTTCCCTCCACCGACACCGCAACAGCGAGGGATTCTCCAGCGGCGGCGTTGCCACCCACGGGCGCCCTTGCCCGGTGGCGCCACCCGTGGCGCCCGCCCCCAGTCACGGACCTACCCCCCTCTACATCACAGCGCTGGGCGTTAAAACGCGGACAGGCGGCGGCAACCCCGACCTCGGGATCACGCCAAGATGGGCTCTGTATTGGCTGAAGGATGACATCGACCCGGCTTCTACACACACGGTATGTTGCCTTCCATCGGTAGTCCTGGCTGCGATGCAGTTCAACATCTTTGTCACGGAGGGAGGCCCTTGGTCGAGTGGGATGCGTTCACCCACTACATGCGACGCGACTTGGACCCCATCATCGACACCACTAGGGAGTTAAGCCTCCGCCCAGGAGGGCAAGCTGGACGACTACATCACCGGCTTTGAGGGGCTATGCGTTTGCATGGACCTTGAAAGCCCGGCGTCACCACGCCGACCTCTTCGTTGGTGGCCCACGCCGACACGCCCGCACGACGCCGAGTGGTTCGGACTGTTCCGATGGAGGAGGCCACCGACCTTGCTCACCGCTCGACGACGAGCTGGGCGCTAGCGTACCAGACGGCCACTTCCACCACGTTGCCAACATCGATAGCGACATCGACGCCGCTCGGCCGACCGGGCACCGTGGGCCGGCGGCGCTTAGCCCACCGTTGCTATGGAGGCGATCGATGACTCGACATCGGGCGACCTCCTAACCGAAGCTGCACTCGGGTACTACATCGAACCAGGAGCTTCACGACAGACCGAGTGGAGCCTCTTTCACGGGATGGTGAGGTACTTCCACCGTTATTACATCCCCGCGCCTCGGGGAGCTCCCGCAAGACTTCCTAATGGAGGGTGGCGCCCCTCGTATGGCGTCGCAAAGGCTTCCACCTCCCGGATCGCCCGCGCAAAGACTAGGGCGTTCCCGGTGAGCATGCTCCTTCTATCGGCACGCCCGAACGCGTCAGGCTCGAGGACATCATGGTCCTCCTCTTTGACTACCATGGCAACAAGTTCCTCCACATCGACAACGTGGTCGCCGACGCCGGCCGACCCGCCCCGGCCCAGTCGGGCCGCCCATTAAGATGGCGGCGACTTGCTCTACGGCCGTCTTCTATGCCTCTCCTCGTCACCGCCTATGTCGATCGACGTGTGTTCTACAGCACATACATGTTAAGGTACATGTGCCAACGACGTACACCTTCGAGGCACCTCCAACGACTTTCGCTAGACCCCCGAGCTCTCGGGCATCCGGCGCCTCCGTCATGCGGCTTAAGTCAGTAACACCCGGTTTTCCAAAGAAGACCAAGTTTTAACTATATGTGTGCCCAGGATGTCCACACGAAACATATAGCAACAAAAATGGTAAATATCAGAAGCAATGCTTTATTACATAGCAGAACATATTTACATTAACTTACATATATATTAGAGTACAACGGAAACTATTCTTAATCTTCTATCTTCGGGTCTCCATACTCCACAAGGACAGTTGACCGGGGGAGCACTTGCCTAGTACTCATGGACCTCTAAAGGAAACTCTTCATTTGCACCACCATCGGTACCCATCAAGGGATTTTCATTGGTGAAACAACAAGCGTCAGCTCACCATGCTCGCAAGTATAACATGAGGGGATGCAAGGCTCAAAAGGCTAGACATGGTTGAACTGCGGTAAGCATTTTTAGTTGGTCATATTTTTTTTATTTATCCTATATCGCTATGTTATGCTTAGGGCTCCCATGTGAATATAATTAATTATCATCATTAGGATTTATCATCACCCAAACCATTCATCAATCCAACTATCTCGAAAAGGATCCGGGCCGCCATGACCGTGGAGCTGGCCGATATATCGATTTTGATCAAACTCTGCAGCGAGAGGTGTACACGTTCACCTTGAGCCATGATTGCCCATTGCCGAGGTGGCCGGCCTCTTGACTCACTTCCAAGGTAAGTTGGCAGGGTTCACTACGAAGCCTTTCACTAATTACCCTAACAAGTTCGTGGGCGCTAGGTATCTTCCGTCGATCCATGTGATACAATCCCCGGGGGAGATCCATAGTACGTGGCGTTTAAATTGTGATACAACCTCCCACAAAGTTCCACTATAGGTGGCCACCCTATGGCTCTGAGGGATCCACAAATTGCATTTTACCCTAACGCCTTTTCGCAGTAACCACTAATGAGCTAGAGAAAACTAGCTATACAACCAAGGTTGTGCCCACTTTGACACTCAAGGTTGTACTTTGTCTTCCCGGGTTTGCCGCTTTAAGATTCGGGTCCTTCATTGAGGGGCAAAGACTAGAGCACCCAAAAGGCCCAATGCTCTAGCCCCTTCTCGTCCATGTTTCTCCAAGGCATCATCTTTGATCATTGATTCCATATGTCATTAATCAAATTAACATTATATTATGGTGATTGCAAGCTAAGCAAAACTAACCATATGCATCAACCATGGGTAAACAAGGGATAAGGATATCAAAAGTACTAGGTAAAGTCCTTAGCATCATAGTAGACATATGCATATGAAAGTGATTAAATGGTTATTGGGTAATCAAGGGAACTCATGTTAAACTTGCCTTTAATGTTTGGTCGAACTTTCTAGCTTTTCCTTCTGAACCTTCCTCCATAGCTCTTCTATCGATAGCAACAACCATCACAAGAACCTTAACATAACCCTAGAAATAGTAAACCAATCATTACAAAAACATTCTATAAAGGTTTTGAAAGCATACGACTTGTTCTAAGATCGTGAGCGCATAAACTAACCAAAAACAGAGATACAATTAAAAGATGTGAGAGTTGAAGGATATAGGCAGAATCGATTGGATTCATGTGAACAAGGTGGATTTTAGACTAGAAGAAACATATTGTGGCAAAAGAACATGATGTTTTGACAATTGGATAGGCGGGGAAATGAGATTGCAAGATGGCACTGCGTGGGTTGTTGGCATGGCAAGAGCAGGGACATGGTGATGCTTGTATGTCGGGTGTTCTGGTTCATATGGCCAATCAAACATGTGCATATGTGTATAAGTATATGGTACACATTTGGGTTGAAGGGATCTAACATCGTAGTGGTTAATCACTCGGAACACGCATGCCAACCAGCATCAGCGCGGCTGCGAGGCAGCAGGGGCAGCGAACACAAAACCGGACGATATCCCTCCCATCTTAGATCATATGGCCATGAAACTTGGTAGAGGCTTGTGCAAGTATATAAAAGACATTCTAGCCAAAGGATGTATCAAGGGTTTCAATATATCAATGGGAACGCCACTGCCAACAACAGGGGGCTCGCTGTTTGGACAGGATGGGTAGCATGCACTTCGGTCTCGATATCTCGGCCACCCCAGATTGTATAGCCACAATCAAACCTGTGGGATCATGTTCAAGGATGTTTTGAACAAGTAGGTTGAAGGGCTTGATGGTTTGTACAGCGGATTAGCGGGGAACGCCAAAACCACTCGGAGTTGTAAACTGCCAGGGCAGCAGGAACAGCAGGCACGGAGATGACCATATCTCTGATTTCACAACATATATGACAAAACCCTTTTACAGAGACGTGTTCAAGGTTGTAACCCACAACTTCACCAAAGGGTTTGATGGTTGCATCCATGAAACATCGGGGAACGCCAATTCCGTAAGAAGCAGCAACGCTGGCTGCGAGGACAGCAACACATACAACCGGTAAACTTCACCGTGGATCAACCGTACATCACCTAAGGTACTTGATATGCAGCAAGGGTCATGAGAACATGATGGGGGTGATGATGGAGTGTTCTCACCATGGGGGATTACTTGGTGGAGGGAAGAGACGCGTCAATGACTGCTGATGACGACGATGCGATGCGACTGTGCTTCCTTCTTGCGTTCCGGTTGATCGGGGCGGCCATGGGGAAGGGGGAGGAGGTGTAGGGGCATCCCTCCTCTGTTCTTGCCGTGGGAAACTGAAGGGGAGGCATGAGGGGGCTGGTGGAGGTATATATGAAGGGTGAGAGGATGGGAGATGAAGGGGTAGGAAGGTAAGGGGTCAACACTTGATATTTTTCTTGTTTTGGTTGATATTTTTGTGCAAGATTGAGACGGCTGCCAAGGGGTGACGTGGGAGAGGGGAGAGGAAGAGTTAGAGGGCTGGTTGGGCTTCACTTTGGATCACAAGGGAGAGGAGGATGGTTGGGCTTTGACCCGAGGCGAAGGTTAAGGCATGGTTTGGACCCGATTTGGCCCATCGCGAAGATAGAGTTATGGCGCTAGTTGCTTGTAGTATTTTTGGGTTGTAGGCTTTGATCAAGAGGAGAAAACATAGAGGAAAAAGGGGCCATGTGGATGTTGCCCAAGTTGATAAAACTAGGTGGATTCCCCGCACGTTGCTGCGGGTATGAAAAAGGAATACAAACACATTGCTGAGACTAACGGATATGGTCTTTTACATCTAACTATTCATACGCAACATGTAGAAACACAATTTGCAGTTCCACAGTCTCCAAAAGACCACATTTGTGATTTAAATTTTGTCAATAAGAAAACTCACATTATACTCCTATAGATATCAGACATATTGGATCTCAGTTGTGCGACTTTCTCTAGAAAACCATTGCACCTACATGGTGAAGATCTCTAGTTTGGTTTTGGCTAATTAGTGACATCCTTAGGACTAATCTCTTTGCTAAGTGTATGATTAGATTGGAGATTGGTCAAGCCGATGTGGAGCACATGGTGGTCATGGTGGATGGATTGGTGTGATCCAAAAGATGATCAAGTGCACACGTGGCATGGACTCGAGAATCAAAATGGGATCAAGGCGAAGGTATACCATAGGGCCATTTTGATTTCACACTCAAGACACCATAGAGGGTGTGAGTGATTTAGGATCGATAGCGGAACTATAAAGAGGGGAAAACTCTGGGAACATCGATCCTCATGTGCCTCTAGATTCAAAATTCATTTCCATGCATTCTAACCTAGAGAGCTAACTTCACACTTGGAGAAAATGTTTTGAAATACTAACACATGTGCTCGAGGTGGTCTTCGGACGTGTTGGTAACATGTATCAAGGGGCTTAAAGTTGGAGAAACGTGAAGGCGACAAAGGAACGACGACATTTCGCAATGGAAAGCCGACCGGACCCGGCCGACCAGGACGCTTGACCCTATTTGGGGGTCCCGACGGAGTGTCCGGTCCGGCCGCTTCCGATCGATTCCAAGGGGTTGTTTTTGGGCGTTTGGGCGGTGCGTGGCCTGGTGGTGACCGGAAGCATGCGACCGGACACATGGTTTTGGTTGTCAAACCGACGTGGGCCGGGTGCTTGTCGCGTCGACCCGGACAAATTGAAAGCGCAAGCGCCCGGTCACCGACCGGTGCATCCGGGCCACCGCGCGTCCGAGTGCGCTTTGCCACCAACGGATCTATTTGCTTGTGTGGAGTATAAATAATTGGTGGCGGCTCCTTGCTCTCTCTCTTGGACATTTGAATCACTCCTAACATCTTTTGAGTTGAGCAAACTCCCTCCCACTCATTGTTCTTGCTTGTGAGCACATTTCTAGTGAGTTGAGGAGAATCAAGTGCATTGCTTTGAGTGTTTGCATTTAGAGGCACTTGAGGGTCATCGTTGCCGGTGGATTTCTTGTTGCTCTTGGAGAGCACCACTCCTAGACCGGCTCGGTGATTGTGGAGGCGTTGGGAAGAGAAGGTGATTGTTCTTGCCCACCTCCGGTGATATTGTGAGGGGTTCTTGATCTTCCCCGGCGGAGTGCCGAATTGATACTCTAGTGGATTGCTCGTGTTGTTGAGTTACCCCTCAATCGAGTGGTGTCAAGAGGGCCTTGTGAGGCAAGGCGTACGCGCTACCTTGATCCACCGTTGAGACGGTCGACACAACCGGAGACGTAGCTTGACGGGTGCTCAAGTGAACTCCGGGTGAACAAATCATTGTCTCCATCATTTGTGTTGATTGATTATCTTCCGGTGATTGGTTCATTGCCTCGACGGTTCGGTATAACACCTCCTCTCTACCTAGCTTTACTTCATACATACATTGTGCTAGTGTAGACTTGCTAGTTGACTAGGTTGCTTAGAATTGTTTAGTGTAATCTACCTTGTTCACCTAGCTAGAGAAGTAGTGACATAGCTCTTGAGTGCTCTAGAGACATAAATTAACTAGAATTGTCACTAGGAGGCTTACCGACAAGTAGAGCTAGTGCAACCGCGATTATCGCCTTTATTGTTGTCTAACAAGTTGCTCTAGTATTTTGTAGAAATTTTTATTAGGCTATTCACCCCCCGCCCTCTACCCATTTAGGACCTTTCAAGTGGTATCAGAGCCGTGGTCACCGTTTAAGCAAGGATTAACACCCTTCGGTGCAAGAAATGGCAAACATGGTGTTCAACCATGTTGGGGGAAAGCCTCCGTTCTTCGATGGCATGAGTTCTTTTGATCATTGGAAGAGAAAGATGACAATGTATCTTGGTTCTATACATGAGAGAGTGTTGGAGGTCACCAAGAATGATTTTGTCATACTTGACCCAACCAAGCTCACCGATGAAGACAAGGCAAATAGAACATGCAACCGGATGGCTCTCAATACCATCTACAATGGCATTGATACAAAGATCTTTGAAGGAATCAAGGACTTGGATCGTGCTAGTGAGGTGTGGACAAGATTGGGAGAAACTTATGAGGGCACAAAGGTTGTCAAGAGTGCCAAGCTCTATGGCCTCAAGAGTGAATTTGAGACCTTCAAGATCAAGGATGAAGAGACAATCTTGGAGATGTTCCATAGATTGCAAGTCATAGTGAATCCACCAAACTCCCTTTGAAGTTCTCTGGCGCATTTGACACATGTGTGGGTTCTTCACGCGAGTTCAAGTAAGACAACCCCAAAACTGTAGACATCCCCTTTTGGAGTGGCCACACGAGTGCGTGTATACTCCGGAGCTACATACCCTAAGTCACCAAACTCACCGTTTACAAATGTGCTCAGGTGGGTGTCAATAGGATTCATCAGCCCTGCCAGACCAAAATCGGAAATCTTAGGCTCATAATCATCATCAAGCAATGCGCACTTGGAACTAATGTTCCTATGAAGAATGCGAGGGTTGCAACCTGTGATGAAGCCACGCCAATCCTCTAGCACTCCCAATGGCAATTTTTAGCCTCAATGGCCATTCTAATGCCGTTTTCTCACTATTTTGTTGGTGTAAATTATCATAAAGCGAACCCTTTGGCATGTACTTATACACCAAGAGCCTCTCATTCTTGGCAATACAGTATCCCAAAAGTGGCACTAAGTTACGTTGCCGTACACTTCCCAGTGTTGACATCTCAGATGTAAATTAGTCCTCCGAATGCTGAGTGTCCTGCAACCTCTTGATAGCAAGGAACGAACCATCTGGAAGTGTTGCACAACCGGCATAAATTTCGCAATTGACAAATGGGTCGTAATTACCATAAAACCGATCACAATAGAGGGCACGGACTAAATTAAGGTCTCGACTGATACAATAAGGTCTCGAAATATTACGGATCCAAGTCTTACATGCTGATAGTCTCACGAATAGAAAGGAAATTACATGGCATTAGTGGCACTACACCGCTCGGCTACAAGGGTGTCTCATCTAGCTCAAGGTCTACGTGCTAGCATCTAGCTGGAAATCTAAACGTGGCATCATAGTCATCTACTCCTGTGAAGCGCGAGAAGTGGGATCTCCATCCTGGTCCTCTCCAGCTGGCGCTGCTGCTGCACCCTCTAGTCCTCGCTGTGATCGCCCAGAAGCTCCCTGATGCGACGACGTGCCTTGGTGAAGTCATCTACTGCTCTGTTGCGCTCCCCAATGGTGATGGAGAGACGCTCGTCCAGGTAGCTCATACGCTTCTGCATCTTCTTCATACTAGCCTGAATCTCACGCAACTCCTCCCTAGCACGTGTGGCCTCTGGCTGCCGATCTGCCTGCGGGTTGTCATAAGTTCTCCGCTCAACCGAACGGCAAACATAGCCCTCATGGTCGCCATACCAACAACTCCAAGCCGCTCATTCTCCTCGGGCGGTGCGTCTCCTGGGAAGCAACTGGCAGGCAGCCGGCAAGGGCAGCTCCACGGTCCTGCGTCATCGGTCCAACACTCCCATGGCCGCAACCCGGGCGGCTGTCCATGCATCGGGGCCTTGTCCAATGCACCGCCAGCCGGCCAATAGGGGTCCACGGGATGGATGTGGCCGCTTTGTCACCTCAACCCGAAATCCACGGCACCTCTCCTCTTCCATGGGTGCGCCTCCATCCGTAGATGGGCTCGGCCGTACCCAACCCGACTTTAACGCCTCCCACAAAAAAGGCCGGTGTCGCCTGCATCATCGGGGGTGAGTAGGGCTCGAAGTAATGGGCCATCTCAGAGTAAGATTTAGGAGATAAAGTGAGATTGAGAAACAATAGTCCAGTTTTAACCAAATAGGGCAAGTACTAATTAGGAGAAAAGATGGAAAGATGCATGAATGCCATGATGGAAAAAATTTTAAATATGATGCATGGCGTTTTCCTACATTATCTCACGGAATAGGAAAGAGATTTCTCTATTCGTATTAATGGTGGCATCCTCTGATCTCTCAAAAAGAAAATAAGACGTGTCTAGCCGATCTACACGCATTGCGCTGTTAGTGTACCTGCAAATCATTTCAGCTCACAATATAATCATGCAATGCAAGGAATTAAATTGCATATACCGCCTTCGTCCAGGTCCACCCGACGCATCGCATACCATGCGGAAAAACACATTTTACACCCAAAGACACATTGTACCCATACACAAGTCTACGGGGGCACTACCCGACCAAGGAGCTCTCAAAATCATTTTATTTCCCCCCTAGACCGGCGTTTATCCGATCATGCTCTCACAGCTCACACCATTACCTTGGGCGTAGAGGCATTGAACAACCATTACCTGGGGCGTAGAGGTATTTCGATCCATTCATGACCACTCAAGTGAGTAGTCCCGCACTCATCGCCGCACGGCAACCAAGCACAAACAACAAAATATGATGCATTAACCCATTCCCGTTAGCCAAGCCACCCGATGTCGTCCTTAATTGGGCATAAAGGGTATGACCAAGGCACTACTAATTTTGCAAATCTTTTACTCGCACCGCTTAAAAGATTTTGTTTTCAAAACTTTTCGAAAAAGATTAGTGATTCATTTTAATTTAAATACAGATCGGACTTGTAATTACCGAACTAAGCTCGATGCCATTTGTAGCAGAGCCGACCAATTTATAAGAAATCAAGTATAATTCGCAATCACCGAAGCAATCGCAGATCTACACTTGAGTCCATATAAACCCGGTATTCGAAATCTCCAGTGATTTAAAACTCATCATCAACACAACAGGATCGTTGAGCTCGGTAGTAAAAATCCGCGGTATTTCAAACCAAGTTCGATATATTAAACATCGAGTGCGTGTATAATTTATTACAAACTCAAGGTTCAAGTACGGAAGCAGTAGTTTTGAAAACCAAATAGTCTTTTAGCGAAAAAACAAATATAAAGTAGTGCCGTGAGATAGTCATCCCTCAGAAAAGATGAGACGGGGATATAGAATTGCCTTGCCCCGGCCTTACTCGTCATCAACAGAAAGCAGACAAGTCTTACAATAACCATGGTACACATGCTCACCGCAACAACGTGAATAGAACCCCGAGTACAAAATACTCAGCTAGACTTACCCGGGTCCAAAAACAAAATAAAAGACTCCAAGGATCATGCTAGGCTTTATCCGGAGTTTAGCCGACTCACATTAATTTCACAAAAAAAGTTGTTTAGTGAGCCTACTCATACTACTTGTACTTTTCAAGTTAAAAGGGTTACTTATTTAGATAGATAACCATAGATCCCTGTATAGTCAAGATTAATCATTGCTCAAGAGAGTAAATAACCCGCATAAGTAACTTGATTAGAATTATATGAGCTGCAACATGATAAATAACATATATTGTAATAATTAGACTACATTGCCGTGGACGCAACCCGGTTCTCACTAACCAGAGAGATGGCGATTCGAATCGATTTGCAAACCACCGGGCGAATACCCCGACACAAACCAGTTCACTTTGCAAAGGCTGCATCCGATCATTCCCTAACGTTACGGACGCAAAGTCTCGGTCTTGCCGGCTACCCTCCTTCTCGGGCCACCCGCTGAGCGGCAACGAGGACGACGCGCGGCGCATCTTCTTGCCGATTAACCACACCAACCATCACCAAAGGAGGAGCTGAAAAGCGAGCAAAGCCGCCCCTAACATTCCCACGAAGCTGCGGGCTCACGACCCCGCGGAGCCTACTATATGCCGTGTGCACGCTCAACTTCCGACCACATTCCGACAAAGAGTAAGTCCTTAATCGACCGGATGGAAAGACCACAATATCCACCCAATCTCATATGTTTTACTTTATCAGGTTCTCAAAGAGCCTCGACAATCACCCATGTGATTGTTCACAACATTTTCCTCAAGTGACAGGAATCACCGCTTCACCGCAATCATGATACCGAGCATTAACCTAGACTCCTAATAGGATAGGGCAACTTTCAACAAGGATCTCAGTGCATCAACAGTTTCAACCATTTCCTATACTTAATGCATGAAACATATAAAAGACTCAAGTCCAATTAATTGGAAGAAATTTAGGAAAGGGCAGAATGCTCGGGCCTTGCCTCGCGAGGAACGTCCGCCGGAACGTGCTGGGCACTTTCAGCAGGTCGCTCGTCGATCGTTCTCCTCCGATGGCTCCTCCGGACTGCACCCCATGATGGTGAAGCTCTCTCCGCCCCGCTCCTCGACCAGCTCCTCGAACACTTCCTCCGATCCTGAGATGATGCATATGATGGAGAAAAGAAATGATTACAATTACATGAATATCGACTTGCATAAAGTAATATGTATATGATGGATGGATGCTTTATGATGCAAGCTATTAGTAAGTGGATATCTCTTCCCGTAGAAACACAATTAATTCTACACAAGAAACCCTAATAACCTACATCAATCAAACACCCTTACTTACTAATCAATTAAAATGACAGCTCGACATCTTTGTCACTAAAAACATGATCACAGGGGAGTTTTACAACTCCAAATTCAGTGAACTAGGACTCTATGGAAAGCTAACAAAATTTTCTACAAAACATTCCACATCACCCAGAACTGAATCTGAACCTAACAGCCTCCGAAATTAAGGAAAACAGAGGCTCTGTTTTCAACTCAAACATCACATACAACCTCCATATCTCACAAACTACTCATGCAAACTATCTCAAACTTAACCAGCGGGTAAACCAAGTAATTATCTACCAAATAACTCTACTAGAGAAGCCAAAAGATAATTTAAAGTACATAAAATGATAGGCCCTATCAACACTACACATGCACACTATAAATATATAAAATGCTAGGAACAAGAAAATGTCAAAACTGCTAAGCTGACCAAACCAAGCTCACTAACAGATCCTATTCATGCTAGGAACACATAATAAAAATACCATCACATATTACCTTTCATATAAACATGTATTTCTAGCCTATTCAAATATGATAAATACATAACTACTTTAGAAAATTCTACAAAAATTACGAGGAGCATAGTACTGGAATATAACAACTACCATACAAATTTCATGGCAAGATCATGCTCATACAGCCCTACACAAAAAAATGACAAGCTAGTGATAAAACTAGGCATGAAAATACTTTGTACTATGAAAAGTGTCAGGACAACAGATTTCTGAGTATGAATAGCTTCTAAAACCTATCAAACATAAGCACACCAAATCTCACATCCAAAATCCTAATATTTATTTTTCTATGAATTTCTAAAGATCACCTTGCACAAAGCACATAAATAGAAAATCACATTTCTTCTATAGAACATACTATGCATGATATTTTTCCTGGATTCTACTCACAAAAACAAGCACTTTTTGCACAGAAAGCATATTTTTATCTTGCACCTATTAAAAGATATGATTTTCCTCAATTTCCATGCATTTATGGCCATAAATAAAACTCTATATAAAAGTTATCAGAAAATAGGGTTTCATAATTTTATCTTTGTAGCCTATCATCTAACAAGCATGACAAAATTTGTCTCACTCAAAAAAGACCTCAAAATGACCAAGTTATGAATTTTCTAAGCTTTGCATTCAAAAGCGGAAAACGAGAAAAAAGAAAAAGAAAAGGAAAATCGGTGGGGCCCGCGTGTCGTGCGACAGGCGAGCAGAGCCTTGGCGGCGGGTGCGGCGGATCTTCGCCGGCGATGACCAAATCGCACAACCAGCTATACCATTTGACTCTACTCGGCGAGACGGACTCATAGGTGCACTTGGTTCGCGCTAAAACCGACCAAAAACGGGCGACGACGAAAAATGCGGTGGTGGCTCGCGGCGGCGCGGACGGCAGCGGACCCGGCGCTCGGTGCTCGGCGGGACGAACCAAGCCCGTTCCGACTCCTCTTGACCTAACTAGGACATGCAAAAGCCATTTCAAGCTCAACGAACAACGGCGGCGAGAAAGCGAGCAGCGTCTTGTGGCGCTCCGCACGGGCATCGCGTCGGCGGCGACGCGTCCCGGCGAAATGGCGGCGGATCTACTCAACCACCTAGCTCGAGACCTCAAGCACCTCTAGGCGACTCTAAAACACGGGAAAAGAATGACCTAAACTCGATCTCGGCTCAGGCGTGAGCTTGCCCCAACGGCGACCATGGCGGACTCGCCGGCGGCGGGGCGCAAGTTAGGGGGTTCGATACCTCGGTCCTCACCTCGATTCGGCCTGGCTTTTAGATAGAGTAGCTCATGGTGGCGCTAGGGATTCAGTTTGGGGTGGATTGGCGCGGCGGTGACGGCGGACGCGGGCGGGCGGAGCTTTTGCGGACGGGGCGGAGCTCCAGGGCGGCGGCGTGCGAAAGTGGAGTGGGTGGCGGCGGCTCGGGAGTGAGGCTAGGGGTTAGGGCAGGGGCGTGGGGTGCGGTTTTAAGGCGCGTGGGCGAGTGGGACGTGGCTGCCCGAGCCATTACATCGGGCTTGTAGCGGTGGCCACGTCGCCCCGGCTGTCGGCCGGCGGTGAGCCGATAGGTCCCCCCCTACTGTTTTTCGAGTCAGCCCTGGTTCTTGGCCTGTGCATCGAGATTCGTGTGGAATTTGGAAAAAGTCCAAACATCAACTTTGTAGAGAATTTCATAAGCTACAAAACACTCAATATGAACTTTTTTTCTAATTCGGCCTAGATTTGGAAATAAAAATTAAAAACAGCAAGGTCCATTCAAACCATTCAAAACAGAGTTTGAATTCAACTCAAATTTGACCCAAACTGTTGGGCATTATTTGAACCATTTCCAAACCTTTCTCCAAGAAACTCATAAAAGATCATTTGTTCTACATAAAAAGCACTACATTTCATCTATAGAAACTTTTTGCTAGAAACCACTCTATCAAGCACTTTTGAAAAGAGTTTCAAAATGACTCAAAGAGGTTTGACCTCTAGGGCAGATTTAAAATAAAATTTCTAAATTGAAACTCAAGCTCAAACATGGTCCTAAATTATGTCAAAAGATATATCTAGGCACAATCTAGGTCCAAAACATCATTATAGCTAAGATCCTATAGTAGCGAGGTCAAGCAAGCATGAAATGAGAGTAAATTCAAAGTGAATGTCACTAGCAACATGCTTATGCATGAAATGATGGTGATGCTATGCAAATGATCATGCTTTTCAAGATGCTTAACACCTAGGGTGTTACACCCCGATCAGTCATGCATGCAATTTATTATATTTAGAAGTCTATTTCTATTATTAGCAAGAGTCCTATATATTGTAAACCTACCCCTTGGGATTCATCAAGCGAAACATTATTTTGTTTCCGGCTGTGAGGGAGCGGGATTACCTAAGCCGCCTCCTCTTCCTGTCGCGAAGCGGCGGCGAACAACGCGGCGCCTCTGTGCCGTCTTCCTCTCTCTCTCACAGACCTCGCCCTAATCCTGCAAGCCGCCCCAGAGCAATCATCCTGCAACCTACGCACCTTCGAGGGAGATCGAGGAATCTAACAGCTTGGTATCGCCCGGTCTTCGGGCCCTCCTCCTGCCCGTCGGTCCCTCGCGCCCGACATCACAGCGCGCCGCCCGATCACTGCGTCGTCGAGTCCGCTGTCTCGGACGCGTCCTCCCCGTTTGCTGGCGCCCCTGTCCTCTTGATGGGTTGGCGGCGGTGGTCGCAGCCCTTAGCGGCGGCGTCGCCGATCATCGGGCGCCGCCGCGGCTACCGCGCTCGTCCACGGAGCCGGCCCGCCGCGTTGCCGCTCCGGGGCATGGAGCCAGCAGCCTTGCCGGTGTCGGCGGCAGGCGGCTGCGCTTCCCTTTCGCGTTCGGCCGCCGCCGGCAACTCGGCGCCCGCGCCCAGCGAGTTACCCCCTCAACGGTGGCCCGGCCGCGGTCCCGTCGGGGTTCGCCCGGTGGCGGCGCGGATTGGGGCGACCTCGGCGCCCCAGCGTACACCAACGCCATCGTCTCCTCGGCGGCGGCGGCAGCGCGCCACCACCACCTCTGACCGGTACCCAACCGGCCCCGGCGCCGACGTTCTATGGCGGCATCAGCGGCACGCTCCTCTGGCCTTGGGCGGCGCCGTGCTGCCTCGTCCCTGCCGCGTGCACCGCCATGCGGCGTCCACATACCGGACGGCCCCGCGACTCTTACCATGGCGGGCGCCCAGGTGGCGCCAGTTCTACAAGTTGGAGTTTCCAGCCTCGACGGCACCGTCGACCCCCTTAACTGGTTAAACCATTGTGAGCAATTTTTCAGGGCAGCGTACGTGGCGACCGACGACGCCAGGGCGGGCGGTCATAACATCGCCATTACCATCTTCGTGGGGCTGCGGACATGGTACTCGCCTTGTGGAAGCGCAATGAGGGCATGCCTCCATGGGGCGCTTCGCGACCTCACCCAGCTGCAGTTCGGGCCGCCCACCCACGGCGCTTTGTGGCCGACTCGCCGTCTCACGTTTCGTCCACGGTCGAGGTACTCGGGCGCTAGCGCCGTCCTACGCCGGACGGGACACCGGCCCCTATTTGGCGGTAGGCACGCGCTGACCGTTGGTGGCCTTCCGGAGCACATCCGGGTGGATGTGGAGATGCGGCATCCTCCGGACCGCCGGACGGCGTGCACTACGCCCGGGCTTTTGAGCGCAAGACCGCAGCACGATACCGCGGCGCTCCACTCGCCTCCTCCGCGTGGTCTTGCGACGCGATCGGCGACTTGGCAGCGCCGCCAAAGGCGCCGACCCGCGCGGCGCCCGGCCGTGGCACTCGCGGCATCGGCCTCTCCACGGCCTCGGCGCCCGTCCCACTTCCGTCATCTCACCGCCGGCGGTACGGAGCGCCGTCGCCAGGGCGTGCTTCAGCTGCGATGAGTATGTACCGGGCGGCGTAGCGGCTGTTCTACCTCCTCAACGACGACTACGTCGGCCGGCGAGATCCCACCAGTGCCGCTGCCGCCGCCTTCACCGGGAGCGCGCCGAGGAGAAATTTGGCCGCGGCGGCCGCTGCGGGGCGGCGGCCGCCCGGGTGTCCCTTCACGCGCTTCGCGGGCGTTCGTCCGAGACGCGGCGCTATCTTTCTTTGCCCGTCGTCGTCGCAGCGGCGTGCCTTCGTCGCCCTCCTGGACACCGGCTCGATGAACTTCTTCCCAACCTTCCTTTGCGCCGCGCTCCTTCCTACCGACCCCGGGCTGGCGGGCGTGTACAAGTGGCCAATGGGGATGGCTGCGGTGCTCACGGGGTGGCGCGCGATGTGCCTACGACTATCTACGGCCGGGCCTTCCGCGTCTTTGCAGCGAGCTGCGGTTGGGCGCCTGCCGGCGTCATCTTGGGCTCACGACTTCTGCGGACCCTGCCCCATCCTTTGGGACCTTGAGAACGCGCATGGCGCTTCACCAGGCATTTCGCCGTGTCGCTGAAGGGGCTGAGCAGCGCCCCTCCGCTTTCCCACCGCGTCGCGGTCTCGCTGTCCCGGCCGGGACCGACCCTTGCAGACGGCTGCTTGCTCTAGTTTGGGGTGGTCTTCGGCGAGCCGGCGCGGCCTCCCTCCATGTCGGCCCTACGACCACGGATCCACCTACTCCCGACGCGGCACGGTGGCGTGTGACCATCGCCGCTACCGCGGCTCGGGAAGGGCGAGCTTGAGCGGCGGTGTCTTTGCCATCTGGAACAAGGAGTCATCGGCCCAGCACCTCTCCGTTCTCCGCTCGGTCTTGGCTGGTCCGTAAGCGGACAAGTCACGGAGGTTCGCATCGATTGCAGCGCCGCGAGCGCGGTCACCTCAGGATAAGTTCGATCCCGGTGGTGGGCGAGCTCTTGGATGAGCTCCCATGGCGCCCGCTTCTTCTCCAAGCTGGACCTTCGCTCCGGCTACCATGAAGTGCGGATGCATGCGGCCGACATCGAGCGGCGTTCGCTCCACGAGGGCCACTACGAGTTCCTCGTCATGCGTTTGGGCTGTCCGCGCCCGGCAACCTTTCGCGCTCATGAATGACGTCCTAGCGGCCGTTCCTTTGCGAGGTTTGTCTTTGGTGTTTTTGATGATATATTGATCTGACACATCGTGGGCGAGCACCTGCGGCCGCGTTGCTACGGTCCCGGGCGCTCCGTGACCATCACCTCCACGAAGCAATCCAAGTGCTGTTTCGGGACTCGTCGGTGGCCTACCTCGGCCATGTGATCTCGGCGGCGGGGTCGCCATGAATCTTGACAAGGTGGCTACCCGTCGCGGCGGCCGATGCCGGCGTCGGCCTTCTGGCGGCTTCCTGGGGCCTTGCGGGTTACTACGCCAAATGCGTCAGGACCGGCATCGTCGGCTCAGCGGCTCGCCTCCCTCTCGCCGTGCGCCTTCACAATGGGATCGGAGGCTGAGGCGCTTTCGCTGCGAAGGCCGCCCCTTACCACGGGACCCATTCTTCAGATGCGGACCCCGGCAAAGAGTTGTCGTGGGCGGCGACGCGGAGCTCGGGTTGGCGCCGTCCTACCGAGCGCGGGGCCATGGCTTACTTCACCGGCCGTTCGCCCAGCGGCACCTCAAGCTCGCCTACGAGCAGCGAGCTCATCGGCTTGGTGCAAGCCCGTGCGCGCCACTTGGCGACCGTACCTTTAGGGCCGTCGGTTTCCTCGTCGCACCGACCGCTTCAGCCTCAGTACCTGCTGGATCGGCGGTATCGAAGGTGCCCCAGCACCGATGGGTGAGTAAACTTTCGGCTTTGATTTTGCCGTGGAGTACAGGCGGGGCGCCTCACCACGGTGGGCGTCTTGTCTCACGAAGTAGCGTCGGGACCGGTACGCTGCCAGCCGTGGCTGCGCGGTGGCCATCTCGGGCCGTCGTTCGCCTTCACGCCGGCGAGGTGCGCCGGGCCACTTCTGCCGGGCGGCGCTCCTCCTCGAGGCGGTGCGGCGGCGGCGGTAGCCCGCTCCATGGCGGGCGAGGGCGGCCTGCTGCTGCATGGAGTCGGCGCCTCGTCCCGGGCGTCGGGGCGTGCGCCACCGCTTGCTCCTTGCCCATGGCACCGGGCACGAGGGCACTCAAAAGACCCTGCATCGCTTGCGGGCGGAGTTCTACATCCGGGGATCGGACCACAGTTGCCAACTTGGTGCGGCTGGCGTCACCGCACCGCTAACAAGGCAGCTATGTTGCGGCCCGGCCTGCTCAGCCCGCTTGGCGTGTCGTCCCGTGTGTGGTCCGATATCTCTATGGACTTCATCGGGGGATGCCCAAGGTCGGCGGACAAGTCAGTCATCCTACCGTCGTCGACCGCTTCTCCAAGTCACGGCGCACTTCATCCGGCCGGGCCACCCGTACACGGCGGCATCGTGGCCCGAGCGTTCTTCGACGGCATCGCGGCGCCTCTCACGGGTTCCGACCTCCATCGTGAGCGATCGGGATCCCGTCTTCACCGCCATGTCCGGGCGCGATCTCTTCAAGATGGCGCCGTGTCGCCGCGCGCGATGAGTTACGGCGTTTCGCCCTCAGACGGACGGGCAATCGGAGGTGGTCAACAAGGTGATTGCCATGTACCTCCGCTGTGTCACCGGGCGACGCCCTCGTGCGCTTGGTGGACTGGCTCGCTGGCGGAGTACTGCTACAACACGCCTACCACTCCACCGCGCGCGCCACGCCGTTCGAGGTGGTCTATGGCGGCGCCGCCCGCCCATGCTGCCCTACCGCCCGGTTTCCGCTCGCACGTAGGGCGGCGGCCGCTCGCCCGGGACCGTGATGAGATCGGCGAGGCTGCGCAGCGCTCATCCAGCGCAGAATCGCCAAGAAGTACTACGACGCCACTACCGTGGCGGAGTTTCCGGCGGGCGCATGGAATCGCTCCGTCTCCTTCACCGCGACGGCGCAATCCTTGATCCTCGCGCAAGCATAAGCTTGACCTCGGTGGGCTGGACCGTTCAAGGTTCTCGAGCGGATTGGCGATGTGGCCTACCGCTGGACCTTCTGGCGGGCTCGGCTTCACGACGTCTTCCATGTCACCGCTCAAGGAGCACAAGGGCGATGTGCCGGATGCCCGGGTCCTCTTCCGGCCACCCGGGATGGCGCGCATTCTTCGGCGCGCAGCAGGTGCTTCAGGCTGCGCAGCGCGCGGCGTTTGGCGTGTGTTGATCAAATGGCATGGACTGCCGGAGGATGATGCGACTTGGGAGCTGCTCGACAAGTTCAAGGAGGCGTACCCCGACTTTCAGCTCGAGGACGAGCTGTTTGAGAAGGCGGGGAGAGATGTTATGACCGGCCAGCCCTATGTCAGGCGACGTGCAACCCGGGCTAGGGAGGAGTCGGTCAGGTCATGGGCTTTAGGCCCCGGTCGGTCATGCATGCAATTTATTATATTTAGAAGTCTATTTCTATTATTAGCAAGAGTCCTATATATTGTAAACGTACCCCTTGGGATTAATCAAGCAGAAACATTATTTGTTTCCGGCTTCCTTGAGGGAGCCGGGATTACCCTAGCCGCCTCGTCTTCCCTGTTCGCGAGCAGCAGCAGCAGCAACGACGGCGCCTCCACGCCGTCTTCCTCTCTCTCTCAGACCTTGCCCTAATCCTCCAAGCAAACCCCCGAGCAATCATCCCTACAACCTACGCACCCTTCGAGGGAGATCGAGGAATCCTAACAGTACACTTCCAAGTGTTGACATCTCAGATGTAAATTGGTCCTCTGAATGCTGAGTGTCCTGCAACCTCTTGATAGCAAGGAATGAACCATCTGGGAGTGTTGCTCTGTACATAGTTCCTGATCGACCAGTTCCAATAATATTGTCCTTTGTAAAATCATCTGTTGCTTTCATAAGATCATTCAACTTCATCTTTGAAACTGATTTCTCAAACATTGATACCTAAATGACAAAATAAATGTGAAAATTCAGCAAACCAGACAACTCATCTAAGCAAAGCTGAGGGATGATGGGCACATTTGGTTCTAGCAGCGAGGCTCGCTTCTCCTTGCCTAGTGAGGATCTGAACTGAGGGTAGATGTTTGGATTGTTTGCTAAGCACTGGGGAGCTTGTGCTGGCAAGTGTTTTCAGCCATTTCCTTACTACCATCGGCGAGCTAGATCGGCTCACCAGAGCTGGCAAATTTTTTTGAGTCCGTGCAAGCTATGAAAGGCAAGGCTGCTCTGAGAACAAAACTTTCCCAAAAACTGTAGGATGTACAATATATCTAATGTTTGTAAGAGATATCTACTTCTAGGCAAAGACAACATAGAAGCTTCTTGTTTTGATAGCACAGGTATATTCCTAATGTTTGTCAGGCATATCTACTCCTAGTCAAAGACAACATAACTAGCTTCTTGTTCTGAACACACAGGTATATTCAACTAATTAGCTACATACAGCATAACTAATTAGCTACATACAGCATATTCAACTAATCAAGCAATCACGCGAGGGAGGAGGAGGTGAGGGGAACGACGATAGGAGCCAGCCGGAGCCAGGCTAGAAATGAATTACGACCCCTGCAATTCGATCGTGGCCTGGCTACGAGCGTACGGATGGCCCATCTAATTTGGCCTGGCTATCTCCATAGTTTTTGCAACCAAACACAAAAGTTGGCCCAAATTGGCCTGGCTACCTCAAATTCCTGCAACCAAACACACCCTAGATATCCTGTCTCGGTAGTAATTTTGTCCCACAGCACAATATATACAATTCACTCTCCTATAAGTATGGTAATAATATCTTGTGATCCCAAACTAAAAGTCTAAAACTCATGATCCATATGAGGTTACAAGACACAGGAGAACAAAAAAGCAAAGTTGATTGCTAAGAACAATGACAAGGCTATTGACTACAAATTTTATACAAAATATAAACTGATACATGTCAAAATTATGGAGTGAAAACATACCTTTGCTCCTTTGGCTCCCTTAATAGTCTTTGCCCACTTATTTTCTTCTACATCCTTTTTAACTTCTTCGCAGGCATTTTCGGCAAGACAATGAATAAAATAACAGGAACTATTATTAAAGTTATGACTGCACCACCAACAGCAGAACCAACAATTACCCCTGTTCGGCTGCTTGAATTGGCAGTGCAATCATTGCTTAGAGGCCTCCCACAAAGGTTTTGATTTGCAAAATTGGAGGCTGGAATTTTGCTCAAAGATGAAGGAATCTGCCCGGACAGTTGGTTGTCAGCAACATTAAACTGGGTCATGCGATTGAGTGCAGCAAGCTGGCCTGGGATTGTTCCAGCCAATTTGTTATGCTGTAAACTGATGGCGTTGAGATAAGAACAATTAGCTAGTGCTTGTGGTATCTCTCCCGAGAAGCTATTATATGACAGATCAAGGCTTGTAATGAATGGAAGCCGCTTCGAGATGTCAGCTGGGATGGGGCCAGATTGCCAGAAAGGCTGTTGCTTGAGAGATCCCGTGAAGTCATGGTTGGAGAATGCTACCTGTTCTTCTCAACCACAGAGAAAGAGGACGCGGCTTCTTCTTTCTTGGCTGGTGTGGGTGCAGAGGCTTGGGCGGCTTGGGCAAGCTTGTTCTCCTGCCGGGGTCGTCGCCAGGGCCTCGTCGAACAAGTTGGGCGAGCGTAGGGAGGGCGGCCTCTGGCGCCTCGGCACTCGGCGACGGGACTTGCGGCAGGGGCCTTGGGGATTGCCGGCGCCGCTGCGGAGTCATCGCGGGGTAGCAGATGCGGGGGTAGGGGACGCAGGAGAGCCGGAGAGGCGTGCGGACCGCGGACGACACAGATGCGAGGGCGCCCGTGCGGACTTGGATTCGGTGACATCGCCATGGCATGTCACAGCCAGCCATTCCTTCCATCTAAGTCATCTAAACCCAATCCGATGGCTACTATCGCATCCCGCCTGGAAGCACTGTTCTCTTTCCCGTTTTCTCCGTTTCGAGCCCGTCAGCGCTGTTCCGCAGGACTTCCGCGTCCCAAATCCGCCCCCAAATCCCGACCTCCCGCGCCCGCGCTCCTCCAATCGAACTCAGGCCGCCGCTCTGCTTAGGAAGTTTTGAAATAAAGATATGTAGTCATTCAGAAGTTTTGTTGCTGGCCTGCCGTCGTGCTGTCGCGGCGCCTGGCCGTCGGGCGGCCGCGGAGCCTGGCCGTCGGGCTGCCGTGGCGAGTAGCTGCAGCAGCAGCACCTGCACGCTGCCCCTGCCCGTGCGGCCGACGAGGAGGGCCTCAGCGCGGCACCAGCACGCTCCGCCGGCGAGGAGGACCTCAGCACCGCCCCCTGCCCGTGCAGCCGACGACGAGGGCCTGCACGTGCTTCTCCCAGCCCAAGGCTACAGATTAGAAGGTAAGATGAACATTGCTGCACGTATTCCGTTCTCCATTGGAATTTTTGTATTCTTTCTAGCGGATAACAATGAATCCTAATGTATTGCTACCTGCAATCCTAATGGAAACGCTGAGCTCTACTCTGCCGTGTGTGGCACAATAGTCAGAACTTGCTACGACATGTTACAGCCTTCAGATATCGATATTATTCAGACTGTAGTCTGTTACAGCCTTCAGATATCGATATTATTCAGACTGCAGTCTGTTACAGCCTTCAGATATCGATATTATTCAGAAGTTAGAAACTGAGATCTACATCTGATTCAAAGTGAACAGAATGGTCTTGTCGATCTGTGAAGATCAGACACAACCATTTGTAAGAAAATAATAATACTGAGACAAGATGTCCTAATATTTAGACTAAATTTTGAAGGAATTCTATTTATCAACATGTTTCAGCTGAACAGGTTTATGGATTCCTTGAGTTCCTTCATTGTTAGCATTTTTTTTAAAAAGTGAATCTGGAAATAGGAGTTTCTCTCTATTACTCTTTTTATTTGTAATCTGTATGGCTTGCAAGATTATTGTGTAGTTTTTTTTTTTTTCCAGAAATTTGAGTATTGTGCAATTCAGTGTTGTGGAAGGCAATGGCAGAAGTTGATAGGAAGATACCTGAAGTTGGTATGAGGTTCAGAACTCCAGATGAGGGTTGGCTCTTTTTTGGGTGGCATATGGCGGTCGCACCGCTTTGATGTGAGGAAAAGAGGCTCAAATGTAAGCAAAATGGATGGTAAGCTATGCAAGGGGAAGCAAAAAGAATCCTATATCTGGAAAACCAACAAAAAAGGAGTAAAGGTATAATATATGATCTACTCATCACTGCATGTTATTAAAAAAATTGTTTAACTAATGAATTGACCTTTTATTGGCAGCAACAAAAGAAAAAATGATGGTAAAGAGGAACACGTAGAAGTGAAGGATGATGGCAGCAACAAAGAAATAAATGTGGAGGTTGAACAATACAATATGATTAGCAATTTTACCCAGCTTGTGGCTGCACCAACTTATGATGATGATATTCTCTATGATCAAGATCTGTTCTAGTATTTGCAAGATGGTTAGATGGCTTTTGGAAAGGGTGGTTTGATGGCTTTTGCTTTTGGACAGAATGGTTAGGCAGCATTAACTATAGTATTTAGTATGACGGATGGAGCTAACTATAGTATTTTATGGCCAAATTGTACAAATGAATATGGCCTAAATTTAGAATAGTTGTTCTCTATGCTCCAAGGACTTGTTTTAGTGATATGTATGCTCCAAGTTGTTATATATGGCTGTTTTTAAGTTCAGTGCTATCTGAATGCTTCAAGTTGTTATATGTGTCACAATTTTTTTTTTTGAGGTAATTATATGTGTCACAATTTATCATCTCTACATCCACCAAATATGGGGACATGCTTTTTTTTTGGAAAAATAGCATCACAAAAATTAATTATTCATTCATCATTATCGCAAGTCAAAGTAAGGTCGGCCGGATTTAGTTGCATCCTAAAAATAGCATCGCTGAACTATAACGTGCTTGGCCCACAGATAACTCAGTTGCAACGGGTGGAAAACGGACTCCTGTGGATGGCCGGCCGATAGACGTCAGATTCGTTTTGCACAGCTTAGATTTGCGAATGTCACGGCTTGACATGCCATGGCGATGTCACCGAATCTGAGTCCTTCGCAATGGGGATCCGCAATTTGTGTTGGGCCGCATCTGTTTGCGCTGTCATTGGTTACCACCCGATCCATCCAAACACAAACCAACGTATTGAGCCAATCACACCGTGAATCAATGATGGGCTGAAATAGTCCAACGAGACAGGAACAGCTCCCGGATATCAGTTGCTTCCCCTCAAAAAAAAAAAAAAAAAAAAAAACACGTGTTGCCACAGTTTCATTTAAATGCACCGACAAACTGTTTTTGTTTCTTCTAGCTTTCTTAAATTTTTTCTCCAGACGAGGTTATCTCATTTCCATTAGCAGCGCAACACAAATACAGAGTTTTTATTTGACAACTACAGGAAAAAAAAAAGAGGTTGAAGGGATCTAGACAAATCACAGGAGCCGTGGCCCTCAGAGAATTTAAACCTGACAGAAGCTAAGAAGCGCTGATTAAGAACGGCAAGGACTCAAACAAACTGAACCTAATGGTTGTCATCGTGCCTACGAGAGTTTTAGCAGTGAGGTATAAAAGCAACTAGGAAGGGAGGCGCGCTTCGCCGCGCCCGCATTGCTTTGTCATGCTAATTGGGCTCCTTATTTGGCGCACGCTCACTGCTTCAGATAACGGCGCACGGTTCCTCTAGACCTCTACGTTCTCCTTTCTACTTTCCTTTTTTTTTGTTTTTCTTTGTCGGGTGTCCCTGTCGCGAGGCGTGGGGAGGCGCGTCCGGCCCTTTTGGTTAATTTTAAAATGTTTTAAACACTGTACCGCCCGTGACGACCGTTCCCTTTCCCCTTTCTCCTCCCTCAACGCGTCCGTTGCAAACCCTCGCCGGACGGCGATTTGGCCGACGGCCGACCCGCCCCCTCGAGCTCCACGCGCAGCCGCATCTTCTAGTTTTGCCGCCGGCTTCCTCCTTCCCATCGCCAAGACGCACAGGAGGAGCGACGCCGTGGAGGCTGGCCGGACACGACGCTGGGCGCGGTGCTCGGGCGGTGATTTGGGGTGTCAGCGGACCCTCCCCCGGCGGATCTTCTCTCCTTGCCTCTGCGTGCTTCCTCCCTAGAAATCTCGCACACACGAAGGTGCATTTCGAGAGGATTCGACCGCAGCTCGAGACGGATTCGAAGCCTTGCGTTTGTTGGTGAGATCCGCCGCGCCCACCTCGTCGGGCGCCGCCCGTCCCACCTCGGGCCTCAGCGTACGCGCGTCGCCGCCGCAGGGAGGCAGCCGGTCGGCATTTGTCGGCGGCGGAGCGCCCCCATTGTCGACACGTTGAGGTCAAGGTACGATGTCGCGTCTTTCCGATTCAAATCGATTTTGATTCGTCGCCGCGCTTTTTCTCGATTTGGGTGGAGGTTGATTTGAGTTTTTCAGCGCACCCGCTCCAGTCAAGGGTTCGTCGCCTTGGTGGATTCGAACGGGTTGAGGGCTGAGAAGCGAGGGCCCCTGCAAGTCCACTGCCTGCCCAGATTCGCCTACTCCAGTAAAGGGTTCGTCGCCTCGGTGGAGTCGAGCGAGCTGAGGGCTGAGAAGCGAGGGCCCCTGCAAGTCCACCGCCCACCCAGATTTGCCTACTAAAGTCTGGATTTCATCGCCTCGGTGGTCTTCTGGATGCTCCATGCGTTCGAAGTTTTTCTAGTGGTAAGCACACCATCTATGCTGCATGCACATGCATTTGATTTGGCTCGAGAGCTCGAGGTGTCATCTGAATCGTCATTTTGCCTGTATGTTTGTCCTCTCCGAGGTGGAGGTGTTAGGTATCTACAAATTGACATCGACGTGGATCCTGCTGCATAAGATCGATTTGGCCGGATCCGCAATGCGCCTTGCTCATCTGCCTCAAAGCGTAGGGGAAGGTCTAAGCGAATCATGACACAAAATGTTGGCTCTTCACCAAGTGCAGGTACTCGTGGTAGTATGAGGTGGATTTATTTGATTTTATTTTGCTTAATCTGGTAGTATGAACTGGATTCAATTCAATACGGATGAAGTAGGCTATTGATGCTAGATATTGTAATCTTGAATCATACTCGTTTACAATTTTTTAGATGCAATAGATTTGCATATAACACTAACACTGTCTTAGTTTTAGGGAATATAGTTTTTCTAACATTTTAGGTGGTGGGCAATTCGCTTTCTCTTAAAAATGTCGTAAAAACATTTATTATTTTATTGATAAGGATTAGTAGAGATGCGAGCAGGCATGGGGCCTTCTTGCTATCTGCTAGTCTTGACTGCAAAAAAATTATCTGCTACTCCATGTAAATTCTACCAAGGCGTAATAGACTGAACCCGCAATTCCCGCATAGCCTGCATCTTCTACATCTAGTTTAATAGCACAAAAGTATGTATGTATTGTATGGCATGATATTTATTTCATTTCTATTCTGACGAGTGCCAAAATCTATCTTGACTGTCTATGCGCCCATTTTCTTGTATTACTGTTAATTGGCCCATTTTTTATTCTTTTGTCATTAGCACAAAAGATAGCTTTTATTCAGTATTACTGTTAATTGGCCCATTTTCAAAGATAACTTCATTCCCCGCGGTCCGGTCCTACCTAACCTTGCTCTGGTTCGTGTCTCGGCGCACCCGCCACGTGATAAAGTACCGCATCGCGAGGGGAAGCTCGTGCTCAAGGTCACCGAGCGATCACGAGGTACTACCTTGTCCAATCTGTAGTTACTTAGATTAGATTTTGCCGTATGTTCGTTGGTTCGGAACATGGATGACAGATAGATGGTGTAGCTTAGAGCTGATTGATGGTACATGTTATTTATTATTTATAACTTATAATAGAAATTGGGGTGATCGAGGGGGATCGCACACCTTAGTATTGTTGTGTCTTCTGTGAGAGCTCGTCCGATTTGTTAGTTTTTAAATGTGATGGCTGGATATATAGCGCCGAATGCACTGAAATTTAGAATTCTAAAAATGTATTGGGCAATAAGTGACACCTGGTTAATCATATGAAAGAGAAAATACTATCGGATTCTTTACCGTGCCAAATCTTAGAATTATTCATCATTACTAATAGTTTTAAACATGGCAGCTTTGCAATAAGACCATCACTATATGTTTGGGCAAGCTAGTGTGGTTCCCTTTATTTTTCTACACATGATAATTTTTTCTGGCTAAGTTTCCTTTATTATTGAAAATATGCCTTATTTTTGTTTCTCTGTATAACTGTGTAATGCAAATTTGTAGGACAAAACTTGTAGTCATCATATGGACTGTTTGTCTGTTTGAGATATTGTCCCTCAATGTATTCCACCGAGGGTTTTGATTGATAGACTATTAGCTCCATCCTCTCGCTTCAAATGGATATGGTGGTGCGACTAAAAAATGTTTTCATGTAAGCGAAGATGCTTTGAACAAATTAGGCTGAAAATGAAAACTGTAGTCGCCACCAAATATTATCAAGTTATCAACAAATGCTTTGATGCAACCAATAGAAATGCTTAGCTCTTCCTAGAATTCCAAAAGAAAACTAGTATCGATTAGCTTATTTTTGGTGTGCAAAAGTTCTTTTACACAGAAGTCCTCAATAGTGTATCACTTCTTTGAAAATTAAAAGTCAAATTAACTACGACGCATGCGGGAACATGATACTTCGTCAATTTCTCAAAGCGAGTCCACATCTTTCCAATTCTTTTGCTGCAATCAACATAAGAGGAATGTATTCAGAAAATAGTTTGAGTCTATAACTTCTAAGAATTATTATTAGTTACTACAATGTGTTGTTGGGGGTTCAGGAGGAGAGCCTACTTACTTGGCCTACTTTTTCCGTAGTTCTTCAAACAAGGACAGCAATTTTCTTGTATCCTTTTTAAAAACCCGATCCATGCATTGACGTTGCACACTTCTAGTTTGCATGAAGCTATGGATCTTGAAAGTACACCTTCCTGGACATATGTCGAAAAAAAAAATAAACGACCGAATTGTGCTAACACAATGAATTTCTTAAACTATAAACTAACAAATAGAAAGTAAACTTTGCTTTTAGCAAGTTTCTTGTCTCTCGTTTATAGGTATTTGAGTAGTATTTAGATGTTGGATGGAGTATTTTGTAGGCGAATTGAATTGTATCTATGTGTGTGTTTTGTAAGTGAATGCAAATTGTCTCTCTCTGCTTTCTCTCTATCTCTTTGTGGTTGAAGTTGAAGGGGTCGCGAAATCATTGTCTCTCTCCATCTGTGTGTCTCTTTGTAGCTAGAAAATTCAGTTTGTGCCGTAACCAACCAACCTCTTGTTCTTGTCCTGATTTTGATACCTAACCTATGTAATGTAAAACATGCAGCTGAGGCCATCATCCTTGGATTCCAGCAATACATTTTGATGCTGGGCACATCCTTCATCATCCCAAGTGCTCTTTTTCCCCAAATGGGAGGATGAAACGTGAGTAATAAAGCAATCATCTCTCCGTGTTCTGATTTCCAAGATTTGGTAGCCAGCTAGTTTGTGAATTGTGATGTCAAAAAAGAGTTAAACTGTCTGTTCCTCGTGCCTTCTTTTTTTCTCGAGTGGTGCTAGGAGGAGAAGGCTAAGGTGATTTAGACGTTGTTCATGGCTGGTCAAGAAATAACTTGTCGTCTTCATCTCATAGCCATAGTTCTCAGATCTATACAATATACTTTTGACAATGTCAGGTTATGCTATCTCCCTATTTTTCCATTTGTGTGTTCTTATATATTTGAAGGTTGTAGTTATCTTATGCTTATTTGATTATTACTCAAAGCTAGGATGTGGGGTGTGGGTACGGAGCATGGCAGTACAGGCATCTAGTAGAAAACTTGAACTCAAGGAGCCATAACAAGGTCAACAACATCAATTCCATCTTTGTAGCCACAGGTATGATGTACCTTTTGCATTGTAGGAGCAGTTATTATTTCTAAATGTTGTCTCTGGCCTTCCAGAAGTCTCAGATATTATTTCTAAATGTTGTCTCTGGCCTTCCAGAAGTCTCATCATCCTGCACCTAACTCTGAAGCACTTCGATTGTTGTTCTGTTGTGTAGTAGATCCCATGTGCACGCACAAAAAGACAACAGTACTGATTCTAAAGTTTTTTGAAATATCATGGTTCAAAGTTTTATTAATATCTGATTCTAAAGTTTTGAACCTAACTTTTTTACAAAGTTTATCATATAATAGGTCAAAGTTTTCAAGGTGCCAGTATAAAGTTTTTATTGTGGTAGTACAAAGTTTTCTAAGTTCGAGTAAAACATTTTTAAAAAAAAATTCGTGTAAAGTTTTATAACTTGTCATAGTCCATACGTGTATGAATTTTGAAAGTTTTGACCCTACCACTACAATGAAAGTTTTGACCCTACCACTACAAAGTTTATAATGTCACAGATTAAAGTATTGAAGCTAGCAGCAAAAAGTTTGAAATATCATAGTTTAAAGTTTTATTAATCTCTTATTCTAACAAACTATATACTTTTTGAAAGTTTTGACCCTACCACTACAATGAAAGTTTTGACCCTACCACTACAAAGTTTATAATGTCACAGATTAAAGTATTGAAGCTAGCAAAGAAAAAAGTTTGAAATATCATAGTTTAAAGTTTTATTAATCTCTTATTCTAACAAACTATATACTGCTAGTTTAAAAACTTTAGACTATTATTTTTAAATTTTTTCTGCTAGGTTCAAAACTTTTTATACTATAACATTAGAAACTTTGTACTAATAGGTTGAAAATTTTGCACTCGATTTTACAAAACTTTGAACCATGACATAGCAAACTTTGTAAAGTTATTTTGGACTAGTCATATAATGTCATATCTGAAAGTTTTGTTTTGCTACAAAAAATGTTTTATAATATACCTAGAATAAAGTTATTTTGGGCTAGTGATATAAATATTTTAGTGCCACTACTCAAAGTTTTAAACCTACCAATATAAAGTTTTCAACCTACCGATATAAAGTTTCTAATCCTTGGAGAGGAGAGAGATAGAGAGGGGACAGAGAGCTGATATTTAGAATGTCAATAGTACAAATTGAATTTTGTGAATGGCTAAAATTCTTATTGATGGTTTGCAATCATCAAGTATTGTACATTTATGCATACACACATAAAAATTTCACCATAACAAGGCCATTGCCTTTTTCTGTTTTCTTCGTCTAATAGAAAGAGTGGCAAAAGCTTTTTGCCGTCCATTCTAAAATAATAATAAAAAGAGAGCCTCCTGTCTTTCTCACGCTCTAGCTGATGTTCCTGCCTGTCGGAGCTGTCCGATTTTTAGGTGGTAGCGGTAGCCTGACGAGGTGTTGGTTGCTGGAGGAACAACTGGATTCCTTGCCATCCGTCGTGCGATTTGTTGATCGGTGACACCTGCACTTTCGAATGGTAATACTGGGCCTTCCACTCTTCCTGGTCTAGCTGCAAGATTGGCAAAGATGAAGCATGTCAGAAAAATTGGGAGTCAGGACTCAGGAGTGACTGAAAAATAGACTGATGGGTATCCATAAATAAGGAAATGCAAACAGTTCCTTTGAGCAACCTGGGAGGTTGCAACTGGGCCTTCCTTTGCAGGAATTGGAGTGGAGTGAACGGTTGTCCTGCAAGCAGCAAATCAAGGTCAGCAGTCATATATCTTGTTCAAATCCTATTAACTAATACATTACCGTGGTCAATCAATTTCAGCAACCAATAAATGGTAGCACAAATCATTGAGAGGAAAATAAGATTATGTTACCTTGGCAGAGATTCATGCTTCCTGTCAAGCGAGCCAGTCCTCCCTCCATTTTCTTTCTAAGCTAGCAAATTGCCTACGGAACCTGCCAACAGCGCTGCAAAAGCATGAAATGCGGTTCAGCACTGGCTTGCTACCACTACTTTTCTAAAATTGACTCTACTCCATGAGAACATGAAACACGCCTGATATAAAGTAAAAGGTTTATCATTTTTTTTGCTCCATATAACATTACTATTCCATAACTTGCCATAGACACAAAACATTAGGCTTGCTACCTTAAATGTCTGTCCACCGCCACTACACTGAAATAACCATCAACAATTACTGGCATCAGTCCACGAGAGAAAGAAGATTGGGCCATCTTTAGATAATATCTGAAAGTTCATTACCAAATTCACAAATGCTAAAAAAAAAAAAAAAAGACATATCGTGCTACTTGCATAGAGTACTGTATAACCCCATTTTTATGGCTAATGACATAAATTAAAAATAGAATGAATAATGATATGAACTCAATAGATAGCAGCCATATGAAAAATTTCTAGGCCTGTGATGTCTTTGAAAATGCCATGATAATCCCCGTGAGATTAGGGCCTTCGGGGATACCAAGAACAAATTAGTGATTGTTCGTGGAACAAATACTAGGGACAGATCAATGGTTATGCTCGAAACAAAAGTTGCTAGGTGCTGATGCATTCCAATCCAAGACAGAGTATTGCTATGGGCAACCTGTGTTTAAGTTGACCGAGCATTTTGGCAAGTTTGATAGTGTGCTTGACCAGGATGCTCCTGCTTGCCTTGTTTTTTCTTGGCAAGCATGTTGCTGGTCATCTCTCACTCCGCGCAAAGAATCGAATGTGTGCTGTGAGACCAAAACAAAGGTATGTCCTAAAGACTGTCGAGATGAATGGACACATATCGCGCTTGCCCTTTTTTATGAGCAAAGAGGAGAGTTGTCATTTTGATGCAGCATTAGTCTGCAAGTATGAATTTTAATGATTAGTCTGCAAGCATGATCCAGGATAGATAATGAAACTAGCTAATGAAACAAACTAGATGCTTCGAAAGTTTTTTATTCGTTGTTTTGATAACTTGCTTCAATTTTATACATTAGATGTATGCTAGCCTACCTTTGAGAATACAACACTGCTTTTGAATACTTTTTTTTTTGTATTCTGTCTCGTAGTGTGTCTCTCGAATGTGTAGTATGTCCGAATCCGCATGATTTGTAGGATGTCGATGAATGCATGACAGGAGATTGAAAATCTTGAGTTATTATGATGAGGTTATGTAGGAGTTTGGGTCAATAATTTGTTTCAACAAATCTCTATGTGTGTCTCTATTATTATATCATTAGATATAATGCAATCGACAGGATTTCAATGGTTTCTCCTATGATAGATTCCCTATTGTTGATCGTGGCACTTCTAAGACTGTGGTGCAATACTTTGGAGATTTATGGCTTCAGTTTTCAGCACACCACTTTTTACCTTGCTTGTAAGTGGGCAATCATCAAAGACCAAATTATCTTCCTATGGAGGTTAGTCTTACGCTAGCAGTATCAATTATTGCACTATGTTTATCTATGCATTTGATTTCTAAAATGTTATATCCAGCTTCAGCATGTTTTCATAAGTTGCTTATGGCTTTGAAATACCAGGTCTGTAAGATATTTGAGGGTCAGCTTTACTCAAAACAACTCAATGAGAAACAGATCATTGTTCTATTGAAAGTGACTTTGCCAGCGCCCCCAGGTGTGATTGTGATCATGTTTCTTCTCAGGTACAACACATGCACTTGTTTTCTGTAACAAACACACTTGCTTTGTTCAGCCGCATGCAGCTAGTTGGTAACGACATGCTCAGTTATATTATACCACTGATTTTGTCATGCAAAAGAAGGATGTAACAGAACTTTATTCTCACCACCTGCAACTGTTGACCCATCAGAGGTTGTGACACCCAACGGTGGGCATATATACAGACATGTATTTTAAGCTAGAATTGCACTTTTGCTTGAATCTTCAGAAAACACATTAGCTTAGGACATGCCAAACTTTGCCCAACAAGAATGTTCGCTCAGCTTTCTAGTAGTTGATTCTAAAAAAAAGTTGTCTAACAGTAGCTTTGTTTAGGTAGCTAGTGAATGTTTCTTTCTTCGGTACACATGTTATTATGTTACCTGATCAAAATTAATGTGTTATACAGGTGGAACCTTTGCTTTGTACTCACTTCTTTGTAGGCATGTAAAATTCAGTCTGCTGTCAAAACCAGCAAGCAACAGATAAAGAGCTGTCAACTTATTATCACCCAGGCACTGATCGTGTGGCTTCCTCTCCATTCAAAAGGTTTCTGGAGACGCACAGGAAGGTGCGGACCTGTTTACTTCTTTTTGTTCTGTTTGGTGCATGCATGGTGATAGGTGATGCTGTCCTCACACCAACTATATCTGGTATGCATTCCATCTCCTAGTTTCTTCACCCCGTTTAGTTATGTGGTACGTTTCTACTGTCCTGTGACATCCAATGTTGTGGCTAATGCAGTTTTGTCAGCCATCTCTGGATTACAAGATCCTGCTGTAAGTGGACTAGCAGATAGTATGTGTCGGTTCTATTTTCTTTACTACTGCCTGTTGTTACTGAGAAACACATTGTTGTAAGAAACTTTATTCTAATAATAGTCATAGAGCGATCACCTTCAGAAGGGGTTCTCTTTTGTGTTTTTTCAGCTTGTTTATGATCATGCAAAATGGCCAAATGATTTAACAAAATGAAATTAGCAAGCTTTGTACTAATAGGTTGAAAACTTTACACTCGATGTTACAGAACTTTGAACCATGACATAGCAAGCTTTGTAATGCTAATTAAATAACTTTTTGAACTATTTTTTACGATAATCTTTTGAACTTTTACAAACTATATACTGCAAGGTTAAAAACTTCAGACTATAGTATTAATAAACTTTTACTGCTAGGTTCAAAACTTTAGACTACAACATTAGCAACTTTGTACTAATAGTTTGAAAAACTTTACACTCGATGTTACAAAACTTTGAACCATGACATAGCAAGCTTTGTAATGCTAATTAAATAACTTTGAACTATTTTTACGATAAACTTTTTGAACTTTTTACAAACTATATACTGCTAGGTTAAAAACTTTAGACTAAGTATTAATAAACTTTTTCTTTGCTAGGTTCAAAACTTTAGACTACAACATTAGTAACTTTGTAATCGATAGGTTGAAAACTTTTTACACTTGAATTTATAAAACTTTATACTATTATATAGAAAACTTTTTACTATTACATAGAAAACTTTTTTAACCTAACAGTACAATGTTTATAGTGTCATAGTTCATAGTTCTTAACCTAAATACAATTTTTTTAGTGAATGGCCGTGTTTTTATAGTGAACAATGTTTGTTGTCTCTCTCTCTCTCTCTCTCGTGTCTATCTCTGTCTATCTCTCTCTCCTTGTCTCCCTCTCTCTGTGTAAGTGTGTATGTCTCTGTTATGTTTGTGTGTGCTCTGTTGGTTTGAGTGTGTACCTCTGTGAGTTTGTTTGAGAGTCTATCTCTCTTTGTATATTTCTCTCGTGTGATTGCCGGACATTTTTTGGCTATTGACACATTTCTTTTCTTCGTTGTTGTGTAGAGCAGTCAAGGGGGTGCATGAACAACTCTCTTTCATGAAGGTTAGTAGCAATAGAAAGTATGGATCTAAGTGCTGAACTTACTCCAACCAGCACTACTTGTCTATTTTGTTGATGCCCCGCTACTCATGCCTATCTCTCTCTCTCTCTATCGGTGTGTTTTGGGTAATGTAGGTGTCAGCTAGGCTGTTTGTGGGAACAATGGATAGTGTTGTTCTTGAGCAGATCAGTTAGGCTTCATTCGATGGATTGGTTGGCAATGGCACTCCTCTTTTTTTGTTCATCCTTTAGTGCATATAGATTTCTTCATCTCTACTTGAGTTCTATTTTGAGGGCTTTTTAGGAATTCTGTTTTAGCTATTGCTTTGCCACCTTTTGTCTTTCATTTCTGCTGAGAGATTGCATTTACAAGCAGCAACTTTTGTTAATGTTGAAGAGAAAATGACTAAAAGTTTTGTCAAAACCCACTCCATTAATGTTGGTAGGTCGCTCATTGCTCTGTATGGTGACAGTCGACAGCTCTGTCAGGAAATTTTATTGATAAATCGACCCCGGACCTCGTTTGGAATTTTTGGTAGGCAGTCATAGTTCTCAGTGGCCTTTTAAATGTCAATACATGTTCCCTGTTGTAATCTTTTTGTGTAGTTTGACAGCCAAGAGATAAGATCCTTAGATCAAGTCTGTCCCTAGAAAAGAAAACACACTCAGCATGTGAAACCTTTCTAAAAAATATCTACTAATATCAAGTTTTCAACCTACCAATATAAAGTTTTCTAATGTGGTACTTTGGTCTCCAAACATCGCTTTTTTTTTTTTTTTTCCTGATTTAATGTTTTATTCATTCTAAGTATAAAGTTTTTAATGTAGCAGGACAATCTTTTTTAAAAACCCTAGTCATTCAAAGTGTGTAATATAGAAATGAAAAGTTTGATATAAGCTTATATTTTTATAATCAAATTTGCTTTTTTTTCAGGAATATTCATTATTTTGCAAGTCTTGAAGAGAACAGAAGCAACATTTTTACCTTTGTAGTTTTATCCTTTTTTAGAAATACAAAAATGTTAGAAATAAATTGTAATTGATTTTTTCTCCTTTTTTTCATTATAGCTCTCTTCCATTTTTTTTAACATAGTATAAGTATTTTTTTTTATGGACATAAGATTTATGGTATTTAGAAACATTGTTTTTGTACTTTTACTTCCATATGGATGTGAAACCATCCCCCGCCCTTTTATTTTACCCACAACCGATGTCCCTAAAGAGAAAATTTTAGCTTGTACACAAATTATTTTTTGTGGCCCAATGGCCCGGTTGACGAGAAAAAAGAAAATCGGTCCAATGATGCTAGACAAGAGAAACCAGAAATGGATATGGGCCAAAAAAAAAGAGAAATCTTGGCCCATTGAAAAGCCCGCACATGAAAAACAACAGTCCACTAGGTACTGCTGCATGCGCCGCTACGGTGCTGGCGCACGTGCACCGGTTCCCTTTCTAGCGGCGTGCGCTGTGTAGTCAAGCCCCAAATGGCCCTGCCTGTGTGGGTGGCATACAATTACATAAGCGGCTTTTGTATTGCTGGCCTGATTAATTATATTCATGTTTGGAGGTTGAAACGCGTTGGTTAGAGTGGGCTAGCCAGTTAAACTTAAAACCATTGCACATGGTGAGGTCAAGTGCGGCACCTAAGATAATTAGAAAGGATCCCTCGAATCCTATAATCAATGATCCGAAAAGTCTAACAATTGATTTCATATATCAAACATTTATATATGATACATGGAAGTCACATACAAAATCCTAGAAACATCCAAATCCTAGCATTACAGGATATATATCACTTTTGTAGACACGTAAAAAAATTTGATCACCAGAAGAACTTATTCCTTTACAACTGCCTACCTCATATATCCACAATTCATTTCAATTCGGGGAGACTTTTTGCCTTTTTGAGAGAGAAAAAACATCATAACGTTTGGGCTTGGTTAAGCTTTCAACAGAAGCTAGGCTGGTGCCTTGGGTCTAAAAAAAAGGAAAAAAGAAACATCATCTTTGTTGACTATACATCATGATTTTAGCTACTGGTGTCGTACCTATCACCATATATATGAACCTCTAATCCTGCGCAAAAGAAAAATGATATTAGACAGTGGTATTTCTAACCTGTGGTTTGACACAAATCATTATCAAATGAAACAATAAGATATAAATTGAGATATAGATTGTATTTATGAACTCATATCATGTAATTCAGGTCCTGTTGCATTCTATTCTAGAAGAATCAGCAGACACAAAAATGAAAATAGAGCCATTTTTGTGTTTAAGTGCCAATCATTCATTTTAAGTTGAGGGCATAGGTGCAAAGGCTGTCGGTCTATGATAACACACATGATGCTTACCTTTGCGTGATAACTGTCCCAGTTCATGTCCACAGACCATTATTAAGCTGTACTGTCATGGTTATTTATGCTAGTTAATTTGCTTCACTGTCCCTACGTGACTCAGTGAGAAATTTCAAAATTTTCTTTTGTTGATTGTTGGCCGCAAAAGAGCAGTTTTAGTTTTCTGCTCAACCATTAGATAACCAAAGAAAAGTTTCAGTCCTGATTGAGTTCACACAATGCACTCATAGATGTCTGACGGAACCAAATAAGATAAATGTAATAGAGAAATCTTGGAGCCAAATAATTACTTGTAGATCAATTCTATAGAATACTGTTTGTGTTAAACACAATGAGAACCATACGTACAGAGGATAAAATCGAGAACATGAACCAATCTGACAGGAAAAGAGATGGGTAAGTGTAATTTTGCAGTGCTGACTGTACTCTAGAATGTATACAATGGGCTCATTCAGATGTGTCATAGATTCACAGAATGAAATAAATGTAAGTCATAGTAGAGCCAAATAATTACTCCATACAAAATCCAGAGAAATCATAGAATGAACTAATTACCTATAGATGTCTGATGGAGTACATGTAGATCAATTTTGCATAAATTATTTACACTAAAAGACAGAGGATAAAATTGAGAACATGAACCAATCTGACAGGAAAAGAGATGGGTAAGTGTAAATTTGCAGTGTTGACTGTACTCTAGAATGTATATAATGGGCTCATTCAGATGTGTCATAGATTCACAGAATGAAATAAATATAAGTCATAGTAGAGCCAAATAATTACTCCATACAAAATCTAGAGAAATCTTAGAATGAACTAATTACCTATAGATGTCTGATGGAGTACATGTAGATCAATTTTGCATAAATTATTTACACTAAAAGACAATCAGAATCATACACTCATCATAGTCAGAACAGAGGTAGATAAGGTGATCTGGGCAGTGACTCATGTAATTTCTTTTAGGGATCAGTAGGAGTTTACCCCTGCTACTTAAATATATATTATAAATAGATCAAGAAGGTAGTACAATACAGAATGAATCAAAATCGTAGATCAATTTCATGTAATGTAGCAGCGAAAACAAAATTATTGGTGATTCTATGAACCATTGGCATTCAACCATAAAAAACTGTATCGCAAACAAAAATGGTAGGAGTACCTTGAATTGTAAAATCGCTATTAATGTCATATTCTCACTACTGAAAGAAGAGAAGTGGAGACCGTAACCAGCATGAGGTTCCACTGTGAATCAAGATCCTACAAATCTCCATTCGCATAACTGTAAAGATAGAGCGATTTTTAGCATAAACCAACAATAAGGAACTGGTATAAGTTGCATTTTTGTGTATAGAAAGGTGACCTGTAAATACTTACATAAATATGGATCAAATAAAAGGAATTGGCTTCTGATGCTCCACCTGCGGACCTGGCTGCCTGGGAGAGATGGCATCAAATAAAAAGAAAATGACATCATGTAAGCACATTTGCAGATTTGGCTTGAGACAATGGTTCCTTGACTGACCATATCGGGTTGACATCTGAACTCAGCTGCATCGAGTGCAAGTGGCTATATGTGCATCCTCTCCTCGCACCATGAGCTGGTCCAACCCTAGTAGAAAAACTAATCAGCGTGGGGAAATTTGAGGGCAAATGAGCGAGGAAGGGATCTAGCACCTAGGAGAGAAGGGGATGTTGCACCTGCACCTTGGGACATGGAAATCACATAGAGGCAGGTTGCCAAGACCTAACCAAATAATATCAAGATCAGACACCAGATCGAGATGAAGGACGGGAAGGAGAGGGATCGGGGAGGGGGCATGAACCTTAGTGCTAGGAAGACGGCGAGGTAGAGTTGGGGACCGATGCTTTGCTGGCGGAGATGAGGATGAGGGTGTGCAGTTCCCGTATCCTATGCCCCGTGGTTGCCGATGACCCAAGCATTGTCGCCGTCACCGCCTCTCCGTCGTGGTCCGGCGGGGAACCTCAGGCAAGGCAGACCGTCGCCGCCGGGGCAGAGGAAGCGCTGCATCTAGGGAAGAAGAGGAGGAAGTGGGGACGGACCGACGGAGACGGCGAGGCGTGGTGCGGCGCGATTTCCCATTCCTCTCGCGGAGAGCGAGGGGAACCGGCCATAATGAATGGTGGGAGCCCAAATCGACGGACACACAAGCACGAGCGCACACGTGGCTGAACTGGATTCGCGAACAGTGTTGAAACAGTAATCCGAGCGCTGTCCGTCCGCGGATCCTAGGCGCTATATGAAGTTGTATATATATATATATATACAGAAGACGAAAAAAAGGTGTGGAGCTAGGCCACCAGCTGGAAATAAAAACTCCACCGAGACAAAGGCTTCTTTTTCCACATCAAATTGATAGCTCTTTCAGGCAATCATCTTCATAAACCATTAGGCAGAAGCATCATCTTGTCCATCCTGATCATGTCCTTCAAGATCTTCTCTGCTGGGAAGTACTCCGTAGGCGGCAAGAACTCAGCGCCTAGAAGTCTTGTACGATGCTAAACGCTATCTTTTTTTTTAAGCTGAAGTATATATTTCAATCCGGTCTCTATACCCACAAATGGAGATATATATATATCTTCAACGTACAAGAGTTCTTAGACTTTAAACCTCAGATGAGGGATTACATAATACAATAGAAAAGCTAAAAACAAAGCAAGAAAGACTACAAGACTAAGCTTCGCTCCAATCTTGCATCCAACTTGTGCAGCCCAATTCTTTCGCATCACACGTCTTCTTAGAAACTTGATGCTCGAAAAAGTCCAAAAGCAGTTGTGTCAATCGACCGGATCATCCTAGGACGAAGCCTAGCTAGTCAAGGAGATGAAGCCAATGTAGAGAATCAAGATGCCTTTGTCGTCACCACCGGTGCCGACCGCCACACAAGCATGCCCCCGGTCGCCGGTGCCCGATCCATAGCCTTTGTCACCATAAGTGTACTTTTGTGCGCCGCACCGCCAAACCACGGACTGCCGACTCCACGACCTCGCCATGGTCGTAGCCGAAGCCGCTGGCGCCAAGGTCCACCGGCCATCCACCGAGGGGAGGGGGGCGGGGGGGGTGGAGCAGCCCGCTCACGCCTATGGGAAGCCCTAGCCACCACCACCGAAGCTCACCGGCCATCCACCGGGGAGGCGGCGGCGGTCCCGGTGGGGATGAGAAGAGGGGCCGAGCACCATTGAGGAAGGTCGGGGGCGCCACCAAGTACCGGATCCGTCCCATTGGAGTAGGGATCCGGCAACCCTAACACCGCCGCCGCCTACAAAGAGCTCGTCGAGGTCGGTGCCGCCACACCTCGATAGAGGTGTCGCCCCCATGCCTTTGCCGCCGCAAGCTGTAGATCCGCGGAGAAGGAAGCCGGATCCGGCCTCGAGGACCTCGCCAGATCCGCCTCGCCGAACGGCTGGCTCGCCGGAGGAGCAAGGCCGAAGGGAGGGGCGAGGAGAATGGATCTCCGCGCTGGTCGCCGGAGCTCGTAGATCAGCCTCCGTGAATGCTATCCTATTTAGTAGCGCTTAACAGCAGCTTTAGCGGCCTTAGCGCTAAAAGGGGTTAAATATAAAATTTCTTAGTATCAGCCCGTTGAAAACTTTATAGCGGCACTATAACCACACTATTTAGAACATTGAAAATAAGCCACAATATGTTTATCTTACTACCTTTTAAGTTACATTTTTTGTAGCTGTTGAGTTATTTCTATATCATGGACACACACTTCGAGCGCCTGGGTCATCCCCCGCGGGCGACTCGGGGGCTCCAAACACTAGCGCTACCTAGCTCCCTTCCCTCCCTTCTCCAACTTGCTACCGCGGAGGAGGGCCACCGGGAACTGTGCGCGCCCCCAAGAAGGGTGGCGGCGTGGCTTTCGCCAGGAGGGTCGCGGGCGGCCTGCATGGGGAGGAGCTCGGCGCGCCATGCTAGCAGCAGATGATAGTGGTGTCGGTGAGGAGGTGGTGGTGTGCATGGTCCGCGTTGTTGAGGGGAGGTGCAGGTGTCATCGAGTGGCAAGATGGTGAGGGGCGGCGTGGTGGCGGTGGTCGGGGACCCGTGGGCGTTGGGGGCGGTTCTCGCCTAAGCCATCCTTCCCATTGGTCTTTACGGCGGCGGGGCGCGCGGCGCCGAGGGAGGCCGGATTTCGGCATGGTGCACGGTTGGCGGGGTGACGCAGCTTCAGTCACTTGCGTGGGCGGGCACGCCGACCCTCTCCGGTGTGGCTTGGCGGGGTGTGGCAGCGGCGATTGGTCGTCATTTCCTCTGTTGTGTGGCGCTGGTGGGGTAGGCGATGGCGGCTGCCGCGAAGTCGACGTCCCAATCCGGCCGAGCGGTATTGATGGATGCTCTGTTGATGCTCCAATCCAACAGAGCGCGAGCTTCGGGTTTTACTTTTTATTCCATCCGCCTGGTTTTTAGTTGAGTTTGTGTTTACTCCATCTGTTCCACAATACTTGCAACTATGGGTTCCGTGTCATCAAAAGTGACCTATGTTTGACCAAATTTCTATCAAATACTATTTATATTTATGACTTCAAATTAATTTATTAAAAACTATATTTCGTAATGAATCTAATCAGATTTATTTGATAGCATAAATATTGATAGTTTTTTTATCTATAATTAATCAAACTTGGGATACTAAACCGCGACACTCGTGCTAAAATTGCAAGTTTTTTTTTTGAACGGAGAGAGTAGTTAGCGAGTGGCGTGAATTGTTGTTGGCGGCTCGTGTTGATGTCCCAATCCAACCGAAGCGGGACTTCTTGTTCATTTTTGGTCATCCGAATTGTTGTTAGTGGTGTGTTTTGTAAGTTGAGTGGTAGGTGGAGTGGAACTCTCCCCCTAAGTTGTATGGTTTTGGCCCAGTTTATATTAAAAAAACTGGGTGGGGTACTTGTCTTTTTTTTTATTCGTCTAATAAAAAATCGTGGCAAAACTTTTGCCATCCCTTGAAAAAAAAAAAAGCTTTGCTGCCATCCAAATAACAAGGACGTGGACGATCACGTGGTAGTAGGATGGTGTGGGATCGATTGAGTTAGTGGGGAAAAAAAAAAGATTCGAATTCTTCCTATCCGGGACATGGAGAATAAAGATGGGAAGGCGCTTGAGGCAGGGGAGGAAGCTTTTTTCTTGACCTCGGGTCAAGAAAGACGTAGACCTGCTACCTGCCATTGCTACTGGGAACAAATACTTATGGGCTGGCAGGCCATTCTCCCCACCATTCTGCATCCACTCACATTCTACTATTCGTACCAGTTCCGTTGAGTTGTGAGCCTTTCGCTCCGCTGTGTTGCGAGATCGGTCTTCGCCTCGTTGACAGATTGTTGTCTTGTTGCTGCTACAATTACAAGGTACCTAGCAGCAATTATTTCCTTTAGAACCGATGTTTTAGCGCCCGCGGTTGATCGTACAAGGAGTTCTGCTTCTTACATTATGTGCACGCCCTTGATTGTAACCTGTGACTGCCGTGCGTAACGTCGCAGCGCCTGGCGCTGGGGACGCCGCTGCGGCCAGCAGCGCCCCGCGCCGCGCCGGCGTGAGAAACCACCTCCGGGTCTTGCTGCAACTGGCGCTGGTGCGCTGCTGCACTGCACCTTGCCCATGGCTGGCTGCGCCCCATGCCCGCGCGCGGTTCCTCGCCTGCTGCGATCTATTGGCTTGGGAGGAATCGGGAATGAGAGAAAAGAAAGGATAAATATGTTTTATCACTGACATGCGAATCTCAAATGATATAAAGGGGACAATCTGCAGCTGCACGTATCCCTAATTTTAGTCTGCAATTCAGTTTTTAAATCTTTCTAGATTAAAGGAAAGGAGACAGGGGATATGGTGGATATGCTCTGAGCGATATCTTATTATTTTTAATAAAAAAACTTCTATCGCAATGGGTCAAAGATAATAATATTTGACTTAGGACAAAGCTAATATGACATGTATATAAAAACGAAAATAAAACATTGGCAAGACAGAGAGAAATAAAACCAACGGTGCTTGGGTCAATCTAGCTAGGCGGCTCAACATAAATTGCCCTAGCTTATTAACACAGCCCGGCTAGATTTTTTTCTTTTTGAAAAAAAAAACTCAAGTATATTAAAAGTCCTTTGAGTTTAACAGTTAAAGCAATCCAAAATTGCTTATCCCTTGTGTTCCCTCTTTGTCTATTTTATAACGTAATATCCATACAAATAATCTATACTTTCTATCGTTTCACTCTCTCTCTCTCTATATATATATTTTTCAATTTATAACTATATATGAGTATAAGTTCTTCTTTTTTTTTTTTTTTGCGATCACACAGAGGCGTGTTTTTCATTAAGTGGAAATAATTTTTGTTACACAACACAACACCCACAGTAACACGCGGGTACCACAGGCCAAGCCACACAACACAACACATCCTAAAATGATTAAAGAAAGATTACATGATGAAACCAATTTGGGACCAACGAGATCAAATTCCTTTTACGGCGCTACATGTGTGTCCTTCTCCTTTTACGGCGCTACATGTGTGTCCTTTAACATATATATAACTAGTGGATTCCCCGCGCATTGCCGCAGTATGAAGGAGAATTCTATGAGTTACAATATTACTATCACCCTCCTATTCTTTTTCTTTCTTCTTTTTTTTTTTTTTTTATTTTTTTTTTTTTTTTTTTCTCTATACCAACAGGCCCCACTTATAATTTTATCAAAATATATACATGTGAGATCTTGTTTTAAAGGGATTTATTAAAATAAATTTAATGGTGTAATCAGAATTTGATTTATTTTTTTTGGTTCATGAGTTATAACCTTTTTATGCCCATAGACATGTGGGGCATGTTGATGATGGCGTAAGGAAGGGTTAGTGGGCTGGTGAGGTGGCATGCTGGTGGGGTGTCAGTGGGATGGTGAGTTGGCGTGCTTGCATGTCAAGAGAATTAGCTAGTAGGGGTTGCAAACATAAGTTTTATAGATGTAATAATATGCGTCTTGTTGGAAACAGTTGATAAGTGTTTTATTTGTATATATTATATAAAAGGTGGCAGGCGATACAACTTCGACGTCAGATGGCGCAACCATTAAGTCACCAGGGGCAGTCTGCAACTCCAATGGATAGGCGTCTCCTAGCAGCAGCCACAACTGGAGACACAATCGCAATGCAGAACCTGGCTTCACATGATTCGGCAGTGCTGCTTGGAACAACTCCACAGGGGAACACGTGTCTCCACATCTCCTTCATCTATGGCCATGAGGGATTCTGCAATGATGTCCTGACGCTGAACCAGTCTATTCCTCTTCTCACCGCCCGCAATGCCAATGGCGAGACGCCGCTGCTCGCCGCCGTTGCTAGGGGGCGTGCCAATGCAGCTTCTGTTTTGCTTAGGATCTGCTGTGAACACCGGCTGAGGGACACCATCCTGACGCAAGACAAGCGAGGACTCAACGCACTGCACCATGCCCTCTTCAGGGGACACAGGAAGATCGCGCTAGAGCTGATAGAAGCAGAGCCCGCCTTATCGGAAGCTGTGAGCAAATGTCATGGGTCACCCATGTTCACCGCGGTGATGAGAGATGATGGGGACGTCATGGAGAAGCTGTTGCAGATTCCTGATGCGGCTGATGGGGGACCTCGTGGGTACAATGCTCTGCATGCTGCCGTGGGAAATAGCCGTCCAGGTGAGACCGCCTATGCATCGCATAAAGGCTTCCTGAGTATTAATTACTTTCTTCACAGGAAGTTATGTTTGTTGCCTGTTTCAGCTATGGCTAAAAAGGGTAATGCAGGCACGTCCAGGGCTAGCCAGACAAGAAAATGAATTTAAGCAGACACCAATGCACATGGCCGCAATTGATAACAAGGCTGATGTGCTTAGAGTATTGTTAGAACATGATCCGTCTTTGGGTTATTTCATCTCCACAGATGGCTCCCCTCTTCTTTGTATCGCAGCAACTAAGGGCAATGTTGGTGTTGCTCGTGAGTTTCTCAGACATTGTCCTGATCCTCCCTACTGCGACGGTATGGGCTCGACATGTCTTCACATAGTTGTATCATATATGTGGCCAGGCAGATTTTGTTAGCTTTGTTGTGAGGTCTCCACAACTTCAGCATCTTGTTAACCTGCCGGATAACAATGAAGAATGTGCTCTACAACTCGCATACAGAATCATGCCAGCAGGTGACGAACGAAAATGATGAGCATGATCGCTGTTTTACAGTACTACCAATCTAAGTATATATCCACGCAGGTGACGGAAGAGAAAGACAAACTATGATGAGCATGGTCGCTGTTTTAAGGTTATACCTTAGTATCGATGCAGAGCCTTTCACGTCGGTATGTATGGTTTCGCTTTCGCCGTATATGTTATGTCAATTATTTATATATATATTGTAAACACACTCCTCCTCAGGGGATGGAACAATTCCTAGAAGCATCAGTACGTGGCCATGTCGCAGAAATGAGGCACCTGTATCTGCATGTTCGGGCGGGCTGCTGGGAAGGGAACCACTCCTCAGGGGAACACATGCCTCCACATCGCCGCCATCCATGGCCACGAGGTGTTTTGCAAGGAGGTCCAGGCTCGGAACCCGTCACTCCTCACTGCCATCAACTTGGACGGCGAGACCCCTCTGCTCGCCGCTGTGGCCAGTGGCCGTATATCTTCTGCTTCGCGAGGCCATCTTGAAGAAAGACAAGCTTGGATGCAACGCGCTGCACCACGCCATACGCAATGGACACAGGGGCCTTGCGCTGGAGCTGATAAAAGCAGAGCCAGCCCTGTCGCATGCGATGATCCAATACGGCGAGTCACCCATGTTCGTCGCGGTGATGAGGAACTACGAGGATGTCTTCAGCAAACTGTTGGAGATTCCGGCTGCTGCTCATGGAGGAGCCCGTGGCATGAATGCTCTGCATGCTGCTGTGAGAAACGGTAATTCAGGTACGACTATCTGGAAATAAAATAAAATCAACACCTATTCCATGCATGTTGGTTGACTGCCTTGATTTGCAGACATTGCTAGAAAGATTATGGAGACACTTCCTGCTCTGGCCAGAGAAGAAAACACGGGTAGTAACACTCCATTGCACCTGGCTGTACTCTGGGACAAGACTGACGTGCTAAGCGTATTGTTGGAACACGATCGGTCTTTAGGGTACCTAGTCTCAAGTACTGGTTACCTTCTTCTTATTAGTGCTGCATATAGAGGCCATGTTGGTGTCGCTCAAGTGCTCCTGAAACATTGTCCTGATGCGCCCTAGATCTCAACAACAAGTGCTGGTTGGACATTGCTGCACACAGCTGTATGGAATCAACATACGGAGTTCGTAGATTTTGTCCTGGGTTTGCCACAATTTGGTAGACTCGTTAACATGCGAGATCAAAACGGAGATACAGCTCTGCACCTTGCAGTCAAAAAGTGCAATACCAAGATGGTCGCTGCTTTATTGCTTCAGCCAGACATAGATGTCACAGTGATAAACAACAACGATTGCCCGGCAACCTGGGCATTACCCACCGACCTTGCCAAGACTTTGAACTGGGTGCGTATGTTTTATTTTCATCCCGTCAGTCCACTAAATCAGCATGTATATTTGCCAAGTAGATCCCACAAATAACACCAAAGATCCCACAATGACTAAGTTCAAAGAAATCAAGGACATTAGAAGTAGATGCAACTGTGACAAGAAAACGCGGAGTTGTAGGTTTTCATTTTCTTTTCCCCGTCGTGAGTGTTATATTAACTAGTTATTGATGCAAGCAACATTACCATTTTATTTTCTTTAAACTTATAAAGAATATTGTTGACACCCAAAAATGGCGTGGTCTAAGACGTGGTAAAATTCCAGACTTCGCCATATTTTGGAGGTCCAAGGCACGGTAAATTTCCAGACTTAGCCAAATTTTCGAGGAAGAACAAAACAGGATTTTCTGGAAGTGACCGGACGCTGGCGACGGACCGCCCGGTCATTCTTCGCGACGTCCGGTCATGCATCCGGTCATCGGGTGCGCGTGTGACTTGATTTCAGAGCATTCCGAATCGACCGGACGATAATAACCGGGCGGCCCGGTCGCCGGCGTCCGGTCGAAAAGTCTGGTCAATCAGGTGTTCTCGGCGCGTTTCAGTGCTTATCGGAATCGACCGGACGCTAGCAACGGTCGCGTCGGTCAGGCCGTCGGCGTCCGGTCAGCCGCGGCGGGTGGTCGTGTCCGTACGATTCCGAACCGATCTCTTTTCTAATCGTGTTTGGGTCAGTTTTTGGAGATTGGAAACGTCCAAGGACGGTTTCCTAAAAGGATAAGACCACCTTCCTCTATATAATAAAGAGGTTCATGGCCGATTTGATCCCATCTACATCCAATCGACAAACACATCTACTACCGTCTTGCTTGTAGGTCAACTTCCCTCTACCCTGCTGTTTGGCGGCGTTCTCCGCGAATTTCATCGACTCTCTAGGCGGCCTTGCTGGTCCTAGGGCACCCCTCGCGGGCATCCTCCCCGACGGGTCTTCCCCGAAGGTGCGTTCGAGGTTCTTCCGGCCGTCACCGAGCTCTACATCGGCCCTAACGGTCTCTTGATCGTTCGTGGCTGATCTTATTGTGGTGCTCGCTGCTCTAAGGTTGATCGCAACCTTCGTGGGCATCCAAGGCCCTCCCGTGTGCTTGGCGTGGAACCCTAGTTTTGGCGTCAACATACTTTTTGGCGACTCCGCTGGGGAATTCGAGACGTCAATTGCGTTTTGAAGACCTCGACATCATGCCTGCCAACAACAAGAACGATGGCGCCACGATTAGTGAGGTGGATGAAAGCAACATCATCCATCCCATCATCGATTGATGAGCTTTCTGACGAATTGAAGGCCAAGATGCAAGAATTGATGGAGGCTACATTGTGTACGTTCTGGATAGTTGCTCCGTGGGTCGTGGAGACAAGGTGGAACAATATAGGAAGCCTGTCCTCCCCGACATTACCGGCGCTTCATCCGCTTCAGAAGTTGAGGTATTAAATACTAAACCAATTTATGATGATTCTTATCCTCAACACGCTGATTATGCTACTATGCTTGAGGGCCATAAAAAAGAAGTAGATTCAACTATTACTACTGCTGTTGGTATGATTATGGCTAGATTTGATAAGTTAGAAGGCAAGTCGCTTAGAATAGAAGAAATTGATGACGATCAATATGAGTATGGCATGCCTCCTAATTATTATGAAAACCAAGCATGGTACACTTCTTATAGCAAAGGGAAATCGGCCCCATCGGCTCCTACAGAAACCGATAAAGCCTATTCTTCCACCACCAAGGAAGTGGCTAATTCTAAGCAAATTGTCACGTTTGCCGATACACAAGACCGCAATCGGCAAACCATTAATAGGTACACAAACACTAGGAATTGGGGGCAATGCCGTGTTACCCAACCCACCGAAATCCCCTAGTCAAATTCCTGTTTTTGGCAATGAAACTACAGCTCCTAGTCCTCCTCCTGCCGATATGAGCGATGCGTTTAATCGGCTTAAGGAAGATTTAAATAAGTCTTTGTAGGAAGGCGTCCAACTTAAAACATCAAGAGGCGTCTATAACAAGCCGTACCCTCCACACTTTGATTACATGACAAACCCACCAGGGTGGAAGGTACCTGATTTCCAAAAATTTAGTGGCAATGATGATAAGTCTACCATGGAACATATTAGTATGTTTTTAGCCCATTTAGGTGAGGGAGCCGCTCAAGATTACATGAAGTGTCATAATTTCCCTTTGTCACTTACTGGTACTTTTTTTTATGGTTTACTTCTTTGCCATCATCTACTATTGGTTCTTGGGCTCAATTAGAAGAAAAAATTTCATGCTCACTTTTATGATGGAGTCCAAGAAACTAGATTATCTCATTTGACATCGGTTAGACAAGGTCGTAGTGAGTCAGCGCTTGAGTTCATTAGGCGTTGTAAAGAAACTAGGTGGATTTCCTCCCAAAGATTAATGAATTCCTTGATCTCATCTGGAGATTGGATTGGGATTACATGAGATACCCATCTGTTGTCTTGTACAGCTATAAAAGATATAGTGGACCATATACATGTTGAGATAAATAAGACACCATATATATAACTTGGCATTTTTATCTAGAAAAAAGATTTATTTTTAGCTCAGCTCTAATACACATTAATCTAGAGAGAAAAGAAAGTAAAACAATAATTGAGAAAACGCCAACTAGGAATGGGATACACAATTGCGATAATAAAATTTGAAAAATATTGAACTAGCTAGTACTCCCTCTGTCCCATGGAGGAGTTTGTCGTTTTTGACTTTTGAACTTCATGTTTGACCATCCGTCTTATTCAAAATATTTATGCAAATAATAAAATAAATTAATCAATATTCAAGTATCTTTATTGATAAAATAAGTTATTAAAAAATAAATTATATTTATACAAAAAATTTGAATAAGACGAATCATCGAAAAAAGATGGCACGAGAATATAGGGTGACAAACTCAATGTGACGGAGGGAGTATATGGAATGTAGTCCAATGGTAGGGACGGTCGATGGGGACGCTACCCACCGAGTTCAAATCTCGGTGCTCGCACCTTTTCTTGGGAATTTTCCCGAGGATTTTCGGCGTTATGCTTTAAGTGGTAAGCGGCGTTCCGTCGACGACGAGGCGCCTACGGTGACTTCGAGAGAATCTCAGATCTGCCCGGCTGCCCAGGTCCTTCGGAGGTGCTCATAGGGGGGTAGGGTTTGCGTCGCGTGTGTTCATAGGGGTGAGTGTGCGTGCGTGTTGTGAGTGTCTGCGTTGTACTGTGTCATTCTCAAAAAAAAAAGGGAGTATATGGAAAGACATTTTTTTAGACTTATATGGAAATACGTGTTGGTTATTCATGCTAGTACTACCGAATTCTGTTGCTTGTCGGCGTGCAACATCTTTTGGGCTCTTGGCTCGTTGGGAACAATTTTGCGCCTTTTTTTTAGGCAAATCTTTGAGCATTCGGATCTAGATTACCCAAAAAAAAAAAGAAATAAAGAAAAAATGGAGACAGCGGCCCAACGGCCACCGCTAATGTCGCCTCCTGCCTTTAAATACGTCTCTCACCATCCTATCCTTGCAGTCATTCATTCCATTCCGTCATACACGCACCGTTTCCTGAAAGACAAGGCCAAGATCGCCAGCGGTTTCCAAAACGAGAAAAGAAACGGGCGAGATCGTTGATGAGCAGTGGGCAGTCGTCGTCGCCGATGGAGTCAAGCCGTGGAGCATGTCCGCATGGCGACGACGCCATGGGGGCGAGCCCCAAGAAGCTGTGGCGCGGGATGCAAGCCGTCTACCTCGTCCTCATCAAGAGGCACCAGCGAAGCTTGCGCGCTTCGGCGTCCACCTGCACAGCCTCCTCTCCAGCATCAAGCGCCGCCACCGCCGCCCGCAGCAGCCTCGCCTCGTGGGGCGGGGAGAACCCGGCGCTGATGTACCTGTCGGCGCTGTCGTGCGGTCCATGGACCCCGCCGCTTGGGGTGCACCATTACCAGCGGCCGGCCACCGCCGCCGGGCGTTGTCGTCGTCGTCGAGGCACGCGGCGGCGCCATCGCTGTCGTGCGGTCCATGGACCCCCCGCCGCCGTGTGCAAGTACCAATACCGTCCCAGCATGAGGTGGAGTTCAGTTGCAAGAGCAAGCCAATGCACAAGCGCCGGGCGCGAGGAGCGCCGCCTGCGCCTGCGAGCAGCGCCGCCGCCGGCGACAAGGGACACGACCACCACCCGGTCGTCGGAGCTCGAGCAATACTACGGCTCGGCGCCGTGGCGGTGGCGAGGCTGTTCGCTCATGGACGTCGAGGTGGTGACGAGGGCGGCTGCGGGCGTCGTCGCCTACTACGATGGACGGCGATCCGGGGGCGTCAACACGGAGCGCCGCGGCGGGCTGGCGGCACCGGCGGCGGTCGGGTATGCGCCCGCGACAGGTGCGGATCACGGACTCTCCGCACCGGCCGGGGAGGAGGACAACGAGAACAGAAGAGCGTGGTGGACGGGCGCGCCGACACTACCGCCAGGCGGCCTCCACCGGCGCCACACGGTGTACCCAGCGCCCTAGGAGAAGCGCTCGATGCAGTCTCCCTCTACCGAGAGCAGCTCTCGGAGACAAAAGCTCTCGGTAGAGACCACTCTACCGAGCGCCCATCCCTCGGTAATGTGGCACCCTCGGTAGAGTGCCGCCTCCGAGAGCCATCTCTCCACAAAGAACCTCCCTCGGTGGAGTTGGCGCTTGGGCGTCGACATCGTCGACGGCGCCCCCTCGTCAACTCTACCAAGCGCGGTACTCTAGTGCTCGGTAGAATATGGTCATTCTACCGGCGCCAATGTGGTGGCTCTCGGGAAATTGACCTTATTTTTTTTTTTTTTTTGATTTCTCATTCCACCTTGACAAACACAATTTAAAATAAGTCACATATATATCACATCCATACAAACTTGCATAATTTAAAACAAGTCACATATATATCACATCCATACAAACTTGCATAATTTAAAAAGTGTATAATTTAAAACAAGTCACATCCAACTACAAGTTGTACTACAACTACAACTTCGCTACAAGTTCACTGCTGCCGGTCTTGTAGAAAAAAAATGGCTGAAGTGTAGGTCACCGATCTTTAATGCACAGATCTCCCAAATGTAGACCAACGTTCTAACTAATACATCCTCCTTTGCTTCACAACTACGACGACATGGTGTACTGACGACGTTTAACCGCGCTGGGCGTGTCGTTTGGGTCTCCAATCTTACGGACAACCACTTTTGCCTGATATCCATACGTAGTGCGGGTTGGTATTGGATTAGCCCTTGTCCAAACATAACCCAATCGAGACATTTATGCGGGTTAGAATGGATGCATAACTACACCCAGCGTAGGTTAAGTCATACACTTGAACCTGTAATTATTGAAAAAAAATATGAGAACATCTCAAGATTACCACATCATTTCTAGGTATAAGCTAGGTGATAAATTAACATATCGAGATATGCTCAAAAAATAACATATCGAGATTACCACATCATTTTGGTTCCTCCGAGCTTTGGTTTTGCGACAAATCCCGCAACATCATGAAGCATGTTCCTACTTTTAGTTGTCATCAATAAAAAGGAGAATGTAGGCAGAATGTACCCATATTCTTGAAGCTTTTACACATCCCATGACAGCATATTTTTGTGTAACCGACGCCTAGTTCGCAGGTGTCTTTATTCCAACCTCTCGAGATGTATATAGGATTTTCACCTCTCCTTCTAGGGGCGATGGAAAAACTAATTCGACATTGGATTTGTTGTCCTAATTCACTATGAAGATGATGTGAGTCTTTGGATGTCCACTTCTTGAACCCCAAAGTATGAGAGAGAGAGTGTGTTTAAGACAAGTGATTTGGTCAATTGGCTACATACATTTAAAATTCATATAAATGGTTAATATACATATACAAATATATTTGACAAATTAATTATACAACTACTTACTATTATTGGAACATTTTTTACGCTATGGCGGCGAGACATCTTGGATCGAGGGGTCAAATCCCGGGTCATTCGATAGCCACGAGAAACCTATGACTTCGGGCGGTGGAGGTTTACGTCCAGCCATCTAGAAATATATTGAAATTAGTTTCAATTTTTTTGTAACTTAATAGAAATATATAGTACAATTATATACCACAACACATATTATTACAGAGAAATCGTAGCAATGTATACCTCAATGCGGATCGACGGCGTGGTGGTGGTGGTCGTGGGCATGGGCGGTGGGGGGTGGCGGCCGGCGTTGGTGGGAGTGGCGGCCCGGCGTTGGTGGGGGTGGGGTGCGGTGGTGGGGGAGTGGCGGCGGCGTTGGTGGGGGTGGCGGCCGGCGTTGGTGGGGATGGCGGCGGTGGTGGGGTGGCGACCCGGCGTTGGTGTTGGTGGCAGCCGGCGTTGGTGGGTGCGGGCGGGGCGGCGGGCGGGCTCGACGCCGGCGGCGGTGGTGGCGGCAAGGCGGCGGGCCGGGGACTCGTGGTCGAGAGCGAGGGAGTGGGGAAAAAAGGATAAGTGTCGATTCTTTTACGGGGCCTTTCCGAGAGTTGAACGCCGGCCCACGGTAAAACCCTTTTTTTTTAGTTTTGCCATCAAAATTTGCATCAAATTTCGACATTTCATAATTTTCACAGGCCTTTTATCGGGGGCTTTGTCGAAGGGCCCTAGGTAAAGGTGTTTTCCGAGGGCCCTAACTTAGGCTCTCGGTAAAAAATCCTTTTTCAAATTTGGCGCCTAAATTTTTTGTGTGTCTTTCCTACATTGCCCTATTAGTTCATATCCAATTTTGACATTTTTTAAAAGCAATTTACTATATATTTTGATTTTATTGCTTTTAATTGAATTTTCTTTATAAGCCAAATTTGAATCGTAAGACATTCGAATATAGGGGAACATGAAAGGAAAATGGTATTCATATTCTTGAGTGCAATGTGAGGCTAATCCAGGATAGACCCAAAATTTTAAACATCTTGTTCACGGAACATGACCATTCACTTGTCGGTGAATAGTTTTTAAATTATATAAAAAGCAAACGAAGTTGAAAAATTGTGAAACTTGTTGAGTTGTCGTGAAATCATATGTGGAGACTATAAAAAAAAATTTGGGAAGGTTTCATTAACGTTGGATCATAGGATGGCCAAAACCTAGGACAACTCCACTTAAGTTCTATTATCGGATGTGTTATATGTCTTGAGTTTCAACCATCGTTGAACCCAAGGTCAACGAAACCTTCCCAAAATTTTTTTTCATAGCCTCCACATATGATTTCATGACAAATCAACAAGTTTCACGATTTTTCAACTTCGTTTGCATTTTATATAATTTAAAAACTATTCACCCGCGAGTGAATGGTCATGTTCCGTTAACGAGATGTTCAAAGTTTTGGGTCTATCTCTGGATGAGGCCTCACATTGCACTCATGAATATGAATATAATTTTTCGGTTCATGTCTCCCCTCTATTCGAATGGCTTCAGTTCAAATTTTCCTTATAGAAAGAAAATTCAAATAAAAGAAATAAAAAAAAAATATATACTAAATAGTTTTGAAAAAATCTCAAATTTAGACATGAGCTATGAGGCATTGTACAAACCACACACAAAAAATCTAGATCCCAAATTCCAAAAAAAGAGATCATTTTATCGAGTGCCACATTTATGGCTCTCGGCCAAATGTATTTACCGGGGCCACTGCATCCCGGCCCTCGGTGAAAAACGCCCACATTTTACCGATAGCGGCTCTACCGAGTGCCCCTTTGAATAGGCCCTCGGTAAACTCTACCGAGAGGCCTTCGAACCGGCCCTCTGTAAAGGCCCTAACCTAGGAGGGGCTGGTACTTATCCATTCCCCCAACTCGTATCTTATACATTCCCCCACTCGTATCTTATCCATTCACCCCCACTCTTCTCACTCACACTCGTCGCCGCCCGCCGTGCTCCCGCCGTGGGGGCATCGAACGCCAGCACCCCCGCCACCATCCTCGCCGTCCATGCGCCGCGCCACCTCCCTCGCCCGTCAATCCGGCTGGTCGCGCCTTCCTCGCCTCCCATCCTCGCCCGTCTGCGCCGCCCCGCCAGGTCCTCGCCGTCCGTGTGCCCGCGCCACCTCCCTCGCCGTCGTCAATCCGGCCGCCGCCACCTCGCCCGCCGGCACTCGTCCGCCCGCCCGCCGGCTCGCCCGCTCCCCCGCCATGGCGGCGTCGAACGCCAGCGCCCGCTTTGCCGCCATCCCTCGTCGTCCGTGCGCCGCTGTTGACGGTAGTTATTGTCAACTTTTACTATGAAATAATAGAATATATGAGGACAAGAACAAATAAAGGATAGGGTTTATACTAATGATTTTTACAAGTTTTGTACACACTCAGTTTTACAGGTGAACTCTGGAAAACCTCGGAAAATCAGAGAGAAAAGAGGAGAAATCAAGATACCGAAGAAAAGGACCAAATCAGGGCGATTGGTATAAATTCCAGGGGTATACATGTGAAGAGAAGACACCTCGCCAAGGCCGGGGCCCACACCCTTCCAGGTGGGGCCGAGCGGCATGGGGAGGGGGTGGGGTGCCGCGCGGAACCCCCTGGTGGAGCCACGTGTCCATCTTCTGGAACCTTCCTACAACCGACCTATGGAGTTGATCTAGTCCGTCCAATCAAGTCGGTTTGATCCAAGTCTTTGAGATTCATCCTATGGGGCTATCAAAGAAGGGGCGGGGCTACCCCTAAAACCCTAATTCAGATCATCGAAGATCGAAACCACGAGTTCCAGAGATCAAGTCCGAGCCATAAACCCTAATTCCTCAGAATAGTTCTAGATCTAGAGAGATTAGCTACTTAGCAATAGATTAGAAGGAGTTCCAAGCATAGGAAGGCTTGAGCTTCAGATTTTGTCAAGGTGTTAATAGGTACATTGTTATACTCTTTGATATATTTATATCTTTGGTATATTCATCACTCATTGATCATCTATGATATTGTTCTTTATCTTTATTATATTATCATTTGCTTTGTTTATTGTTTGCTTTAATATGTCTAGTAGAGTTATTTATTTATTATGGATTGCATGCTTAGGATTGTATAGCCCTCATCTTGTAACGTGTAAGATAGGTGTTATAACTTATGTAAGCGTGGTGCTTATATATGTTATGTCTGCAAATGCCCACTATATGTCGAGGTTTGGGGTAGTTCATAGAGGTGACAACTCTATTGAGTCTTCTATAATCCTCCCTCTACATGTAGTTAATGGTAGGTCGTGGTGTCGCGAAGAAGGTGAAGATCTCATTATTGAATCCTTCCTAGTTGATGATCCTTAAGTTTGTTATGAAGTAATAAGTAGTAGCTATAACAACTAGATGTTTGCACAAGTTAGAGTCTAGCAATAACATGTGATGATAGTTACACATAAGTTTTCCTTATATTGCCCCATGTGAGTCCTTAGACTAGAATATTCTCGTTGAATCTATATCATTTCATGATGGCTTGATCCCTGTATTTATCATTTATCTTATTGAGCATTTATCATATATATCTTTATCATATTTATTATTATTTCATGTGACATTAACCCTGTTGATGAGTAGAACCTTTATCATTATTGGTTATAGACATTCCATATATAAGGACTTTATTAGTATCAGCATTAAGTAGATTAATCTGTTTTTCCCCGTGGATTCGACACTCGTATACTCTAAAATGCTACAATGGTATAGATTATTCTCGTAAAACTTGCGAGTCTTTCTATATTCTTTATCTTATTCTATATCCTGCCTAGTCATATCATTTCATGCCATGTTATACTTTCTAGTTGCATAAGTGGATTGACGACCTGCTTGACTAGAAGTATAGGTTATCTTTTGACTAGTGGATAAGTGGCTTTATGATTGTTATAATACCCAGCACTTTGTTTTGGGGTCATTACTTTTGTAGTTTTGTCACCTAGCATCGTTCAAGTATTAGTTGGCGCCATAGTATTTGAAGTGCTAGAGAACTATATTAGTGATGTCATTAAGCAGTGTCAACAAGCATTTTTGGCGCCGTTTCGGGGAGGACATCAAACTACTTAGTGCATAACTTCTAGATCTTCGGAAGACATCGGACTTGCTTAGTGCATACCTTCTAAATCTCTTTGGAAGACTTTCAACTTTCTTTTGAAGATTTTCAGCTTACTTGATGCATATCTTCTAGATGCATGGAGGACATTCAGCTTGCTTACTACATATCTTTCCAGCTCTAAGGAGGCATTCAAGTAGATTCCTTAGAAGTACTAGTATAGCCTTACACGCATGGAATTAGATAAACCAAAAATCTTCTACTCACAACAGACTTCACTCTTTTGTTTTGTTTTATATTGATCATTTTATTTCAGGTTAATGTATGCAAAGTGCCACACTTCCAGATAATTTTCTCAGTGATCCAGAAAAGTTAATTAGACAGCAAAGAGAAAAGCTCCGGAAAGCACACAAAGAAGTTTCGGAAGACCAACATTCGAAGAGAAGCTTAGCATCTGACTTTGAAGCTATGGCTAACAAAAGTCTACGCGAATTCTCTGCTCCGACCACCAACAACATCCGCACTGGACCTACAGTTGATGTTGGAGAGAATGGCTTCGAGCTTAAGCCTGCACTCATCACTATGGTGCAAGCTAGCCAATTCTGTGGGAAGGCACATGAAGATGCAAGTGCCCATTTGCAATACTTTCTCAAGATCTGCGGCACCTTCACGATCAAGGGAGTGACACGTGATGCCACTGCCGCTTCGCCTTTTCCCGTTCTTTGCTTGGAAAGGCCAAATAGTGGTTCTATGCTAACAAGGAGAAGAACAATACTTGGGACCGCTGCTCGACCAATTTCCTCGCCAAGTTCTTTCCTACCCAAGCAAGACTAATGCCTTGCGTGGGAAAATTTCAAGCTTTTCGGCAACAACATGATGAGTCATTTCGAAGCTTGGGAGCGTTTTCAGGATCTGATTTGAGTGTCCTCATCATGGGACGGAGGATCGGCTATTGATGCAGACATTCTACCACGGGCTCACTACTAGCACCCGTGAGACAATGGGACGCTAGCTTTGGAGGAGCATTCTTAGCTCTTACGCTCTCTAATGCTACTACACTCGTGGAGAAGATGGCACATCAACAACAACAACAATTATCGTCCTCAACAATCTCAAGGGTGGAACCAACAACAGAGGCCAAACTACTCAGGTAAGTACCAAGGTAATTACCAAGGTAATAATTTCAATCAACCTCCTTTAAGAGAGTTACTTGCTGGTCAGTCTAGACTTATTGAGCAGATCAATAAGAAGGTCATAGCCAATGACAAAACCTTAGACACTATCGGTACCGGGCTAGACACCTTTTCCTTTGCCATGAAGAACCAAAGATAGCTTTAATAAGATGCTAGAGTCACAACTTGCTCGGTTGGGCACGCTTTGTTCCCCCATTAGAATCTAACAAGATCCCAGGGCCGGTAAGAAGAGTTAGAGTCTGCAAACCTTGTCGATATTTTCAATGCGGGCTACCATCAAGACTCTATGAAGAAAGGATGGAGGCATGAGTCCATGCCAATAAAGAAAGGAGATTCAGGAAGACCGGCCATCACTATTTAGATTGGGCCGTACACATTCAACAATGCTCTTCGTGACCACGGATCCAGCATTAATATAATGCCAAAGGTAATTTATGATAAGATCCATGGTGCTCCTTTATTATCCACAACCATGTGCTTGCAGCTTGTAGACCAATCAATCATCTACCCTAAGGGCATCCTCAACGACATTTGCCTATGAGTTGGCAATTCGTTCGTGCAAGCAGACTTCGTCATCCTCGACACAGGAGGAGATGACAGATCAACCATTATATTAGGCCGACCATTCTTGACGACGGCCAAAGCTATCATCTACGCTGCTCAAGCAAAGATCTGTTTTAATATCAAGGAGAGAAGGGAGACCTTCCACTTCAAGAACAAGATGCATGAGTATCCTGCTCATCCTCAGTACAGCCCCGACATTGAACAACTTGTTAAGAAGAATGATCCTAGCTACAGAAGAAGGGAGAATAAGAAGAAGCAGTCTCAAAACATGAACATGATCAATGCAGTCTACTCAAAATGGGACTACGCTGCTACTTCACCATATCGCCTAAGATGGAAGATCCGGGTAACTCGAGATAGACATTTCAATTAATCGGCTAACCTTCACGAATACCATCTCGTGATACAGGCTTAGGAGTCAACATCATGCCTAAGGTAATCTATGAATTTATATTTGGTAAACAACCCCTATATGAAACATATACGCAGCTGTAGATGGCAGATCAGTCTTACAGGAGGCCTGAAGGCATAGCTAAAGATGTACCTGTCCAGATTCGGGACCACTTCGTACATGCAGACTTTATAGTCCCGGACATGCAAGATGAAGACATCAATGCACCAATTGTGCTAGGAAGACCGTTCCTGAACATGACCGTGCGAGTCATCTACATGAATACTGGAGAGATCCACTTCCAGTTTCCTACAGAATGGGTACGTTGTTATTTCAGAAATTATACTGACTATGAAGAATGCAGAGAGCCTCGCAATAGGAGGAGACAAAATGCTCGTTGCAACCGGTACGTCACAAAGACAAATGAAGAATGGGGAGAGTACGCGGTGGCAGCATCAACTATAGAAGTTGGATGGGAAGATTGGACCAACAACCTTGAAGAAGTACACAATGAAGAAGAAGAGAAGGTACAGGAAGAGGTAACTCCACCTGCACCTAAACCAACCAAGAAGGTATGGAGGAAGAAGGAAAGTACACCTTCGGAACCAGAACCATCCTCTCCTTCTAAGGCAACTTCCCCAGAAGCTTCGGTGCAACAATACGTACCAACCGACATACCATGGGAGTAACTCCTAAGTGCCCAAGGTAAGTACAAAAGGTATCTTTTATCTTTTAGTTTTGTGCAAATTTATTTTCTTTAGCATTCATTCGTAACTAAAGCCCCATGTAATTAATTCGTGGCTTAAACACCCCTTTGGACTATTTCTTGTGGAGGCATAAAAAATAATAAAAAAAATATTGCATTTGTTCATATTTTTCCTACATGCATGAATAAAAATAAAATACCAAAAATATTATTTCTGGCTTAAATCTACATTTAATCTTTAATCTTTCTCATAAAATAAACTCAAGATAAGTAGGCATAAAATATCCAACCGCTAACGCTTAATCAATTTCACGAAGTTTTGTTGTCTACTTGAGTTTTACAGGATCTAAAGCAATTATGAGCTATGACGAGAAGGAGACGTCCAACTACTCAACGAGTAACCTCAATAAAGTCATCATCAATACTTCATCAAGGAAGGACAACATCATCTCCATTTCGTCTATATCACCTCAGCACCTACACAAAAATCTAGCTTGGGGAGAGCCCCCGGTTATCGAGATAAGTACCCCTATACTATCTTTTGCTTTACTTTAAAAAGACCATAAAAAGATGCATAAAGTTTTAAATCAAATAAAGAGTCTTAGTTATATATATATATGTTTGTTTTGCTTAAGGTGTGGTTAATAAAAGTGTTAATTAGAATAAATAAAGTTAGTCTTGGAAATGATGAATAGTTGCTCTACTCTAATTCTTTTTAGTACCTTGCTTTTTACTAGAAACTCCTCCGATGTTTTGGATATATTTGTCCTGCTTTCAAATTTGCTCTATACGACTTGTGGTTGCATACACTTGATCTAAGTCTAGGTAATTGGGGGATATGATATGAGAGAGTCGAGCATGCTATTTATCTTGTCCTAGTGAAACTATATCCGGAGATTTATTTCAAAAATTTAAAATCTTTCATGATGAGCTCTGGTTTGCAGAGTGCTAAATTCCTACCAAAGCCATATTTATGATTATTAGATTAGGAAAACATTCCAGTTACATATGCTATTTGCTTTGGGTTGAGCAGTTCAAGCTTTGTTTGTTACTGTGAGGAGTTCAATCATGAAAAGACAAGTTTCCACCCACATCACCTTCCACATACATATGCATTATTCCTACAATGGGAGTGATTGCAATACCATGCTTTTTCCACATATATATCTATATACTTGTTTCATTCCTACACTTTGGGAATAAACCCTCCATTAAACCATAGGAAGCCCATGTTTATTTACTCCAAAAGTATCTTTGTTGATATCTCTCAAAAAAGTTTATCGGTGGAAAGAGATTTGGGTTCTTTGCTAAAAAAAAAAAGAATAAAAAGGGGAGATGAAAAATGGACAAGTGTCCTACGGGCGAGTAGAGCCTACCTCCCTAAGAAAAAAAAAGAAAAAGAGAGTAAAAAGAGGACAAGTGTCCAAATGAAAACAATGGGTACTTAGATGCTCGCATCTCTGAAAAGAAAAAAAGAAAGTATGCAGCCCAAAGTTCTCTTAAAAGTTTCCAAGTTTCAAAAGAGAGATTTGTTTTATCATCAAAGGAGTAAACGTAGAATTTGTTTTAGCCACCAAATATACACCTATTCACCATATTCCATACACATGCTATACCTGTCTTGACTACCTGAACTCTCTATGAATCCATTGTTTGAACTATAGATATATCCTTTGCAGATATGCAATATTATTTTAAGAGTGCCACTCCTATGAACCCCACATAAACCATATTTAGAGAGAGAGTGAGTTATAAAGTCTTAATACTTAGCCTTGTGCCATAAATACCATATATATACAAGAGAGAAGGCATTTATTAATGCCTAGTGAGGATCCACAAATACCACATACTAAGAGATTGAGAGTGCCATTCATTCAGAGCTCGAGTTTTATTTGCAAAATTTATTAAACACTCAGAAATATTAGTGATCGAAGACTTGAGACATAGTGCTTGACTTGATTGTTACGTCTTTCAATTGCTCAAGTACCTAAGTGAGAGTAAAAGCACCATAGTTGGTAAAATAAAAGGTTTGAAGTCAGGATTAGTCTATCCGGTCGGAGTTGAGTCTCTTTTTGAAAGCATGTGTACTTTGTAAGAATGAAAGTATCATAGCAACTCCCTGATCCAAGTTTCTTTTATAGTTTATATGTTTTGCTAAGGGACTAGCAAAAGGTAAGCTTGGGGAGCTTGTTGACAGTAGTTATTGTCAACTTTTTACTATGAAATAATAGAACATATGAGGATAAGAACAAATAAAGGATAGGGTTTATACTAATGATTTCCACAAGTTTTGTACACACTCAATTTTATAGGTGAACTCTGGAAAACCCCAAAAAATCGAGAGAAAAGAGGAGAAATCAAGATACTGAAGAAAAGGACCAAATCAGGGCGATTGGTATAAATTCGGGGGTCTACATGTGAAGAGAAGACACCTCGCCAAGGCGGGGCCCACACCCTTCCAGGTGGGGCCGGGCGGCGGGGGGGGGGTGGGTGCCGCGGGGCACCTGGGGTGGAGCCACGTGTCCATCTTCCGGAACCTTCCTACAACCGACCTATAGAGTTGATCTAGTCCGTCCAATCAAGTCGGTTTGATCCAAGGGTTGAGATTCATCCTATGGGGCTATAAAGAAGGGCAGGGCTACCCCCCGAAAACCCTAATTCAATGCGCGAAGATCGAAAACCGAAGTTCAGAGAGATCAAGCCCGAGCCATGAACCCTAGTTCCTCGGAATAGTTATAGATCTAGAGAGATTAGCTACTTAGCAATAGATTAGAAGGAGTTCCAAGCATAGGAAGGCTTGAGCTTCAGATTCTGTCAAGGTGTTCATAGGTACATTGTTATACTCTTTGATATATTTATATCTTTGGTATATTCATCACTCATTGATCATCTATGATATTGTTCTTTATCTTTATTATATTATCATTTGCTTTGTTTATTGTTTGCTTTAATATGTCTAGTAGAGTTATTTATTTATTATGGATTGCATGCTTAGGATTGTATAGCCCTCATCTTGTAACGTGCAAGATAGGTGTTATAACTTACGTAAGCGTGGTGCTTATATATGTTATGTCCGCAAATGCCCACTATATGTCGAGATTTGGGGTAGTTCGTAGAGGTGACAGCTCTATTGAGTCTTCTATAATCCTCCCTCTACATGTAGTTAATGGTAGGTCATGTGTCGCGAAGAAGGTGAAGATCTCATTATTGAATCCTTCCTAGTTGATGATCCTTAAGTTTGTTATGAAGTAATAAGTAGTAGCTACGATAACTAGATGTTTGCACTAATTAGAGTCTAGCAATAACATGTGATGATAGTTACACATAAGTTTTCCTTATATTGCCCCATGTGAGTCCTTAGACTAGAATATTACGTTGAATCTTTATCATTTCATGATGGCTTGATCCCCTGTATTTATCATTTATCTTATTGAGCATTTATCATATATATCTTTATCATATTTATTATTATTTCATGTGACATTAACCACTGTTGATGAGTAGAACCTTTATCATTATTGGTTATAGACATTCCATATATAAGGACTTTATTAGTATCAGCATTAAGTAGATTAATCTGTTTTCCCTGTGGATTCGACACTCGTATACTCTAAAATGCTACAATGGTATAGAGTATTTTGTCCGCTTGCAGAGTCTTTCTATATTCTTTATCTTATTCTATATCCTGCCTAGTCATATCATTTCATGCCATGTTATACTTTCTAGTTGCATAAGTGGATTGACGACCTGCTTGACTAGAAGTATAGGTTATCTTTTGACTAGTGGATAAGTGGCTTTATGATTGTTATCATACCAAAGATCGTTTGGGGTCATTACTTTTGTAGTTTTGTCACCTAGCATCGTTCAAGTATTAGTTGGCGCCATAGTATTTGAAGTGCTAGAGAACTATATTAGTGATGTCGTTAAGCGAGTGTCAACAGCGCCATCTCCCTCATTGTCAATCCGGCCGGCCGCGCCTTCCTCGCCTCCCATCCTCGCCCGTCTGCGCCCCCGTTGTCCTCGCCATCCGTGCGCCCGGCGCCCACCTCCCTCGCCATCAATCCGGCCGGCCACCACCTCGCCCGCCGACGCTCGTCGTCCCCCCCCGCCCGTGCACCCGCCCACGCTCGCTCGCGCCCCGCCCGCACCGGAGGGAAGGGGGAGGAGGAGGATGGAATAGGGAAGGAGGGAAGAGGAAGAGGAGGAGAAGGAAGGCTGCGACCACCCCGATTTGCTGCAAGAAGGCAACGAGGAGGAGGACCATGCCCGGCCGTGCCCTGCCGCGACCACCCTCGACCGCTGCAAGAAGGCAACGAGGAGGAGGACCACGCCCCGGCGCAGCCCCCGCCCCACACCGCCCGGCGTCCCCCCGCCCCGCTCATCCCTCCGTCCAGAAGGTAAGGATTCCCATCGATTTTAGCCCCGACGTCAAAGGTGAGGCATTTGGCTACTACTAGTTGTGGTGGAGTGGTCGTGATGGTTGTGGTCGAAAGTGGCCGTGATGGTTGTGGTCGAAATTTTGTCCTTTTATGCCTGTGATGATTTACAATGCCCATATTGCAAGTGAGACTTCCAAGCCTAGGACTGTTTATGTCGCATGCTCGTCATCGAACCATGGGAAACATCCATGCCTAGCAACCGTTGTCCACCCTCGATGACGATGGCTAGGCGGATGTTTCCCATGGTTTCATGGCGCCATGAACTCAATTATCTATTGGTCCATATGCTCCAAGTTCAAATACTTAAGAAAAGGGCATTTCATTCTCGAGGCTATGCTTATATATCGGTTCGGAATGTTACATTTTTTGACTATGATGTTAGTGCCATGAATTTGAGCTGCATTATCTTTATTACCTCATGGTAGTCATCAAACCGTGACTGACGTCCATACCCAAGCAATGATGGAGTCAGAGTTCCATGGCTCCCTCATAGCTGGGGATGGATGCAGTCATGGTTCCATGGCTACCATGAAATTGCTTTTGGCAGCAATGATGATCAATGTGCACCTATATTCGAGTCCCTTTATGCAATGGTGGTCTGTGATGTAAAGTTTTTGCCGCTGCTCAACAGAAAGAACATACTGCTCCTCACTTTCTCCATGACCTCTTATTCATGATCTGAGAGCATCAAGGAGAAGTGAGGAGTGACATGTTCTTTTTAGCAGCCTATGATACAAACCTTTCTGAAAAACTGAGGCCTTATTTTTGACAATTGGTTCTCGAATGCTTACATTTTATGACTGTGATGTTAGTGCCATGAATCTGAGCTGCATTACCTTTATTACCTCATGTTAGTCATCAAAGCATGGCTCACATCCATGCCCAAGCAATGATGGAGTCAGAGTTCCATGGCTCCCTCATAGCTGGGCATGGGTGGAGCCATGTTTCCATGGCCACCAGGAAATTGCTTTGGCAGCAATGATGATCAATGTGCACCTATGATTGAGTCCCTTTATGCAATTGTGGCTGTGATGCAAAGTTTTTGCATTTGCTCAACGAAAGAACATGCTGCTCCTCGGTTTCTCCATGATCTCTTATTCATGATCCGAGAGCATCAAGAAGAAGTGAGGAGTGGCATGTTCTTTTTAGTAGCCTATGATACAAACCTTCCTAAAAAGCCGAGGCCACCTCCTTTTCTTGGCACCTATGGAAGCTTTGCTCTTATATATTTTCATTCTGTTGTCCTCCTATCTCATTTTGGGCTTGGCCATTGATCCAATTGAGGCCTTATTTTTGACAATTGGTTTTGAAATGCTTACAGTTTTAGACTATGATGTTATCGCCATGAATCTGAGCTGCATTATCTTTATTACCTCATGTTAGTCACCAAAACATGACTCACATCCATCCCAAGAAATGATGGAGTCAGAGTTCCATGCATGGCTCCCTCATAGCTGGGGATGGATGTAGTCATGCTTCCATGGCTACCATGAAATTGCTTTGGCCGCAATGATGATCGATGTGCACCTATGACTGAGTCCCTTTATGCAATGGTGGCCTGTGATGCAAAGCTTATGCCACTGCTCAACAGAAACAACATAGAGCTCCTCACTTTCTCCATGATCCTCACTTGTTCATGGTCCGAGAGCATCAAGGGGAGGTGAGGGGCTCTATGCTCTTTTTAGCGTAAGGCTACACTATCGATCTTTGAGTCCCCATCTATATTACCTCATGTTTGTTATCAAACCGTGACTAACATTTGTTTCTACTTTTTAAGGCTATGGCTTGGTATGTTGTATACCGTGGCGAGGTTCTGGAGTCTATGATAGCTGGGCAAAATGCAATGAACAGGTAAGTGGTTTTCCGTGCTTGTCAAGAAGTTTATACGAGCAGTGTAGAAGCTTCCTATGTAGAGTACATTGGTAATTTGGACCACCCACTGCTGGTGCAAGCTCCACCAGCGCAGGTTAACCCATTAGGCTCGAGGTTTTGTTGTTGGTTTTGTTAAGTACATTGAAACTTGATGACTATGAGTTGTATCAGTGTAACTAGACTTGATGACTTTGTGATGGATATTGGACCAATTAATCTATGTTTCGATCATGGATGTGATATATATGTGATAATTGAGTTGTAGTGCATGGATGTGATATATATGTGAGCTACTTTATTATTTCGTGGATCATTGATGACTTGTGCTGAATATTGGATCTATATGTGATATATATGTGATGAATGAGTTGTATTAGTGCATGGATGTCAAATATATGTGATATTTGATCTATATGTTACATTTGTAAAGGTGGAATGGAAAAACGGAAATAAAAAAACAAAAAATTGGTCACTTCACCGAGTGGTGCGCTCGGTAAAACTACATTGTACCGAGGGTAGTACTCGGTAAATCTGGGAGAGGGGGGCTGGGATCCCCATATTCCTAGATATACCGAGGGTAGCGCTCGGTGAAAAAGCGCTTCGGTGTCACTATGGTCGATTTACCGGCGCGGCCATGGCCCTCGGTGAAATGACCATAGCTCTACCGAGCGGCGGGTTGATGGGCGCTCGGTAGCGATGGTTTCTTTGTTTTTAAAATCAACATCTACCGAGCTCTCCACCGGCGGGGTGCTCGGTAGAAAATGTTTTAAAGTTTTTTAAAAAAATACTTCATCGAAAGTGCATTGGTGGGGCGGCCCTCGATGAACTACATTCCTTTGGCGTGAGGGGGGGGGGCTCTCGCTGAAGTTGACGTCGACGGTGGCAAACGCCGTCGACGCCGGGCCAGGTTTAGCGAGGGGAAGGAGCCCTCGGTAGAGTTTGATACAGGGTCTACCGAGGGGCCGGTCTCGAGCTCTCGGTAAAAACGCGTTTCCGTGTAAATTTTCACCGAGGGGCTTGTAGGGCGCCCCTCGGTAGAGCCTCTACCGGCGCTATTATCCTTTTACGGAGCGTTTGTGGCGCTTGGTAGAGGACCGGCCTCCAGTAGTGCGATGAGTTCATCATGTGGTTCCACGAGCAGCTACGGACGCAGCAGCCGCAGCAGCGCAGCACGCACAACTGGGTCAGATAAGGTAGTGGTGCAGAAGCCGCAGACCAATGCCCCTATAGTATAGTCTTATGATTTTGTGAATGAATGAGTAGTTCATGCATGCATCAATCGCATGGATTACATGTTTTAATTAGATGAGGGTACATTCCTTGGATCGGAGATGCACACTCAAGAAGCATTTTCATACGGTAGTAGTAATCTTTTGACAGTTTTTTGGTGTATATGAATTGCAGTGCTTGAGTTTTTGTTACCTTGAAGGCTTGAACACGACACTCCCTGAACTTGTTTATCATTCCTTTCAGTTTCTCTTAGACTTGCTACTTCAATTTTATATGTTCAAAGCCATAGGTGAAACGTACTATTTGAGATTTAGCCTGTCGGAAGGAGTTCAGTGAGCTAGGGCTAGGCTAGCTTGCTGGTTGTTGACTTCAATGACTTGTGCTGCATAACTGAAAGGTTTGCACACCACCTGTTTCCTTCCGGTGTTGTGGAAGAAAAATCGCAGTTTGCAGTCAATTCTGGCCTATAAATGTTGATGTTACTACGGTGACATCAGGGCTAAGGAAGTTGGACATGCTTTTCTGAATGAAAGCGTGCTTCAGAATTCTGGGCTAACTGCGTCGATAGGATTGATGCTGCTGCATTCACCGAGTTGCCGTTCAAAATTTGCACTGGATTTGTGTCGACTTCAGGGTAATCACGTATGTTGATACGACACCACACATAAATAATACTCCTGCTCATAGTATATACACCAAGCTACTTCCTCCCCAAAAGAAAACATGCATGTCACCCGGTCTAAGATTCAAAATCTGTCCATATCTGCATATATCTTCCCTGATCTCGAGACAGTGATGTACACGATCTGTTATCACCTACTCCTAGTCCTAGTACTAAAATCTGAATCTGAATATACTTTTTGTCAGGTATATAGTACCATGCATGAACGGGGATAATAATATGCACTGCAGCTTTTCTCATTAAGTACCATATAGGTAAAAAGGAACCATCTTTCTGTATGGGCAGAGGCGGAAATATCAGTAGTAGGATGAAATGATGGCCAATCATCTATGATCATGATCGATCATACTGGTATGTAGACTTCTACAGCAACTGACAGCATGCGTTTCTGCTGAATGAAAGTCACTGTCTCTGTAGATTATTTTCAGATCTGGGTTTCCTAACCATTGCAGCAGTTAATACACTAACATTTCCGTCGCAATTTCGTAAGAAGTTTATCTCCGTTGCTTTTCCTGAGTCGTGACGAGTTGAAAGTTTCACGGCATAATGGTCCGCCGTGCTTCATTTGTTTGCTCCTTCATGAAGAAATGAAGGAGCTCTTCTAGCTGCTTCATTTGACTGAGCTGCATTTTTGTGCGTGTGAGTGTGTTGGAAATTGCTTCGCGAAGTGATGCAGGTTTCCTACTTTCCATGGCCGGCATCCCCACTCTTCACACTGGGAAATTGCTTCGTATAAACAGGTGCCAGTTTCCACTACTCCATCTCCAATTCTCCGTGTCCGGCCGGGTTTCCCAGTCTGCTGCGTACGTAGTAGCAGTTAGTTTCTGACGTTGAAGCTGATGGTGAGTCGCCCTCCTCCATGAGAGCTAGCCTATCAGAATTCATTCCGAGCTTATCACGAAGTAGACGAGATTTAACTCTGATGGTTCTGCCGGACCTACAGTGTCACCTGCAGAAGCAAACTGCAAAGAGATCATTTCAGTCTCGTCCATCTCGCCAGGACCACAGCCCACATGCACAGGAGGGAGAGATCTCGGAGCGAGCGAGTAGACTGGACTAGCACCACCGGTCAGAGCAGCGGGCTTGCAAGCACAGCACTGGCCGTCGCCCACACCACACGTCGCGTCAATCATCGCATCGTAGCCGGGAGAATTGCCGCGAAATCATTGTCGCGCCCCCGACCCCGAGCATTCATTTCGTTTCAGAGACGCGCCACGAAAGCTCAGGCAGCGTTCAGGTTCAACCTTGGATGCCCTGCCTGAGCGCGCGCGGCGGCCACCGGCCAGCAGCATCGGGTCGTCCCGGCAGAAACCGGCTCGGCAGCTTGCGCGGACGCGCCAACGGCCGGCGCAGGCCGGGCTCCCACCTCCCGGCCTTTCGCTTGCAGGAGTTGGACGGGAATTGATGAGCGGAAAGGGATCGGCACGACTGGTTGGTTACCCGCGCAAAACGCAATGCCAAAGCGACGATCCAGCCAGGGGCGGCGCGGCGGGGTGGCAAAATCACGGGCCGGCCGGCGGCCTCGCACTCGAGGCGGCGAAGGTGCCCGTGCCCGTTGCTCTCGGGCGCGTCGCGGTCACGGGCCAGGCTGGGCGCAGCAGGCTCGTCGGGTCGGGGCGCGGGTTCGGACGCACAGAGCGAATCGTCGGACTGATGGGTTAGGTGCGACGTACTTACGGTGCATGATGCTGCAGCCCAGACACAAATCTTCCAATTCCAATAGAAATAGACGCATCGATCTGCTGAGACTTGAGGTGACCGGTGTTGATGATGTCTATCAATTCGACAGGCGGCAATCCGATTGTTTCAACTATCTAGTGGATTCCCCGTGCGTTGCTGCGAGTATGAAGAAATTCTGTGAGTTACAATATTCTTTGTCACCTTCCTATTCTTTTTCTTTCTTATTTTTTCCTTTTTTTATTTTCTTATTTTTTTCTTTTTTTCTCTATACCAACAGGTCCCACTTATAATTTTATCAAAATATATACATGTGAGATTTTGTTTTAAATGATTTATTAAAAAGAATTTAATGGTGCAATCAGAATTTGATGTATTTTTTTGGTTCATGAGTTATAACCTTTTTTATGCCCATAGATATGTGGGGCATGTTGATGGCGTGGCGTAAGGAAGGGTTAGTGGGCTGGTGGGGTGGCATGCTAGTGGGGTGTTAGTGGGATGGTGAGGTGGCGTCTTTGCATGTCAAGAGAATTAGCTAGTGGGGGTTGCAAACATAAGTTTTATAGATTAAGAACCGATGTTTTCATTTGATGATTTCTGAGCAAGGAAGGGTTAGTGATAAGCTTGAGCATATTCAATTCACTACTTTGCCTCATTTACTTGAGAGAGCTATTGCTGTTGAATTACGTTTGAATTCTCAAGATAATGAATATAGATCTCGTCGTACTAACATGCACAATGTGGACGATAATTCTTCGTCCGGCGATGAGAGTAAAGAGGTAATGGCTGCTGAAATTAGGTGGCCAGCTGAGAACAAACAAGTAACTTGTCCTTCTCTCAAGCCGATTAATAAGAATCGGAATGAAGAAGTAAAGTTTACTTTTGACGTATCTAAATGTGACCGCAGTTTTGATGAGTAGTTGAAAATCGGGTGCATTAAGATTAAATACACTATGCTTTCTACAGATGAGTTGAAAAGAAGGGCTTTTTGCAAGTATCATAATACTAATTCTCATGCAACTAATGATTGTAATGTCTTCCATCGGCAGATACAATCGGCGCTTTTTTAATGAGGGCCGATTAAGTCTTACCGACATGCAACTAGACAAGAATCCTTTTCCAATGCATGTGATTGAAGCTAAGAAGCCCGAAGACAAGACACTTGAGGCCAAGGCTCCCGCTATCTTGATTCGTCCCTGAGCAAGCTGCTATAACTAAAGGCAAGAACGTGATCATTGGTGAACCTCGCCCGTGCGAATCTTCCTAAGAATTCGGGACGGCAAGTGTTAGCTGAAAAGAATGAAGAAGGCAAGATGAAGCTTACCATTGTTGCAAGCTCGGTGCAAGCGTTGCGGCGTCAAGCATGGCTAGATGGTCACGTGGCACAAGAAAGACCAGCTAGGCGATTAGTTCAATCGGCCAAGATGGTGAAGCCCGGTGACAACTAAGCCGATTAAACCGACTACTTCAGTCGGGTCAGCTGGCCTTGAGGGTTCTAGCTCCCTCACTTCGGTTTGCATGTTCTAAAATCTTTTGTTCCACGTAAAACCGGAGGTGGGAGTTTGGAAGACAAATGAGCCAAAGCCGAAGAAGCAAGTCGTGAAGCCCCAAAGTGCATTTTTGATCGACTTTTGGCCAAGTACAAGAAGCAAAAGGTCGGTCGGAGAATCGGCCAATAAAAAAAAGAGAGTCTACGCCTCCTAAGCGTGATGAAACAAGGAACAAGCAAATGACTATGATTCCTTCAAATGTTTCCCCTTTTTTCCGCGAGGTTACACGTCCACGGTGACCCGTTGGGGGCCACCACTACCACCCGATAGCGCCACCACCTCAATGGGGGTTGAAGGAGTGTTCATACCTTATCCTTCGGCGCCTAGGATGGAAGGAACCGCTGGACCTATGGTGAAGCCAACTGTCTTTAGCCGATTGCGTGATCAATCGAGCTCTAGCAGTGTACCGCTGGACCTATGGTGAAGCCAGCCTGTCTATAGCCGATTGCATGATCAATCGAGCTCTAGCAAATGTGCCGGAAAAGAAGGAAGAGCTCACATCTCGCACTCTCACACTTCAACAATCGGGAAGGCGCCCATGAAGCAAGTTTACGTCCCCAAGAAGATAGAGGTGATCGAGAAGCCTGCTCCAGTTGTTACTCCTCCGCCTTCCATCATTATCGGGTTCAATGACAGGCCCACGTAAATGATGTCAACAAACCGATTGTGATTGTGGGGCAAGAGCCATCAGGTGACAAAGATCAAGTCATGGAGGAGGTTGTTGAAGTTCAAGACAAGAGACAACAACCTGTGGATCCTCGGTACCGACAACCCAAGTGGTGTCCAGTCAGAATCGATAAGACCCAGAAGAGGAAGCTTCAGCGTGCTCATCAAAAGATGCTCAAGCGCATGGCTGCTACTCAAGGGCAGGGGCCTATCTTGCCTGAGATTGTTCGAGAAATCAAGCGAAAGGAGGCGAAATGATCGCTCTTGCCCGCCAAGTTGTCTAAGCCGATTACTAAATCGGTTAAGTCGGTTGTGGCTCAAGAACAACCGCCCAAGCTGTAGAAGAAGTGCCCAAGCCAACCATCGATCTTTTTTGGTGTTTCTAGCAGACGGGACAGCCAAGCTAGCTGAGCAAGGTGCTAATTCGGCCAAGCCGGTCGACGGGGCTACTAAGGCCTAAGAATCGACGTGCCGACTTCCAAGTCGATTGAACCGATTCTGTTATTTTTATGTCTCTGGTGTGTCCGGGGACTTTGCTACTACTATCTCCGCCATGGTCGGCATTGAAGCTCCAAACAAAGCCGACGAAGAGATGGTGGTTTATGAGCTTTCACCGTCACGTGCCGAGATGAACACCATATTTCTCTCCGCCGATTACTATGTGATCGGGCAAGGAGATGATGAGGTGGCTGGTGCAGAGCTGGCATTTGGAGTGGAGGATGCTATTTTCAAGAAGCCTGTCGTGCCTGTTAGACACCTCAAGCCATTGCAAGTGAAGGGACACATCAACGGAACACCGGTCCGGAAGATGCTAGTGGATAGTGGCGCCATTGTCAATCTCATGCCATATTCATTATTCAAGAAGCTTGGGTGCAAGGAAGAGGAGCTGATCCAAACCAACATGACCATCACCGGCATAGGAGGAGGTGCGCCAATTCCTTCCAGGGGCATTGTCAACGTTGAGCTAACCGTTGGGAGCAAGACCATGCCTATCGCATTCTTCGTTGCCAATGTGGAAGGTAGCTATGATCTCATACTTGGTCGTGATTGGATTCATGCCAATCCATGTGTTCCTTCTAGCTTGCACCAATAACTCATCTAGTGGGTGGGAGATGCCGTAGAAATCGTTCATGCGGATAATTCAGTTGAGATTTCTACAACCGATGCTACGCCGAGGGTCCGGATTTGCTTGTCTTTTAGGTAGAGATCTGTCCAACTATCAATACATTAGCTATGATGAGCGTGGATGTGTACCGTATCATTAAACCGATGGATAATCGGTTCAATGTCATTACATAAACATTGTTTATTAATGGAAGACAAGTTGCAATGGTTAAAGCATAGGCTTGAACACTATTGAATTTGAAAAAGACCGATTTCGCGTGAAGCTATTGTTGACTTTGATGAGCTCAATAAGTTGGGCCAAGGTTTTACATCGGCCGACCCTTTGGAACAAGTTGACATTGGGGATGGTTCTATACCGCGGCCGACATTTGTGAATCAAAACTTAGATGCCGATAACAAATCTAAATTAATCGCGCTTCTTAAATAATATGCTGATTGCTTTGCATGGGATTACATGGAGATGCGGGGTTAAGCCGAGATCTTGTTGAGCATCGGCTTCCTATCAAGAAGGGGTTTAAACCGTACAAGCAACCGCCAAGACGCTTCAATTCGGCGATCAATGACCGAATCAAGGAGGAGATTGATCGGTTGCTTAAGGCAAATTTTATCCGTCCATGCAGATATGCAGAGTGGGTCTCTAATATTGTGCCGGTTGAGAAGAAAGACACCGGAAAGATTAGATTGTGCATTGATTTTAGAGATTTGAATAGAGCCACTCCTAAAGATGAGTACCCTATGCCTATTGCCGACATTTTGATTAATGATGCTTCGGGGCACAAAGTTATTAGCTTTCTTGATGGTAATGCTGGTTATAATCAAATATTCATGGCGGAAGAAGATACATCAAAGACTGCTTTTATTTGTCCTGGATTTGTCGGCTTGTTTGAGTGGATTGTCATGACTTTTGGGCTCAAGAATGCAGGTGCCACCTATCAAAGGGCTATGAATTTAATCTTTCATGATCTAATTGGGGTGATTATGGAGGTGTATATTGATGATGTGGTGATTAAATCATCTTCTCATGATCCTCATTTAGCCGATTTGTGTCTTGCTTTTGAGAGAATGCGCTACTATGGTTTGAAGATGAATCCGGCTCAAGTGTGCTTTTGGAGTTTGGTGAGAAGTTTCTCGGGTTTATTATCCATGACCAAGGCATAGAGGTTGATCCCAAGAGGATAGAGAAGATCAAGGCAGTTCAAGCACCCCAATGCAAGAAGGACTTGCGAAAAGTTCTTAGGAAAAGTGAACTACTTGAGGAGATTTATCACCAACTTGTCAGGGAAGATTATTTCTTTTACCCTCATACTTAAGTTGAAGAATGAAGCTGATTTTCCGGGGGCAAGCCAATAATTTGCATTTGATAAGATAAAGGAATATTTGTCTTCACCACCCATTCTTCGCGCGCGTAAGGGGAGTGCCTTTCCGATTGCATATCGCCGCCAAAGATAAGGTGATCGGGGATGTTCTTACTCAAGAAGATGAAGGAAAGGAGTATGTTGTTGCCTATCTTGGTCGCCGTCTTCTTGATCCCGAGACAAGGTATGCCCATATTGAGAAATTATGTCTATCACTATATTTTGCTTGTTCCAAGATGAGACACTATCTTTTGTCAAGCACATGTGTGGTAGCATGCCAGGCCGATGTTATTAAACATATGTTGCATCGGCCAATCCTTTCTGGAAGGGTGGGCAAATGGGCATACGCTTTGATTGAATATGACTTGACTTTTGAGCCATTGAGGATTTTAAAGGGTCAAGTTCTTGCTGATTTTCTAGTTGAGCATAGCATAAATCTTGATTATGAGGTGGATTATGTCACTTCTACCCCATGGCGGCTATATTTTGATGGATCGGTTTGCAAAGATGGTGCCGGAGTTGGAATTGTTCTTGTTAATTCTTGTGGTACTGAATTTCCTATGTCAAGCCGGTTGGAGTTTCCATGTACCAACAATCAAACCGAATATGAAGCTCTCTTGTTCGGATTGATCATGTTAGAAGCTATAGGGGTAGAACATGTTGAAGCATTCGGTGATTCATTGCTTGTGGTGCAACAAGTTTTAGGTGAATGTCAATGTTTGGATGGATCACTTCATGCTCGCCTCGATATTTGCATTGTTTAATTGGTAAATTTGCCGAATTCAAAATTTGGCATATTCCAAGGAAGTAAAGGATTTTGCCGAATCATACAAGATTAAGATGCTCAATTCATCTCCATATTATGCTCAAGCCAGTGGTCAAGCGGAATCCGCTAACAAGTCTTTGATCAAGCTTATCAAGAAGAAAATAGATGAACATCCAAGAAGGTGGCATGAAGTCTTGTCGGAAGCTTTGTGGGCTCATCGTATTTCGAGGCATGGTGCAACTAAAGTTACTCCCTATGAGCTGGTGTATGGTCAAGAATCGGTGTTATCCGTTGAGGTAAATTTGGATGCATATAGATTTGCTAAGCAGAATGATCTATCTCCTACTATGTATCATGATTTGATGATGGACAACATTGACGAGGTGACCGACAAGAGAATGCGAGCTCTAAAGGGAAATAGAAAAGGATAAAGCCCATGTTGCTAGAGCCTACAACAATAAAGTCAAGAGCAAGTCATTCCAAATCGGTGATTTAGTATGGCAAACTATATTACCGATAGGAAACGAAAAGCAATCGCTTTGGCAAGTGGTCACCCAATTGGAAGGGTCCTTTCAAAGTGGTCAAAAAGCGATATTTGGGAACTCTTATGTGCTTGAGTCAATGAGTGGAGAACGCCAAGCAAAGGCGATTAACGGGAGATATTTGAAAAAATATATTTCCCTAGTGTTTGGCAAGAGGCCTAGTGCTCTCCAAACAATGGCCGATGCATGCATTGCAATTAGAACAAAAATGGCCGATACATAGTATCACTCTTAGCCGGACAACCGATATGATGGGCATTCGTGTTGTTTGGTTTTCTTTGTCTTGTTTTTCGTGTTCATGCACCTCTCGCCGAAAACGAGGGGGATATGTTGACACCCAAAAATGGCGTGGTCTAAGACGTGGTAAAATTTCAGACTTAGCCATATTTTGGAGGTCCAAGGCACGATAAATTTCCAGACTTAACCAAATTTTCGAGGAAGAACAAAACAGGCTTTTTCCGAAGTGACCGGATGCTAGCGACCGGACCGTCCGGTCATTCTTCGCGACGTCCGGTCATCGGGTGCGTGTGACTTGATTTGAGCATTCGGAATCGGCCGGACGCTAATGACCGGAGGCCCCGGTCGCTCATGCATCCGGTGGCGCGTCCGGTCGAAAAAGTCCGGTCAATCAGCGTTTCGGCGGCGGTGCTTATCGCGAATCGACCGGGACGCTAGCGACGGTGCGCCCGGTCGGCCGGTCCGAGTGTCCGGTCAGCCCGCGGGCGGACCGCGGTCCATACGATTCCGAACCGGTCTCTTTCCTAATCGTGTTTGGGTCGGTTTTTGGAGATTGGAAACGTCCAAGGATGGTTTCCTAAAAGGAGAAGACCACCCTCCTCTATATAATAAAGAGGTTCATGGCCGATTTGATCCTATCTACATCCAATCAACACATCTACTACCGTCTTGCTTGTTGGTCAACTTTCCCTCTACCCTGCTGTTCGGCGGCATTCTCTGCGAATTTTGTCGACGCTCTAGGCGGTCTTGCTGGTCCTAGGGCACCCGTCGCGTGCGTCCTCCCGACGCCAGGTCTTCGAGGAGGTGCGTTCGAGGTTCTTCCAGCCGTCACCAAGCTCTACATCGGCCCTAACAGTCTCTTGATCGTTCGTGGATGATCACGCCTGCGGTCTTTCGCTGCTCTAAGGTTGATCGCAATCTGCGTGGGCGTCCAAGGCCCTCCCGGTGTGCTTGGCGTGGAACCCTAGTTTCGCATCAACAAATATCTCTATAAATTTATGCAGAACGAAGTATCCATGCTTATGCTGAAAGCTGATCCTCAATATGCATCTTCTACTTTTAATCTCCACAAGGAAGTCAAGTATAAAGTGACCGACTTATCAAGGAAGGATATCAAATCACTGACTCAAACATACGCTACGTAAGTACCCACGCCGGTTTCTCGTGCCCGGGGGCTCTCGGCTCTCAACTTTGGGCAAAAGACCCGACACCGATACCTGTACCCAAATTACCCGAACCCGAACCCGAATTACCCGAACCCGTGGTACCTGATCCTAAGTTCGGATAGTGATTTTGATTACCCGAAATTAGTTTGGGTAATTCGGGTAATGCACTCCGGTACCCAAATTACCCGAAATTTTGCCTTCGACTATGTATTTATCATGTGTTGTTAGTTGAACACTTGAAATTATCACTTTATTTTAATATAATTCTCTTAGTTTGAACAAGTGACTATAATATATTATTCTTCACAAATTGTTGTTGAATTCGATACAAATTACCGGTGCAATTTTTTTTTTTTGAATTGTTACTAAAATTTTGTGTACTCTGTTGTTTTCTATAAATTCGGTAGATCGGGTATACCCGACCAGATATCGGTACCAAATTTCGGTATTTTTTTCGGGACTAATATCAGGTAACCTGAATGCCCAGGGTGACTCAGCTCCCACCATGCAGACGCCGTGAGTAGCTGTCTACGCACTAAGAATTGACTTGGATAGTTGACTTGAGAGCCGAGACCTACCGCGGTCTCCATGTAAACCACTGCTGGAATGGCTGGTATTCCATTCTACGGCTCTACCGCGGTCTCCCGACACCGTGTGCGAGGTATGCGTTGTTTCATTCTTCCCTGTAATCGTGCATCTATCTCTTATTAGTTGCTTTTAGTTGTGTGTCCGATAATCCCTATATGCATATCAGTTACCACTCTCCTCCAGACGTGGATAGGAAATCTCGTTTCGTTGGAGAAGGCCGGGATGGACAGGCAGCTCCTCCAAGCAGCCATATCTGGTGATGCCGCAGAAATGAACCACCTCGCTGTTCATGAGCCGGGAGTCCTGCTTGGAATCACTCCACAGGGAAACAACTGCCTCCACATCGCCACCATCCTTGGCCATGAGGGATTCTGCAAGGATGTCCTGGAACTGCAGCAGTCTCTCACTCTACTCACGGCCGTCAACAAAGACGGGGAGACGCCGCTGCTCGCCGCCGTGACAAGGGGCCATGAGAGTTTAGCTTCTATTTTACTCAGGTTCTGCTGTGATCAGCAGCTGAGCGAGACGATCCTGAAGCAAGACAAGAGTGGATTCAATGCACTGAACCATGCCATCTTCAGGGGACATAGGAAGCTCGCGCTGGAGCTGCTAGAAGTAGAGCCTGCCTTATCCAAAGTTGTCAACAAAGGTTATGACTCACCCTTGTGCTGCGCGGTGATTAGAGATTATGGGGACATCTTGGAGAAGCTGTTGCAGATTCCTGATACGGTTCATGGGGAAGCCAATCAGTGCAATGCTCTTCATGCTGCCGTGACAAGTGATAATGCAGGTGAGACCTAAGCATCACATCTAGGCCGTGCAGTTTATTAATATTCTTCAGAGGAACTTGATATCTAATACGAAGTACTATCCTCAGCTTGGTCACCTCACATAGTTTGTTGCCTTGTTTTCTTTCAGTTATGGCTAAAAGGGTTATGGAGGCACGTCCATGGCTAGTCAGGCAAGAAAATGAAGATAAGCGTACACCGATGCACCTGGCCGCACTCCAGAAAAAGATTAACGTTTTTAGAGCATTGTTGGAACATGACCCGTCTTTGGGTTATTTCATCTCCACAGATGGCTCCCCTCTTCTTTGTACCGCAGCAACTGAGGGCAATGTTGGTGTTGCTCGAGAGCTTCTTAGACATTGTCCTGATCCTCCCTACCGCGACGCAAATGGTTCGACATGTCTTCATGTAGCTGCATCATGTGGTCGGACAAATTTTGTGAGATATGTCCTGACGTCTCCACAACTTCAGCATATTATCAAGGTGCCTAATGACAGAGGAGAAACTGCTCTGCAACTCGCAAACAGAATCATGGCAGCAGCTGACAAAGGAAAAAGAGAAACAATGACGAAAGTGGTCACTATTTTACGGTCGTACGTTACTAATCTAAGTATTCCCACAGCGCCTTTCACGTCAGTATGTATGGTTTCTCAGTATATGTTATGTCCTCTCGGTATTGTTAATATACTCTGTTTGTTTGTGTAATAAGTTGTACGTCCTCAGGGAATGGAAGAACTAGTGGAAGCAGCAGTATCTGGTCATGTCGCAGAAATGAGGCACCTGTATCTACGTGATCCGGGCGTGCAAGATGGAACCACTCCTCTGGGGAACACGTGCCTCCACATCGCCGCTATCCATGGCCGCGAGGTGTTCTGCAAGGAGGTCCAGGCTCTAAACCCGTCACTCCTCGCCGTCATCAACTCGGACGGCGAGACCCCTCTGCTCGCCACTGTGGCGAGCGGCTGTGTCTCTGTAGCTTCTGTTTTGCTTAGGTGCTGCCGTGATCAGAAGCTGAGCTGGACAATCCTGAAGCAAGACAAGCGTGGATGCAATGCGCTGCACCATGCCATACGCAACGGACACACGGACCTCGCGCTGGAGCTGATCGAAGCAGAGCCAGCCCTGTCGCATGCTGTGAACCAATACGGCGAGTCACCCATGTTCGTCGCGGTGATGAGGAACTATGAGGAGGTCTTTGACAAACTCTTGGAGATTCCTGATTCTGCTGATGGAGGGTCCATTGGCTGGAATGCTCTGCATGCAGCAGCGAGAAACGACAATTCAGGTGAGGCCTAAGCTTGACGAGTATCTGGAAAACTAAAATAACATCTGTACAATTATCACTATTCCAAGGATTTTCGATGACTGCCTTCATTTGCAGAAATTGCTACGAAGATTATGGAGAAACGTCCTGCTCTGGCCACAGAGGAAAACACTTCTTTTAATAACACTCCATTGCATCTGGCTGTGCATTGGGACAGCATTAACGTGCTCAGAGTCTTGTTGGAACACGATCGGTCTTTAGGGTACCTTGTCTGCACACATGGTAAACCTCCTCTTGGTGCTGCTGCTTCTCTTGGCCATGTTGGTTCTGCTCGAGAGCTCCTTAAACATTGTCCAGATGTGATATATACCACAGACGGTATTGGTATGACATGTCTGCACACAGCTGTATGGCATCAACACACGGAGTTCCTAGATTTTGTCCTGGGTTTACCACAATCTGGTAGACTCGTCAACATGCAAACTCAAAACGGAAATACTGCTCTGCACATGGCAGTACAAAAGTGCAATCCGAAGATGGTGGCTGCTTTACTGGCTCACCCAGACATAGACATCACAGTGGTTAACAACAATGGCACTCCAGCAAACTGGGCACCCACTGACCTTGCCAAGACTTTGAACTGGGTGCGTATGTTTTTTTTTTTTTCATTACGTCAGTCCACTAAATCATTATGTATATATGCCAATCTTCTCCTACCATCAATGTTCACTTCTGGAATCTGACTAGCCATTTGTATCAATTAGTACTAGTGTGCAAAAGAATACTGCCACGCAAGCACAGTTAAATAGATCCCACAAACCATAACTAATAAGATCCCACAAATAAATAAGTTCAAAGAAAACAAGGACATTAGAATTGATTTCAGCAACTGTGACAACAAACCGCGGAGTTATAGGTTTTCATTTTTCCATTAGTGTTATATTAATTAATTATTATTGCAAGCACCATTACCATTTTGATTTACACTAATGCAAAATGTTTCTTTAACCTTAAGCAGAATGAAGTGTCCATGCGTTTGCTGAAAGCTGATCCTCAAGGTGCTACTTACATTTTTAATCTCCACAAGATTGCCAAAGATAAAGTGACCAACTTATCAAGGAAGGATATCAAGTCCCTGACTCAAACATACACAAACAACACTTCCCTAGTCGCGATCCTCATCGCTACAATTACCTTTGCTGCTGCATTCACTTTGCCCGGAGGATACAAGAATGATTTGGAAACGAGGGGCTTCCCATCATGGCAAGGAAGATTGCATTTAAGGCATTCTTGATCTCTGATACATTGGCAATGTGCTTCTCACTTTCTGTTGCCTTCATATGCGTCATAGCAAAGTGGGAGGATCTTGAGTTCTTGCTTTACTACAGGGGATGTTACTAGGAAGCTTATGTGGTTTGCTTACATGGCGACCACCACAGCATTTGCAACTGGTTTATACACTCGTTCTAGCTCCTCGACTCCCATGGCTGGCCATTGCGATCTGCAGTTTCACATCTTTTGCTGCCCATTCTTACTAAGCTTCTTGGTGAATGGCCCATATTGAGACTAAAATTTTTGGTGAATGGCCCATTATTCTTACTAAGCTTCTTGGTGAATGGCCCATATCTTCGGTTCGGTCGGACATATCATTCGGAGCTCCTCGATATGGCCTTGCTTCATCAACTTTAGTTATTGGTTCCATCTTGAAATTGGGATTTCGGTTGGGTCGGACTTTCAATTCAGAACTCCTCGATATGGTCTAGCTTCATCGCCTTCAGTTATTGCTTCCATCTGCTTCCTGTTTTTTATGTTGAAAACATAAGGAAACAGCACTGTTGTTTGGGTAGTACGTTTGGATTCTCTGAAGTCAGCTATGTAATTTGAACACATAATATCTCAAACCAGTGTTGATGAGTGATAGTATTTTATTTTCGAGTTGGGCATCCTACAACTCTGCTACTTTGTTTGATGAGAAATGTGCATGTTAGGTTCCACAGGGTTTGTCATCATAATTCATATTTTTCCAAAGGTAATGTTTTCGAACAAAACTTATGGGGTTTTTATATTTGAAGTCATAGAGAGGAAACAGAAGTGCCGGCCCCTTGCAGGAAGAAATATGCTGATAGAGATGGTGTGGGAACAAAGAGAGAAAGGAGAGAGATCTGATAAGTGGGCCTATTGTCACTTGTCATGCACGTCACCAAATTCACTGTTAAACTAGATCAATGGTCAAATATGTCTGGTTTTTATAGTTCAATTGCCAAACAATTCTGGTTTTCATGTTCAAGGGTTGAAATCAAACTCGAGTGATAGCTGCATAGCCAAAAATGGACTTCTCCCTAGTTTGGAGGTCTCCTTTTTTCTATTGTTTAATTAATTTTTTTATTCTTGTATGCGGCTAAAGTTCATTTGTAAGTTTCCTGGTTAGATGTGTCCCAATTCGATTTTTTCCCACATGGCTTGATACACGGGGTTGGATCGCTGTTCACTGTTCAAAACAGAGAGGACCTTGGTCAATCGGGATTACGGGACAGGGATCAAGGGGAAATGCCGATTGATGTCTTGCTGGCCCACTTATCAGAATGGCCTTGAGCCCCGGAATGGCATGAGGGCCTTGGGTTTGGAGTTGATGGGGGCATGAGGCAGCCGGCACTTGGACAGGGAATAGGCGGTGGCGTTTATGGCTGTGCTGGCAATCTATAGTGCAGCCCGGGTGAGCTTGGGGGGAGATGGAGAGGCGATAGTTGAAAAGGACTCAGCAGCAACAGAGCCGCAGCTGGCCGGCTGTAGGTGTGAGGCTCAGAGTGGCTAATAGGGAATCTATGTTTCTTTACGCTGAGAGCTGACGGTGAGTTACAGAGCGAGAAAGAGAGAAGGGGACAGCTGTGGATACATAAAGAACGGCTAAGGTTTCTAAAATTCCTGTGCACCTTTGGCTTGGAGCAAAGAGAAATATGCTGATAGAGATGGTGTGGGAACAAAGAGAGAAAGGAGAGAGATCTGTCAAGTGGGCCTATTTGAAGTGTAGACAGGAAACAGAAGTATCGGCCCTTCGAGGAAGAAATATGCTGATAGAGATGGTGTGGGAACAAAGAGAGAAAGGAGAGAGATCTGATAAGTGGGCCTATTGTCACTTGTCATCCACGTCACCAAATTCACTGTTAAACTAGATCAATGGTCAAATATGTATGGTTTTTATAGTTCAATTGCCAAACAATTCCTGTTTTCATGTTCAAGGGTTGAAATCAAACTCGAGTGATAGCTGCATGGACAAAAATGGACTTCTCCCTAGTTTGGAGGTTTCCTTTTTCTATTGTTTAATTTATTTTTTTATTCTTGTATGCGGCTAAAGTTCATTTGTAAGTTTCCTGGTTAGATATGTCCCAATTCGATTTTTTCCCACATGGCTTGATACACGGGGTTGGATCGCTGTTCACTGTTCAAAACAGAGAGGACCTTGGTCAATCGGGATTACGGGACAGGGATCAAGGGGAAATGCCGATTGATGTCTTGCTGGCCCACTTATCAGAATGGCCTTGAGCCCCGGAATGGCATGAGGGCCTTGGGTTTGGAGTTGATGGGGGCATGAGGCAGCCGGCACTTGGACAGGGAATAGGCGGTGGCGTTTATGGCTGTGCTGGCAATCTATAGTGCAGCCCGGGTGAGCTGGGGGAGATGGAGAGGCGATAGTTGAAAAGGACTCAGCAGCAACAGAGCCGCAGCTGGCCGGCTGTAGGTGTGAGGCTCAGAGTGGCTAATAGGGAATCTATGTTTCTTTACGCTGAGAGCTGACGGTGAGTTACAGAGCGAGAAAGAGAGAAGGGGACAGCTGTGGATACATAAAGAACGGCTAAGGTTTCTAAAATTCCTGTGCACCTTTGGCTTGGAGCAAAGAGAAATATGCTGATAGAGATGGTGTGGGAACAAAGAGAGAAAGGAGAGAGATCTGTCAAGTGGGCCTATTGTCACTTGTCATCCACGTCACCAAATTCACTGTTAAACTAGATCAATGGTCAAATATGTATGGTTTTTATAGTTCAATTGCCAAACAATTCCTGTTTTCATGTTCAAGGGTTGAAATCAAACTCGAAAGTGATAGCTGCATGGACAAAAATGGACTTCTCCCTAGTTTGGAGGTTTCCTTTTTTCTATTGTTTAATTTATTTTTTTTTTATTCTTGTATGCGGCTAAAGTTCATTTGTAAGTTTCCTGGTTAGATATGTCCCAATTCGATTTTTTTCCCACATGGCTTGATACACGGGGTTGGATCGCTGTTCACTGTTCAAAACAGAGAGGACCTTGGTCAATCGGGATTACGGGACAGGGAACGAGGGGAAATGCCGATTGATGTCTTGCTGGCACACTTATCAGAATGGCCTTGAGCCCCGGAATGGCATGAGGGCCTTGGGTTTGGAGTTGGTGGGGGCATGAGGCAGCCGGCACTTGGACGGGGAATAGGCGGTGGCGTTTCTGGCTGTGCTGGCAATCTATAGTGCAGCCCGGGTGAGCTGGGGGGAGATGGAGAGGCGATAGTTGAAAAGGACTCAGCAGCAACAGAGCCGCAGCTGGCCGGCTGTAGGTGTGAGGCTCAGAGTGGCTAATAGGGAATCTATGTTTCTTTACGCTAAGAGCTGACGGGTGAGTTACAGAGCGAGAAAGAGAGAAGGGGACAGCTGTGGATACATAAAGAACGGCTAACGTTTCTAAAATTCCTGCGCACCTTTGGCTTGGAGCAAAAGAGAAATATGCTGATAGAGATGGTGTGGGAACAAAGAGAGAAAGGAGAGAGATCTGTCAAGTGGGCCTATTTGAAATGTAGACGGAAACAGAAGTATCGGCCCTTCGAGGAAGAAATATGCTGATAGAGATGGTGTGGGAACAAAGAGAGAAAGGAGAGATCTGATAAGTGGGCCTATTGCCACTTGTCATCCACGTCACCAAATTCACTGTTAAACTAGATCAATGGTCAAATATGTATGGTTTTTATAGTTCAATTGCCAAACAATTCTGGTTTTCATGTTCAAGGGTTGAAATCAAACTCGAAAGTGATAGCTGCATGGCCAAAAAATGGACTTCTCCCTAGTTTGGAGGTTTCCTTTTTCTATTGTTTAATTAATTTTTTTATTCTTGTATGCGGCTAAAGTTCATTTGTAAGTTTCCTGGTTAGATATGTCCCAATTCGATTTTTTCCCACATGGCTTGATACACGGGGTTGGATCGCTGTTCACTGTTCAAAACAGAGAGGACCTTGGTCAATCGGGATTACAGGACAGGGAACGAGGGAAATGCCGATTGATGTCTTGCTGGCCCACTTATCGGAATGGCCTTGAGCCCCGGAATGGCATGAGGGCCTTGGGTTTGGAGTTGATGGGGGCATGAGGCAGCCGGCACTTGGACGGGGAATAGGCGGTGGCGTTTATGGCTATGCTGGCCGTCTATAGTGCAGCCCGGGTGAGCTGGGGGAGAAGGAGAGGCGATAGTTGAAAAGGACTCAGCAGCAACAGATCCGCAGCTGGCCGGCTGTAGGTGTGAGGCTTGGAGTGGCTAATAGGAGATCTATGTTTCTTTACGCTGAGAGCTGACAGGTGAGTTACAGGCGAGAAAGAGAGAAGGGGACAGCTATGGATACATAAAGAATGGCTAAGGTTTCTAAAATTCCTGCGCACCTTTGGCTTGGAGCAAAGAGAAATATGCTGATAGAGATGGTATGGGAACAAAGAGAGAAAGGAGAGAGATCTGTCAAGTGGGCCTATTTGAATTGTAGACAGGAACAGAAGTGCGGCCCTTCGAGGAAGAAATATGCTGATAGAGATGGTGTGGGAACAAAGAGAGAAAGGAGAGAGACCTGTCAAGTGGGCCTATTGTCACTTGTCATCCACGCCAGCAAATTCACTGTTAAACTAGACCAGGCCAAATATGAACGATTTTTTTATAGTCGAATTGCCAAACAATGCTGGTTTGTATGTTCAAGTGTTGAAATCAAACATGTGTGATAGTTGCATTGCATGGTAAAAAAGGACTTCTCCCTAGTTTCGAGGTTTCCTTTCCTATTGTTTAATTATTTTTTGTTCGGCAAAAAAATAATTTTGTAATTTTCCTGGTTAGATATGTCCCAACTTGATTTTTTTTTTTTTCCTCATGGCTTGATACAAGGGGATGGATTGCCGTTCACTGTTCGGAACAGAGATGACATCTGTCAATCATCGGGATTACGGGACAGGGAGTCAGGAACCAGGGAAATGCCGATTGATGTCTTGCTAGCAGTGAGCGGTCCAGCGCAGCCTTGAGCCACGTAATGGCATGAGGGCCTTCTGTGTGCTGGGCTTGGGTTTGGAGTTGATGGGGGCATGAGGCAGCCGGCAGGGAATAGGCGGTGGCGTTTATGGCTGTGCTGGCCGTCTATAATGCAGCCCGGGTGAGCTGGGGGGAGATAGAGAGGCGATGGTTGAAAAGGACTCAGCAGCAACAGAGCCGCAGCTGGCCGGTGAGGCTAAGAGTGGCTAATAGGGGATCTATGTTTCTTTACGCTGAGAGCTAACAGGTGAGTTACAGAGTGAGAAAGAGAAAAGGGACAGCTGTGGAACTATGACTTTTTACTTCATCGGGAATTCGGAATCGACGACTCCAGCTGATGGATCGATCACTCCTGGCAGCAGCCATATCAGGTGAAGAACATGGCTTCGTAACTCACCTGTTAGCTCCAGCTGATGGATCGATCTGCTCCTATCAATGAAGAACATGGCTTCGTAGAATCCAAGCTTGCTCCTGGCAACAACTTCTCAGGGGAACACCTGCCTCCACATCTCCTCCATACATGGCCACATGCGGTTCTGAACAGAACTCTCTCCTCGCCACCATCAATGCGGAGCAGCGCGATGGCGGCGGCCCTCTCCAAGCGGCGGCGGCGGGCGGCGCTCTCCAAGCGGATCCGACGGGCGGCGGCCGAATGGAGGGCGGGCGGCTGCCGGATCCCGACCGTGGCCGGATCGAAGTCGGCGGGCGGCGGCGGTGGCCCTCTCAAGCGGATCCCGACGGGCGGCGGTCGAATGGAGGAGGCGGCGCCGGATCCACGGGCGGCGGCGGATCGAGGCGGGCGGCGGCGGATCAGATCTGGGCCCAAACGGGCCTGGATCCGGATTTATTTTTGAGCATCATAGAGCTTTATATTAATTAACGGCAAGATTACAACTTGTGGCTGCTAGATCAACTAGCCAGTCCGGGAAATCTTTATCTTTATCTTTACTACCTAAGAAGAATGGAACCTATACCTCTTTTTCGTGCGGCAAAAAAAAGGCTTCAACCTTCGCCTCGCTCCATGCGAACGCGAGGCTTGGTCGAACGGCGTGAGTCCCCCTGCGATTCATGAAAGGAAGGAAAGCCATGCACCTTGCATGGAAGGAAATACAAAAATAGAAAATAACATGCACAAGGAAAGCCATGCACCGGTCATGCAAGATAAATATAGGAAATCATGTGAGACAATATAGGAAATCATGGGAGTCATTCACGGAAACAATTCAAATCCCTCGGCAGCCATTCACGGAAACAATTCAAATCCCTCACTTCTTCACGTCGCACCCTCTCCTCCCTCTCCTCTCCTCTCCTGGCAGCAGTGTGCTCGACAGACCGTCGTCGCCGCAGCCGGTAAGAAGCGTCGGCAGTGTCGTTGTGCTGACCTTCAGCTCGCGCGCCGCCTCCACACCGCACGCCGCTCGGGATCCGCCTACAACCCACACCTTTGATCAACGGCTACACGGTCACGACGCTGTGCAGCGGAAGCCGTTGGTGCAGCGGAAGACACAGGTACTCACCCCTTTGATAGTATTTGTTTGTCAGGCTACATTGAGGACAATCATTCCCTGTGTGCTGCATGAAAGAAATGATAGTTGAAATATGCACATGTCTGATCTAAATAGCACTGTCAACCTTACTACTGATGCTAATATACAAAAGACGACCAACACAGATATTAGTAAGAAGTCCATCTGCAGAGAGATTTGCATTAGCCACTTAACACACCTGTATAGTATATTGCTACAGAATAGTTTTTGGGTGCACTGATGTGCCTAGGATTCATTGCCACTATTGATTTCAATTATGCAAATTTGATTTTCTACCATCAAGTATCAATAGTTCCTAATAATACATGATAATATATTCAGTGCAAATTAGATTTCCTGCCAGTAAGTCTTTGCTACTCGGTCTGCATGAAGAGAAGAGCAGTTGAAGCTATGCACTAGAGAATTTCAAAATCCAAATTGCATAAAACTGAATTGCCTGTCAGTGCTTCAAATTTTGAGAAACTAATGGTTCTTAAACACCTTAAGCTCCAGAACCGAAGATTGAATTTGCTTGTTGTCAAAGCATATTTGTAAATCAACTTTTTAAGAAAACCAACCACAATTGTTTAGAGCCAATGGTCCGTGGTCAGACTGAATTACATGTCACAATTGCTTCTTGGATTAAAAAAGTGACTCTAATGTCGGCATTGTTGTCATATTTTGCGATCCGTATCTTTGGTTGCCCCGTATCAACACAAGAGTATTATTGTTTAATTTTATAGTATTATTACCATGCCATTATATCAATCTCATCAGAAACTCTAAGTCCTTTTTATTTATAGTTATATATTATGTTGCGTCTCATGGAGGTGTCATGATGCCTACACATTTTTATACTACCATGTGCTTTGCTAAAATTAAGTAATTTTATATATTATGTGTTTTGTTTAATGACCTTTTGGAAGTCGGCAAGGACTATGCGTAATAAGCAACAATGAATTAAACGATTTATATATAAATATAAATATATAGAGAGAAGATAGAAGAAAAGGAACCGTGTACTCCTACTAAAATAACCATATTATTTGAAATGAAATAGTCCAAACGTGTGAGATATTTACCTGTGAAATCTTCAAATCAATATGTCCTGGCCGAATAGGAAGGAGAGAAAAATATTTTAAAATATTTTATCTGGCCGAATAGGAAGGAGAGAAAAAAATAATATATCTGGCCGAATAGGAAAGAGAGCAAATAAAAATAGGATAACAATGACGTCTTCGCCCAAATAGGAAGGTTGCCTTCAAATCTCCAATCGCACCGAGCCTTCCTTTTGCGCGCGCACCTTCCCTCTATATAACGTTGCCTCACTCCTTGAAAAAAAAAGAACATCCCTGTGGAGTGGCGGGGGTCTTCGTAGCGCCGCCGACATCGCCGGTTCCTATCCTGGCACCCAACACCGTAGCCATCGCCATTGAAGGCGAGGAGAACCAGCAGGTGTGCCCCTACTATAATAGTATAATCAGGTGACATCATCTACGGTGAGAACCAGCAGGTGTGCCGCTCTGACTCATAGTATTGTTAAATCTACCCTACTAGCACAATCTTATTTCAAAATCAAACCTACAGCCAATCCAATAGATTCAGCATGTGATTCCCGTGAAGACAAATTTCACAGCATCAGCAACTCCACAGATAGATGAGCAAATTACCTGATAATATGTGTCAACAACTTATATAGCATCATCAAAATCCTTAATTGTAGAATAGCCTGAATGGGGCTTCTGGTACCCCTCTGGGCAGAATAGCCTCATATATTGCATTTGCCTGAGAATTCCCACCAACTTCTATCATGGAGTCAACTTCACTGTCAGTCCACTTGTCCAATGACACTGACATAACCTGTGCCAGATGAAGATTAGTTTCGTGGTGATGAACTGATGATTATGTCTCAAGGATGATAACTCTGTTACAGTAGTCAAAACTGATGTATTGCAACTTGCAAGGTCCAAAGGGCTCAAAAGCAGAACACCCTTCCAAGTAAACGGAAAATACATAATCTAACAGGTTCCATGGAGTAATAATGTAGACTACACAACAGTTATATTTTGCATGTTGTATTATAATGCCCAAATAATGTAGACTACACAACAGTTAAAATTATGCTCTCTAGCCTACTGACATGTTTTTTTTTTTTTGACCAAAACAAGTTGCAGAGGGGTACCTACGGGTTAAGAAGCCTCCCATAACGTTTTGTTCAGAGAGAGACATGAATACCCAAGGTAAAGTGCGCTTCTTATACCCTCTATAAAATAGTACCAGTATACTTATTTCCATGGCAAGCAATATTCCTTATATTCACTTATACATACGTATGCTGGTGAATTTTTGAAGAAGGCCATAACTATGATGTCATCGCGAGAACTAAAAGGTGTCCTAGAGATCGCCCCTCGGCGGGACGCCATCATTCGAGAGATTGTGCATACCTGGCGCCAATATATTCATCAAAAGAATGTGACATATGTGATGCCCAATTTCATCATTAATGTCAATTGTGTTTACATGCAAAAAATTCTCCTACGACGACCAGTGCTCCAGACGCGTAACTTTCGATTGCATCTGCTACCATGGTCTAGAGAGCATGAGCTGGCTCAGCTTCCTTGGATGGCTGGTACAGTAAGAACACTCGGTCGATGACCATTTATATAGTTATACCATTGCGTACCTTATTTACCCTTACTTGCTGTGACAGGAGAAGCCCAGGATGGTTCATGTATCGCCATTGATCCTCTAACAATATTACCAGTTGCATTTCACAATTGTAACACTATAGGTACCATTTTTAAAATATTCCTAACTATATTTCTTCTATATTTGTGCACTGACGCTACTAATGTGTAGGTACCCACACATTGAAAGATGGTTATGCCAATATGACGGGGGTATATTATGATCTCAGAGCTCCTGATTTTAGTTATGATTGCCGAGCTACATGATTACTACTACCAAAAGCACGCCACCCTACATGCTTGCAAGAAGATAGCTGATGCCATGGTGGTGCTCCTTGAGCAACTGGACTCACATATTATAGACAAAGGGCAAGCCATGTGTAGCATTCTGCACCAACTCCAGGTGGATAGCCCACACGGTCAGCATTCGCACATCTCAACTTTTGGAGCTGAGTTGGAGAGCCTCTTTCACTATGCAAGCACAAATTTGGTCAGAACTTCTGCCCTTCTCAAGCTTGCCAGTAGTGAACCTTACAAGATCATCAACCTTGATAGCTACAAATCCCTACCATCCTTGGTCGAGGTTAGAATTATATTTGTAATAACGTCCAATATCTTAGCAGCATACTCATTTGATTGTTGTGCTAATGTATTATCAGTAATATGTGTTCCATGTCTTTACAGATCCCTGTTCCAGACACCTACGTTACTCGACTTAGAGCTATTCATGATGTTGCAACTGAAAGGGTTTACAACAGCAAGGTTTCCATCACGGTCACAGAAACCTCTGAAGGCAAATTCGAGGCATTTAGAACTAAGTCAGGGACAACAAGGAGATATAGTGAGGTCCCACTCAAGAGTGCAGCTACGGCTGAAGCAATAGCAACTTATCAGTCTCTGAAGTATGTTACAAATGTTTTAGGGTTCAGGATAGTGGACCTTAACTATGATACCCTATCGAGTATGTTATCTCATATCGACAAGTATAATGCAAATGCTGTGTTACTTCGGTACCATGCATCCGACGCCTTTTACTTGGCTCGAGAAGTGGACGATGAATTCATTCTCCTCATGAACCAATTCCTTACACCACTTATCAGTGATGAGAGTGTACATACTCTACAGATTGCCGCCAAGGACCTGGCAGGTGTGATCAGAGCTTAGTTTATTACCATGAACAAACTTTATGGTGATTTCTGTAAGGAGATGGTAATACTACTGCAAACCCTTCAGGCTTCATCCTCCTTATTTTAATGTTACCATGTTCTGGGCTGATCCAACAAATTGTATGCATGCAGGAATATTACATTGCTGTACACCTTCAAATAGATTCACCGACTGCTAAACCTACCCGGTGGATACGAGTGCGTTCAGATTGATCTTTTCCCTGTCCTACACTATAGAGTGGTTAAACTCCGTGGTAACATAAAAACAAGGTAGCTATGGTAGCGCTCCATGGTATCCACTGACGTGGGGTCCCGCTATCAAGAAGTGGGTCTTCGTTTATACTCTTGGTGGGCTCGTTTAAACTCCGTGGTAGCATTCCCTTTGTCTGCATGTATAAGACGCCATGCTGTGTCTAATAAAAAATTAAAGCATTCCCTTTTGTATGCGTGTGTTTTGTTATAATTAAATAAAAATTTTATATATCCATGTGTTTTGCTATAATTATTTAAATATTAAGTTCTTTCATTTTGTTTAATGACCTTTTGGAAGTCGGCAAGGTCAAGGATGCGTAATAAGCACCACTAAATTAAACGATTTATATATATATATATATAGAGAGAGAGAAGATAGAAGAAGAAAAGAAGCCAATCAGAGCTCGGGGAAAGAAAGGAACCGTGGACTCCTATAATAACCATGTTATTTGATTGAGAAAATAGTACAAACGTTTTTTAGGGAAATATAGCAGATATTCTATAATGCTGATAGGAAGGAGAGCAAAAAATAGGAAAGAGAGCAAAATACTCTATCAATCCGAATAGGAAAGAGGGCAGAAAAATATTCTATCAATCCGGTAACACAGCATGGCTTAAAATAGGAAGCTATGAGGCTGGCTGAGCAAAAAATAGGAAAGATAGCAAAATACTCTATCAATCCGAATAGGAAAGAGCGCAGAAAAATATTCTATCATCCGGTAACACAGCATGGCTTAAAATAGGAAGCTACGACACCTCCTTCTTGCGGCACCCAGCACCCCTTCAAATACACTTGTCGCACCTTCCCTACTATTAGGCGCCCACCCCTTCCCCGCAACGCCACTGTCTTCCTCGCACGCAACTCCCTGCGTCCACAAGTAGCCGCTCCCCGTACCCATCGCTGGTCAGACACGCCGTCTTCCCCATGGAGAAAACCTGAAGACGTGGCGGCTTCACCGTCGAGACCTGCAGACGTGGTTGAGTGGCGGCGGCTTCCCTCATCTACATCAACCATTGGCAAGGCCTACAGTCCAGGTACCTGACACTATATTGGCATGATTACAAGTTTATGTTTTTCTTGGCCTATATCTTCCGTAGTCTACAGCACGTTATACAAATTAGCCAGCTGATGGTCTATGCCTATATCTGAATTCTAAAATGAACAATACTGAATTTCTACTATGATTTTTGGAAAGAAAAGATGATTCAATTGCTCTTCAATTAAAGTCTATCATGTGTATTCCAACCTCAGTTTAGCATCAGTATTCCAGAAGTGGCATTAAAATCAACTGCCATTTTTATTGTATGTGGTTACTAAAGAAAATTTTTACACAAGAAGAGTGAGATCATAGGAGTAAATCGAGCTAAAAGATTATATCACAAATCCAGCCCTTTTAACAGAACAAAAAGAATGATAGATCGATAGATACCTGAGCAGCCCTTGCCCGCTCTGCCAACTGCTCACATGACAATTCCCTTTCCTTAAGTTCATTGTTAAGCTCATAATTCTTTAGCTACAAGCAGGGCTAATGCATGCTGCATGAAAAGAGTACCAAAGAATGATTTAAGTGCCTCAAACACTAGGAGAAGGATATTTTATTCTCAACCAAAAATAGGAGACATGTACAATTATCTGACTAAACCGACATGTACAAACGTTTGGTAAGCCTCGATCACCTTCGTTAAGCCTAAGTCCAGCTGCTCCAGTACGCTTTAGCCCTTCCAGTTCGCCTCGTTGCTCCAGCTGCTCCTAGGAAAAGATAGACTCTTCTGATGAAGTAACCAAGTGTCTCATTGTTACCGGTTCCCTGTAAATAACAATAGCATAAAAAGTTTAAAAATTCTTTCCTGGGTAGGAACAACATTATATAAACAAAGGCATAGATTAAAAACTGGAAAGAGAAACTGACAGCATTTGTTAACCTTTGTCCCTATATATGCCATCTTAGTTCAGTAGTGCATGTCCAGTTCAAATGTATTTATATACAGTAAAACCCATCCCAATAGTAATAACTAAACTAATGTGGTCTTCAAAGGTGACTAATAAAAAGGCTTTGATTTTTAACATGGAGTAGTAATGGTGCTTATTTCTTGTTTTATCTTTTCAACAGATTCTTCACTACAACTATATGGCCGCTTTAGTATTGTTTGACTGAATTAAATTTTCCTAATAAAAAACCATCTGTTAGTCTTGGCTAGCACACACAAGTTTTACCTATGGCATAGGCATTGCCCTCTATATCTTTTGACTAGCAGCAATTGCAGGCTTAGTTGGTCTTGACTAGCTGCAATTGCACAAGTAGCTACTTTTTGTTACTATTACTGTACTAGGGGTATCAACTAAGCCAAAAAATTTTCCAATTGTCGTTCTGTTTAGGTTATCAACTCCAGCATTGACTTCTCAAGAAAGCATTCTAAAGATCAAAGACTCAATCACATTTGCAGGTACGCATCTATTTCTGTTCAGATCCAAACTTTTTGCTATCTATCAAGCACATCTCGACTCTGCTATATTAGATATGACAAAACCTTACAACTACACCTAAGTATGGTAATTGTTTAATTATAAGAGCATGATAACAGATGCTGTTTAAACTTACGATTCCAAGACCAAGCTCCATTTGACTTGGACCCAAAGGATCAGAAGTTACTTGCCCAGGCAACGTGCAAACAGAAAGTGCAACTCCCATCGTACCAACAACCTCAGATGCATGTTTTGCTTCTGCAGTTACCTCTGCAAGAGATAAACCAGCATCTGCTGCAGCCGCAGCAACCTATGGATTAAACAAACTTAAAATTAGAGTGTGAGAAGAAATTTTACAAGAAATCATTGGCTGCTTTGAGTTTGATATCCATGCAATACAAAGCCAGAATTTCTTCCAATAGAAGGGATCTTATATGCCAACAGTCAAGTTTATTGAAAAACTAATTATTACTTACTGTTCCCCCATTCCAAGTCTAGCACCTTAACTGGATATCATTCTATGATTCTTAGATGTACTATTACCTCTTTGTCCCTATATGCCATCTTAGTTCAGTGGTGCATGTCCAGTTCAAATGTATTTATATACAGTAAAACCAAACCCAATAGTAATAATAAAACTAATGTGGTCTTCAAAGGTGACTTGCATGCTCGTCTTGCAAAACCCTCGGTCCGATATAGTAGCGGGAAGGGGTGCATCAAAAATCTCTATAACTCCATGACTTGATCAAGAAGCTGCTGCATCTAGATACTAATGCTCAAGTATATTGTCCGTGCTAGCGCAACGGCAACATAAAAAACAGGAGGGTCCTAGGATGTTAATATCAGACTACTATGCAAGGTTGTAGGACGCAATGTCAGTGTCAACCAAATCAAGATAGCACCAAAATGCAAAAGGTTTATTAGAATGTTTTCTTAATTATCAGACAGTACTCCCTGTTCACATGGACTTACCATTGACAACACTAACACAAGAGCTATCCTGCCTTACTTCACATGTGCTAATTTACTAACAGAAGCACTAACACAAATCAGCGCTACTAACACAAGTTTGTCTGAACAAAAATAATGATCATATATTCACCTAAAGGCTAAAGATAATGTTACAAAATAGTCCAATTTACCATTTACAGTGAGTGGTTGGAGTAGTCTAGATTTGCTCCAAGATTAGCCAAATTGGAACTGCATGCCATCTGAACCAAGAGCAAAACCAAATCCACCCTCATTTCACTTGGATCTGCGAGCCAACCAGCCATCCTTTGCAGCCTGTAAAAAGGCAACAGAAGATTCAGAAAAAGCAAAGGAAAAAACAATTTATTTCTTGGGAGGTTGATAATTCAAGTAGCTTTTATTTCACATTCATTAGAAACCTGTATCTGATAGTATCATGGTACAACACATGAAAAAAAAAAAAATGAATTAGCATGTTGACCTCCTTGGCCACCACCAAAATTGTTGGTGATGTTGTTGCTATTTTTTCCCCTAACCTACATTCACCCCATTCTTTCTCCTAGCGTATCTGAAAACCTCAAGGAATAGTCCCAACACCAGCCTGAACCCTATGTCCCTATGGCATGCAATTGTATGGATCATAGATCGAAGTTCACTACATTAGCAAATATGATGGTCCTGGGCATAAATCCACCACTGGAGATCTTCAACGCCTATGTAATCATTTGGTGGATCAGCCCACCCAAATTTTTATACAAGCAGTGCTGATGAACACATAGATTCTAAGTCCCAGAAACATCAAATAATCCACAAGCAGACCGAACCAATCAGACACAGTTAAAAGTGTATTTTGATAAATTATAGAGAGGAATATGTAGCTGTTGTATCCTCTGTCCTGTACAAAAGGCTGATGCCATTTTTTTCAGTGGAGCATAAGGCAAATATAGGAGTCCAAAAGAAGGTACTAAGTGGAGTGGTTGTATTGGTTCGCTAATAGTTTCAATCACTGTGTAAATCAAAAGGCTTTAAAAAATCTTTAGGTAATGCAACATGAGCTGATTGAGAGGTAAGCTTAATGATTAAATTTATGGGATTCTAAATTATAATGGAATCTGGGATGTACAATTATCTGACTCAACCGACATGTACAAACGTTTGGTAAGCCTCGATCACCTTCTTAATATAATGATACACAGCTCTCCTGTGTTCAAAAAAGTGTTTAGCTGCTCATGCAGATAGCATGTCAGCTTACTTAAGAAGGCAGTCCCGTTATTTTAAGCACATAGTGAATAGTTAAATACTTAAATCAGAGGGAAAAGGCTGCTTGCATGGAAAAGAAGATCTTACCTTCTTCTCTAAATCAAGAGCTTCAGATGCAAGACCTTCAAGCCGGTATGATCCGCTGACACAGTTGTGCTGTAATGTCTGCTGCAACAAAGCAGCAAGCCTCCTGATGGGATGTGATTGGCGGCTGTTTGCAAGTACAGCTAAAAAACTTAGGTGAATATATACATATTAGAGGACAATAATTCAAAGGACAAAAAAAGAAATTGAATCAATTGGCAGCTATAACTTAATATGTCTTACCCAACAGCTGTCCAGAAAGCTCCTCATGTCTTGTCATGAAGCAAATCAAATAGTCAAGAAAATACAATAAATTAGTTAGTCCAGATGTACTCATTTATAGTTTATTGTACTGCTAATGAAAATCATATAAAGGATGATCTGTTTATAAGTATCCAAAAATTTGAACTATTACCCACACAAAAAAAAAAAGGAAAGTGTGTGCATGCTTGTTTACCTGAATTAACAATAAACTTAAATGAAGTGGAGTTTATAAGAAAAGTTTAGAATAGATATCCTAACTTTGGAAATGTCGATGGATCTGTATGTTTAGAATCATGCATGTGCTCCTTCTTTTTTTTTATCTCTGACTATAATAACTGAAAATCAAGGCACAAACAACTAACAACTCGACCTCCATATATGTTAATGTTACTATTGTCACAGAAAACAAGATGGTACTATTCCATCTTAAAAAAGTTCAGATCCTAAGCAGTCTGCATTTCTACCAACAATTAACTATAAAGCAATCAAACTGGACCAGCTGCAAGTTGCTGTTGACCTTGCCTCCGTGTGTTTTTGCTAACTGAATCTTACATTACACCCAATTCAGTCATCAGTATATCATTCATTCAGAGATGGGCATGTACTCATTAATATGAGCTCGGTTTTCTTTTTCCTATTAAAGTTACTACTATATATCCTGTTGCTTTTCAGACATCAGAGGGGCAACTACTGAACTTGAACTTGGATTATACCCAATCATCACAATCTTGTCTACGTAACGTGGACCTAGATAACTGAAATAAGTAGCCTTGCCAATTGTTATCTTGGAGATCACGCACTATAGTCTCAGTCAATTCATTCTAACTGTAATTTTGTTTGTTTTGTGGTATATAGAGGGTGATTTCTCAAACGACAAATAACCCGACTATATTGACACCTCGCCATACCTGAGTGATAGAAGAGAAGGTGTTGCCACACCTTGTGGTGATCGGTCTCCAGGGGATCAGGCCACACCGGGAGCCTCCGCATCGGGCTGGGGCCGCGCCGGGTATGGGGAACAGGGGCGGCCTCGCGAAGAGGAATCGCCCGGCAGGGAGGGGCGCCCGCACGAGGAGCCGTCCAGCTGCCCTCCGTCTCCCCTTGCGTCACTGCCCGCCTCCATCCTCTTCCTTCTGCTACTCGCAATGCCCGCGGGACCGTCGGTGGTGGTAACCTTGAAGAAATTGCACGAAATGAAGCGCTCGACCTCCCCGTCGCGGCGCTGCGGTAGCTGTGGCCGCTGCTGGAATCGGGAGCTGGTGCCGCTGCTGGAATCGCCAGCGGGGCCCGAACCGTAAGTGCCGCGGCGGCGTCTTGCCGTCGACGAGGTAGAAAGACGCGTCCCCAGCGGCATCTCGATCCCCGCGAGGTTGAAGACGGCGTCCCGAGCTACGGCAAACGCCGCGGGCCCGGCGTGTTGCGGGTCCAATCGGCGATGCGGTCCAGCTTGTCGGGGCGGGAGAAGGGAGCGAGGTCCGGCACGTCCGTCGGGGAGCTAGGCGGCGGAGGCGCTGCGTCAGCAGCTCGGTGAGCACGGGCGGGGAGCCGGAGGAAGGAGGCGAGGTCCGGCTTGGGCAGCCGTTGCCGCTCTTGACGCGTGAAAAGATAAGGTTGGGGAATATATATCGTCGGTGAGCTAACAGAGGAGAGATGACTTGCTATTCTTGATCTTCTATTTTAGAAAACCTATTGCTGGCCGCATGAGGTAAGATCTCGCGCTGCGCATGCCGACATGCTGATGTTGCTAGCAGTTTGTGAGGATGGCAAGCGGCAAGATTTTCTATTTTAGCAAAGAAAATAGCATATTTGTTCGAGCTCAATTTTTGCTCAAAAATGCTAAATATAGCATACATAATAAGAATAGCCACTCTCTGGAGTTGCTCTTAGTGTCTTTGTGGCAAAATGGACACAAAATAGTGTCCTTGAACAAAGTCCCCATTTAATTTTGATTTAATAGTATGTTTAGCAACATTTAAAATTATTATATCTATATTTATAGAGAGGGAAAGGGAATATTCGTGTATATATATATATTATATATAGTTATTTATGTTTGGTTATTCGATTCTACATAACAAAATTAATAATTTAGGACTTAGAAATCTAATTTGATAGTGTACAGTACTCTTTGATAAACTAAATAGAATCCCATATATCTATGTATCATTTCAACTTTGAATCAACGACACATCCATGGTTGTACCTTAATAATCATTTTAAAAAAGAATAACATGGTTTTATAGTGTATATAAGTATGTATAGGTACCTTAATTGTTTTAAAGAAATAACCTATTTTTATTCTTTTATTTATAGGTCTCGATGGATACTTCGAGATGCGAAAAGTTTTGAGGAATGTTTGGATAATTTAGAAGGTACCGTGCAAATGTAAACTTGCATGGAGCATGTGAATACTCGGATGTGAAGCTTTTCGAGGATATTGTACAAATAGAAAACTCCATGGAAGAGCATGCTCCTACAGGGGAAAAGTGTCAATACATATGAGTCATCTTGTGAGGAGGAAATCTACTAATTGGAGAAGTTAGGACCAAACGGTGTTGCGAATGTGATAAAGGTACGACCAATGTTAATGACACCGATATGACAAGTACTAATGTTTACAACCGAGCTTAAATGGATTCTATTGTTACACATTCATCACAACCGAGGATTTGCTGCATAATGATAAGATAGGTTTGATGCATAACAAACCCAAAAATCAACGACTACTCGCATCGTTAAGCAAGGTAGTATACTTTTGATCTGTTATGTTATGTTATCCATTTAGTATCTATTTTGTTATAATAATTATTATCTTATTATGCCATAGTATTAATTAAGCGTGCAAGGTTAATCGTGTCCTTTTCGGATTACATTTGCACGATCGGTTTATAATTGAATCGGCCAAAAAATTCCATTAAATCCTCGGATTGAGAGGCTTGTGCTCATCGGTGATGTTGAATTGCATAGACATGCCATGCAATGCCTTTTGATCCAAAGGCATACGTGGCTGGCGAGGTAATTGATGCATGTCATAATACTCATTCAACCATTACTCACATGAAAGTCCTTTATTTCTAATTGCTCGACGCTTGTAGGTCATAGATGCTTATATTAATTTGATGAAGGCTCACCGATTATAAAATAAGACCGGGAGGTAAAGTCTATCTTGAGTCGACGCGTGCCTTCATGCAGTTATGAAGGAGAATGGAGAAAAACATTGAGATTTGATGATGATGGCGACATCGCTTTCAATCACGTCGTTATTTAATTGAAAGGGTGCTATCTTACTTGACAAAGTGATATGGTAATATTTCTTTAATTGATCTATTGTTTACTGATTATTAACTTTTTGTATCCGACAAAATATATATTATTTGATTAAAATAGGTTTTCCTTCCTGTACATGTTGGGGGGTTCATTGGAACCTTCTTTGTTATAAACACCGCCAAACATCGGTCCAAGTGCTAGACTCTCTCGGCAAAATGTGTGGACGTGATGACCTCGACAAAATTGTGGGTATTTCTAACACATGTATTTATACACAATATATTATATTTTTTACAAAGGCTAATTGATTTTGTTCTTCTATTAATATAAATAGCGACTTGGAATGCGGAAACAGATAGAATTTGTATTGAAGACAAGAGGCCGATAAAACACAATTGGCCGATGTTGAAGTTGATAAGTGGGAAGTTAAAGAGATTTTTGAAGACCATAAAATACAAAAAGATTTGTACGTCATAAATAATGATGTCATATATAAGTAGAATTTTTGCGCGCCTTTGAGCTATTTTTATCTAACGTGTGTTTGAACATCTTTTAATGTTGTATGTAGAGTTTCATGTGGTTTATTCACAATGAACTTCATCGAAAGTATTGACTGGGAACAATTTGTCCGACGAGTTCAATCAGGTAATTCACTATGTGCCTGTTCACATGTCATAAGTGTGCGCTAGCTGTGGGTATTTTAATTAATAAATAATACTACCTACGGTGCGGGCCGGGTATTGAAGAATTTAGACTGGAACTTGCGGCCATCTTGCTATCATCGAGTTCAACATATACAAGGGGTCTCGCCGTATGACACACAAAAGTAGTGGTCATCCAAGTGATCGCGGTCGAAATAGAGAATCCAAAGATGGTCAAGCGCCCACTAAAAAAAAAAAAAAAAAACATCTCGAGGAGGAATTCTTAGTGGGTCGAGGGGCACGCCTCAACACACTCAAGGTCAGAAGAAATCCTCACAAGACCACTCCAATGAAGACGATCTTGGCGAGTTCGGGCATTTGAGGCCTTAAAAGATGAGGAAATGCCCAAGGAAGAGATGATTGCGTTAGTGTGTGATTACGTCATGGCAATCCGGGATGAAGTGTTGTTGAAGTAAGCTACATATTTCCTTATTACCTTACTTTATTAATTATATATTGTGCCCTCTTATACGACATAGCCATCATCCATGTCTAATGCTTCGCAGAAGCCTTGGGTTAAAAGACTTTTATCCCACCATTATTACCGACCGGGCCAAGAATCTACAAGAGTTATTGATGGTTGATCGAGACATCTCTCCCGATTGTTTCAACCTAAGCCGCCCGCTTTTCAGCATCGAGAGTATAACATAATGAAGCGATACAATGATATTACGAAGCATCACATAGACTGCGCTTTTGTGTAAGCACCAATTTATAACTAATTATTATCATGCTAGATTACATCTATTATTTGTTGTTGTTGTTGTTGTTGTTGTTGTTGTTGTTGTTGTTGTTGTTCTAATTATAATTTTATAATAAAATAAACTAAGTTATAATTTATCCTAACACTTGATATCTTTGTGTTCTAGACAATGTGTGCTTTAACAACACATGTGGCATTCCAAAAAAATATATAGTGATAAAGAAATGGAGGATGCGATTAGTGTGTGTAAAAATATGGAATACAACTTAGCACAAAGTGCAAATATGTAAGTCGCTTGCCCTAGCTTTATTACTTGTTTCTTATGTATTATTTCTAATCGTTATTATTGTGTTCGTAGGTTCTTTTGCCATGGAGTTTCGAAGCCACTATATGCTTTATGTTTTCGACCTGCAAAGAAAAGATACTTACTATGGTTGACCCTAGACTCGTTGAGGATCGGGGGTGTAAAGAAACACCGCCTGATGTATGCCGTGCAAACTCTTGGATTCAACGTGAGGTTCCTAGGCGCAATGAATAAACATATTCTGGATGGAATCAAGACATCTTCAAATGGAAATTTCACCGCATGGAAAACGTTGCACCCGACATAGATGGGTAACTAGCTCGTAATCACACGCTACAACGAGGATAACTTTTATTTAATTATTTCTATGTGTTACCGATGTGAATCTTGCCGGGCACTCAAGTGGATTACTTATTTTACAATACATGTCGTGTTGAATAGTCGTAAATCCGCAAGTATTGATACGGTGAGAATAACATTATTTTTAAAGACATGCATTATTGCTCATATGATAAGCACTAATATCCGCATACTCTCATGTGTACAGGATGGTACGAAGATGCGTCGAACTCCATCTTGGTGGATTTATTGTCGCACGAAAAAAATGGATATCGAAGATATCTTCCCGCAACTATAAAACATTACCTTAGTCGAATTCATGGAAAGTCCATAAAATAGAGTTTAGAAACTCTCGCGAAATCCATGATTGATCGCGTTAGCATTTTCACAAAACTTGTTTGATTTGCTTGTGTTACTTTCACAAAACTTGTTTGGATTATTAATTGTTACTTTAATACCATTGTTTGATCTTCATTGCATTGCTATTTTATCATGCGATTCATGTTTTTTATACAAAGTGTAGTTACCCCCGTAGCAACGCACGGGCATTTAACTAGTCATCAAAAAAAAAACGAGCGTTCGGGTGAGCGATACAGAAGAGGCGCACACATGGGCCACTAAGTTTGCCTCCCTACACACCCACCCAACCGAGAACTCCTCAAAATTCTTGCCTAGCTCTGAGATGTCGAAGCAAGAGTCCACCAATGCGTGACCTTGCCGCCGATGGATCCACAAGTAGTTTCGATAACCCCTGGTTGTCCGTTTCCAGGATGCATTTACTGACTCCTAGCTCAACCACAGTTCCAGCCCTTCTTTCACTGCTAGTGCTTCTTTCGTCATTGCATCCGGCACATCATCGAGCCACCTCGCCGATGCTCCAACTAACTAGCTGAGAAGGTTTTTAAATGATATCAAATATTGCAAATTGCAATGTGAAGGACCAGAAAGGCCACTACAGCGGAGGGTGAACAAGAACCTCAAAAATTCCTTGATTTTTTTAGAACTCCGAACTTCACTAGACCCATGATGCAAAATCTCTCATAGAGACGAGTAACACAACGCTAGCTGATAGCGAAATGGTAAACGTGAAGTATTGGTCACACTAGAGATGATTTGCAAGAAGATGGAGCAAGATCCAATTGAAACAAGCAAAAACAGCATTTACTGCTCAAGGACGTACTGTCCGCGGGTGAATTGATGGAGCAGCTACAGGAGCGGACTGTCCGGTAAGGAGCGGACTGTCTGCCGGTGATCTTCCAGACAGACTTGACAAACCAGTTGTTGGACTCCAAGAAACAAGGTCGCGGACTGTCCGCCACTGATAGCGGGCTGTCCGGGGTTGAGAGCCCGGACTGTCCGTCCCCAGAAACAGCAAGAACAACTGTGATTTCAAAATTGCCTCCTCCCAAACTTTGATCGATCTCGGGCAAATCTCAGCCAACTGTTGTGAAACTTGAACCAGATGATCCTGACATAGTTGTGAGTCTATCCCTTGAAAATCATGACAAATCAATAAGCAAGTCGACGGGATTTTCACATCTTCAAAATGAAAAGATGAACCCTAACACTAAAACTCTCGTATCTCTTAGCACACACAAAATCAACTAATTTCCTTCATTAGATGGAATGGATTCACATCATGCTTCAATCCAACGAAAGAAAAATGAGCTCAAACGATCCACATATGTTAGATTTCGAGGTAGAAAGGGGAGAGGAGAAAGTGACGAAAATAGAACACAAGAACAAAGATCAAAATCACAGCACACAAAGGACCCTTGGTCTCGACCCCAAAAGCCTAGAGGGCATGAGCACACTTAGAGGTGCTCTTCCTACGAACAAATTCACACAAAAGTCCTGGTCACCTCTCACAAAAGACAAAAGTCTAGAGATAGGGAAAACCTAAATGAGAAACTGCAAAATGGAGAGGCAAGTGTGAAGGGAGAGTTGCCTTCTCTATAATGACCAAACTATCGCTAGGGATACAAGAGCCACACCACATAACTAGGGGGCTTAGTGGTCTGACTCGAAGATAATCCGATCCGACAGCCACCGCGTCTCTCACCGATAGCTTCGCTTCAACGCGAACTCCCCAATGCCGCCACATCACTAGGGATACTTCCCGCATCAAAACCTCCACCCCGCTTTTTTAGCCCAAACCCGTGAAACCGTCCCGATGGTTTTGTGGCCCTTAACCACCAAACCGGTCGCGAGTAACGGACGCCAGACGGCGCCCCTATGCCCGACACTTGTCACCACCGCCCTCGACGCCCGCCACCAAGTCTTTTGAGCCGCCCGCTCGACTTGCACATCCGCCATCTTGACTCAATCAATAGGGTCACTCAACGCGTTCTCGCACTTGTCAATGTCCCAAGTGTCAGCCACCACGGCATGTGATCTGGTCCCTCAGTCCAAGCCTCACATCCTCCTTGTCCTTCACCTCACTGTCGACCACCATCTCGAGCTCAACACCTGCACAACACAAGCCGAAAGACAACGTCGTCTGATACACCGCACGTGCCGGGTAAGGGTAACCGAAGTAGAAGGGAAAAAGAAAATAGAAGGGAAGTGTTGGAATGTTGACAATCACTCGTGACAAAACTAAACACAAATGATTAGAATAAATCATGTGTTCGCATAATGCAGTTATTAGAAGGTACACATTGGCAATCATCAAACCAAAAACGAAATGAAAAAACAGCAATTCGTATCGGGCTACTCACAATGACTCACTATGGTTCTTGAATCTGCAGGAGCAGCCAAGCAGGTTGCAACCCAGCACCGGGAACTGGGCAGGGCCACGGGGTTTGGCCGGCTGTTTGTGACCTGGGAACGGCCGCATGGGCATCACCCAGCGCCAGGCAACACTGCAACAGGCTGCAAGGGCGGCCGGGCAGTCTACGGATCTGCCGGTGCGTAGCAGTAGCAGCCACCAGGCCCAGGGCGCCGGGCGGGTTGCCGCGGGCGGCGGGCGCATGTGCCAGCGGGGCACCGCGCCCACTTTCCACTTGGTAATCATGGACAACATGGAGGAGCCGAGAAGCGGCGCACGGAAGGCGAAGATGCAGCACAGGTCATCGGCCGTGGGCAATTGGCGGATTTTTCGGCGTTCGGTGGTGGCGTTGCTTGGGCCTTGGGCTACGTTGGGCCGTAAAACAGATCTGTTACTAAATATTATAGACCACGACGTCTCGCAAAGCTCAATTAGGTACTTTGCATTGTGCGAACCGTATGGTATGTCCAATTCTCCATCGCCATCAAACATTGCATAAGAATTAAAGCTGCTTTGTCTACGGTTCTATACCACCTGCTCCCTGTGTTTGTTGTAGCAGGTACGCCCTCTTTATTAAGCTTCAGTAGTTATCCTTCTGAATGTAAAGTATTTATATTGCAGCTTACGCCTTACTGAATGCTTCATTTGTGCTGGTGATGGCCGAGGCAGGTAGGAGGTCGCATTCGGCGTTAGTTGAGACGTCTGATGAATACCCAACCGCCATCCTGTCTCCATATGTGATCAACTTGGATCAACTCGCAAGACTTAATGTTCAATTAACCTAGTGTAACGTTGACTTCACATTGGTATCATTCTTCATAAATGGAAACGGGGCGTTCCTCAGGGTATTTGAAAAGGAAGGAAACTTGTCTCCATTCTTTTAAATGTTGCACATAGAGGAAGGAAATACAGGATCATGAGTGCGGATAGTCTTACCATAGCGCTTCACAGATGGCATACGGGCGCCACACTAATACAGAATTGTACATTACTGCTTGGGGCTCAAACCCTCCTTCACTATCGAAAACTGAACCGCGTAACCAAAGCGGTAGTGATGTGGGTTTTGAAACACTACCGGTCGAAACACCGGGCGGTGATTTGAGGAGAGACTGCCGTTCGATATCTAACCAGAATAAGATCGTCACCGAACACCGTCGGGTGATCCATCGACCGGCAAGCATTTTTTATCCAAGCAATGCCGGTTCGAAGTCGACGGCAGAGTTGATATTGAGAGCATCGCCGGGCTTTAACGAACGTATTTAACCGAGGGAATAACACTATCGGATTAGATTGTGCCGACAAAGGTATCGAAGAGCTAACAATGTCGGTTCATCGTGAACCCTGTCGCTGAACTTTATGTGAGCACTCGTTGGTTGATTTCAACCCGACAAGCGTTATTAGAGTGGACACTATCGGTTGGTTAATGCGGCCGACGGTCTTTGTTTCATCATCGATGACGGTTTGTAATTCAAATCGATAGTGCTTGGTGTAGTTACACTACCGGTTTGTTTGTCATTCACTGTCGGGCCCATGCCAACCGGCATTTTTGTTTTAAATTTTTTATATTTTTGATTTTATTAATGGAATTCAGCTCTTTTAAATCCATAAACGCATCATACATTAATATCGTCAAAACATTACAGGATTTAATGGTGATATACAACAAAATCCACCTAATGTTCTAGAAACTAAGCCTACATCAACTTCTCAAATAAGAAGACCAATGACCATAGACATAAATAAAAGCATGACATCTTTCCAAGACCAATTAAGCAGCAATTCTCGCAATCTTCATAACTATGTGGGGTGGCTTCTCTTCAATCTCCGGGGCCGGCTAGTTTGCACCATTGTAGGCGATGGCGCCTAAGCCGCCGGTGTTGTATTTTCTCGTAACAATTATTAGCGTAGCCTTGGACTTGAGCATAGCAATCTTCCCAGGTTAGATAGATCCCCGCAAGACGCGACCAACAAACACTACGTACCACGCAATGCTTGCCTATACATGTAACCAAAATAGGATGATAATGCTATGTTATTCATAAATGTTGTACAGTAAGCACAAACATATATTTAAAATATCCAAACTGAATTTCGAACAACACTAACTCATGAATTTCAATCATACTTCGAGCACTAGTATGTCTTCAATCATGCTGTAAATGACCATAATGTTTTAGAGCTCATTTGTTACTAAGGATCCGGAACTGTTTGAAAGCAAAATCTAAATATAAAAGGAAAATAACAGGTTGCAGTTATCCACACGGGCATTTCAACGAACACCTCAAGGGTAGTGACCGACGCACTCACCAAGCTTCCGCGGCGCGATCTAGTCTCGGAGGATTCGAGGAGGACAAGGTAGTGGCAAAAATGGCACTCATCAAAATACATCTCCCGCCGATTGCCGGAAAAAGGCACTCGACAAAGAAGCATTTTACCGTGTGCGAAAAATGGCACTCGACAAAATACATTTTGCCGAGTGCCAAAAAAAGGCACTCGAAAAAGTCGCATTTTGCCTAGTTCCGAAAAATGGCAGTCGGCAAAATACATTTTAAAACAGCGAAAAAAAACACTCATCAAAGCCATCTTTAGTGTGTTTTTTACCGAAAGTGTAGTTTATTAGCCACTCAACAAATATGGTCTTTACCGAGCGCCTTATAAAATACACTCGGCGAAGTGCTGAATTCCGGTAGCGGTGGCCTGATTGATGGTTGGGGTCCTAAAGAAATTATGTTTTCATCGGATGTACAGCTCATGCACGTTAATCAAACTTGAGATAGTGCTAGCAGTAGCACGCGGTACGGGCTCATCAAACTTGGGACAGCGCTGGGCAGCTGGCATGACGCGGCGTAAGTGGACATAAATTTAATTGCTTGCCACCACCGAACACATGCATGACAAAATGCTGGCTTCATCATTCAACATAAGCTGATGCTACCGGTGGCGTCCATCACTCGATCTCCATTAAACAATTATTATTGCTTTCGTACGGTACACTTTTTACTCGTTAGGAGGTATAATATCTCAAATGAATCTGAACCATTGATTTTCTTATTTTTGAAAATCAATTAATAAATTAATCAACCTGGAAAAAAAAAAAAAAAGACGTCATCAAATCCTCTAATCGTGGGAGCAAATCCGAGCAGGGCCCTTTCCTTCCGATTAGCACGCCGCCCTTCCTTTTTGGCTTACCCTGTTATGTAGTAGTTTCAATTTTAGGTTTTTTTTTTTTTTTTGGGTCATATATACATGTACGTACCTATAAGTTTATATATGTACAATGGTTTTTGGCAAAAATAATAAGCACTCAACGGATTAGTCTAAGTAAATATTTTAGTCTATTTATATGTGAAATTACTTTATATATTTTATACATGAATAATATCGACAACACATTAATTAAGCCATGAACTTTGATGATATAAAAATATGTTACATGCTAACACGTTATATAATTGTGTATGTGTATGTTATACTAACAGGTATAGCTACCACACATGTATATTGAGCATGTAAAATCGTCAACGTAAAGTTTGATATTTGGATGTTGAATATTTTATATATGATAAACACATGCATCAATTGGATCTGAAGAAAGATATTTATATTTCACATATTACCTCCTATAAGCCGATCTAATCAAATGAAGGGTTGACAGTCATTTAGGAGTACCACAGCAAAACTCAATGAGAATCTTAACAAACATTAACTGTTTTTTCGTTGAATCTATGGCTCAAGCACGCGTTGTTAATTCAACAAAATTAGGACAGTTTACCACACAGATTATTCCCGAACGAAATAGATCGTAGGATCCCGTGAAAATCGATACTTTGAAATACTAGGCTACAGGGGTATCTGTACACATGTCGATTCATATCTGCGTATGAATCGCCAATAGTAGATTATGGTTGTCATAATACTGGTCCACCTATTTATTTGCTAATCCAGTTTTCAGCTCCACTAGTAACCAAACGATTTTGTGTGATACAAGATTTTTTTAACCGTGGCGGGCACAAAGTTTGGCCGCCACGGTTATTCCTCGCAGGCCACCCGCCTGGCCGCCCGCCACGGTTAATAGATTAACCGTGGCGGGCGCCTTAACTCGGCCCGCCACATAAAATGGCGATTAACCGTGGTGGGCGCCTGTAACACGTCCACCACGGTAAATAGATTAACCGTGACGGGCGCTGTTACGGCGCCGCCCGCCCACGGTTAATGATGATTTTACGTGGCAGGCAGGTTAAGGCGCCCGCCACGGTTAATATTGGGGTACCTCATGTTTTGTGTGTGTGTGAGAGAGAGTAGCCAATACGGATGGTAATAGGACAACCCATCCTTTTAAATGTTGTGGGAAAAGATGTTAACGAGCAGCTCAGATAAGGACGAATACATTCACACTAGTCCATAGCGCACGCGTTCGCGCGCGAGATCTGGCCGCCCGCAAGTTTTAACACCTGGCGTCGTAAGATTTAGAACTTCGTTAATTGTCTAACACAATAACGCCTAACACTTATATAAACGAAGGAAGGACCATGCCGAAATGAATATTGTCTTATATAGGATGAGGGATGGGGCATAATTTATCAGTTCCACCCACACACCGAATTAGCCCAACCCAACAACGCATAACCGAATATTGTCTTTGCGCGCGCCCATGCGCGTGTGGCATTGGCCGAGCCTGTTTTTGATGACGGCAAGAAAAAACACATGACCGCTGTGTATCATTTGTCGTGGAATAACACCGAAAACAGATTTAGCACGCCCGGTGTTCAAGCAACAAATCAGCCAAAGATCGTGCCAAAATAGATTTTATATGGCTAACACATTTAAAAGATATAGAGTGCACCGAAACATCGCGTAGGGAGTAGGGCGCTTCCAGTTCTCACATAGTAGCGAAACAAATATGAAATACCAAAATAGATATGACCAGCACCCATGTGCGCGTTCATGGTAATAGAATATGACAAGCTCCATCTAGAAAATATAATAATTTTGATACGAACTGAACATATCAGAGGAGGTGCTTGTTACCACCACTCAAACCAGTTAGGCCAACAACACGGCTACACATGCCAAATCTCAAGCTGAATTTCTAAAATATCTGCGATATGTTCATACCCTACATATTACATAAGACCGGTTGTCCAAACAGTCGTTATAGGTTGTCTAAACAATACTTATACCTTACATGAACAATCCCACACCGGCACCATAGATGTCCAAATAGCACGTAATTTTACACAAAACCGTCTTATGACAGAACACCAAGGAGGCATGGTCTCTGAGATGACACACCACTGCATATTCCATCCTCTCGACCACAGGACACAATTGTTACCTATATATTCAACTGAGTGTTAGGAGATCCCATAAACAAAATGCCACATGTTAAATTGTGTGAAGACATTTGACGGTATTTAAATGATGAAACAAATTCAAAATTGTCCAACACACTTACACCTGTGAATTGATAGAAGCCAATGCAGGTTCTCGAGCTACGCCGGCAATTGTTGTTACACCGTACACAACCGAAACTGAAACTGCATTAGTCTTTACATGAAAACAGCACACATGGCATTTGCTACCGCCATGGCTGTCAAAGTTCAGAAAAGGCTGAGACGTGTTTAGGTGATTAAGCAGGAGTGCAGCACATCTCTCTTCTCCCAATTTTGGGACGTGTGTTTCTGATGCAACATTTCGTGTGCATGGGCTGAAAAAAAAAACCTTAAGTCTCAAGCACATGCAATATAGGAAGACCCTTTTTTAAAAAAACAAACTTGTGTAAGTAATAAGAGGCACGGCTGCCATCATACAAGCAGCATGGTATTTTTTGGGCAAACAGGAACATACGACAACTGAGCAAGCCACAAGTTCTTTTACAGAGATCTCTGTTTCATCAGTGTGCTGCACACCACCTGACCTAACCGATGCTAAACACAAAGAGAACCTAAACCATCTAACACTGGAGGCGAGTCACATTACAGCTAGAAAGGCGCACCAAGCAACCTCAAAATATGCAGGGCCTGGCGTAGTGCCGAATTAAGCGGGAAGTTCTTCAGGTATGACTGTTAAGTGAGTCTGGTGTCGCGCTGGGCGCACAAAGAAACCCAAAAAGTAAGACAGACTAAAAAAGGCGTCAAGTCTTCCCGAGCAGAGCCCAACATTGAGCTCGCACAAAAAAAAAAAGGTCCAATTCTTGGTTCCTACATTAATAAACGAAACATGCATCAAATCAGTCGTTCATTCTTACTCTTTAGTGCTAGCAGGCATATGTTTGCATTGACTAATTATTGTCAAAGCCAGGGGCCAATGTGGCTCATGTGTTTTTGTACCTTGGTTGGACAGACTAAGGCGCAGAAGCTCGTGCTCCACACAGGCGCTTCTTTTCGACAGCCTTTGTCTTCCCAGAAACATCTACAGCTGCTTCTAGGTCGAGGGGCTCATCATCATCAGCAGTGGTCTGTAAGGAGACACACACAAATTTACATCAGAGAGACGCAGAGATAGGATCTGGACATGTACTACGCACTATGCCACAGAGTTAGACATTTTCTTGAATACAATAGGATCAGGAAGTGAAAACGAAATAAACCTCTTCAGTGTAGTCATCTCCAAGTATCTGTCTGCGAGCGGAAGATTGCTTCTCCCCAACTGTCTTGTCACTGCTGGTAGTTACAGGCAGTTCAGTATCATAATCTGGCTGTTTGACGTAACAGAGAGATCCATATGAAGGTGTGTGTACCTTGGTTGCAATTTGGATATCGGCGTCCCACCATCTTCAAGCACCATATGTCGAGTCTACAGCAGCAAGGACAACAATTAAACACATCTAATGCTATCTGAAAGCACTGCAGTTAGGAAGAAGCATACGAAACTCAATGTAGTCAGTGCTGAAGGTGGGCTAATGCCTGATAAAGCTAAGGGGCTGTTAGTGGTGACTCCACCTCCCTTCTGGCTATCAGCAGCTGCACCTGCAGCGGGTGTAAGAGGAGGAGAAGAGGTGGACTGGCTGCTCGAAGGAGGAGCATCTGCATTGAGATAGTAGGTATCTGGATAGAATGCAGAATAAATCAGTGGCTGTCCATGTCGCAGGCAACGATAGAGAAAGAACTAATGAGCAAGTATACCATGATATCTTTTCATTAAGCAGCCAACAAGAAGGACAATAACCGGTTTGCCTTCGTCGACGCGGTTAGCTTGATCGATGGCAAAGGCAGAAGCACGTTCTCACCACAAGCTCACCTTTATCTCTGTATAGTTGTACACAGACGGGAAAAACATTATCTATTGAAGACTACCGAATGCAGTGAAAAACAAAGCAATTGAGTGGAAACAACTACACATACCTCTGATCCCTCAGAATAATATGCCTAGTCAGTGTAGGACGTGGCTCATTGACTCTTTCCTTTTGAAAATACGAACAAGCAAACTAAAACCACAGATCCAATAAGACAACCAGGGATGGAAAGATCCATACCTCAAAAAAGAGAGAAGAGGATGTAGTTCTGCTCTTCCCGGGAACAGCACTGCAAACATGGGAAAACGATCGTGAGCAGACAATAAGACATCGTAGAACCCGAAAAAAAATCAGCGCGAATCTGAAACGAACTACCCAGTTCTAGCTGAGGCTTTTTCATCGAGCACACGAGGGGGGGCACCCTGTCCCCCATGTGGCATAGCAAAAGGATCAGTAACACAGTGAAGGAGCACCGCGGTTTGTCGGCGTTGTAGAGCACCAAAGGTACACGAAGTCGAGGGCTGCGAAGAGGATACCCGGAGGCCAACATGGGGTCGGGACGGCGACGCGTGCAGCACGGAGTCACCCATCACCAACACCAGCAGCACCGACTCCTGGCTTCCCTCGTCGCCATCCTCGACCGCCTCCATGACCGCCCTGCCTCGGCGGCCCCCAGATGGAGGTGGTGGAGCAGCCAACCGCGCCAAGGAGGGGCGCCGCTAGCGCCCGCCGTGTCGGGGTGGGTGGGTGCTCACACCGCCGCCTGGCGGCGATCGCGCCGGGGCCCGGGCCTTCCTTGCGGGTGGATGCCGCAGCCGCCGCCGCGGAGAGAGGGAGGGAGGCAGCCGCGAGAGAGGGAGGGAGAGGGAGTATGTCGCGGCGAGGCCTCGCGCGGCCGATCCGACGGGAGGACGGATCGATCCGGCCATGGAGGCACCCGATCTTCCAAATCCGCCCCGCGGACCCCCGCTAGCAAGGAAGACCGGGCCCCATCGGATGGTGCCGCCTGACGCCGACCTCCCCGCTTCTTCACCACACGCCATGCCTCGCACGGGCCCGTGAGCACCCAGAGAGGAGGGAGGGAGGGCAGCCTGGTCCGCATCTACCGCCGCCACCGGGCGCCGGGCGGCCGGGTGGCCCACCATGCAAGACGCCGCGATCGGGGGCCGCCAGACCGCCCCCCGGCGGTCGCACCACGATGCCAAGGCGCCTGCCCTAGCGGCCACCGCGAGAGAGGAGGGAGAGGGAGGAGGCGCGGATGCGGCCCCGAGAGTGGGTGATCTAAGGTTGGAGCATATATATATGGGTGTGAGGAAGCAGCAGCACCGTCAGATCGAGGATCCAAGGGCCAACATTTTTTGGGCTACCGTGGCCACCTGGGCGCGGGTTGTGGCCTGGTAGTCTCATCTCTCTACATGCGCATGCATTTCTTAATGTGCGGCGCCATCCAGCAGTCCTTTGAATTGACTGATTACACCCTCACATCATAAACAATAATTGTCACCATTGACTTTTTAATAGCCCTCGAGTTCAAACTTTGTCCACTGTTTTTTATTAGAATGTAATAAGCATAATACTATCGAAAGAAGTATTTTATGAAGAAAAATCTGCACATACGAGCTTTTGTGCTTGAAAAACAATTTTTTTTTCAAATGTATCGACAGTAACCATAGTTCATTGATAAGATATAAGTGGGCGGTGCAAGTTCTTCCAAGTAAGCGCTTCACAAGTGGCACAAGTGGATCAACTTGTCTTCAAACAATTTGGAGGGATTTGAATTTGAAATAAACAAAACGAGCGGCGATGGGATCTCGAGTTCCACAATAATGGCGCCTGAATAAAGAATGATAACTGGGGTAGGGCCGATAGTTGATCAGCTTGTTCGTTGTGCCCAAACTGATCCTGTATAAACCTAGTGGTTGACTAACCCAAGTTGCACTCGATTAGCTGACCCTGACTACGGCTTCTCCTCCGGGCCTCTGTGTACTGTGTTCGTAGGTGATATGCACTGTTTCAGTCACTACATGATTCATAGCTGTTCTGCATTTCAGTCACTCTTTGTCTTTCATAGGAGGAGAAGGCCGACATCGATGGACAGGCGGCTCCTCGAAACACCCAGCGAGGAAGAAATATACTTTAATCAAAAGGACGCATATCTCCATCAGCACGGCTCTCTCAGAGTGAAACATAAATCGTGAAATTACTAGGTGTAGATCGAGATGGGGTTTCAATTTGCATTTGGGATAAACAAACAAATAGATCACCCTAGAACATGACCTGGGATTGAGAGAGAGAGAGAGAGCAGAGAGGAGTAATAGAGTATAGATCATACCAGAGGGGTTGGAGCTGGGATGAAGTTCGGCATGTCGTTATGTCCCTGGAGAAGGGCGACGCAGTGCAGCTGCCTCCCGATGGCGACGAGGCAGTGGCGAAGTGGAGCATCCCGTCACTTCAGCACCTCCCTCTAGGATTGGACTTGGGATTGAGACGGGGTGTGGCGGCAGTGAACCTCGTGACTTCAGCCATGGTCCTCACCTCCTATTTATAGGGTTGTGCGACAGGGGCCCACCAGTCGAGTCTTGGGCTGAGCGTCCCCGATCAGGATGTGAGAAAGGGTCCGGCCTAGTCGTTGGACTGGACCAGATGGAGATCAATCCTAACATTCTCCCCCTTGATCTCATCATATACTTTTAACTTTATAACGTTTACTTCTTTTCTTATTCTGACACAGATTAGTGCATAGAACTGCTTCGTCGTCATGGTCAATCGTCGATGGACTTAACAGCTACAACACGTCTCTATTTTGAAACAGGTTCTCTGACATTTGGGCCCTTTGTTGTCAAGAAGTCATATGCCATACCGGTGGATATGGTATCTCCAAAGAACTCTACCGAGTTGACCGCAAGGCTCTATCCTAGCCAACGGCCCTACAACTCTCAGACGACAGCGGAAGATACAGTGACTTATGTTGTAATTAGGATAGAACACTAGTTAGAACTCTGTAAGAGTAGGGAGTTCAACTCCTCATCGGACTACCCGCTTTGTATCCGATTAGCACCGCAAATAAGTCCCGAGTCCCTTCCATGATATAAAAGGCGACCGAGGAACACCTCTCAGAGGGACTAAGACTCAAGACTTGGATTCTAGACTTGAGATAGAACCAAGCGCTATATGCAAACTCGACCGAAGGGCTGTAAGCGCTCCGGTCCACCCCATCAATCAAAAACAGGCTCATGCCGACTGGACGTAAAGGTATTTACTCAATCTCTAATCGAGGGCCCAAACCAGTATAAAAACCCCGCTCTCATGTCAACTGCACAACAAACCACTGGGCTCTATGTTCATCAAGGCCTGAACAAATTGCTCGGTTCACCCCGTGGCAGACTTTCGGTCGTAAAACATCGATAGCTGGCGCACCGGGTACCATGACTCCATGAGCTCAGCAGCGGGAACAATGATCATCTTCCGCTTCGTGGGTCTACGGGATCAACAACGATGGCAAGACTCGAAGCTACCATCTCAAAGATTCCAAAAGCGAAGACTCTGAACTCACCGAGAAGCTCAAGCAACTGACGATCACCAAAGACGCCTCGAACAAGGAGGACGTATATATGAAGCTGATTTAGAGAACACTTTCGTGATGACGCTGCGTCAAAACCCAACTCCGGAACCGACTCGAAGAAGAACCGCGACCTAGATGTTGGGACATGGTCCCCAGGCACCAGGCGGAGGAGTCGAGTAGAATGAATGAACGAAAGTTCCAAGGCTCCGCTAACTATCTTTTCGTCCAAAAGCACGTTTGTTTCGCAAGGCCCATGGAGCGGCGAGCCAAGGGGGCTTAGAGCTGGAGAAGTGTTGTCTCCGCCAGTTCGTCCCGTCTCTTCCTACGTGGCCGAGGGCGAAGGCGAAGATCTCTGCGCCCGCACTTCGGGACCATGCCTTGGTCGGGCGAAGACGTCGCCCCGGCTCCTGGTGTGGAGACGCGGAGGTTTAGGGCGAAGGTCAACTGGGCGGAGATATTACCTAAAGGACCGATGCTGGAGGGTCGAACTCTAGATGGGCCAAATGACGGCCGATCCAGCTAAGGCGGTTCAAACGAACAGAAAGGACGTGAAGGCCCTTGCCCGAGGAAGAGCAATGAGAGGAATATTCCAGGGATCCGAGAGGGCAGGGTTGTAATTTCATATCATTATATGCTTGTAAACTATAAATAGAGTTGAGATTTGTATTAGCCTCTTCAAGCTTCGCCTGCAACTCCTCCAGTGCTTTCTCAGCACGCTCGGCCCTAGAGACCAGCCGAGCCTCCGCTGCCTTCACCTCATCCACATACTTGGAATGCAGATCCCTCTCACCAGCAAGCTACTTGTCGGTGGTTTCCTTCACCTCCTTCCAGCCCAAGGCCTTTGCTTCCAGATCCTTGAGAAGCTGGTCTCGAGCTGCAAGCTCATCATGAATGCGCTTGCGGAGGCAATCCAAGCTAGTAGTCATCTACAAAGCACAAAATATTAAACCTTCGCAAGTAAGAGCAAAAATCACTAAGGCAAACAGATAAGAAACAAACCACGAGGCTCTAGTCGTGGGCTTTGTCGAAGACTCAAAAGGTCATCACCTTCAAAATATTCAGGTATAACATCTATTAAGAAGATGAGATAAGTCCACAAACAATAAGCAAAGCAAAACACCAAGAATAATGTGAAGGTAAAATACCTAAGGTCCCCTCAACAGCCACATGAGGGCCAACCATCTCACCAACGATCGCCGCATTAGAGGTACTGTCGCCTGAAAGAAAGTAAAACTTAAAAACAACAAAGTACACCCAGACCCAAATGACGAAAGTAAAAAATCTTGGACTTAACAAACCTTCATTAACCAAATCAGGAGACGTGGCAAAAGCGTGCAACGCCTCCAAAGTGTTCGCAGCTGCTACCGCCTTCTCCTCGGAAGCAATCTCCGCTGACCCCTTCATCCCAAATGCCTTGTGAGCGGCGCAAAGCTCCTGCATTTGAGCAATAGTGATGTTCTGACCAGCAGGAGGGACAAAGGTATCCTCGGAACTCGAGCTGCTCCGAACCTTAGCAGGGGGGGAGTCCGTCCTCTCTTGAATCACCCTCTCGGACTCCACCACCTCCGTGTGAGTGCGGCTGGACCTGTGGTGGTGCGACCCAACAGACCTCTCGCTCGACAAAGGGAACCTGTCCATACCATTGGCGATGATTCTGGGTTCTTCTAAGGTAACCCCTCCCTTGAGCACACGGCGCAAGGAGGCGGCCAAAGGTGATTCGTCACTACACCTCCACGACGAGCCCACGGCTCCCCCGCCAGTGTTGGCAGCACGATGGGGGAGTTCCCCTCTGTACAACCCTTTTTTCGACTACCTTTCTTCTTCTTGGCCTCCCTCACGGGTCGTAGTCTTCGCAGCCACAACACAAATACGAGTGGAGGATCCAGCATCACTGGCTTGCCCTTCTTTGTTTTGCCACACGTAAGAGGAGGATTCTTCCTCTTCACACCCTGTGCGGCGGCAGACGCAGCCTTGCTAACAAGTAAGCAATTATTAGAAGCTAGACATTGGCATTCATCAAACAAAACACGAAATGAAAAAACAGAAATAGTACACGGTTACTCACAAAGACTCGTTATGCATCTGGAATCTGCAGGAGCAGACAAAGTAGGCCACCACAACAGGAGCAGTGTTCACACCTGTTATAGCATAAATTTATAAGTTAAATAACAAGAAATAAGGGCTCAAGTTAAAGACCAAACATAAGTCTAGGGTCTAACTAACATAATTCCACGAGTTTTGGTATTACGTGACTTTTCAGTGGACTTAATAGATAATTGCAGAGAATAGTAGAGAAAGTTAGGAAGATACAAGGCATATGAAGACCAAACTTAACCGTGAAGCAACTCAACCCGAAAAGTGAACTAAAACATTCTAGAAGATACCGAGAGGACACCGAGAAAAGACGGGGAAGCCGAGGTGGCATGCCACCCCGGCGGCCGCCAGCCAAGTTTGGCGGCCGCCGGTGGGGTCCCCAATCGGCCTCTCCTTTCTAGGTCGGTTTACCACCGACATTGAGGTTGTTTCTACACCGTTGTTGAAGGTCGGTTTGATCCAAGGGTTGACGTTCATCACCAAGTACTATATAAGAAGACCGGTAGACCACGAGGCTCATAACAATTTCATTATCAACTCATACCCATCAAGTCCAGCCAAGTCTAGACATAAGCCTTAGTTCATACTAGAAGCAATTAGCTACATAGCTAGTTCTAGTTGAAGATCAAGTTCATCTTGAGTTCCCGATAGTCAAGAAGTAGCAAGGATCATTGTTCTTGAGACTTCTCTCTTGTATTCAATCTATAAGTACTCTTATATCTAGAATACAATTGTTATGGCTTTGATCTATATAATTATTATATTCTTATTGATATGTGTTTATGCTTGCTATGATTATATGTTTAGTTTAGTAAGATTGCTTTTATATTTTATGCATGGAATTGTATAGCATCCATATAGATGATCACTATGTGGGTGATAAGCAATGTGTAAGCGTGGTGTTTATACAACGTTTATACGCAATTGCACCCTACATTCGGGCGTGTGGTAGATCGGCGGGGGTGACAGCCCCTGTTGAGTCCTTTGGAATCCACCCTCAGAATGTAGGACACGCCGAGCCTATAATTACGGTGATGAACAAGTTTCGTCGTTGCTTGTCATTGGTAATGCTTGCCATATGTAGAAGTAATCCAACCTTGCCATGATAGCTAGATGTATTGCACTAATTGTAGTATTCATTGACATATATGATTAGGAGTATCTTAGGAATATTCATTCTATTCTAATTTATAACATGTTAATTAGCTTGTATGATACTAATGGCGTATGATAATCTTAGACTTGGGTATTTATCATTATTATAATTATCTTTATCCCGTGACTTATCCCTGTTGAGTTATGTTAGATACAAATGGCTACTGCATTACACAACTATAAAGTGGATGATCTCATAAATAAATCATAATATAAATCATTAGATACCCTTTTCTCTCTACCTTTCCATAGACTCCCTTCCTGTGGTAAAATATAAATACGATACACCGGATTACTCCCGGTGAAGTGCTACAATTAGTATTTCTATCCGTGGCGCTGCGGATATCATGTTCATTCTTTTATCAAGGCCAATCAAAGAGTACCATGCCCCGCATTTCTTTGAGCGTTATTGCTAGGGTGACAGACTAGTGTATAGGTAATGCCTAGAGATGAGTGGTATACCTTGAGTACATATCCCCAGTGAGATTAACTCCACTATGGATAATGGTGCTAAGTTCACATCCCACTACTAACACCGCCTAACTCCGCTTTGTTGGATCATGAGGTTAATCCCATATCCAAGCTAACATGATTAGATAGATATCCCATATATATATTTCTCGCCTTCCTAATGAGGATCGTGTTAGAAATATCAACAAGCATTTCCGGCGCCTTGCCGGGAAGGCGTAGTCTATTTAGAGAAAAAATAATTTTTCTTGGCTTTGTTTTTCAAAACTTTCCTAGTTTGGGAGAGCATAGTCAATATCTTAATTTTCAAGATGTTGTTTTCAAAACTTCAAAAGTTTTTCTAGTGCTTCTTTCCGACTTTTCAATAGTTTGGGAGGGTATTAGCCAAAACTTAGACAGAGTTATTCCTATTAAGTTGGTATTATTTTTGACTTTACTAGTTAGAAAGGGTGCTAGCTAAAAATCCTATAAACACATCACATAAGGAAACAAGAGAGATCCCTTTACATCACCTAATGCATTGAGAACCCATTATCACATACTCAAACAGGTTCAATCATTTCTCTATTTTGTTTTTGATCTTATGTAGGGAAAAATATATGTATGAGTAATAACCTTCCAGAGAATTTTATTGAAGATCCCGAAAAACTAATCTAAAGGCAAGGCTAGAGCAAAACTCGGACAAACTCCAAGACCTACACCATCATCATCATCATCATCATCATCATCATCCGAGACACCAAGACCTACTTGAATCGGAAGTTAATCAAGTTACTAGAGACTTGACATCTGAATTTGAAGCTATGGCAACCAAGACACTTCATGAATTCTCAGCTCCTACCATGGACAACATTCTTGTTGGACCGAAGGTAGAGGTTGGAGACAAAGGCTTTGAGCTTAAGCCGGGGCTTATCAATATGGTGCAAGCTAGTCAATTTTGTGGAAAGGCATATGAAGATGCTAGTGCTCATCTCCAACACTTTCGGAGATCCGTAGCACATTTACTATGAAGGACGTACTCCACGGACGCAATCTTGCATCGTCTCTTTCCATTCTCACTATTGGGAAGAGCTAAGCAATGGTTCTATGCTACGAAAGATAAGAATACAACATGGGATATATGTTCCACGGCCTTTCTTGCTAAGTTCTTTCCTGTAGGCAAGACAAATGCCTTAAGAGGGAAGATAACAAATTTTCAACAACAAAGCATGATGAATCAGTCCCCTGAAGCATGGGAGCGTTTTCAAGATTATATTTCGGAATGTCCACACCATGGGATGGAGAAGTGGCTATTGATGCGGACTTTCTATCATGGGCTTGTTCCCAGTGCTCGTGAAACTATGGACGCTGCAGCTGGTGGTGCTTTCTTATCACTTACAATTACTAATGCTACAGAACTTGTTGAAAAGATGGCTTCCAACCAAGGTTGGAGTGAAGAGCGTCAATCTCGTAAAAGGGGAATGCACCAGGCCAGCTTTAAAGAAGTAGATATGTTATACGCTAAAATGGACCTTATCATGAAGAAGCTGGAGGACAGAGATTCTCGGCCCAAGGCGATGATGCAAATTCAAGACTCACATATGACATGTGAAGAATGTGGAAACTTAGGCCACACCGGCGGGAATTGTCCAGAGATCATGGAGGATATTAACTTCATCAATAACAACAATAATTTCCGTCCTCAATAGAATCAAGGTTGGAATCAACAGAGGCCCAACTATCAAAGCAATTATCAAGGCAACTACCAAGGTAACAATCCAGGTAACAATTTCAACACTTATCAACCTTCTTTAAGAGATCTTGTTGTTAACCAAGGTAAAACTATGGAGAATCGTCAAGAAAAATAGCAACTAATGATAAAGCTCTTGAACTTATTAATACTCGTTTAGAAAGCTTTTCTTGGCTATAAAGAATCAGACAGCTTTAATAAGATGATAGAATCTCAGATTTCTCATTATCACGTTCCACTAACCACACGGGAAAGATGCAGGACAGTAGGAAGAATTAGAACTCAGTAAATCTTGTCGACATTTATAATACAGGTCGTTACTATAGAGAGACCTTAGGAAGCTGTTGGTTGGATGACTCAATGCCACCTAAAAAAAGGAAGATCCAGGAAGGCGGTCATTACAATCAAGATTGGACAACCACGTTCAATAATGCTCTCTGTGATTTTGGCTCAAGTGTCAACATACTACCAAAAGGTAATTTATGAGAAGATTTATGGTGAACCACTTTGGAAAATGAATATGTGTTTGCAAAACTTGCAGATCAATCATTTTGTTATCGAGGGGATTATTGAAGACGTGTGTGTGGGAATCGAGAGGTTCCTACATTACCCGGCCAGAACTTCGTAGCTTGTAGACACCGGAAGAAATGAAAGAGCACCGATTATACTCGGGAAGACCATTCTTATGCTCAGCCAAAAGCTGTCATCTATGCGATAAAGTCTAAGATTGTTTTCAATATTAAAGGGAAGAGGGAGAAATTCATTTTCAAGGACAAGGTACACAACTCTCTTACTTACTCCCCAAAATGCTAATCGTTATATTTTTAGAACCGAAGATGGAAAGTTACAATCGTCAAACGAAGGAGGAACAAGAATCAAAACAAGAACAAGATGGCACGACCTACAAAGGTAATGGTAGTAAATAAAATTAAATCTTATAATGACCATTTATTGCAGTCTCTAATGCTTCGTCGGCAAGATGATCCAGTACTCCTACCATTGCATGTTCTATCCAATGCTTAACCTTCTATAATACATATTGCGATCTTGGATCCGGAATTAATCTAATGGCAAAGGTTACATATGAATTATTATTTGGAAAATTGCTGTTGCAACCAACATATGTGTTGCGCAGATGGCACCAATCTTACAGAGTTCCGAAGGAATTACCAAAGATGTGCAGTCAAGATTATGGATCACTATGTTCTCACCGACTTTGTAGTCATGGACATGGGAAAGGAAGAAGACCCTCCAATAGTGCTTGGGAGACCATTCCTCAACACTATGCGTGCAATCATCTACATCCATACAGAGAGATACATTTCCAATTTCCTAAATAGAAGGTACGTGTTTGCTTTAATAGTTATAATGAATATACAAATCCTAGAGGAAAAGCGAGCAGCTCGTCGTCGTCATAATAGACGATGGATCAAGAATTTAGGAGAAGATAAGGTGAGTGAAGAGGCTGAAGCTCTTACACCGAATACATCCACGGAGAAAGAAGAATCAACTACTCCTGGGAAAGAAGAATACATCATCTAAAAGATGGAGGAAGAAGAAGGTATCTCCCGAGAACATCAACGAAGAGACTATAGAATCATGCGCGTGCCACCTATTGTGACCACTGGTATACCATGGGAGTAAAGAGCAGAATTTGAAGTCTTGTTCGGAGGACTTTAAACACCGAATCTTCACCATAAGGTAAGTAGGTAAGTTATCCATATTTAAATTCCAAAGCATTGCATATTTTATTCTATATCATGTTTATCTTTTTTAGTATTTTATATGCATTTGAAAATAACAAAAATATTTTTCTTTGTGAAAATCTTTAAGCCCCATGCTAATATCCCTTGAGGCTAACACCTCTAGGCTATCTGCTGTGGTGGCATAAAAATAAAATAAAGATAAATTATTTTTGCACAAGTTTTTATCTTGTCTTGCATATAATATAATAAAATAAAAATTTGCAAAATAATAAAAATCTAAAAAATATTTTCCCAGGCAAACTAAAGCAATGTGGCTAACCCCTAATGCTTAATCAAGTTCCACTAGCTTTGTTGTCTATTTGAGATTTCTGATTTAGAGAAGAAGAAATAAGTTAGGCGCCGTCTTGATGCCAACTACTTCAACCTCTACATCATTGAAGATTACACTCCAATCTAGCTTGGGGGAGTGTAACCCTGATTATCCAAATAAGTATCTTATTATCTATTATTATATATATATATTTATTATTAGTTAAATATTTTGTTTTGCTAGAAAGTTTGTTAAGAGTTTAGTTTGTTTAATAAAGTTTAGATAGATGTTTAAATAATTTTTGTTAGAGTGTGAATAAAAAGATTGAAAAGAGAGTGTACACTAAAGTTTACTTTTTGCTCAACTAAAAGGAACCTTAAAATCTACCAACATGGAGATGATGAATAGTTGCTCCGTTGTTATACTTTTCTAGTACCTAGCTTTCGAGCTTAATTTCTCTCGAGCTCCATTTGCAAAATAAAAACTCTAAGCCTGAAACCTATGGGTTGCAAATGTTTGCTCTAAAAGTCTAGGTAATTGACGGATATGATATATGATAGTCGAGCTCCTATTTGATTTTACTCTTAGTGACACTAGATTTCTGGAGATTTATATTTTGAAAATTGAAAAGTGCACATGATAAGTTATTATGTGACAAGAGTGTGAACCTCCTACCACAGCCATATATACATGCTACTTAGATTGAAAAACCGTTTTGATATATATATAGGTCGCTTGTTTTGCATTGAGTTTGTTCAACCTTTATCGACCCTTAGAAGCTTGTCATGCTCGATCATGTACACTCCACTCCACTCCACTTACATTCCACTCTACTTACAACCACCATATACATATCACTATCACTTCACTCTAGCCAACAAAAATGTTCTACTCTTATCCGGGAAAGAGCAACCAAAAATATTTCCTATACGCATCCACTTATTCATTGCTAGCCAATATCTTACAAAAGCTCTATTGTATTTATTTGTCTCTCAAAAATATTGCAAAAAAGAGATTTGGGTTGTAAATCTTATAAAAAAAGAGAGAAGGGAGATGAAAAATGGACAAAAGTCCTACGGGGAGTAGAGCCTACCTCCCTAAAAAAAAAAAAAGAAAAAGAGAAAAGAGAGATGAAAAATGAACAAGTGTTCGAGGGTAGTAGTAGAGCCCATATCTCTAAAATAAAGATGAAAAATGGACAAGTGTCCGAGGGTGAGTAGAACCCACATCTTTAAAGAGAGGAAATAAAAGATAAAAGTCTAGGGCCAGCAGAGCCCACCTCTCTAAAAAAAAAAAAAAAAAAAAAAAGAGATACAATCCGATTCTCTACAAAAATTCAAAAGAGAGATAATCCTTCAAGGAGCATAAGTAAGATGTTCCTCATCTATTCTATCCATTCTACTATATTCTCTACTATATATATTCTCTATCCACCATACACATGCACTACTTGATTAGTGTGATTTGTATCTTTGGATCCATTGTTTGAATTTACAATAAATGCTTAGTAAGTTTAGTTTTCTCCTACCTATGAGCTCAGATATATAAGCCTTAGATATAGGGTGAGAGAGAAGAAGGCATAGTGTGCTACTGCCTTAGCAAAATTAATTATTATGAAAGAAATGCAACACTATTTTATTAGAGGATCCACAAATACCACAATTGAGAGATTAGAGAGAGTCACACCGAGAACTTTGAGTTTTATTTTGAAAATTAAAAAAAAAGTCCGAAGGACAGTTGATCAAAAAGAGTTTGAGATATAGTGCTTGACTTGATTGTTCTATCTTTCAATCACCCAAGATTGAAAAAAGAGATATAAGCCCCAAAAGGTAAGAGGTGATTGAGTAAGTTAAAATTTTAAAACATTTTATCCGGGGGAGAAATTTTGAAAGCATGTGTACTTTAAAGGTGTGATAGCGTTAAAAGCAACCCTGATCCAAGTAAGAAGTTTAAAATAATAATTTGTTTTGTTTTGTGTCTTGCTAAGAGACTAGCAAGTGGTAAGCTTGGGGGAGCTTGTTGACACCTGTATAGCATAAATTTATAAGTTAAATAACAAGAAATAGGGGCTCAAGTTAAAGACCAAACATAAGTCTAGGGGTCTAACTAACATAATTCCATGAGTTTTGGTATTCTATGACTTTTCAGGGACTTAATAGATAATTGCAGAGAATAGTGGAGAAAGTTAGGAAGTTACAAGGCATATGAAGACCAAACTTAACCGTGAAGCAACTCAACCCGAAAAGTGAACTCAAACATTCTAGAAGATACCAGAGGACACGTAAAAAGACGGGAAGCCGAGGTGGCATGCCACCGGGCGCCGCCCGGTCACCAACTTTGGCGGCCGCGTGGTGGGGTCCCCCGTCCCCTCTCCTTTCTAGGTCGGTTTACCACCGACATTGAGGTTGTTTCTACACCGTTGTTGAAGGTCGGTTTGATCCAAGGGTTGACGTTCATCGCCAAGTACTATATAAGATGACCGGTGACCACGAGGCTCATAACAATTTCATTATCAACTCATACCCATCAAGTCCAAACCAAGTCTAGACATAAGCCTTAGTTCATACTAGAAGCAATTAGCTACATAGCTAGTTCTAGTTGAAGATCAAGTTCATCTTGAGTTCCCGATAGTCAAGAAGTAGCAAGGATCATTGTTCTTGAGACTTCTCTCTTGTATTCAATCTATAAGTACTCTTATATCTAGAATACAATTGTTATGGCTTTGATCTATATAATTATTATATTCTTATTGATATGTGTTTATGCTTGCTATGATTATATGTTTAGTTTAGTAAGATTGCTTTATATTTTATGCATGGAATTGTATAGCATCCATATAGATGATCACTATGTGGGTGATAAGCAATGTGTAAATGTGGTGTTTATACAACATTTATCTGCGCAATTGCACCCTACATTACGGGGGCGTGTGGTAGATCGCGGGGGTGGTTCCCTGTTGAGTCCTTTGGAATCCACCCTCCGAATGTAGGACACGTCGAGCCTATAATTACGGTGATGAACAAGTTTCGTCGTTGCTTGTCATTGGTAATGCTTGCCATGTGTAGAAGTAATCCAACCTTGCCATGATAGCTAGATGTATTGCACTAATTGTAGTATTCATTGACATATATGATTAGGAGTATCTTAGGAATATTCATTCTATTCTAATTTATAACATGTTAATTAGCTTGTATGATACTAATGGCGTATGATAATCTTAGACTTGGGTATTTATCATTATTATAATTATCTTTATCCTGTGACTTATCCTGTTGAGTTATGTTAGATACAAATGGCTACTACGCATTACACAAGCGTAAAGTGGATGATCTCATAAATAAATCATAATATAAATCATTAGATACCCTTTTCTCTCTACCTTTCCATAGACTCCCTTCCCTATGGTAAAATATAAATACGATACCGGATTACTCCCGGTGAAGTGCTACAATTAGTATTTCTATCCGTGGCGCTTGCAGATATCATGTTCATTCTTTTATTAAGGCCAATCAAGAGTACCATGCCCCGTATTTCTTTGGCGTTATTGCTAGGGTGACGAGACTAGTGTATAGGTAATGCCTAGAGATGAGTGGTATACCTTGAGTACATATCCTGGTGAGATTAACTCCAATATGGATAATGGTGCTAAGTTCACATCCCACTACTAACACCGCCCTAACTCCGCTTTTGTTGGATCATAAGGTTAATCCCATATCCAAGCTAACATGATTAGATAGATATCCCATATATATTTCTCTCGCCTCCTGTTTTTATGTTGGAAACATAAGGAAACTTGGCGTATGTTGCAATGTTTGCGAACAACGCTATTGCTTGGGTAGTTTGGATTTGCTATACTAAAGCAAGAATTATGTAATCCCGAACACATAATATTTCAAGCCTATGTTTGATGAGTGATAGTATTTTATTTCCAAGTTTGACATCCTACAACTCTGCTACTTTGTTTGATGAGAAATATGCATGTTAGGCTCCACGGGTTTGCCATCATAATTTAGATTTTTCCAAATTTAACATTTTGCAACAAAACATATGGTGTTTCATATTTGAAGTCGTAGGCGAGGGAAGCGAAGTGTCACTACTGGGACTCGACGGCTTTCCCATGAGCGCGGCGCTCACGGGAAAGGGCCTTTCCCCACGGGAAAGCCTTCCCCATGAGTAGCTCACGGCATCTTGATGTCGGGGAAAGAACGCGATCGGGAAAAGAGCCTTTCGTGAGCGGCCGTGAGCACTCTGTCTCGCTCACGAGAAAGAGTTGATGGGGGGCTACGGTGACGGGTGACGGCTCCTTTCCCCGTAAGCCACCCCGTCCTTTGCGCCTACGGCCGGACATAAAAAGAAACGGCGTTTCCTTTTTCCTTTCCCATGAGCCCTAACGGCGTGGCTCACGAGGAATGAACAAAGGTATGGTCAATTTGCCGTGAGCCTTTTTTTTTTTGATTTTTTTTATTTACAGCATGTATTTCTCACATTTATATCACATAGCAATCATAGATTTCTCACATATCACATCATTCTCACATATCACATATATATAATCCGCAATACCACATATATTACAAAAAATCCACATAAAATCCACATAGGTCCACATAAAATCCACAATAACACATGTAGTTCACGGCCAAGTTCACAAGGGCGGCCAAGTTCGCATCGATGTTTCCACAAGTTCATGGAGTTCACGGCCAAGGCATGTACCACGCTTCCCAAGGGTCCCACTCGCCTCAGGGGTCTCGAGGTGGGGTACCGTCGAGTTGGGTTTGACGCATGAGATTGACCCTGCACATACAAGAATTGATTGCATTTGTGAGACAAATTCAAGGTAGATTCTATTAACTTGAAAGAAAAGCAAGATAAAATGTTAAAAATTTCGGCAGCACCTCCCCCGCATGGAGGGGTTTCCAAAATCTGCAACAAAACAACGGCTCGATGGCCGACAACCACATGTCCATATGCACATCTCATGATGCATTCAAAACTCTAGATCATTTCCATTCGCATTGATATATGCATATTTGGAGTTTAGGTAGAGAAACTCATAGGAGTGACATAAGGATCCGGTGGTGGAGCGTAGACCGGCGATGGAGCGAAGACGATCTGTGGCGGTGGCTCTTCACCAACCCTACCTTCAACACGCGCGATGTACGCTAAGAAAGCTTCCAAGTTCTTTCTATCCACCTCGGCCCTCGCTTGCTCCACGAGCCCTCGCCTCCTCCCATCGCCTAGTCTCTTCCGCTATCGGGCCTATTTCAACACAAAGTTAGAACACGAGACACGGTATGTAAAGATAAATGAACCTCGAATAAATAAGTAAATAACCTAGAGTGACGCGGCCAGTAGGCTGGTAAGTGGTTGGCCGCTCGCGTATGGCTGGGCCCCCTGAGCTGTTGCTCTTTGCTCGAAGCTTAGAGAGATGTGAAGTGGTGGCCGGTTGATAACGTTGTTGCCCATCCGGTACCACCGGGCTTCTTCCCTCCTCCGGCCATCATGGCGATGTTTCCATAAATGTTGTGGCCGCGGGGATCGTAGCTTTCCCCCAAGACCTCCTCGCCGTGGAGGTGTACTGATGTGAGGCGGGTGTAGGCGGTCGGGTTGGTGTAGGCTTTGGGTGGATCCTCGGGGTTGTAGACGACATCGGGATCGACGCCTTGCCCTTGTGGGAGCAAGCAAAGGCCTCTAGCGTGCTTAGTGGCACACCATGTATGCGCTCCCGTGTCATAAAAATGTAGGATGGTTAGAAAGTATTTAAAGTTGTGCATCGAAAATAAGAATTGGATAAGACTTACGTATCTAGCTACATAGGTCGGGAGACTAAGGTTGACTTGATGGTGTGGTACACCGGCATCATGGCACGCCGCTCTCGGTAGTCGCTGTGAATCTTCTCCCAATTTTTAATGGACCCACTTGTCCACCTGCATCTCCTAGGACCGCTTATGAGGCAATCACCACCACGAAATCATCTACAGGACACCAAGTATAAAGCATATTAGAATATCAAATTAAGCATACTTAAACTTAGTATGAACATTCAAAATTTACCAGCATGTATTATTCTTTGGTCAGATTCTTCTGACGGACTTCCTTCTTTGTGAGTGCCTATTTCAGGATGGTCCCGTAGTATGTCCTAATGGCCAGGAGGCGTGCCTCGTACCACATGTATGTCATCTTTTGAAAGCAGGGCGGTTGCCGCCACTTCATCCGCTTTGAGGTTCGTATCGGCTCGCACTTGAAGTAATCCTGCACATAGAAGCAATGTATTCAGTCATTATTTCAAAAATGTGAAATTAATATGATGTATTTGTACACTACAGTGAGACATAGACTTACCCAGAGCTCTTTTATCACATGCTCTCCCTTGTTTTAGAAAAGTCCGCCACTTATATCATAATTATCTAGGAACTAGAGGTACTGGTGAAACGACGTGACGTGCTCAAGCTTGTTGTCGCACATACAACTTCGCTAGGGTAGTGCTTCCTAATCAAAAGACCAAGAATGCCATTGGGAAGGCAGCCTTTAATCGAGTCAACGGTAACAACAAAAGACCTGCCCAAATGATCAAGAATAATTATTAGTTCCTATTGTGATTTTCAACTTAACAAATGAGAATGTAGTACTAAAATGAAAAGTAAATTACCTTGGAGGTTCTAGTCTAATGGTCGGACGTTTGTGCGGAGGAGGTATTTGGTCTGGGAGTCTGGAGGGACCATGCAAGTAGACTGCCCTCATAGTAGAGGAAGACGAACCCCCTCCCGCACTACCCCCCTCCCCCATCCCCCCTCCTCCTTATCCTCCCTCGTCGTCTTTGCGGCATCGACGCCGAGAGGTCCACGCCCCCGCCCCCTCCTCCTCCCTCCCTCCTCCTCCGGTGGTGGCGATGGTGGTGGTGGTGGTGGTGCTGGTGGTAGGGGATGACTCTTACCCTCACCCTTGCCCTTGCCCTTGCCCCTACCCCGTGCCGGTGGTGGTGGCGGTGGCTCTATCTCCGCAAGCCTCTTCATTTTATGACCTAATTTCTTTAAGAGATCTGTAGGAGGCATCTTTCTGAATCACCTACAATTAGATGAGATAATTAGTAAAAATGCAAAAATAAACAGAACATAATTAAGAGATGAAAAAAAAATACGAGAACATAATTATTAAGAGATGCATAGTATTACATGTATTAGAAATAATCCTCATCTTTGTCATGATTTCACATTGTTGGATCATAATCCTCATGATCACTATCACCCTTGTCTACTTCTCACAAAATATGAAGATTGGAAGGATCCATATGACACCCTAAAATTTCTATTTTGGGTTGTCATTTGAAAAACACTAAATAAAATCAAGGATTTTGAATTTGAGGGTGGAAGGTCACACGCGGAGGCGTGCCTTCGCTCTCAACAGTTTGCGGCATTGGCGGAGTTGTTGAGGGGTTCCTTCCCCCCTGGAACGGTTACGTGAGGGACCTTCACGGTGGAGAATGAAGCGTCGGGGTCACAACGGACGTAAAGGCGCCCCTCCCGAGGTTGAGGTGACCTTTTTGCCCGTTGGTCGCGACGCGTTGCCCCCTTGGGATCTTGAAGGGTCGCGGGGCGGCTATAAAAGCGCCTCCCCCCGACGAGAGGGTTACCCCTGCCATCGCTTTCATTGTGCTTTTTGTCGCCTGCCCGCGGCGTGCTCGTTTTGTCGTCGCCCTCGCATCCATTCTCCTCCGCTTGCCTTAGCGATTCGCTTAGTTGTATCTTGGCGCTTGCTGGGCCGCATAGTGTAAGGGGTCGCTTCCCCGTCGTGAGTTGTTTGGGCCATACGCGGAGCTCCTCCCCGTCGTTCGATCAACCCGGCTCGTCTTTACGAGGAGTGTATCTTTGGGCGCGCTCGTGCTCAAGATTTGGAGGACACCCTCTCTGATGTCGAGGCCTCCGTCAGAGATTTGATGGCACGCGAAGAGATTGACGCTACCTATGAGCTTGGTCCCTCGAAGATGACTCAAGCGATGCTTGATGACCTCCGCCGAAGGGCTTCATCGGAGGCAATTGTGAGGTGAAGCTTCCTCGGGCGTGGTGCTCCGAGCTGCCGGAGCCGCGAAGCAATGGGGAGTCGTTTTTAGGGATTTTTCAAGTGTGGTCTCCGCCTGCCCTATTGCTCATTCTTGCGGCGGTGGTGGAGTCTTTTGGCATCAGATTCACCGGCTCACCCCCACGCATTTTCGCTTTGTCGAAGTTCGTGTGGGCACGTGAGTCCTATGGTGGTGAGGAGGATACTAACAACCTTTGCTTCTATGAGCTCCACAAGCAACCCAAGTCGGGAAGATGCCTAACGGGAGCGAGAAGAAGAGCTGCGGTTTGGGTGCCGCACATTCAGCCCGCGTTGCCACCGGGGCGGAGAAGGCGGAGATCTCCCACGCCCTAGAAAACAAGTGGCAGCCCGGTTGGATGGAGTATTGGTTCTATGCCAAGTCCGGGCGCGGACGGAAGGATCAGTTGGCGGGGTTGAGATTTGCCGCTATCCGTTCGCGTCAAAGTTTATCCCCGTGGACATTGTTCCGGACCGAGCGAACAGTATCCGCTTGGGAGAGACGGAGAAGAGCCGAAAGCTTTCCTCCTGGCTTTGCAAGTATTCCTCGACGGCCGTGACTTAATGGAGGAGATTTTGCGCGGCGAAGCTCTCGCCCCTTGCAGCGTCACAAGGTTCCGCTCGAGGTTGAGAGAGTCAACCTTCCGGTGTTTGTGGACGCGGAGATGGTTCCATTCCCGCGCCTCGGTGTCCGGGCTACCAGAAGGTGTCGGCGCGGACGCGCTTCATCATGAGGGTGGAGATGGAGGCCCGGGGAGATATTGGGCCCCATTACAACAAAAAGAATTTCTTGCGCGGAGGTCTCAAGCGGGGACCATGCCCCGTCTAAACCGCGTTTTTGAAGAGATGGGGGTTGTTTACGGGAACCATAAGGTTCCCGGCAAGGTTATCACGGAGATCGGCGACGGAGGCCGAGGAGGCCGCTAAGCCGGGAGAAAGCGCCAAAGAGGAGGCCTCCGCGGCGCCGCCGCCCAGCCGAGAAGAGGAAGGCTCCTCCTCGGGGCGTGGGGAAAACAAAGAAGAGCAAGCCGGGGGAGGGCACCTCAAGGCCCTCCCGCCTCTCTTTCGCCGCCACCGCTAAGGAGGAGGCCAAGAAGAAGAAGTATTTGGTTGTTGACACTTGTTATCATATAAATTTATTAATCAAATAAACATGAGAAAGGGGTATAAATCATAATAACAACCTAGAATACGGTGTCACTAATATATTTCCACCGTTTTGGTAAAGTTGTGAATTGCGAGTGGACTAAACAGAAAAAGCAAAGAATTCGCGAGCCAGACGACTACGCGACGTAACGCAATCCAACTCAAGAAAGACTCTAGAAGGCTTCGGATTAATCCCGACGTGATCGAGACTTAGCACCCAAGAAAACATCATCTAGAAGACTCGAAGCCACGACGCCGCGGACCCCAGAGGGCCACACTCGGGCCGGCCGCCCAAATAACAGCCGACCGGCCTCCCCTCCCGCCAAGTCATCCCCGCCTCGGGAAGCTTCCTCAACCGCCTCTAAGACGCAATCTAATCCGCTTGTTTAATGTCGGTTTGATCCGAGGGTGACGGTGGAAGTACGAGATGTATCTAAGTCCAACACCGCACCTCCTCGGGACTATATAAGGAGACCCCTAGACCCCCTTTCAGATCATCAAGTTCTCAATTCATCAACAGCGCTTCAAGATCCAAGTCATCAATCCCACGCCTAGAAACACCGCTTTAGGAAGAGTAGCAATCAAGATTAGATCTAGTAGGAAGGGAGAAATCCGCTCTCGATCGCGTCGGAGGCCGGCTCAAGATCGCCTCGTTCTTGTAAGTTCTTCATTGTAAGTAGTCTTCAAGTTCCGCACACGTGCTTAATATGAATATCTTGATCATATTTATATTCGAGATTATTTGTTCTAGTATTTACTTTGATTACACGTTTAGCATAGTTGAATTATTGTTATGTTCATGCATGGATTCGTGATAGCGCCATCCTTTAGATCGAGGGTGAGTGGTAGAGATGATGTAATCGTGGTGATTAGATCTTATTTACTGCGTTTGCACCCTATATGCCGGGGTCGTGTGGTAGATCGTGGTGGTGACAAACATCATTGAGTCCTTTGCAATCCATCCCCCGTATGTAGGCCTAGCGGATGATATTATTTGGGTTGTTCTAAGTTTCGGCCTTAGTCTTCACGGATTACGTCCTCATGTGTGGATTTAATTAGTCTTTCTTCGATGATTGTTAGATGTATTGCACTAATCAAGTAGATCCTAACTTATAGTTTAGAGTTACATATTGGAGTTTCTAATGCTAGCTAGCCTATGAATTGCTATAGCCCTTTGCTTGACACTTTCTACTTGCACACCGGATATGACTTGGTTGAATCTATTTATCGAACTTTTATCATTATCTTTATTGTGAACTTTGATCCCTGTTTATGTAATTGATAGATTTAATACTTAAGCTTTGCCTACGAGAGATGATTAAGATGTTTAGATACACCTATGCACGTTAGTTCTTGATAATAGACTTCTTTCCCCGTGGTAGAATATAAATTCAATACCCGGTTCTTACTCCCGGGTTAAAATGCTACAATGGTATATTCATATCTCGTAAACTATGGATACCAAAGTTATAATTGTTTATTTACTTATTAAGAAGTTTATCAAGGCATAGTATGAATATTTTATTCCTTGCATATTAGTAGTTTAACTATAGGGATGACAACCTTTTCAGATATGCTATGAACTCGCAATGAATTATTTTCTTTTTATCCGAAGCAACATCGATATTTATTTTTAACGCCATTGCTAGTGATAGGTTTATATCTGTTTCTAGTTAGTGACGTTAGAAATACCAACAAGCATTTTTTGGCGCCAATTCTTTGGGGAAAGAAAGTCTTTAACCCAAGAAAATATAGGAATAACTTGCATGCATCTCTCTCACGCATTGTAAAGTATTAAATTTATCACTAATTGCTTAAACAGGTTTACCCTTGTTATTATTCTTTCTATCTATTTCGTGGTAATGTATGAATAGGAATCTTCCCGAAAACTTCCTTCCGATCCGTAAAACTCTTGAAGGAGGCAAGATCCAAGTTGAAATCTCAACCTAAGATCACTACCTCGGAAGACTCCTTCACCGTGTGAAGCTTAGCACCCGTGTTTGAAGTAATGGCTTAACAAAACCCTCCGCGAGTACTGCGACCGACTACGGCTAACATCCGCGACCGGGCCGACAAATGATGTGGGAGACAAAGCTTTTGAGCTCAAGCCCGCACTCATCAACATGGTACAAGCTAGCCAATTCTCGTGGAAAAGCACATGAAGATGCCAATGCTCACCTACAACACTTCCTAGAGATTCGCGGGCACCTTCACCATCAAAGATGTCTCAAGTGATGCAATCCTACTTCGTCTGTTCCCGTTCTCACTCTTGGGACGAGCGGCAAAGGGTTCTACGCCAACAAAGACAAACTCACTACTTGGACACTTTGCTCGACCGCCTTCCCGGCAAAGTTCTTCCCTATAGGCAAAACCAACGCCTTTACGGGGAAAATCTCAAGTTTCCAAAGAAGAACACGATGAATCCGTTCTGCAGGCGTGGGAGCGCCCAAGACTACATCTCTCAATGCCCACACCATGGAATGGAGAACCGGCTACTCATGCAAACCTTCTATCACGGGCTCAACAACAACACCCGCGGAGACCATGGACGCCGCTGGCCGGAGGTGCTTTCCCCGCCCCTTACATCGAATCAAGCTACCGACCTTGTGGAGAAGATGGCGCCAAACCAAGCTTGAATGAGGACCGCCAACCCCCGCAAGAAAGAGAGGGAATGCATCAGCTAAAAGAGGTAGACATGCCGTCCGCCAAAATGGACTTAATTATGAAAAACTTGAAGACAAAGCTCCCGAGAAGAAGGAAGTCATGCAACTCTTCGACCCCCGCATGACATGTGAAGAATGTGGCAACACCGACACTCGGGCAGCCAATGTCCCGAGCCGAAGAGGACGTGAACTACATTAACAACAACAACCAAGATCGCCCCCCGAATCAAGGATGGAATCAACAGAGACCCAACTACCAAGGTAACTACCAGGTAACTATCAAGGTAATAACTTTTTAATAATTTCCCACCTTTAAGAGAGCTAGTACAAAACCAAGGTAGACTTATGGATAATCTTTCTAAGAAGTTAGCTTCCAATGACAAAATGCTAGAAACTATTAGTGCCAAAATGGAAAGCTTTTCTTCAAGAATAAAGAACCAAAGATAGCTTCAATAAAATGATAGAATCTCGTTATCTCACCGGGCTTTATCTCGCTCCTATTCCTAACCCTGTAAGATTCCGTGCCGGTAGGAAGAATTAGAATCAAGCAAATCTTGTCGATGTCTACTATGCGTGTATTCAGACCAAGGTTGCAAGAGAAGGACCTAAGTAACCGACCGGGCATGCCCGCCAAGAAAGGAGATCCGTGGAGACGGGCCATCACCATTAGCATCGGGCGCCCGTATCTACGACGACGACTCGCGACTTTGGCTCAAGTGTCAACATTATGCCTAAGGTAAACCTTGAGCCCGGTTCAGATTTATTATACACAACCATGTGCCTACAACTTGCGTGATCGGGCCGCTATGCTACCCCGAGGGCATCCCGGAAGACGTTTGTCTTTACATCGGTAAGCTCTATGTGGCCACCGACTTCGTGGGTCCTCGATACGGGCAAAGGTAAGAACGCCCCGATCATTCTGGGACGCCCTTTCCTTGCCACCACCAAGGCCATCATCTACGCAGACACCGCAAAGATCGCCTTCACCGCCAACAAACGAGGGAGAGATTCAACCGCAAACACAAGACCCTAGCTCCCCTCGCTCCACCCGTATCACTACCGCACCTCGAAATACACACACCACCCGCCGAGGAGAGGACAAAAAAGAAGAAGCAAGAACAAGAAGAACCGCCAACCTCGACCACCGTGGAATGAGTCTTGATGATCAATCAAGTTGCAAATGTAACGCAAGACTCGGGCGAAGTTCCACCACCACTAGAGAAGCTAGACGACCCCGAGTTCCATCAATCCACCGCTCCATTAATCAATGGAACTTTCAGCAAGTTGTTCGCGACACGGATCAGGCATCAACTTAATGTCAAAGGTAACGTATCAATTGATATATGGTAATCGCGCCTTTGTGTTCCACCTATGTAATGCTGCAGATGGCGGATCAATCACACCGATTCGGAAGGTATTGCACTAAACGCCCCCGTTAAGATCAAAGACCGCTATGTCCTCACCGACTTTTTAGTCATGGACATGGGAGAAGAAGAACAAGATCCCCCATAGTACTTGGAAGACCGTTCTTGAACACTACAAGAGCCATCATCTACATCAGATCGGCGAGATCCACTTCGGCTTCAAGGTAAAAAGATACTGCTTTCTTCAATACTTACACTAACAATGAACAGCCCCCAAGAAAGACCAAGGGCCGTAAGCCGCCTCCCGAGACTACAAATGTAAGTTTGAACTCAAAGATGGAGCACATCGAGAGGATAGAGAAAGACATCAAGGAAAAGTACACTCAGCTCCTACCCATCTTAAATTCTCGTGACCGCCACACCCGAGAGGTCACCACTAAAGAAGCAATCCTCGAAGAAGAAAGAAGTCGCGCCCACTAAGAAGAGCAACGAGAGTGCACCTTCGAGACCCGACTAGCGCCGGCATCACCAAATGAACAATCAACTTCCTCGGCTACGCCGTCTACGCCGCCCTTTGAGATCATTGAAGGAACCTTACCGTGTACAACATTTTTATACGAGGGCCCATAGATGACACCACGCCATGGGAGTAAGTGTTCTAAACTCGCCGAGAGGTAACCTCGGTATTTATCTACATATTTAATTTTCTACAAAGCATATTTCAATTAGCATACTTCCTTTAGCTTTTTTTACTTTTTATAACCTGCACTTAGAAAATCTCAAAAATATTTTTGCTGCATTCGCATCAGTTTCCTAAAGCCCCATGCAAGCACTCCTTGCTGTGGCGGCAAAAAAATAAAAATACAAAAAATATTGCACTCATATGTTTTACATTAGCATCCCTATTGCATAGAAAAATTCTTAAAAATATTTGGGCACATGAAGGTCCACACGTTTTTCTAAAAATAAAAAAATCAAAAAAGACGTGAGCACATGAAGGCTCACATTAACATCCCTAGAATTTGTTCCTTCGGGTATGTGCGAAATTAATATTAACAGGGAGAACATTGAAGGAGACCCCAAAGAGGAGAGACTCCGTGGATGAACAAAGGACTACTTCAAGATCAAGCTTGGGGAGAGCACCCCCTCGCTTACCACTATAAGTATCACTATCTTATGTCTTAAATATTAGCTAGATATATATTTGCTTTTAGAGTTAATGAGTCTTAATTAAAAATCTTAGTGTTAAAGAGTCAAATAAATACTAGATCTTTACTAGATTGCTTTCTTCCTTTCTATTTATGATCTTGATGATATATGCTAAGGAAATGATGAATAGTTGCTCCGCCTTAATTCCTCTTAAAAGTACTTACACTTTGGACTTAGATTCTCCCAAAAGCTTTAAATGCTTAACTTGCTCTAAACCCAAAGACTGTGGGAAGCACATGCTTAATCTCGAAGTCTTAGCGTTAAAGGATAAAGATACATGAAAAGTTGAGTCATTGCTTATCATATTCCTAGAGATACTTGATTCCTCGATTTTTATCTTTGAAAATTATAAAACATTACATGATGAGTTCCTTAGCTATGACCCTTAAGAGTTTATCATTCGCATCAAGATCATCCCACTCCATTAAATACGCCGCTTCTAACTCGAAGTACGCGATCCCCATACTCCATCAAGCCGCTAGCCATAATTATAAAAATAAACTCTTGCAATCTTTTGATATGTCTCTCAATGTTTTTATGTCAAATAGAGGCTGGGCTACATTCGAAAAAAAAAAAAGAGAGAAAAGAAAAAAGAAATATCTAGAGAAAAGTGAGACGAGAGAGGGAGAGTAATGGACAAAAGTCATACTAGGCGAGAAGGGCCTACCTCCCTAATAATAAAAATATATTTAGAGATGAATAATGGATATGTGTCCGAGGGTGAGTAGGGCCCACATCTCTAAGGAGAGAGAAAAATGGACACAAGTCCGGGGCAAAGCCCACCTCTCCAAGAATGGACAGCCCAGGTCCTAGCAATTTTTAGAAAGAGAGATATAGTCCAAGATGCTTGAGAAGAAAAATACTAGAAAAGGCTAAAGGGCTATTTACTACCCTTCATCCTCATCCACTTCACCACTATCATCCCACTATGTATGTCCTACTACATAAGTAACTTCGCTACATACCATCCACTTAAGAGGGTCATACATAGGATCTCTCGAAGTTTCTTTTTAAAAATATTGCAAAACCCCGTGATGATAGTTGATCAAAGAGCTTGAGACATGGTACTTAACTTGATTGTTTTATCTTGCTTATGATTCGTGAAAAGGCTACGCCCCATAGTAAAATGTGTATGAGAGAGCAACCTGGTTAAGAGGAGAGTTTATTTCTCGAGAAATACAAGATTTTCGAGGTATGAAAGCCGTAGTAGCAACTCCCCGATCCTACTATAGCATATAGCTTTGCTAGGACTAGCAAAGGGTAAGCTTGGGGAGTTTGTTGACACTTGTTATCATATAAATTTATTAATCAAATAAACATGAGAAAGGGGTATAAATCATAATAACAACCTAGAATAGGGTGTCACTAATATATTTCCACCAGTTTTGGTAAAGTTGTGAATTGCGTGGACTAAACAGAAAATGTTAGATTCGCGAGCCGCACGACTACGACGTAACGCAATCCAACTCCGAGAAAGACTCTAGAAGGCTTCGGATTAATCCCGACGTGATCGAGACTTAGCACCCAAGAAAACATCATCTAGAAGACTCCGTAAGCCACGACGCCGCGGGACCCGAGAGTGGGCCACACTCGGGCCGGGCCGCCCAAATAACAGGCCGACCGGCCTCCCCTCCGCCAAGTCATCCCCGCTCCGGAAGCTTCCTCAACCCCTCTAAGACGCAATCTAATCCGCTTTTGTTTAATGTCGGTTTGATCCGAGGGCGACGGTGGAAGTACGAGATGTATCTAAGTCCAACACTGCACCTCCTCCGGACTATATAAGGAGACCCCCTAGACCCCCCTTTCAGATCATCAAGTTCTCAATTCATCAACAGCTTCAAGATCCAAGTCATCAATCCCACGCTCTAGAAACACCGCTTTAGGAAGAGTAGCAATCAAGATTAGATCTAGTAGGAAGGGAGAAATCCGCCTCGATCGATCGTCGGAGGCGGCTCAAGATCAGGCCTCGTTCTTGTAAGTTCTTCATTGTAAGTAGTCTTCAAGTTCCGCATTACGTGCTTAATATGAATATCTTGATCATATTTATGTTCGAGATTATTTGTTCTAGTATTTACTTTGATTACACGTTTAGCATAGTTGAATTATTGTTATGTTCATGCATGGATTCAGATAGCGCCATCCTTTAGATCCGAGGGTGAGTGGTAGAGATGATGTAATCGTGGTGATTAGATCTTATTTACCCGCGTTTGCACCCTATATGCCGGGTCGTGTGGTAGATCGTGGTGGTGACAAAGATCATTGAGTCCTTTGCAATCCATCCCCCGTATGTAGGCCTAGCTTAATGATATTATTCGGGTTGTTCTAAGTTTTCGCCTTAGTCTTCACGGATTCTCGCCCTCATGTGTGGATTTAATTAGTCTTTTCTTCGATGATTGTTAGATGTATTGCACTAATCAAGTAGATCCTAACTTATAGTTTAGAGTTACATATTGGAGTTTCTAATGCTAGCTAGCCTATGAATTGCTATCGCCCACTTCGCTTTGACACTTTCTACTTGCACACCGATATGACTTGGTTGAATCTATTTATCGAACTTTTATCATTATCTTTATTGTGAACTTTGATCCCTTTTTTATGTAATTGATAGATTTAATACTTAAGCTTTGCCTACGAGAGATGATTAAGATGTTTAGATACACCTATGCACGTTAGTTCTTGATAATAGACTTCTTTCCCCGTGGTAGAATATAAATTCAATACCCGGTTCTTACTCCCGGTTAAAATGCTACAATGGTATATTCATATCCGGCGCTTATGATACCCGATTATAATTGTTTATTTACTTATTAAGAAGTTTATCAAGGCATAGTACTAATATTTTATTCCTTGCATATTAGTAGTTTAACTATAGGGATGACAACCTTTTCAGATATGCTATGAACTGCAATGAATTATTTTCTTTTTTATCCAAGCAACATCTGATATTTATTTTTAACGCCATTGCTAGTGATAGGTTTATATCTGTTTCTAGTTAGTGACGTTAGAAATACCAACACCGGGTTAGCCATGGCCGTGGCGTGTGGTGGCGGAGGGGTCGGCTCCCAGTGTCGCCGGGATGAGATCCGCGGTGCCGAGGGGTCCGGCCGCTGGCTCCTCCGTTGCGGAGGCTTTGGTTGGCGGTGGGGAGCCGCTCGGTGTTGAGGTCGGTTCCGTTTCCCCCTATCGCCGACATGCCGCCGGTGGGCTCGGCGGCCATGCCTCGCCGGAGCCGACAAGGGGCCATGGCCGATGCCCCTGGCCGACTTGCCCCTGTTCGCCCGACAGCCTCCGCTAGTTCATGGACTCGAGCGTCCGGGCAAGAAGTTTTGATGAAGTCGCCCGCGAAGGTGGCGGAGCAGAGGTAGTTGCCGATTCTACCGAAGACTTCGCGAGCCCGGGTGTAAGCCTTACCTACGCCGGGATGCGTGGGAGTTGCGGCCGCGGCACGACGCGTCTCAAGGGCAAGGCTACCGAGGCGAGAGCTGGCCGCGCCGAAGGTCGTTAAGGCCGCTGTCAGGCTGGAGGTGCCGCGCACCGGGGGTTGCCGCCGCCGACGCCGTGGACCGGATGTTTGTCTTTTATTTGTTTATATTTCGTTGTTGGTTTGGTACCTTGCTTTTCTTATCGACTCACCGTCTTTTTATCTCGCACGGAGGCGAAGGTTCACCGGCTTGGAGTGTGCTCCCCTCAGGTTGCTGCTGAGGGTGATCTAAGTGAGTATTCTAACTCACTTGCTCCGCTTTGTTTTGTTTGGAACTGTTTGGAATCTTACTTATTCTTCTTATTTAGATACTATTCTTAAATATTTTTTAGAGGGGGCGTGTATGAGGTCTTCAACAAGGCTATTGATCGAGCCTCTACTGCGGGAGATGTTCTACTTGGTTGTTCTTTCCCTTTTTTTTTGGTTTGGTAGCGAAGGTCCGACCGTATGCTTTTGCAAGATGACGACTACAGTCTTGAATGTGTTAGTGCTAAAGTTCATCAAGAACTTGTGGCGCGTGACAAGATCTTTATTGGATCTGAAGACCAAGGTCTCCGCCCGGGTTCGAGGAAAGGCGTCCTTAGAGACCCCCGGTGGCCTGGGGAGGAGCTTCGGTAATGAGGCTACCGCGGCTAAGGAGGCACGGGACGCCGCTTGCGGCCGCGGAGCGGGCTGGAGAAAGCTCTCAGCGATGTTGAGTTGAAGCTCGAGGAGGCTAACGCCAGCCTCACCTCGTCGCGCGCCCAGTCGGCTAAGCGGCAGAGGCAATTGGATGGGATCTATGCGTCCGGACCTCTGTCGCCCATCTGTACGCGGAGGCCGTTACGTCTGTTGGTGCGGTAGTTACGCCGCTCCCAGACAGCGGAGCGCCGGCAGGCCGGGCGTGGATGGCGAAGAACATCGCCAAGCTTCCGGCATGCCGCAAGGTGTCTCGACTTTCGAGCCTCGCCCGCAATCTAACATTGCCGCAGATCCTTCTAGCGAGGGTGCGAAGATGTTGCCCGAAGTTCGCGGGAAGGAGACCCACCATCCGGCCTCGCTTTGTGGAGCTTGGAGGCGGGGCTTTGAAATTTGTTGGTTCGTTTTATGAAGAGATTTTGGGCGTCCGTGGCGTGCGGAGGCCGCCCCTAGCCCGCTTCTTTTTCAGGTGCTTTTTGCTTTCATTGTTTAGGCTAGGATCTTCTTTCCTTTTTGCTAATTTTGATTGTTTTATTTTCTCGCAGTGGTGCTACGTGGAGGTTCCTTTGAGAGCGGGCCTCGATCATGGAGGAGGTGCCGAGGGGAAGCCTCTCCGCCACCAGCTCCTGTGGGCGGGAAGACGCCATCTGCCTTTTGGGCCTTTTGTTTTTCTCGATTTTGTGGCTTTTGGGCCTTTTGTGCGGATATCCGATTCGCTTATAAAAATTAATGAAGTACTCGTTGAATAGAAATCTAATATTTCGTTTGAACCAATGGTTTCCTATGCGTGTTCCCCGGCGAAGTGCTGCGTAGGAAGTTGATCCCTTGTGTTTTTATCGGGATGGAGTTTATGTTGACGGAGGTCTCGGTTGTTTTGGAAAGAGACCTTTGACGCTCCTAGCGTCGATGATATGTATGAAGACGTTCTCGCTCGACCTAGGGGACGCAACGTATGGCCTTTACAAATGCAAATTAGCTTGGGAGGGACCTCCCCGGATCTTTGTAATGTCTATTTGATGAAGTCACAACTCTTGTAATGATACATGTTCTATAAATAAGTTTTAAGCTTGTCAAATTGTACTTTCGACTCATCGCTTTGATTACATTTTCTATTTGTTCTTTCGAGTTTTATTTGCAACCTTCGCTTGTGTATTTGGATAAACGGAGGGTAGTCACTTATTTGCGTACGCCAATCCGGTCCCTTTTGCCGCTTGGGACGACCGCGTGTTGGGGCATTTTATTTTGCATTGGACCTCCGCTACACGTGTGGAAAGCATCGCTTGTTGCTCGCTTTCGCGGGTCTTCGCCAAGGGTCTCTCATTTGGGTATTTCATAGGATTTTTGAGGCTCCGGGAGGATGTTACGTAATTTACGCGGTCTCCCCCCGAGCACGCCCAAATGCTTGGCTCATTACGACTTCTTACACGGTTTCCTTTTGCTCGCGGATATGGGGGCGAGGTTGACATCCTCAACCATTTTTCTGGCTTTGGGTTCCTTTCGTTTGATATTTTTCCGGTGGGGGTTTAGTGTGTGTGTGTGTGGGGGTTGGGCCTGTTTTTATAGTGCTCAAGTAGTTAAGGGATTTATTGGTTTTGTCCTTTGGTTGGTGTGTTAGGTCGATTGGGTTAGTATATAACTCACTCTTTTCTCCCCCCTGGTTATCTCGGGTAGGATGGGTCATTCTAGCGGTGGCTTAGTTTGAGTGTACTGATACTGTGTAAGGATTCGTACTTGATAGTCTAGGCAGTGTACTTGGTCGTCTTCCACTTCGTTGGCTGGAAGCACAGACTAGAACAGGCACGGAGCTATTAACTCTTGCCCGTGTACTATCAATTCTTGGCGGTGGGCTACGGTGGTGTTGATCGCAGCCTGCTCCGTTCTAGGAGCTTGCTCTTTGGGTCGTACCTCCGCTAGAGCTTCTTCAGGTCTGTTGTGTGCCTCCCTATCGGAGGTTGACTTGGTTGAAGATGCCCTATAGCGGTCTGCCGGCTGCACGAGAGGACGCCAACGCCGGGCGCGAGGCTTTTCTTGTGCTTGGGCGTGAAGCGCTTGCCTAGCGTGGTAGTGTAGCTCATCTTCTTTGTCTTTCGCGTATGCGTGCTACCCGATTGTACCATCTTCTGCGAAGATGTTAGTAACTTTCGGCAATACAATGTCGAGCACACTGTGTGACTTGTAAAGATAACAAAAAGTGAAAGTATCTAAGATATATCGATACTTTTTGGGTTCATCCTCCTTGTTTGCCTTTTTGTTGGCGGAGGTTTTTGCCGATGCCCGAGTTGGATGTGTCTTTTTCAGCTTTTTAGTTCTTGACACGTTCTTTTGTGCCACCTCGATGCCTACGCCGGGTAGGACTTTTTGAGGATTTTGAGACCGCTCAGTAGATGTGGTGGAGGTCATTTTTGGGCTAGAACCTCCAAGCGTTCTATCCGAAAAAATGTCCTCGTGAGTTTTTTTTCAGTTTTGTTTAATTACATGACTGCGTTGCTAGTCACTTTCGACTTCTCTTTTCTTTTCGGCCGGGAGAAATTCCTCTTTATATTTTAGAGGATTTTACATTAGTCTCGCCTCATTAAAAACCTCACCTCGCGCTAGGAGTTCCCCTGTGAGGAAAAGAGTATGAGACCTTGATTGTGAAAAACTGCAAGATCTACCGCTACTTGCTGAAAAGTAAAGTAGTAGCCGGCCTCGCTTATATTTTGCGGGGGATGGCTTTTTACATGTAGTACTTAGGAGGTTGTCCACATTCCACGTGTGGTCGGAGGTGTTGCCCTCCCCGTCCACTAGGCGGAAGGCTCCTTGCCTTGTCGTTGCTTTTGCGATGTATGGGCCATCCCATTTTGCTTGCAATTTTCCTATGGTTGAAGCGTTTGGTTTTCTTCTGAGCACTAAGTCTCCATCTCTGATGTTCTTTTTGCGGACCTTGCTGTCCCTCCATTTTTTAGTCTCCGCTTGGTATTTCAGTATGTTTTTTCTACGGCTTCAAAGCCTTGTGTGCTCTAGTGTTTCTTTGGCGTATTCTTCATCTTCCGGCCATCTTCGTTTTCATGACGCGGAGGCTTTCATGTTTCAATTCCTCCGGGAGCATTGCTTCTTCTCCGTACATGAGCTTGAATGGAGTGAACCCGGTGGCTCGCGAAGACGTTGTGTTATGTGACCAGATGACCTTAGGTAGTTCATCTGCCCACTTGCCTTTGGCGGAGGTTGAAAAGGGTCTTTGATATTGTGGAGAATATTATTCCGTTTGCCCTTTCCATCGCTTTCCGTTGGACTCGGGGGTGGTAGACCGATGCTAAGGCTATCTTTGTTCCCATTTGGTGACGTAACTCCTTCGAATTTGTCCGAGTCGAACCGCTTGCAATTATCGATCAATTATCATCCTTGGAACTCGAATCCGCGCAGATTATGTTTTGCCAATAGAACTTGATGATAGATTCTGAAGTTATCCTCGCCAAATGGCTTGGCTTCTATCCACCTGGTGAAATACTTTCGGCACTACGATTTCGCAAATTTGTTTCCCCCTTGCGCTGTTGGTAATGGACCGACAATGTCTATCCCCCACCTCTGCAATGGCCAGGTCGGAGGTATTAGTTGTGTTTCTGTTGAGGGGCTTTTTTGGTTTGGTGCGAAGTTTTGGCAAGCTTCGCATGTCTTCACGACCTGCTGGGCGTCCTTTATATGTGTGGGCCAATAGAAACCTTGGCGGATGGCCTTTGCTGACAAAGCTCTTGGCCCGATGTGAGATCCGCACACACCGGCGTGTATTTCTTTGAGTAGTTCTAGACCTTCGCTTTGTGAGATGCATTTGAGCATTGGTTGTACTAGTCCCCTTTTGAAGAGTTGGCCATCGATGATGGTGTGGTTTCTTGCTCGTGCTTCCGTTCCGGCAGCCTCTGCGTCATTTTCCAGGTAGCTTATGTTGCTTAGGTTATCAACTATTGCCTGTCTCCAGTCTTCGCCTTCCACCAGCATGACTGTCTTGAATGCTTTTTTCAGTGTTTCTGTTGCTGGCTTGTGTGTCACGTTGTAGATGGTGTTCTGGGGCATGCGGAGGTTGTTTGCCGCCACCTTAACTAAGGTGTCTACTTCATTGTTTACGCCCCGCGGATGAATTTCACCGCGAAGCCTTGGAATCTTTGTTCCATTGCTCTGACCACCGCAAGGTAATTTACAAGTTCCGGCTCTCTGGCCATACACTCTTTTTCCACTTGCCCTGCCACTAGCATTGAGTCTGTTCTGACTTCGACCGTCTTGCCCCGTAGGCCTTCGCCTTTGTGAGCCCTAGTATGAGCCCTTCATATTCGGCTGTGTTATTTGTCTGAGTGCATTCTAGTCTTGTGGCGAAATATGACTTGACGCCTAGCGGTGACATTATGACCGCGGAGGCTCCTGCTCCATTTCTGCCCCATGCCCCATCTGTATAAACTGTTCATAGCTCCGACTGATCGTTCTGCCCTTTTTGCTTGTGCGGCGTCCATTCTGCTATGAAATCGGCTAGTACTTGGGATCAGATTGCGGATTCGTGAGCGAAGGTTATTTCAAACTGAGAGAGTTGCGCTGCCCATTTGCTGATCCTGCCCGAGGTTTCCTTGTTTCTTAGGACCTCCACTAGTGGCTGTGAGGTGGGTACTACAATTTTGTATGAGTGGAAGTAGTGCTTGAGCTTTCTGGATGCTATCAAGAGGGCGTATGCTATCTTTTCTACTTCTGTGTAATTGATTTTGGCTCCTGAGAGTGCCTCTGAGACATAGTATACTTGGGAGTTGAGTGAGACGGTCATTTTCTGTTTTCTCTTGTACCGCTATCTACTTGTTTGGCGTAGTCCGACGCCGTGAGGTAGATGTGAGTATAGGCTTGTCTTGCTCAGGTACTGTTACTGTAAGTTGTTCTTGCAGATATTCTTTGAGTTTTGCGAATGCCTCCGCTTGCTCTTTTCCCCATTTGAATTGTGCTTTCCCCTTGAGGTCTTGGAAGAAGGGGAGGCTTTTTTCTGCCGACTTGGAGATGAATCTGTTCAGTGCTGCGATTCTTCCTGTTAGTTTTTGTACTTCTCTCTTTGTTTTTGGCTCCGCCATGTCTCTGATTGCCTTTGTTTTTTCTGGGTTGGCTTTAACTCCCTCGGAGCTGACGATATATCCTAAGATCTTCGCTTTGGTTGCCCCGAAGACGCATTTTTCGGGGTTCAGCTTGAGCCCTGACTTTCTTAGATTGGCGAAGGTCTCCTGCAAGTCGGAGATGTGGTCTTGTTCTCTTTTGCTTATGACTATGAGATCGTCCACGTATGCAATCATGTTTTTGAGCAGTTGCCTCGTTAGGACTTTTCCTGTCATTCTGGCGAAGGTCGCGCCGGCATTTTTTAGTCCCTCTGGCATTCTTACGAAACAGTATGTTCCGAATGGTGTGGTGAAACTGGTTTTTTCTTCGTCTTCCTTTCTCAGCCAGATTTGGTGATATCCTGAGTAGCAGTCGAGCAGAGAGAACCTTCGACACCCTGCTGCCTTGTCGATCGAGGTGTCTATTCTTGGTAAGGGGTAGTTGTCCTTCTTGGTTGCTTTGTTGAGGTTAGTGAAATCTATGCACATCCTCATTTTTCCCGATGTTTTGTTTGGGACGAGGACGACATTTGCCAACCAGTCGGTGTACTTGACTTCTCTGATGACTTTGGCATCGAGCAACCTCTGGACCTCCGCTTGAGCTGCTAGTATTCTGTCCTCTGACATTTTCCTCTATCGTTGCTTCTTTGGCCTCATTTTGGGGTTAATGTCTAGGACATGCTCGATGGTTTGTCTATCTACTCCGCGGAGGTCTGCTGCTGACCAGGCGAAGATTTCCTTGTTTTTGATGAGGAGCTCCGCCAGCTCTTTCTCTTCTTCCTCAAGCAAGTTTGCACTGATTGTAACTATGTGATCGAAGTCGTTGTCTATCTTTATCTTTTTGGTTTTCTGTTGGCCTTTGACGCCTGTTTGCTCTTTTTTCATGTCTGGCGGTTCTGGGCCTTCGCTTTCTATTTCCACTGAATTGACGTTTCTGTGTGCTCGATATATAGCCTTTTCTATATTTCTGGCTTCCTTTTGGCTCCCATGTATGGTGATGATGCCGTGGAGTGCTGGGATTTTCATGCACAAGTAACCCATGTGTACGGCGGCGTTGAATTTGTTTGTAAATCCCGTCTTTGAAAACTGCATTGTATGGGGAGTAGACGTCGGCGATGTCGAAGGTTATGTACTGTTCGGGCGCTTTTCCCCTCTGCGAAGGATACCGGCAGAGTTGTTTTCCCCAGGGCCTGCACTTGTCTTCCGCCAAACCTTATGAGGGGCGAGTCTGAGGGCTGTAGTTGATTCCTATTGAAGTTCATCTTATCAAAGGCATTGGCGAAGATAATATCGTGAGCTCCCAAAGTGTCGATGAGGACTCTTTTCATTTCTCATGTTGCTACGTTTGTCTCGATCACCATTAAGCGCCGACATGGGGGTGGCTTTCTAGTTTGAGATCCGCTACGAAAAGGTGATGGGAGTTTTCGACCATTCTCCGAATCTGACTGCGGGCTGAACTGCCATGTTGTTTACTAGGCGGAGGTGGTCTCTTTTCTGTTTTTTGGTTTCATACTCTATTGAAGATCCCCCCGCTATCGGCATTATGGTTCCGATAGATGGTAGCGGAGTATGGGGATTGTATTGATTTTCTAGGTTTGGCTCGTTTTTCATGGGAGCGCTGGGTGGGGGTCCTTGCGGAGGTGGTGGTAAACCTTGGTTTGATACTTGGTTGATTTGGCCGCACATTCTCGCGGCTATCCTATCTCGATATAGGTTAGGTGCTGTCTTGGGCTTGAGTAAGACATGCTCGACTCTGATGGGTAGTTTTGAGCTAGTTGTGGGGGCGATGGTCTCCATCTTTGGTAGGAAGTAGGGGGTAGTAGGCGTTTGCTAGTGTGGTAGGGTGTACTTGATTTGAGGAGAGGGAAGGGTATACCGGCAATATTGCTGGTGTTGTCCCTGAGTCGGCGGAGGCTCAGAGCGTGTGTAGTTGTAAGTGTTATTGACCTCCCTTGTTGGTCGCGGAGGTTTGTTAGTGGGATGTCGACTAGTCAGTCCCCTTGAGTGCCTTGTCTCTTTCTTTTTTGAATGACCCTTCTCGGTATAGTGACCTTTCTCTTCGCCATGAATGGCACGTAAATCGCTTTCTGTCTCCCTGCTCCAGATTTTTTCTGCGGTCCCTTTTCCCCGTACGGTTTCGATTGTCGTGTGGTCTCGCTCCTCCCCGACATCGCGTTCTTTGTCCAGCTCCATTGCTCGATTCATTGTTAGTACCGCTGCCCCTCGCATTTTGCTTTTGGGTTGTTGTTGCGGAGGTTCCGATTGCTGGTTCCTCTTATTGCCCTTGGTTTGTTGCTTGTCCATGTTTTGCTCCTCTAGCCTTTTTCGAAAAGTCTTCGTCCGACCGATCCAAATCTCAAACCTGCTCGCAGTGTTCTCGCATTGTTCTCGGTTTGTTTCTTGCCGATTCTCTCTAATGGTCCTGGCGGAGTTCTCTCGATAGCTGCATCTATCGCTACTTGGTCGTGGGACGCCTGGGGGGCCTTCGCTTGAGTTGCAGGAATCTTTGGAAATAATCTTTTAGTGGCTCATTGTAGCCTTGCTTGCATTGAAATAGGTCCATGGAGGTGAGCGATCGCACAACCAGACCTTTGAAGTTTTCTAATATCTTGTCGCGGAGGTTCTCCCACGAATATATGGTGCTAGGTTTCAGCATGGAATACCACGCCAAGGCGTCTCCTTCGGGCGGCGATTATGAAAGTTTTGCTAGTACCAAGGCGTCGTTGCGCGCCGCGGGAGGCTACTGCTGCCTCGTAGCACATTATGAACTGATGTGGGTCTGTTTTTCCCGTTGAACCTTGGGAGATGGGTGGGCTTATATCCGGTAGGCCATGGTGTCCGCTGTATTCCTTCTCGATAATGGAGACTTGGGATCGAAAGACCTTCGGTCCCGTGGGACATTATGGGCGATCAAAGGGTTGGGCGAAACTTCCGAGTCGAGGCCCACTGCCATGCGACTCGGTATGGGGATCGACGGGATGATCAGCGGTGGCTGGGCTGGCGGAGGCCGGCTGACAAATTGTAGGCTCTGAATCTCCGCTTGCAGGAGCGCTATTTGTCGCCCGATTTCACGCCATCAAGGCGGACGCTTGCTGCGCCTTGAGGACCTCCGCGTAGGCTGCGGCCGCCTTGTCTCTTTCCTGCTGCAGCTTCTGGAGCGAGGCTTGCAGCTGGCGCAGCCTCCTGTGTTTGTGCGGGGACTCCACCCCCTGTGCTCAGCCGTTTCCTCACCTCCGCCCGCCACTTCCCTCCTCTTGTGGCTCGTCCCCTCCGATGGAGGGTCTTCCTCCGCCGTCGCGTAGGTGCTCCTCGTGCTACGCTTGGGTCGCGCAGTTTTCGGTGGGTCCTTTGTTTTTGTGGTAGTCCTCTTCCTCTTTTGTGGGGCCATGGCTTTTCTGTTCGGGCCCCACGGTGGGCGCCAAATGTTGGGTCGGGGTGCTCTCAACACGGTGCAGGTCTCCTTCAGCGGTGCCCTGAGGGAGATGAATAGGGGTGACAAAATCTGAGGACTAGAGTAGTAATAATAACTCTTCATAAATGGAATTCACCGACCTCCTTCATGAGGGAGGACTCCTCCCTATTTATAATTTTACAGATGCCAAGGAATTTAAGATTACAAGTTTGCCCTCCAATATTCCCGGCATATTCCCTCGAACTCACACACTATGCGGGCTCATCATGTACTCTCACAGTGCTGCACTGCCTTTCCTTTACTAGCATTCTGAGTCGCCGGCTTGTGGCCCCCGGGGAGACCTCCGCCAGGTCCGCGCCGGTGGGCCAACCAGACCCCGTGTGGATTCCTGTCTTCGGTCACCTCCCGACGCTTTCGCCCCGGATCAGGCGAAGGTGACGATCTCCGCTGCCCGGCGAGCAGCACGCGGAGCTATCGGTGTTGACGAGCTCCGCCAGGCTAGGACCGTACTCCGCCTATCCCGTAGCGAGATCCGTGAGCCGCTGGCCTTGCCTCGTAAGGGTCACAACATGGAAATTCGTTTGTCAGTGAAGACCTCCGCTGCGCGTTCTCTCCGCTGAGGTCACCTCCGCCTAAGCCGCTGGGGATCCGTGTCCCAACACTCCCCAATTAAAGACTTGTGATCCTGAAGTATAGAGTTATTTGACAGGCCAGTTGCCCAATCCACCAAATTCCCTTCGAAGTTCTCTGGCGCATTTGACACGTGTGGGCGCTTCACACGATTAATAAGTTCAAAACAAGCCGAAAGCTGTAGACATCGCCTTTTGTACCGCCACAAGAGTGCGTGCTTACCGTTCACAAATGTGCTCAGGTGGGTGTCTATGGGATCAAAGTTTGCACCCCTATCCATCTAATAGAATATGATAAGCATAATCAATTCCTTGCTTCGTTCTAGAGATCAAAGTATTTTGCCCTGGTTTTTCCCTTTCGCTTTTGCTTTTCCTTTTTCTACATTGCTTTTGTACGTATTTTGCATATAAAGACGCTGCCGTGAGGAACAATTTCCTTGGGTGCCTAACGAGCCTCTTGTCTGATTGAGTAGTCTCTTCGCCGGCCACATCACTTGTATATTTCAGATTTATAAGCATCTTTCTTTTTTCATTTCCCCTTTCGCTTTTCCTTTAATGCTTTTGTATTTTTTATATAAAGAGGCTGCAACGTGGGACAAACTTCCATGCGTGTGCACTTGTATTGACACAAACAATAATTCGATCAGTTTGCCGTTGAGTTACGGGATCAAGTCTTGCCGTCCACACTGGGCCATATTCAGCAGCCAGGTATTATACATCATTAGCATCCTTATTATTGCTTATATTAAAACTTCATGACTAATAGTACTGGAGTAGTGATGATAGAGTCTGTATATGTGCAACATAAACTAGAGCTACTAAAAATTATATATTGTTTACATTTTATTAGAAAAAATACTAGTAAAGTAGCCCCGCAGTTTTCACGGCCAAATTAATGCACCCATCATTTCCTGTATATGCTTAGTACTAAAATCATTAAATACTAGTGTAACTGCTGCAGATACTAAAATGACGTGTTTCTAGAATCCAGTTTAATTTGTCGCAGCGGGTGCCGGCCATCTGGGACTGGCGTCACCTGGAAGCAGCCACATCGGTGACTATCCATCGATGAAGCAACTGCTGGCTCTTGACGATCCTGGCGTGCTGCTTGGGACAACACCTGCCTCCACATCTCCCTCCGTGCAGGGAGTCCAACAATCAGATCTTTGACTCATTCTAGTGATGTTTTTTTTTTTTCTTTTATCTTTTTCTCTTTCTCTTTTTTTTTTTTTTTTTCTTTTTCATCCATTATTTTATTTGTCGGTTGTGTTTATAACTTTGAGGGACAACCGGACAAAGTAACAAGTTCCTTGCCTTCTTTGCTAGTCTTGTTCTCTCTTGTTGAGCAGACAAGCCCATTCTAATCCCTTGCTCTTCTTCACCTGCATTGAGGAACAAGAAGTTGAGGGCGTTAAGTTACTGGATCATCTCTTGCCGTCCAAATACTCCAGCGACCATATTCAGCAGCCAGGTACTATATATATGGGTATCCTTGTATTTGTTTCTTGTTTTGATATTATTGATACTTCGTAGCTAAACCAATTACCACCCTCCTCCAGACGTGGATCAGAAAGCATCGTTTCATTGTTGGAGAAGGCCGGGATGGACAGGCGGCTCCTCCAAGCAGCCATATCTGGTGATGCCGCAGAAATGAACAACCTCGCCGTTCATGAGCCTGGAGTCCTGCTTGGAATCACTCCACAGGGAAACAACTGCCTCCACATCGCCACCACCCATGACCACGAGGGATTCTGCAAAGTTGTCCTGGAACTGCAGCAGTCTCTCACTCTACTCACGGCCACCAACGAAGACGGGGAGACTCCGCTGGTCACCGCTGTGATAAGGGGCCGTGAGAGTTTAGGTTCTATTTTACTCAGGTTCTGCCGTGATCAGCAGCTGAGCGAGACGATCCTGAAGCAAGACAAGCGTGGATTCAATGCATTGAACCATGCAGTCTTCGGGGGACATAGGAAGCTCGCGCTGGAGCTGATAGAAGTAGAGCCCGCCTTATCCAAAGTTGTGAACAAAGGTTATGACTCACCCTTGTGCACCACGGTGATTCGAGATTATGGGGACATCTTAGAAAAGCTGTTGCAGATTCCTGATGCGGATCATGGGGAAGGCAATCAGTGCAATGCTTTGCATGCTGCTGTGACAAGTGGTGATGCAGGTGAGACCTATTCTTCAGAGGAACTTGATATCTAATATGAAGTACTATCCTCAACTTGGTCACCTCAGATGGTTTCTTGCCTTGTTACGTTTCAGTTATGGCTAAAAGGGTTATGGAGGCACGTCCATGGCTAGTCAGGCAAGAAAATGAAGATAAGCGTACACCGATGCACCTGGCCGCACAACAGAACAAGATTAACGTTTTTAGAGCATTGTTGGAACATGATCCGTCTTTGGGTTATTTCGTCACCACAGATGGCTCCCGTCTTCTTTGTACCGCAGCAACTGAGGGCAATGTTGGTGTTGCTCGAGAGCCTCTTAGACATTGTCCTGATCCTCCCTACCGCGACGCAAATGGGTCGACATGTCTTCACATAGCTGCATCATCTGGTCAGACAGATTTTGTGAGATATGTCCTGAGGTCTCCGTAACTTCAGCATCTTATCAGGCAGGGTGCCCAATGACAGAGGAGAAACTGCTCTGCAACTCGCAGAACGTAACAATAACACAGATATGGTCACTGCTTTAAAGTTCCACCTTAATAATCCAAGTATCCAAGCAGAGTATTTCACGTCGGTACGTATGGTTTATCTGTATATATCATGCCAATCTGAAAAATGTGTCAGTTTGTTTAATATCAGTTGAACGTCCACAGGGGATGGAACAATTCCTGGAAGCAGCAGTACGTGGTCATGTCGCAGAAATGAGGCACCTGTATCTCCAGGTTCCGGGCACGCCGCTTGGAACCACTCCTCAGGGGGAACACATGCCTCCACATCGCCGCCATCAATGGTCACGAGGTGTTCTGCAAGGAGGTCCAGGCTCTGAACCCGTCACTCCTTGCTGCCGTGAACTTGGACGGCGAGACCCCTCTGCTCGCCGCAGTGGCAAACGGCTGTGTCTCTGTAGCTTCTGTTTTGCTTAGGTGCTGCCACGATCAGAAGCTGAGCGAGACGATCCTGAAGCAAGACAAGCGTGGATGCAACGCGCTGCACCACTCCATACGCAACGGACACAGGAAGCTGGCTCTGGAGCTGATACAAGCAGAGCCTGCCCTGTCACAAGCTGTGAACCAATACGACGAGTCACCCATGTTCGTCGCGGTGATGAGAAACTATGAGGATGTTTTCGAGAAAATATTGGAGATTCCTGATTCTGCTTATGGAGGACCCCATGGCATGAACGCTCTGCATGCTGCTGTGAGGAACGGTAATCCAGGTGAGGCCTGACGAGTATCTGGAAAACTAAAATAAAATATATACAGTTATCACTATTTGTCATCGGTTTATCGACGATAGTCTAGCAGGGGTACCCGGCTAGTAGATTTGAGCGGTGAAGGTATGCTAGACGACTAACAGGATGTTAAGCAGAACGAGCGAAGGACAAAACACACGGGTTTTACCCAGGTTCGGCCGCCTTGATGGCGTAAAACCTACGTCCTGCTTAGTTTGTATTGATTGATTGAGAATATCGTACATGCTAGATCGGGATGATCTAACTTGATCTGAGTTACGATTGAGGGGATCCCTGCCCACCTTATATAGTCCGGTAGACAAGGTTACATGCTTTAGTAAGCAATATGGTTTTAATATCTTAGTCGCGTGCATGTGCGCGCACTTCTTCGTCTTGGGCCGGGCCTCCTTGGATGGTGCGGCCCATGTAGTGCTGTGAGGGTATAGGGGGTCTATATCCCCACACTATTCCATAGATGTTGGTTGACTGCCTTAATTTGCAGACATTGCTACAAAGATTATGGAGACACTTCCTGCTCTGGCCAGAGAAGAAAACACGAATATGGAAACTCCAATGGACCTGGCTGTAAATTGGGACAAGATTGACGTGCTAAGAGTATTGTTGGAACACGATCGGTCTTTAGGGTACCTAGTCCCAAGTAAAAGTTCCCCTCTTTTTTTTTTTTTTTTTTGAGATTACACAGTACAACGCAGACGCTCAACACGCACGCACACTCACGCCTATGAACACACGTACGCAAACCCTACCCCTATGAGCACCTCCGAAGGACTGAGCCGGCAATCTTGAAGTTCACGAAGTCACCACAGGCGCCTCGCTGTCGACGGGGACGTCGCCTACCACTTAATGTGCAGCGCCGGAAATCCTGAAATAAATCCAGGATAAAGTGTCGCACCCAGGACTTGAACCCTGGGTGGGAGCCCCCTAACTAATGACCTTTGCCATTGCGCTATGAGCCCCTTGACAAGTTCCCCTCTTCTTAATATTGCTGCAAATAGAGGCCGTGTTGGTGTTGCCCGAGAGATCCTTAAACATTGTCCAGATGCGCCCTACACCTCAACAGAAGGTGATTTTTGGACATTTCTACACAGAGCTGTATGGAATCAACAGACGGAGTTCGTTGATTTTGTCTTGGGTTCGCCACAATCTGGTAAACTCGTTAACATGCGAGATTCAGTTGGAAATACTGCTCTGCACCTCGCAGTCAGGAAGTGCAATCCGAAGATGGTCGCTTCTTTACTGCTTCACCCAGACATAGATGTCACAGTGCTTAACAACGACGGCGCTTCAGTAAACCGGGCACCCACTGACCTTGCCAAGACTTTGAACTGGGTGCGTATGTTTTTTTCCATCACGTCAGTCCACTAAATCAGTATGTATATATGTCAATCTTCTGTGCTGTTATATTGTTTTCCATGTTCACTTCTGGTAAATAGCACCGACAAACAATAACTAAGTTCAAAGAAAATAAGGACATTAGAACTAAATGACTATTGATTTCAGCATCTGTGAAAACAAACCGCAGAGTTGTAGGCTTCCGTTTTTTCCATGAATGTTATACTAATTAATTATTAACTAGTCCATCAACTCCGTGCTCTCGCACGGGTTAGAATCTTAAGAGACACAAACTAATAAAACTTGAATTTTTAAATTCTAATGTTCTAAAATAATAGCTATAATAGGTACTCTATAGTCTATATCCAGTTATGTTAATCTATCAGTTATTGATTTATTTGTATTTTTCGGCTAATTCTCGCATAGCACTTTTGTGTTTCTCCAATATATATTTAGTTGATAATTTTCTTAAACTGTAATGGCTTTAGCTACCTTGACTACATGAACCCAAATTTTGAAATATTTCCTCTAAAAATTACAACCTCATTAATTGACACATACAACGACTATTATTTACAATGGTGTGCCGATTTGATTGCATAATGTTTCAGATTTTTGTAAAAATTTTAGGATAATGTCTTTTTTATTTCTAGTGGTTTTTGAGCAATAATTTGTAGCATGAATCTTTTTCCTAGCATGATATGTATTTGATTGAAACAAAAACATAAAGTGTATAAACTCTTATTTCATTCTTATATGTGATATATATCATGAAAATCTATGTTTTAAGTCAAGGGGCTCACAGTTGGAGTGGTAAAGGCTACTGGTTGCGGGTTCCCATCCAGTGGTTCAAATCCTTGGTGTGACACAATTTCTTTAAAATTTACACTATCGGATACTCCCCTACAGTTTTTTCAAAAAAAAAAAAAAAAGAAAATCTATGTTCTAAATTTCAACTTTTCATGTAGTTGTTGTAATATTTTATACTTAGATTAATTTGAAGTTCAAATACTTATTGTATCATATATTCAAATCTTCATTTTTTTAATTTTATTAAAAGGTTATTCTAGGTCCAGATTACCCTCTTAATTCTTGCAAAGGCATAAATAGTTATTTCAACATGCACCATGACATTCAAGATGTTCAATATCCTGTATGCTATTTATATTGTTTAATAAAAACAAATTACTATTATTCACATGATATAATATTTAATCAAAACGTTCAAACATTTTTTCAAGATAATGACTTTTAATTTATTATCATGACTATTAATATAAGTTAAATTAAGTGAACTGTAAGTGTCATTACTATGTGGTTCCCTCGAAGATATTTTGCCACACTTGATAATAAGATAATTAAATAATTATTTATTTTATACATGTCGAACTAAAATCAGTATCTTTCATAATGATATTGGTGGATAATTTTTAAAAATATTTTGGAATTTGTTCAACTATCTTTTTTAAAAATAGCGGAGGTTTGAGTTTTTCCATATATTCTTTTGTTGATAATTAAAATCAATGTAACCCAATGACACAATTATGAAATGAACAAAAGAAAATTCATGATGGTCAAAAAGCATTAAGTAAGACTTACTTTTGGAAATAATCCAAGGACATTACAAATGAAATGAAATGAAATTATACCTAATGCTTAATAATTAAGGATCATATGATGATTTATTTGTTCACCACGATCAAGATGTATCCCATACTATTGTGGCTTTAGCTTTGATTTTTCAAAATTCTTTTTCAGTACAAATGTCACTTAAGTTTTACTGACCATGCCAAAATTGTATATTAGTAAAAAAATTATATCTAATGGTCAATAAGGGGACTTAGTGGTGAATAATGAAATATCATGACTTATTTGTTGGCCACAAAGTACGATTGCATTCCATAATGTGGTCACTCTTGCTTTGATTTCCTATGATTCTTTTCCTGGTGTGATCCCACTTGTAGTTTTACTTTAAAATTAGTATGTCATACAAAACTCAAATTATTTGTAATATGGGTAATATGGGTTCTAGCAAGATGGTGGAACATAGTACATCATATGAGAAAAGTAAAACTTTAATTATGGGATCCATCAAGATGGCCATACCTTTACTCTGTAGGTGCGATCAATGTTAGCAATGTCCTTTTGTCCCCAAGATGCTCGCCACACACAGGTACAGGGCCAAACGTTGGTGGACGGTGCATGGGTGGACATTGCTTACTCCATAAGTACGCTCCCGTGCTTGATGGAAATTGTCGCCTTGTTTAGTAGTTGATAGATGATAGATAGTATTCATACCAAGATTTTAGGGTGTTTTTTATTGGTGGCCATGCAATTGGGTGACGTTACCCTCGGCAACGCCTTTCCAGTTCCTCCACCACTGGCTGAAAGCCCTGCCATGATGAGTAGTAGAAACTTAGTCACACTTCAAGGATATAAAACACCGCAAGCTACTGAGCAACTAAAGTTTTTGTAACTTGGACTACGACATATAGAATTCATGGATGCATTACCTTGATGACTCGCACCATGTACACACTCATTGTGAATCAAGCATTATGTATTGTCCTAGGCCCAAGATCTCTAATACTCCTATTTTATGTCATGTTTGCATCAAATTTTGCCTGAAATAGGGAAAATAAGCATAAGATAGTAACAAAACATGTTATCTAAAAAACATTATTTTACAGATAGAAGCAGAGAGCACAAGAAAAGTCGTCATGGTTAGTCTGGATGGGTTTTTCTCAATCAACCGAAGCTCCGAGTTTGCACCATTACCCATTGGTGTGTCTTGCCCATCCTGGATGATGCGATGCATAGTGATGCAACCTTCAGATCAAGCATCTGAATTTCGGTAGTAGAATAGAATGCCTTTGACAAATAATTAATAGAAGTTGTCTTGGATGAAGATTGAAGATATTCATCTGTGCGAGTCAACTGATGCCACCATACAAAGATTTATACACATACATGCTGATTTTATCTTGCCAGTTTAAGAGGTCGCGATGTGTGTCCTCCAGCCCTCCATGGGCAGGGATACTAATCGGCGCTTTTGTCAGGCACATGCATGCAGGTTAGTGCTCGGTGCTCTCCGATCCTGCCAGTCTCTCAACATATGTGTAAAGGTAATAAACACCAACAGGAGGTCAGTAATGCATTTGCAAGTTTTTCGTGCGCACACCTAGCCATGTACCGACATGTCTTGCCCGAACCCACAACATCCATCTTGCGAGCAACCATCAGCTGAAGAACAACTTTTCTGCAAGAAAAATTAAAGCAGGAGGTCACTAATGCAGGTTAGTGTCAAATACCCATGCATTGATTTGTACTAATTATATATCTCCACTTGATACATTCAAACTTCAAAACCCTCTATGTATGTAGCATCAGAGAATGGTTTAGTACATATATTTATTGCCCACACGGAATGCAAGCCGAAAAGGAAACTGCTTCGGGACAAACTCCCTGTGTTTCTCTTCGAATTATGTTCAAGCATTAGACGGAGTACTATCCGAAGGAGTAAAATTAAAGCAACATGAGAAGCAATCAGAATAGGCAGTTCTCTACATCGCATCCAATGTCTGTACGGATGATCACCTGCTACAAATGTGCGGTGTCGACGACGGCAGCTCCTTCATCTCTACATCACCGCCCGACGTCATCTCGTCGACCCAAGTCCTTGTATGTGACCATTGGTCTGTCGCTATCGGCGTCGGTGGGTCAGCGCTGGATGAGAACGTGTGGTGTGTTGTCGGGGTTGGCGGCCTTGGGGCTTCTCGGCTTCGGCGGCGAGGAAGACCAAGGAAGGCGCGCGGTGGTAGCGCAAGGATCTCGGCGCTGGTAGGATTTCTTTTTAATTCCACAAAAACATGATGTAGATTAGATGCGTTCGATCTGCCTCACGGGAAAACCCACGTAAAACTTCAGGATTCAATGATTGCCGGCCAAAAGTTTTTTTATGAAAAAGGTTTTATTTAATATAACGGTAGTGGTGGGTAATTTTATAGAAAATTAAATAGATCCAATGGTTGTTGACATGTGAGATTTATGATTTGATGGCCGGATGTTTCTGATTAACGTGAGATTTTCTAATTATTTATCTTTTTTTCTAGCGCATTTGGTGAGGATTAACGTGAAGCCTCCGTTGGAGCCTCCAATTAGTAATAGTAAGATGTAACCGCCATTACCAGTTTTATATACACTAATGCATAATGTTTCTTTAACCTTAAGCAGAATGAAGTGTTCATGCGTATGATGGAAGCTGATCCTCAATATGCTACTTCCATTTCTAATCTCCACAAGGTCGCCAAGACTGAAGTGACCGACTTATCAAGGAAGGATATCAAGTCCCTTACACAAACATACACAGGCAACACTTCCCTAGTCGCAATCCTCATCGCTACAATTACCTTTGCTGCTGCATTCACTTTGCCCGGAGGATATAGCACCGATGTTGGAAACGAGGGGCTTCCCATCATGGCAAGGAAGATTGCGTTTAAGGCATTCTTGATCTCGATACATTGGCAATGTGCTCGTCACTTGCTGTTGCCTTCGTATGCGTCATAGCAAAGTGGGAGGATCTTGAGTTCTTGCTTTACTACAGGGCTTTTACCAAGAAGCTTATGTGGTTTGCTTACATGGCGACCACCACAGCATTCGCAACTGGTTTATACACTATTCTAGCTCCTCATCTCCTATGGCTGGCTATTGCGATCTGCATTCTCACATCTTTGCTTCCCATTCTTACTAAGCTTCTTGGTGAATGGCCCATCTTGAAACTGAGATTTCGTTTGGGTCGAACATTCAATTCGGAGCTCCTCGATATGGTCTAGCTTCATCACCTTCAGCTATTGGTTCCTGCTGCCTCCCTGTTTTTAAGGAAACAGCATATGTTGCAATGTTTGCCGAACAACGCTATTGCTTGGGTAGTTTGGATTTGCTATACTAAAGCAAGAATTATGTAATCTGAACACATAATATTTCAAGCCTGTGTTTGATGAGTGATAGTATTTTATTTCCGAGTTGGACATCCTACAACTCTGCTACTTTGTTTGATGAGAAATATGCATGTTAGGCTCCACAGGGTTTGCCATCATAATTCAGATTTTTCCAAATGTAACTGTTTGCAACAAAACATATGGTGTTTCATATTTGAAGTCGTAGACAGGAAATGAAGTGTCACTACAGGACTCGACGGCTTTCCCGTGAGCGCGACGCTCACGGAAAGGGCCTTTCCCCACGGGAAAGCCTTTCCCATGAGTAGCTCACGGCATACCGATGTCGGGAAAGAACGCATCGGGAAAGAGCCTTTCTCGTGAGCCAGCCGTGAGCCCTCCTCGTCTCGCTCACGAAAGAGTTGATGGGGGGGCGCTACGGTGACGGGTGACGCTCCTTTCCTCGTGAGCTGCCCCGGCCGTCACCGCCCGACTCGTGCAGACATAAAAAGAAACGGCGTTTCCTTTTTCCTTTCCCATGAGCCCTAACGGCGTGGCTCACGGAATGAACAAGCTTTTGCCGTGAGCTGGCCAGCTCTCACGGCAAAGGTATGGTCAATTTGCCGTGAGCCTTTTTTTTTTTTTTTTTTTATTTACAGCATGTATTTCTCACATTTATATCACATAGCAATCATAGATTTCTCACATATCACATCATTCTCACATATCACATATATATAATCCGCAATACTACATATATTACAAAAAATCCACATAGGTCCACATAAAATCCACAATAACACATGTAGTTCACGGCCAAGTTCACAAGGGCGGCCAAGTTCGCAACGATGTTTCCACAAGTTCATGGAGTTCACGGTCAAGGCATGTACCACGCTTCCCAAGGGTCCCACTCGCCTCAGGGGTCTCGAGGTGGGGTACCGTCCCGGAGTTGGGTTCGACGCGTGAGATTGACCCTGCACATACAAGAATTGATTGCATTTGTGAGACAAATTCAAGGTAGATTCTATTAACTTGAAAAAAAGCAAGATAAAATGTTAAAAATTTTGGCAGCACCTCCCCGCATGGAGGGGTTTCCAAAATCTGCAACAAAACAACGGCTCGATGGCCGACAACCACATGTCCATATGCACATCTCACGATGCATTCAAAACTCTAGATCATTTCCATTCACATTGATATATGCATATTTGGAGTTTAGGTAGAGAAACTCACAGGAGTGACATAAGGATCCGGTGGTGGAGCATAGACCGGCGATGGAGCGAAGACGATCTGTGGCGGCGGCTCTTCACCAACCCTACCTCCAACACGCGTGATGTACGCTAAGAAAGCTTCCAACTTCTTTCTATCCGCCTCGCCCTCGCTTGCTCCACCCTGAGCCCTCGCCTGCTCCCTCGCCTCAGCCTCCTCCCATCGCCTAGTCTCTTCCGCTATCTGGGTCTATTTCAACACAAAGTTAGAACACAGAGACACAGTATGTAAAGATAAATGAACCTCGAATAAATAAGTAAATAACCTAGAGTGACGCGACCGTAGACTGGTAAGTGGTTGGCCGCTCGCGTATCCCCTCGAGCCTGTTGCTCTTTGCTCGAGCTCAGAGAGACGTGAAGTGGGGGTTGATAACGTTGTTGCCCATCCAGTACCACCCGGGCTTCTTCCCTCCTCCGGCCATCATGACGATGTTTCCATAAATGTTGTGGCCGCGGGGATCGTAGCTTTCCCCCAAGACCTCCCTCGCCGTGGAGGTGTACTCAGTGAGGCGGGTGTAGGCGGTCGGGTTGGTGTAGGCTTTGGGTGGATCCTCGGGGTTGTAGACGACATCGGGATCCGACGCCTTGCCCTTGTGGGAGCAAGCAAAGGCCTCTAGTGTGCTTAGTGGCACACCATGTATCTGCTCTGTGTCATAAAAAAGTAGGATGGTTAGAAAGTATTTAAAGTTGTGCATCGAAAATAAGAATTGGATAAGACTTACGTATCTAGCTACGTAGGCCGGGAGACTAAGGTTGACTTGATGGTGTGGTACACGGCATCATGGCACGCCGCTCCCGGTAGTCGCCGTGAATCTTCTCCCAATTTTTATGGACCCACTTGTCCACCCGCATCTCCCAGACCGCTTATGAGGCAATCACCACCACGAAATCATCTACAGGACACCAAGTATAAAATATATTAGAATATCAAATTAAGCATCCTTAAACTTAGTATGAACATTCAAAATTTACCAAAGCATGTATTATTCTTTGGTCAGATTCTTCTGACGGACTTCCTTCTTGGTGAGTGCCTATTTCGGGACGGTCCCGTAGTATGTTCTCGATGGCGGAGGCGTGCCTCGTACCACATGTCTGTCACCTTTTTGAAATGCACGGTTGCCGCCACTTCATCCGCCCGAGGTTCGTATCCCGGCTCGCACTTGAAGTAATCCCCGCACATAGAAGCAATGTATTCAGTCATTATTTCAAAATGTGAAATTAATATGATGTATTTGTACAACCGCAAAGTGAGACATAGACTTACCCAGCAGCTCTTTTTATCACATGCTCTCCCTTGTTTCGAGAAAAAGTCCGCCACTTATATCATAATTATCTAGGAACTAGAGGTACCGGGTGAAACGACGTGACAGTCTGCAGTTGTCCCGCACATACAACTCGCTAGGGCATTGCTTCCTAATCAAAAGACCAAGAATGCCATTGGGAAGGCGGCCTTTAATCGAGTCGGTAACAACAAAAGACCGCCCAAATGATCAAGAATAATTATTAGTTCCTATTGTGATTTTCAACTTAACAATTGAGAATGTAGTACTAAAATGAAAAGTAAATTACCTTGGAGGTTCTAGTCTAATGGTCGGACGTTTGTGCGGAGGAGGTATTTGGTCCGGGAGTCCGGAGGGACCATGCAAGTAGACTCCGCCCTCGTAGTAGAGGAAGACGAACCCCCTCCCGCACTACCCCCCCCCCATCCCCCTCCTCCTCCTCCTCCTCCTCGTCCTCCTCCTCCGGTGGTGGCGATGGTGGTGGTGGTGGTGGTAGGGGATGACTCTTACCCTCACCCTTTGCCCTTGCCCCTTGCCCCTACCCCGTGTCTGGGTGGTGGTGGCTCTATCTCCGCAAGCCTCTTCATTTTATGACCTAATTTCTTTAAGAGATCCGTAGGAGGCATCTTTCTCGAATCACCCGCAATTAGATGTAGATAATTAGTAAAAATGCAAAATAAACAGAACATAATTAAGAGAAAAAAAAATACGTAACATAATTATTAAGAGATGCATAGTATTACATGTATTAGAAATAATCCTCATCTTTGTCACGATTTCACACCTTTGTTGGATCATAATCCTCATGATCACTATCACCCATGTCTACTTCTCCCAAAATATGAAGATTGGCGGGATCCATATGACACCCTAAAATTTCTATTTTGGGTTGTCATTTGAAAAACACTAAATAAAATCAAGGATTTTGAATTTTTCCTAAAATAGACCAAGATTTATTTATTTGTTCTCAATATAAAGTGTGAGAAATGACTTTATAAAATTTTTACAAAGTTAATAAAAAGAGTGTTCTTGATTGTTGCTTGTTTAAGTATGCTTTTGCCTTGTTGTATTTGAGTGATAAAATTTATATCCTAAAACTCTCTCTCAAATCCCAAATAGGCTCTCCTTGTTTAACGAAAATAAAAGCCTTCGAAAGAGTTTTGTTTTACTAAAAGGGTTTTCAAAACCTAACCCTTGGGGCTTCGAGTTTGTCCTAACCGGCTTCATCCAATCCTTGGCTAACACTAACCAACCCTACCAAGCTCTAGTCGGCCTTGGACATCCCCTAACTAACCCTAACCAGTTTTGGCTTGCTCTAGTAGGTCCTTGCTAGTCATGGCCTGCCATAGCCACCTTCGGCCACCTCAGGCCTGCCCGGCTGGCTTGGCCAAAACGGCCGCTACGACCGGCCGAGCTTTGCCTAGCCTGCCAGCCTGGCGGCCGGGGAAGTTTTTGCGCCGGCCAGTTAGCTAGCCCAAGCCGGCCGGCCCGCGGCCCGGGCTCGCTATCCCCGTGCACTCGCGTAGTGGGCCTTGGCCTAGCGCGGCGGCGGCGGCAGCGAAGAGCGCTTGTCGCGGCCCGGCCAGCCTGCCCCGGCGTGCCGCACTTCGCCCGCTTGGGCGCCCCAAGCCGCCCGGTAGCGCCAAGAACGTAGCGACTCGCAGCCGCACGCGTGCTTCGCCCGCCGCCACGCACCGCAAATGCGCGACCACGATCCGCTGACGGGCGGGACCCACATGCCGTGGAACCATCGCTACAGGTCGCCGCCTACCTTAAGTCGGAGCTTGGGTCGACTCGGGCTCGACCCCGCCGCCGCCGCGCCGTGGGTCCGCGGCGCCCCGAGGATGGCCGCGGCCTACAAAGGATGCTCACGTACTGCGCCACCCTCCGGAACCCTAGCCAAGTCGCGCGCGCCGCCACCCGGTGCCAAACCCTAACCTTAGACACGTTGTCGCCGCCGAGTTCGGCATTGCCGCGTCGATCTCCGCCTCGATGTGTTCCCATCGACGAGACCGAATCCACGAGCATCGCACGAAAGTAAGGAATACTCGGTATCCTTCTTGTCCTCCCTCTCCATCTCTTTGCACCGCTCCTTGCGTCCATGGCGCCGCCGCCACCGTCTAGCACCGCCCGTGTGGTTTCCCGTGTCTCTAGCCCTCCGCGGTCGCGACCGCGAGCAGATGCGCATCGCGCGCACGCCGCCTCACGGAGTCAACCACATCCCGCAGCCCCATCCTGACACGCCGCGAGCCCACCGCCCGCCGTCGTCGGCAATCCGCCGCCTCCGGCCACCAATCATGGATTCGATGCCATGACCGTATCCGCAATGTTCCCCGCTTCCTCTCTATGCCCTTCACGAGCCCGGTGGCCACCGGAGCACCATGTCGACCAACTCCGACGAGGCCACCGCCGTCTCCCATGGCGGCGGCGCCGCAAAGACCGCCGCCACGGCGACCCTACCCCGCCCTTTGTCCCCGGCCGTCGATTCGAAATGGGCGGCCCCGATTAAATCGGCGCGCCGGTCAACCGAGTCAACCCGGCGCCGCCCTTGTCCGACGTGGCGACTCACGTCGATGCCACATCACGCCACACAAGCGCCACGCCATCGCCACGTCGGCGCCCGTGTGCGTGACTAGTCAAACCGCGGTCGGCCCTAGCGTTTTCCGATTAGGGCCCCTATAGTTTTCTATTTTATAGAATAGTCCACAACAGTTCAAAAGTAATTAGAACTAGGTCCCTGCCCCGTCGGTTTTGTACGTTAGCCCTCGGTGGCTATAGTTAATCATGATCCGCCCTTAGTTTCTCGCAGATATGCCCCCGGATCTTGTTTTAGCCATATCTTTTTTGCGTTATAACCCGTTTTGGTCATTTCAAGTTGCGTTGGGTTCAGATCGACGTATGCTGTGCTTTAGTAGTGTTGTTTATCATGTTTTATGCTTTTACAAATGCAAATCTTTTATAGTTCTATTTAAAGCTTTGTAGTGCTCTTTTATTTTCACGAGCAAGCATAGGTTTACGTAGACTCTTTCTTAAAACAAAGTTAATATGATTAATGCCTATATAAATGCTTTTTCTTTAATAATTTGTTTAGATCAACCTAAGTTATATAATAGCTTGTTTTATGATCTCTCAAGCGTGTAGTTGTTCCCCATTATGTTGCTTCGCATCGTTGGTGTGTTCTTTATATCGATAGCTGTTCTTCGACATTCTTATGTTACCGTGTCTATAGTACCGAAGTCTTATCGCTAGTGCGCTCTCTTTTGTTTCTCTCTTTTATGATTGATGCCTGTTCTTAGTCTTGTTCGTTGTTTGTCCTGTTTGTGTTGCTTGGTTGCTACAAGTAGACGAAGAGTCGTTCGCTTGAGCCGAAGACCCAGAACCGAGGATCGACAAGAATGCGTAAGCTGACTAGAGACTAGAAGATAGAAGATAAAGACTTCGAGTAGCTAGACCTTAGATTAAGGCAAGTGCGCAGACACCATTTGATCATTTTGTACCTACTCACTTTAATCATTTACTTTCTTGCATGTGTCTTAAATGGAATGAACCCTAAGGACATTGATTAGCCACAATTTATCCAAATTTCACCATGGGTTGGTTTTGGTAGATAGGTTGCAGCATAACTGTTTAGTTTGTTTTGCTCATCCACTTAATAACTTAATGAAAGTAAAACTTGATCTTATATATAATCTGATGATCTGGATGATGGACTTTGGATGCTGCCATGTTGGAGAAGATGAGGATGTTGGATCTACATCATTGGTTTGGTGTTGGTTAAAGGGGGGAACGGGTACTGGAGCTTGTCCGGTTTGCCGGAGCGTACTCGTGTCCACTCTCCAAAAGGACTTGGTCCGGAGCAGCCATCCGGGACAACAAGTACAACTCCGACACCTAATGAGCTCTGGCTTGACTAAATAACAGGTCCCTTAGTGTGGGGTGGATCTTTCCACCGAGATGGCGTTGGGGACTCACAAGATTTTAGTATGGCGGTGCTGGTAGATCTGTGTACTTCCACTGGGATGGCGTACCGGGGATGCCTTCCATACGCCTGAGTGTTCCACGACGAGTGAATCCCTACATTTGATACCTATGAAAGGTCTCGTAGTGAAACCCTGCCTGCTCTCCTAGGAAGAGTTTTGGGGACTGGCCACCCCGGGCAAATGGGAATCGTGACTTGGAGTGGAAGTGTACACCTCTACGCAGAGTTTGATCAAACTGATATATCAGCCGTGCTAACGGTCAAGAGCGGCCTAGAGCTCTCACATGATTAGAACTGGACTCACATTGGATCTTTGAACATGGAGATGGTTTCTTGGAGGAGGTTGCGACCTCGTGCTTCGTCGGGATGGAGTTCCCGTGTTCTTTTGGGAGTGTTATCCCGGGTTACTCTTCGAGGGTGTTACCTCGGGAGTGTTCATAATGATATTAATGATATACTAAAATATGCTTAATCTTACTTGCACCTTAATTAAGGGCTAGGATCCTTAACCCATTATAGTAATCAGGTTGTATAATAAATAATCTTGTTGCAACATTAAAATGCTTACCTGCAGTTAAACAGTGTGAGCCTACCTTTGTTTAAGCCTTGCATATCATATACTTTCCATCTGTACTTGCGGAGTTTGACATGGACTCACCCTTGGTATTCCCCCCACACCCCAGTGTGTCTGTAGTAAGGTGCTGCTCAGAAAAAGGACAAGAGATATTGTGGAGTCTTCAAGGAGTTTGTCAGTAGTGCTTGGCGTACGGAGCCCACAGTCAACAGTCCCTGCTGAGATGGAGCCTAAAGTGAAGTCTTAGCTACCATTCCGCATTACTCCGATGATTGTAAGTGTTGTTACATATATGTTTTCGTTACAATACATTGATTTCTAATTTTTTACATTCTGTGTTGTATGTGTGGACTTCCCGGGCACACATATGGTGACTCGGGTCTTCCTTTGGAAATTAGGGTGTGACAATCCATGGGAGGAGGAATAACGTTATCACTCTCTTTGTCCTCAAGTAATCGATCAAGCAATTGTAAGTCCTTCGCATCTCGAACCTCCTCGTCCTCCTCCTCATCAACAACACTTACATTGTCTACATCCATTTCGTTCGGCCCGGTTATTTCTATCACAAATTTACCTTCTAGTCCTTCTTCTTGGAAGAACTCTCCCTCATATGTGTTTGCATTAAAGTTGTAATCGTCATTGTTTGGGATAGGTAGTCTACCGTGTGGCAATACCTTACGCACAACATCTCAACCCTTAAGACGCTCGTCATCTTGGCAACACCATGGGAGATAATAAACTTGTGTGGCATGTTGAGCCACAATATAGACATCATCTCTGTCCATCTAGGAATCTTGTTGAATCTCAACTATCCCAAGTTTATCGTCTAATTTCGTTATTTCAGGATCAAACCAATGACACTTAAACACGACAGGAGCGAGCCATTTAGTGCCGTGGAACTAGAGTTCGTATATTTCTTCAATTCTTCCATAAAAACCTTTAGTGGTACTTCCATCATCACCTTTAGTGAAAACTCCGGTATTTGTGGTTTTTTGGTTTGGCCGATTCTGCTCATGCCTCGTTGTGTGAAAGCGATATCCATTCACGTCATAATCGGTAAATGACCTAACCCTAGTGGAACAGCCATCGACAACCTGTATGAGCGCGGGTGGCATATCTCGTTTGGTTTGGCCCTGCAAGCTCAAGCAGGATATATGAAATGAGACAGTTCGTTAACATATTAAATGAGACATTCGTTAGCATAAATTGGACAGTACCTGACGTTTGAACCAACAAATGAAATCGGGTTCTCCATTCCTAGCACTGTCTAAGTGGTGTCCAATTCATATGGTAGAGGCTCCCATTGTTGATGCCAGAATTGCCATTTAAATTTCCTGTACCGACGAGAGACAAAGAGGTTGGATGCAGAATATCAACTACTGGAAGACAAGTTTGTTCTCTACTTAGAGTTGTGACTTATTTTATGTAAGGCAGCACTTCGTCAAGGTTGGTAAGTATATATATCATGATACTACGCCACTCTTTAGGTGTCAAGATCCTTATAGTTGAACCACTTGCACTTCCTAGTTATCCTTGGAAAAGGCTGAGGGTTGATACATTTTCTTCAGCATTGTAACGAGGGGGTGGATAATGCGAGCTAGGAAGGTTGTCACCATAGTACTTTGATGTGAAGTCGACACTTCCTTGAGAACCTTTGCTTCGCGATGGAACCCTCAATCTTACACTTATTTTTACATTTTGTCCGAAGCAGACTTCAGGACTCTCTCAATAGCATAGCACCAACGAAATCGCATTGGGCCACCCATCCGTGCCTCATATGGAAGGTGCAAAATTAAATGCACCATCGAACGAAGAAGTCGGGCGGAAATATCTTCTCCAACTTACTGGACCAACACAGGTGCCATTTTTTCCATGGATTCAAGTGTGGTCCGAGATAACTCCTTTGCACAAAGTTTGGTAGAAGAAATGGCTCAACTCGCCATCACTTGCGGATATGCTCGGGACATAGCCTCGAAGCATCACCGGAGGAAGCCGCTCCAACCATATGTGGTAGTCATGACTCTTGAGCCCATTAATTCGCATAGTAGATAAGTTCACTCCTCTCCTTAGATTTGCTACATACCCATCAGGGAACATTAACTTTTGAAACCATTGCAGTACTTCCTTCCTTTGGGGCCTGCTCAAAATGAACTCGGCCTTAGGTTTTTTCCATTTCTTGCCATTGCTAGGAGGCTTCATTTCTTACTTCGGTCTATCACACAACTCGCCAAATCAACTCTAGCCTTAACGTTGTCTTTTGATTTGCTAGTGTCCATGAATGTTCTAAGAAAATACTCGGTGATATTATTTTTAGTGTGCATTAAATCAAGGTTATGTGGAAGAAGAAGATCATTGTGATAGGGGGCCTCTCTAAGCCCGACTTGTGAGTCCATGCATGATCCTCGCCATAACCTACAAAGACATTTTTTATCAGCCACAAGAGCATCTAAGCGAGCACGCATACCTCGGCAAGTAGTCATCATCTCCGGTGGAGGGTGCAGAACTTGGAGACCTTTCGTAAAGTTCTTCTTGTCTAGTCTGAATGCATGGTCAAGAGGGAGGAATTATCGATGTTTGTCGAACGTAGAATACTTGCCACCCTTCTTCAACCAGGTGAACCTCGAGAGCCGTCTTGCATCTTGGGCAAGGGAACTTCCCATGAACACACCAGGCATAGAATATCCCATACGCCAAGAAATCATGTAGGGAGTAGTGGTACCAAACATACATCCTGAAATTTTTCTTCAAAGCTCGATCATATATCAAAAACCCTTTGTTCCAAGCTTTGATTAATTCATCAATCATAGGCTCTATGAACACACCCATTTTATTCCCCGGGTGGCCGGGGAATTATCAAAGACAAAAGGATGTTCTTCTCGTTGACACCGGGGGAAGATTGAGTGGGATAACGAATACAGGGCAACAAGTGTATGGGGCGGACATCATTCCATAAGGATTGAACCCATCTGTTGCTAGTGCAACACGCACATTACGAGCCTCCATAGCTTTGTCAGGATGAATATTGTCAAAATGGGTCCATGCTTCAGCATCGGAAGGGTGTACCATCTTATCTGGATTGTAGCGACGCCCATCTTTGTGCCATGTCATCTATTTCGCGGACTTCTCGATCATGTACATCCATTGTATCCTCAGTATGAAGGAAAGGTACCGTAGGATTTTCATGGAGATGTCAAGCTACCTCTAGTGACCATCACCAGAGTCTACCTCTATGTACCTTGAGGATTTACACTTTGGAAAGTACATAGCATCTTTGTAGTCTTTCCTAAATAAGACGCATCCATTCTCACAAGCATGTATCTGCTCATATGGCATCTTAAATACCTTGAGGAGTTTCTATGACTCCTACATGTTCTTTGGCAGGTTGTGACCTCGCAGAAGCAAGGTCTCAAAGACTACCAACATGTTGTGAAAGCCATCTCGACTCATGTTGCAGCGGGCCTTCAAGTCCATAAGGCATCCAATGGCATCTAGTTGAGAGACCTCTACATGGTCGTGAAGGGGTTTCTGTGCCACCTCCAACATGGAATAATAGTCCTTTGCGGTTTGTTTTGGCTCCTCCTCCCCCTCATCCCCATGTCCTTCACCAAAGTTTCCGGCATAGAAGTCATCTAACATGTCTCCTTCCCCGGCATCAGAAGCAAGATCATTGATGCATTGCCTCACCACCTCATCTCTCAGACGCTCAGTTTCACCATGGAAGATCCACTGCTTATAGTCCACCGTCCATCCATTCATGCAAAGATGTTTAGACATGTCACCCTTACTTTGCCTTCACTTATTCCCACATTTGTTGCACGGACACCAAACCTTACTCGTACCTCCAGCATTCTGAAAAGCTTTGTCCATGAAAGCACTACTTGTCCTAACCCATTCATTGTCCCAATCTCCAAAACCCCTCCAGCCATTGTATATCCACGCACGATCATCCATTCTCTATCATATACGCGAGAATATAAGAATGCATTGCATCTACACAAGGATCCTACTATCTAATAGGTGAAGATAGGTCCTAATCCCACCCGAGGATGTGTAGATGAGGTCAATTCCATGCTCTACTCCTATCCGAGCTAGAATTTTGGCAGCACCTCCCCGCTGTTCTCCAAATACACGTCCCGACAGGGAGATTGTGTATTCGAAGAACAATAGGGAGATGCTGCCGAAACTCTGAATCAAACAGGAGTAGAACGTGGAAACTAACCACATCTACACATCCTCGAGCTGTCCAAAAAACATGGAAAATTCAAAACAGATACGGTTATAGGTATTCAGAGATCCGCATACTTCCAACCGTATCTCTTTTCGAATGGGAGACGCCCTAAGCGAGTTGCGCGATCTAGCTATGAACATGATACGGAAAGATGGGTTATACCTAGGGCCACCGTGGAGTCGGACTAGCGGCCGAGGAAGACAATCGGGGCCGCCAAGGCACTCCCGGCTTGGCAAGGCACTCAGGCTGGGCTCCGACGGGCTCCTCTCTAAAAAAAAGGAAACACACGGGCTCAGTCAAAAAATTTGACATAACCTCCCCTACACGGTGAGGTTTCTAAAACCTACAAAAAAAACATGCACGATGGCCGACAAACACATTCACATCAAGGGCACGATGGCCAACAACTGCTTGGCCGAAGGCGGCGATAGGGATGTCCACGGACCCATCTCCGGCGCCCGAGGCGCCAAGCAATAGGGGCGGGGCCGGGCGGATGAGGTCGGGAGGTGGGCGGTGGTGGGTAGCGGCGGTGCGAAGTCGGGAGGCGCCGGCGATAAGGGACGGCGGGCGGTCCGCCTCCTCCTCCCTTCTCTGGCCTCCTCCTCCCTACCCCTCTTCCTTTCTTCCTCCCTCCTTCCTCCTCTTACTCCAACTCCTCCTCCCCCCTCCTCCCTCCTCCTCCTCCTCCTCCTCCTCCTCCCCCCCACCCCCTCCCGCTCCTCCCTCCTCCTTCCTCCCTCCTCCCCTTTAGCGGTCGGGAAGGCCGGGACCCGGGGTCTTCGCCGGCAGCGTCGAGGTAGGGGAGGGGCGACAAGCGTCGGGGAGTGGCGTCCGGGTGGCGTCGGGGTGCGCCCGGTGTGTTGGGGCACCGGCGTTCGGGGCGGCATTGGGGGCACGCCGGTGGGCGCGGCGGCCGGTGCGGGGTGGGGGCGCAGCGCGGGCCGGCGGTGGTGGCATGGGCGCGAGAGCGGGCAGGCTGCGATGGCGGGTGGCGCGGCGGTGGTGGCGGCAGTGAGCGGACAGCTGAGTGTGCGGCGTGTGTGTGTGTGTGAGAGTGGCGGTCTCGGCCTTTGTTTTTTAAAAGTTGGATTTCGCCTTTGCCATGAGCGGGATCGGGCCACTCACGGCAGAGGCCTATCCTTTCTTGTGAGCCCCTCGATCGGGCTCACGGCAAAGGCCCGACACCGTGCCCCAGCATGCGTGCCCCACCGCAGGTTTTATTAAAAAAATAATGCCCTTTGGCGTGAGCCGGATCGAGGCTCACGGCAAAGATTCCCTCTTTGCCGTGAGTCGCTCAATTGGCCTCACGGCAAAGACTGACACCGTGCCCGACCGCGGGCCTGTCCACGACCGCCGGTTTTACTAAAAAAAATTAATACCATTTGCCGTGAACAAGAACGTTGTGCTCACGCGGCAAAGGCTTCTTTGCCGTGAGTCGCCATATAAGGCTCACGACAAAGAATATTTCGAAAATATATTTTTCTCTCTCCCTCTATTTCTTTTTTACGGCACATTTTCAGAATTTGTGCTTGCTTCCTTCAAAAATACCTTGTCACATTCAGTCACCCATACATAATTGATGTTTTAGCGAAAAATTGACCATTATTTCATGTGATTTTATCTCTATTTCTATTTACTTAATTACAACATAAAATTATAATAATTATCAAAATGATGAAAAATAACCAAAAATTCACATGACACAATCTCTAATGTCTATTGCATATAGAAAAAGTTTCATAGTCAAACCACAACTTGTTCGCCACATCCACATCAAATCATCTTTGGATCATTCTCAACTAACATGAAACTTGTATGTAGATGTTGGAGTTTGTGAACATCATGTGTGCCAACTTGTGGGAAACCTTCTCAAATTATTACCGTAGGCTCGGCATAAGATATCATGACATATTATCAAATTTCATAATTTTTTTTGACTTCGGTTGATTTTCTAGAATTTTAAAACCACTGAAAGCACGGCTTAATGTTTGTGTTTTTCATAATAAGATGTTCCAGATTTGGTTTTATTTTTATATGTAAGGCCTTACTTGTGTTGAATAACAGGAATATAAATTTTTACTAAATTTTTTTCAAAAATTTCAATCACTTGTAGTTCAAATTTGGCTTCATTTTAAAAATTGCCGTAAAAGAGAATAATCACCTAAATATACCAAATAAAGTCAAAAAATTTACCAAAATTGAACATGGAGTGCCATATGATGTATAGTAACTGCAGAAAAAGTTTGGAGGCCAAAAACAAAAAAAAAAAAAAAAGGGTACACGCTTTCGCGTGAGCCGAACCCTCGGGCCGACGGCAAAGGGGGTCCTTTCCCTAGTGTTTTGCGTATGCTCACGGCAAAGGTCCCGCGACGGGAAAGCCTTTTGCCGTGAGTCGACGGGCGAGCTCACGGCAAACGGTGACGGAGGGCGGACGGATCCCCGCCGTGGCCTTTCCCCGTGAGCTGGTCCTCATGGGAAAGGTTGTTTCCCGTGAGTGAAACCTTTTCCGTGAGCATTGCGGATTGCTCACGGGAAAGAGGTCCCTTTCCCTCGAGGAAGAAATATCTCGATAGAGATGGTGTGGGAACAAAGAGAGAAAGGAGAGAGACCTGATAAGAGGGCCTATTGTCACTTATCCACGTCACCAAATTAACTGTTAAACTAGATCAATGGCCAAATATGAATGGTTTTTATAGTCCAACCGCCAAACAATTCTGGTTTTCATGTTCAAGGGTTGAAATTAAACTCAGTGATAGTTGCATGGCCAAAAATGGACTTCTCCCTAGTTTGGAGGTTTCCTTTTCCTATTGTTTAATTAATTTTTATTCTAGTATGCTGCAAAACTCATTTTTGTAAGTTTCCTGGTTAGATATGTCCCAACTCGATTTTTTCCCTCATGGCCTGATACAGGGGTTTGATCGCTGTTCACTGTTCAAAACAGATTGATGTCTTGTTGGCAGTGAGCGGTCCAGCCCGGCCTTGAGCCCCAGAATGGCATGAGTGCCTCCCGTGTGCTGGGCTTGGGTTTGGTGTTTGATGGGGGCATGAGGCAGCCGGCACTTGGCGTTTATGGCAATGCTGGGGAGATGGAGAGGCGATGGTTGAAAAGGACACAGCAGCAACAGGGGATCTATGTTTTTTCCATTGAGAGCTGAGTAGCTGACAGGTGGGTGAAAGAGCGAGAAAGAGAGAAGGGGACAGCAGTGGATACATAAAGAACGGCAAAGTTTTCTAAAAATTCTTGCGCACCAAATATTCGTTGTGCATCTTTGGCTTAGAGCTATATGTATATGCAGTCTGAAGATTTCCATATACTGAAATGACTCCGAAATTCTTGGGCACGCTGCAATGACTCCGAAAGTTTATGACTTTGTTCACGGTTGACGAAAAATCATATACTGAAATAACAAGTTGAAGTCTCTTTTTGTATTGACGTACTGCGCAGATTAGCTACAAAATACTCCTGTCTCTGTATTTTCCTTCTGACTTACAGCCATAGCGCACAACTGGAGGAAATTTATGTGGCTGGGCGTCAAGCATGGACTTTGACTTGGCAAACTGAGTTGAGTGGACTGAAAACCTCTTTTTTTTTTTTTATTAAACCACTGAAAACCTCTTAGCACCATACGTGGTGAATCAAGTCTGAGCTGGTCATTCATTGTCTTTACGAGTTCTTGTTTCCCCATGAAACACACTTGGTTGGCCCCTGCATCTGTTTAATGCTCTCTGCTTTTGATTGAGGTTGGGCGTGCGCACCATATCTCTCAATATATCTTGTTCTTATTCACTACAATTAGAGAGCTTTCCACCCATTTGATTAATCCGCCCCCATCTGATCCAACCAGGACTTTTTACCTCATCAGGAATTCGGGATCGATGACTCCAGCTGATGGATCAATCGCTCCTGGTAGCAGCCATATCAGGTGATGAGGTGTCAATGAAGAATATGGCTTTGCAGAATCCAAGCTTACTTCTTGCAACAACTCGTCAGGGGAACACCTGCCTCAACATCTCCTCCATCCATGGCCACATGCCGTTCTGCAAGGAAATCATGGCGCTGAAGCTAGACCAGAATTCTCTCCTGCCGCGACCTGAAGTTGAGTGAGGTCATCTTGAACCGAGACAAGAATTGGTGCAACGCCCTGCACCATGCAATCCGTAGTGGCCATAGGGAGCTCGCGCTGGAGCTCATAGCAGCAGAGCCTGGCCTGTCATGCGCCGTGAACCAGTACAACAAATCACCCATGTTCATCGCTGATGCAGGAGCCTGTGGCTACAATGCTCTGCATGCTGCGGTCAAAAATGGCTACAATGCTCTGCATGCTGCGGTCAAAAATGGCAATTCAGGCCAACCATGTGTGGAAAGCCAATATAAGTTATTCTCAACTCTTAGTGCTATTTTCTTACTAAATGAAAAATTTATTATCTGATACTGTTAACTTAATTCTATGTATCTTCCTGATTTGATTTTTTTTCTACTGTTACCGCTAAAATGATTATTGGCTTGCAGTCATCTTGGACAAGATTGATTTCCCACTACTACAGATTCGCTCATCACTACCATCGGCATCTTTGCCGAAATTTAGTCCACCGCAGCGATGAACCATACCCGGCAGTGATGAGCCGTTCAGCGCGGGACAACCAGAAACTCCACGGGCTCGACTAAAACCGGCGGTGAAGATTTAGATCACCACCGGGTTGAATCGTTCCCCGGCAAAGGGTCTTGATGGATACTGATCACTCGCAGGTTTGAATTAGAACCGATAGCGATTTGAAGATTGACACAACCGGGCTGAATTAGAACCGATAGCGATTAACTTGGGAGGGGAAGCAAAATACAATGACAAGGAACAGTAAAACAAACAACAGAAACAGATCAGATTGACATGCATCGGATTAACAAATGACTGATCCATTAACAAACGACACAAACCAAATTAAACTGTCATAAAAACAACTGATATAATAAATTAAGAGTAAAGTACGGTGGCGGTCCCTTAACTTGCGCCGCTGTGTCAAGCCGGTCCACAATCTTGCAAATCGTGCGTTTAAGTGTCTAAACGTTGTTTGGGTTTCATTGCAATCCAATCGGGCGTGGGCGGGCGGGCAGCTTATGCAATAACACTCCTGTGAACAAGTCAGTGCAATTAGAAGGGCCTGGGGCCATCGTAGTCTTCCCCATCCCCTGCCGCCGTCGTACTCTTCCCCGCCCCCGCAGCAGCAGGTGCGTTTCCGAGCCTCCGCCGCCGCTGCCGGCCTCGGCACCGAGCCCACCTCCGGCGTCACCCACACCCCCGCGCTGCAGTGGCACGTCGTCTCTACAGGTCATCTCCGAGCTCAATGCCACCGCCGACGGGACAGCACATAGCCAGGTCGACCATGACGCCGAGCAGGATGACTTTGTTTGGCCAAGAACAGAGACATACAGAGCAATAGATGTTGACAAATTGTATTTCCGTGAAAATCATCAATGCATATGTCGTACTTGAATTGTAATGGCTGCTGTTGTACTGAATTGTGAAACTCACTGAATGCTTCCTGCTATACTGAATGAACTGATAACATGCTTACAAGCAATGGCAATGCATATTGTGCTCAAACTGATTTCATAGTCTGGAATGACATTTTCTGATGGTCACAAGCATGACATTAAACTTCATGTTAACTGTACTAATTTTAACTGGGCACTTATATTACAAGCCATGACATAACTGCATCTTACTAGTTTTGATGCTTAAAAAGTCAGACTCCCAAAAGAAGAACGAAACAGTGCACTAATTAGACTAGTAGTCATGTCTTGCTAATTGACTCCGCCAGTGCCATCTTCTCCTTCATCTCCACCTTGAACTGATAACTTCTTGTTTGGTCTGGCCCTCCTTGGTGCACATGTGGATGCCTTTCTTTTCTTTGCTGCAGCTGCTTTGCCAGCCTTGGTGCAAGTGGTCAGTGCACTAGGCCTTTCCACAGGTTGGTTTGTCTTGATGAACTCGTTATCTGGAAGTGGACCAAAAGCAGTAGAAACATTTGATGCCTGAGTTTCCTGAAGCACAAAAAATTTACAGTGAGTACAATTCATAGCAAAGATGGTTTCCTATTTCTCAAAGAAAGGATAATTTCCTACATGACCAAATTACAGTGAGTACCTGTGATAACATTTGATCCAGCAAGGTGATTGTGCTAACATCTGTGATTGGCACCTCTACCTCTTGGGTGAACAACTGTACAAAATAACACATGAGCTGTAAAAGTTGCAATTACCGATCAAAGTATTACAAGAAAACACACATGTTATTTTGCTTCACCTGGTTTACTGGCTGGTCCATCTGCTCTTCTTCTGTCTGTTGAACCTCTGGATTCAGTGATGTAGCTTGTTGAGCAGCCTCCTGAGCTTCTCTTTGCAGCTGTGCTTGTGCATGTGCAACAAGTTTTTTAGCCTCTACAGAAGTCAAGCCCATCCTCTTGAGTTTGCAACCTCCACTGTTGTGGTTAGCCTCTGAGCAGTGCGAGCAATGTATTGTAACCCCATGCTTGGATGGATATCCATAACCCTAGACACTGGATGCGGAGATGAACTCACCGTACAGCGGCGGTGCGTCCGCTTTCCCTCGCAATCGCGGTGGCATCCTTCGAGGAAGCCGATGCGGACGCCTCCAACGTGGCTGGCTTCGCGGTGGCATCCTTTGAGGAAGCCGATGCGGACGCCTCCAACGTGGCTGGCTTCGACCCGCGGGACGGCTTCTCTCGCTTCCGACCACCGAGATAAAGCTGCCGATCACGTTCGCCGCCCCGAGCCTGGGAATCGCCTTCTCCGTCGAGGAACACAAACAGTCGTGAACGATCTCAGGGAGAAACGAGATGGACTGGAGTCTTCAAGGGCTTTGCTGAAAAAAAATATTGTGTCCATTAGGCTTAAGCAGGCAGCAGGGGTGTTATTGTATAAGCTGCCCGCCCGCCCACGCCCGATTGGACTGCAATGAAACCCAAACAATGTTTAGACACTTAAACACACGATTTGCAAGATTGTGGACCGGCTTGACACAGCGGCGCAAGTTAAGGGACTGCCACTGTACTTTACTCATAAATTAACATAAAAAGAAAGCGGCCGCCTAATTAAGCCGCCTTCTTGGCCTTTTGGCCGCCCCGCTTGGCCTTCTTCCTGGCGGCCGACTCCATCTCCTCCGGTTTGGCGGTATCTCCTCGGCGAGGTTATCCCAAGTACTCGATCCGGAGGCCGATGATGGACTTCTCCTCCAAGTGGTGATTCACCGTTGGTAGGCCAACTTGGTCGGCCAGGCTGTTGAGCTTGTTGCGGGCGGCGGCCGAGGCGATGCGGGATGAACTTCTCCGCCGGTCGGCAACCATGTCAATCGTCGGCGCCATCGACCCGGCCGGCTAAGCGTGGAAAACGGGTAGAGAGGGGAGTGTGTTTGGAGAGCGGAGTGTTGGAGAGTGGACCAGAAACAAGGGGTTATGTACGTATAAATAGGACTCAGCCACAGTTAATTTCTAAGACGATGGAACAGTTGAACGCAAATGATAGAAAATTAAGATTAACACGCATCATATTAAACCGATACAAGGAAACAGTTTGACTCAAATTAACGAAAGATAAAGAGATTGACATGCAACAGATTAACCAACAACTGATTCCTTAGCAAATTAACCACACAGATCATTGTATCTTACACATCCACACAAATCAGACAACACATAAATTAACATAAAAAAAAGAAGAGAACCTAGGCCGCCTTCTTGGCCTTCTTGGCCGCCCGCTTGGCCGACTTCTGGCATGCGCCTTCCCGGCCTTCTCCTCCCGGTTATCGGTATCCCCTCGGCGAGGGTATCGGCCAGAGAGTCGATCTGGAGGGCGTAGAAGTTGGCCCTCTCCTCGAGGGGCAGATTCACCTTTGGCGGGGCCAACGTCGTCGGCCAGGCCGTTCAGCTTGGTGAGGGCGGCGCGAGGCGCTCCACAGCGAACTTCATCTCCTCCCGGTGGCGGCCATGTCGACGATCGTGGGCGGCGAGTCCCGGCTTTCCCCGTGAGAGGGGCACGAAAAGAGAAGTTAGTGTTGGATAATGGGAGGCGCTGGCTTTCCAAAAAGACAGTTCCTCGAAAAAACGTAACCAGCGATCGCTGCGCCCAATGGCCGTCTCCTCGGCACTCAACGCCGATTGTGTTTTCCAAAGCACAACCGAGTTAATTATTTTTCAAAGAAGAAGTTAAGATTCAAATCAAATTTTAATTTTAATCGTTCTTTGAACTGAAATGAAACAGATTCGGGACAGAGGGAGCAACACACAGCAATAATATATATAATTTTTATTTTATTAATATATAAAAAAACAAAAAAACAGAACATATAATAAAAATGATAAAAAAACAAAAAAATAGGAAGGCCGCCGGCCTAGTCCTCATCCTCCTCCTCCGTGCTAGTGTCGTCCTTCTTGGCCAAGGCTTTGAGGACGATCCCGGCCAGCTGCTCCACCTTGGGGGCGTAGTGGTTCATCTTTTCTTCCAGGAGTGGATGCACCCTTGGAAGAAGACCATGGCCGTCCGCCAGCTCCTTCAGCATCCTAAAGGCAGGACGGAGATGATCGAGGGTGAAATCCCTCTCGATCACCTCCTGAATGCGGCGCCGATCAGCAAGGTCATCGGCCGCCGCCTAGCCAGCCGCGGGCGAGAAGGTCCATGCGGCGGTCCCGCTTAGGAGAGGGCGGGGCGTAGTCGGAGTCGGGAATCGGAGCCGGGTCGGCCGCCCGGCGCCTCCACCACCGGTTCCTTGCCCTTGTCATCCGCCGCCTCCATCTCCTCCCTAGTGCGCTTCTTGGATCCCGAGCCCGAGGCAGCCATGGCGCTGAAGAATGCAAAGAGAATGTGGCTGGATTAGCGAACTAGAATGGATGAACGCCATGATCGAGTGTGTGCTTAAATAGTGAGTCAGGCGGCTGCTCCACTTCCCCACGATCGAACGCGGCGTCAAAGCAACCGCATGGAATTCACACGATCCCCGGTTGGAATTCGCACGATCTCTATTGCCGCGGCGTTTCCCACGCCCGTGCGGTGTTGCGCTTCGAATTCCTGGGCTGCGTTTCCAATGGCGCGCGGACGACAAACAGTCTCCACCTTCATTGATCACCGTCGGGCCCACACATGAACCGACAAAGTGATTAACAAAATGGTGAAACAAATACTTATATCTGTAAAAAATCGATTTATTGAAATCATTAATTTTATCTCAGCGTTAATGCATTGAGAGTTTAACTAACCCCGTTCGCCTGCCACGTACACTCCATATTATAAATTTTCATTTTAGTATACGGATATATAGGCTGCCGTGTAGGTCATGGCCTGTGATACATCACGGCTGCAGCCTTGAGAATCGTGTTGCTCTAGTCTTCACTCACGGTTCCCCTTAATTAAACCGGCAGTGTCTCTGCTTCCCATGAGAAAAGGTTTGTGTACCCTCGCTGGCGCCTCGATGGGTTATATCAATGTCGATAATAACCTTTGCCGGTGCACTTCAAAGACCCGGCGGTGATCACAAATATCACCGCCGGTGGTGACTACGTGGCGAGTGTTTTTGGAGTATCACTTGCCGGGTTAAAACCGAGAACTGGCGGTGTTTTGCATTGTCAACGGGTGAAGAGTACGCCCGGCGGCGACCTGACGCAACATTGCGAAGCGAACGGTGTTGCCACGTTCTCCATACCACGGCCACGGTGCTTGGTTTATGCCGGTGCCAATTATCCGGCAGTGAACGTCCATATCACTGCCGGGGTGCCTTTTGACACCAGCAGTGATCAGTCATTACCACGGCATGTTGCCTATAAAAACGGCTAGTGCGGCCCTTAGGTTTGCAATTCAGTTCTCTTGGTCCTCTTTCTTGATACTCTTGATTCGGTTACTGTTGTTCTTCCTCGATCTTCTCTCGCTACTCTCCACATACATATCTATGGCCTCTCTATAGGAGAAAGCCCTCCACGTACAGATATCGTTCTTATGCATCTTAGGCCACCAAAATGGTTCACACACAAGAGGTGCTACAAGAGTCTTACTGAAGATTGAGCAGCGCCGAAGGTTAGAACAGCTGTGAGGTTCACAGAGCCATCCGGTTCTGTGTGCTTGAGGGGCTGGACAGCTGGATTTACATGTCCATATGAGAGACATGGCATTCTCCTGATAAGATCATAGCGATTTATAAAAATCTGCTTCAATGAAAATCTCATTTGGTGATCAAAGGAGATTTTCATGGATTAACATGATCTTCTCTGCGCGAATGCCTATGCATCTTGTCATTGACGAAACCACAGCTTTGGTCGAGCAAAGAAAAATCAGAAGGCATCCTTGCCGTGGATTCAATGTAAATCCGAGTTATGCCCTCCTTGTAAGATCGAGGACAAGAAACCTCACAGAGCACCGATGAGACCTCAATGGGCACCGATGGGCCTTCAAAATCCCATCGAAATTTCATCGGCAAGAATCACTTTACCTTCAGCATTTTTTATTTTAAATGTGTTTGTACACTTTGATGAGAACATTGATCTATTCGTGGAAAGGTCTTTGTTATCATATATGTAACTTTTTTTCAAGGTCTTTGTTAACATATATGTAATCGGATATTGTAATCGGTTTGCTCCTATATATATATATATATATATATATATATATATATATATATATATATATATATATATATACGGGCGCAGTTCTTATTTTTTCGACGCCCTTCTTATCTTTCATGGACGAACATAAATATATAAATGCTCTATGTACTAACCGAAAAGTTGGTAAACATCATTGAAACGCACAACTCAGTGAAAAAGAAAGGTCCAAGTAATCTCACGGCAGTGAAAGATATTACTAAACTGTCGGTTTGAAATATATCACTGCCGGGTTTTAATAGAGCCCCGACAGTAAAAGAGACAACACTACCGGTTTGCAAATACGAAACCGATAGTGATCAGCCTTCTATCGCGTTTATCACGTAGGAAAATCTAATAATAAAAATATGGATCGAGAAAAACCTAAGGTTGTAAAATAAAATTCAAGACATTTCTACATTGTGGGAGTAGACATGCTTCACAAAGGTATATGACCCCTTTTATCGGAAGCATGACTGACAATTACATCAATAAGCTATCTTTGGGTCATCTTTGTTCGGTGTGGTCTTGGCCTCAAACTTTTTCTTAGATGTGCACATGCCACGTGCGAAGGAACCATGATGTTTGAGATTTTTCGGACAAGGTTTGGTTTTTTTTCAATTAAATTGAATTTCTACGACGACGACCCGAATAATTACAGGTTGAACTTGGGTTACCCACTAACAGAGCCAGAGTGGTGCCAAAATTTCCCACATGGTCTCATGTGTCCTAGGAGGCAATTCGGTGTGTAGGTTGGTGCAAAATTCATAAGTTTTCAAGATTTAATTAACCTCCTTCTTTCGCGTTTATCACGTAGGAAAATCTAATAATAAAAATATGGATCTGAAAAACCTAAGATCTTGTGTGGGGGCATAATTTGGGTGTACAAGGTTGTAAAAAAAATTTAATATATTTCTACATTGTGGGAGTAGACATGCTTCACAAAGGTACATGACCCCTTTCATCGGAAGCATGACCGACAATTACATCCATAAGCTATGTTGGGTCATCTTCGTTCCGTGTGGTCTCGGCCTCACACTTTTTCTTAGACGTGCACATGCCACCTATGAAGGAACCACGATGTTTGAGATTTTTCGGACATTGGTTTGGTATGTTTTTCAATTAAATTGAATTTATATGCGACGACCCGAGTAATTACTGGTTGAACTGGGGTTACCCACTAACTGAGCCGCAGTGGTGCCAAAATTTCCCACATGGTCTCATGTGTGCTAGGAGGCAATTCAGTGTGTAGGTTGGTGCAAAATTCATAAGTTTTCAAGCTTTAATTAACCTCCTTCTATTGCGTTTATCACGTAGAAAGATCTAATAATAAAATATGGATCAGAAAAACCTAAGATCTTGTGTGGGGGCATAATTTGGGTGTATAAGGTTGTAAAAAAATTCAATATATTTCTACATTGTGGGAGTAGACATGCTTCACAAAGGTACATGACCCTTTAATCGGAAGCATGACCGACAATTACATCCATAAGCTATCTTTGGGTCATCTTCGTTCGGTGTGGTCTCGCCTCAAACTTTTTCTTAGACGTGCACATGCCACGTGTGAAGGAACCACGATGTTTGAGATTTTTAGGACATTGGTTTGATATTTTTTTTTCAATTAAATTGAATTTCTACGCGACGACCCAGTAATTACAGTGTTGAACGGGGTTACCCACTAACAGAGCAGTGGTGCCAAAATTTCCCACATGGTCTCATGTGTCCTAGGAGGTAATTTAGTGTGTAGGTTGGTGTAAAATTCATAAGTTTTCAAGCTTTAATTAACCTCCTTCTATTGCGTTTATCACGTAGGAAAATCTAATAATTAAAATATGGATCGAAAAAAACCTAAGATCTTGTGTGGGGGCATAATTTGGGTGTAAAAGGTTGTAAAAAAATTCAAGATATTTCTACATTGTGGGAGTAGAAATGCTTCACAAAGGTACATGACCCCTTTCATCGGAATCATGACTAACAATTACATCCATAAGCTATCTTTGGGTCATCTTCGTTCCGGTGTGGTCTCGGCCTCAAACTTTTTTCTTAGGCGTGCACATGCCACGTGTGAAGGAACCACGATGTTTGAGATTTTTGGGACAAGGTTTGGTATTTTTTTAATTAAATTGAATTTCTACGTGACGACCCCGGTAATTACGGGTTGAACTGGGATTATACAGACTTCACAAAAGCATTACAATTAATTGATTAAAATTGATACGGTACAATAATCAAAGTGTACAAACACATTAAGAAATAACCACCTCAAAAACACCCTTCTAGCACCTATACCCGAGGTGGTTACAATGCTACACGTTATGCTTACTGATCTAAGTAAGGCGGATGGGACCTCTATGAAGAACCAATGTCTCTCCGTGTCGGCAAAGGCCCGACAGGAGATGGGGCTCTCATCTCCCGGCGACGAAGCACAAGAATGCACGCTACTTGGCTCCTGCTTTCAGTCTTCCGGCAGTCCATGCAACAATGGCGTTGCACAAGCATCACATCCAGCTTCTGTAAGCAACGTTGTAGCTTAATCTTCAAAAACACCCTTCTAGTACCTGCTGTATACACTGTCTACCCATGATAAAATGTTTATGTGGAGGGCTTTCTCCCAAATAGAGGCCATATATGTGGATAGGAGAATTGGCAAATAACAGAAGAGGTCAGCCGGCGCACGGTTCGCCATACATGGCTCTCTCTGCGCGGGGCTGTTTTTATAGGCGGTGGTAGGTGGGAATGAGCGGTGGTAGGTGGCAACAGTGTGATCTTATCACCGTGAGCGGTGGTAGGTGGCAATAGTGTATGATCACTGTCGGGTCAGCCGACGTTTATACCCGGCAGTGAACCTATAATGTAACACTGCCGGGCTACTGCTAAACCGGCAGTGATTAACTATAGAAATGGGCGCGCGAGGTGAAAATTTCACAAGTCATTTGAACCCCGCGCCATTCGTTCCAGCCTCGACGATATATAATATTGGGCGCGGGCGAGCTGAAATTTTACCAGGTCATTTCAACCCAGCGCCCCAATCGTTCCCACCAGCGTCGCCGACGGAGCACCACCACCCACACACGCCGCGATCGTCCGTCGCCCCCTACAGCCCCCTCCATTCTCTTCTTCTCCGACGTCCCCCAACGCCGCCGGCATCCTGCGCCCTTCCACGGAGAACTAATTAGCCATTTAGTTTCTCGAGATTTTACCTATGAGAATGAGATCTAATTCGCCGTTGTTCTCGCCCGCCTCGCCCGCTTGTTCTTCGTCCACGTCGACGGGGGACCGCCGCTACACCGCACCACCGCCCGCAGCCTCCCGCCATCCCCGTCTACGCCCGATTAATCGTACCGCCACGACCTCGAGCTCAATTCCGCGGGAAGAACGCCCGTCTGTGCCCTTTGCTTCCTTCTAGGGACGCCTGCGTCTCGCACCGCCGAGACAAGACAAGAGCGCGGACCGCACGGGAAGCTCGATGAGTGCGTCGGTCACACGCCTTTGAGTTGTTCATTGAAATGCCCGTGTTGATAAATCCAACCTGCTATTTTCTTTTTCTATTTAGATTTTCTTTCAAACAGTTCAGGATTCTTATATAGTAGCAAAAGTTTTTTAATTGGTCTATGGTAAACAAATTAGATTTAAACATTGTGGTCATTTATAGCAATGATTGAAAACATTCTAATGCTCGAAGTGTGATTGAAATGAGATAGATGTTGAAATTCATGAGTTTTGTGGTGTTCAAAATCTTGTTGTACAACATTTCGATTGACATAGCATTAACATCCTATTTTGGCTGCATGTATAGACAAACCATGGCGTGGTATGTAGTGCATGTTGGTCAAGTGCCGAGGGATCTATCGAACACTGGGAAGATTGCTCTGCTCAAGTCTCGGCTACCCCCGGTAATTGTTACAAAAATACAAGACTGAAAGTGAAGCTTTCGGGACCTACTATGGTGAAAACTTTCACTATCAACCAGCCTTTGAGATCGATGAGAAGCCTCTCTCCATAGATATGAAGATTAGGAGAATTGCAACTTGGCCTATGAAAGATGTCTTGATTTTAGTTATGTCCATTGTGATTGTTTTTCTTATTTGGAAGTTGATGTCCTAGGCTGAATTTTGTAGAACATTAGGTGGAGTTAGTTGTATGTAACCTTTGAACCATGTAATGTTTTGTCGATTTTAATGTATATATGATGCTTTTATGGGTTTAAAAATAGCTGATTTCGATGAATAAATTCAAAAATTTTAAAAATGTAAAACAAAAACGCCGGGTGGCATGGGCCCGACAGTGAATGAGAAACAAACCGGTAGTGTAACTATACCAAACACTATCGGTTTGAATTACAAACCGTCTTCTATGATAGAAACATCATTGTCGGCTGCATTAACCAACTGATAGTCTCCACTCCAATAACGCAGTCGGGTTGAAATCAGCTGACGGTGTTCACGTAAAGTTCAGCGACGGGTCCAAAGTAAACCGACATTGTTAGCTCTTCGATACACTGTCGGCTCAATCTAACCCGATAGTGTTATCCTTACAGTTCTGTCGGTTTGTTAAAGCCCGACAGTGCTCTCAATATCAACTCTGACGGCTGACTTCCGAACCTGCAGTGCTTGGATCAAAAATGCTGCCGGTCCGTGGAACACCCGACAGTGTTCGGTGACAGTGCGCTGCCGGTTCGATATCAAACCGGCAGTCTCTCCTCGCATCACCGCCGGTGTTTTGACCCGGTATGGTTCTGCCGGTTCAGTTTTTTCGGCGGTGAAGGGGGTTGGAGCCCGGCAAAGTGATGGACAATTCTGTAGTAGTGTCCTAAGAGTGTTGTTAGAACATGACTGGTCTCTAGGGCATGTCGTCTCCACGGATGGGAGTACTCTGCTTCACTCTGCTGTGTTACGTGGCCATGTTGGTGTTGCCAGGGAGCTTGTTAAGCATTGTCCAGATACTCATATTCCAATGCAAATGGTTGGACATGTCTTCACGAAGCAGCACGCCAAGGTCGGGTGGAATTTGTAGAATTCATCCTGGGATCACAAGAGCTTCGCAAACTCATTAACATGCGAGACAAAAGTGGGAAAACAGCTCTGCATCACGCGGTCCACAAGTGCAATCCGAAGATCGTTGCCGCTTTACTCTTCCACAAAGAGACAGACTTCACCATGCTTGCCAACAACAATAGGGCAGCAACCTGGGAATCTATATAGTACATACTTTAAACCTGAGGAACCCGAGCTACAGTGCCTGCAGGCACATTTCTACTGTACAACTACAGTAGCCTATCCTCAGCCGTCCGATTTTATCCAGAACGGTTTGAGAAGCTGGAATCATAGCATGTTATATGAGTGTACTATTGTACATGAGAAAACTTGCCCCGTAAAGGAAAGTGTAGGGATTTAAATTAGTTTAACAAAGATGGTTTACTACGTTGGAGGACTGAAATGTTTGCAAGTTTTGAGAATGCATTGCGATGGGTGTACTAAAATTGAGCATGTAAAACGGAAATGTTAAGGCATTTTGTCAAAACTGATAGAACAAATGCTTAAATGGAATATGGGGAAGGCATGTAGTACAGATGACTTAAATGTGTAGTAGATATGCTAAGGTATGAGGGGTAATGTAATGTTCTTTTTTTTGTGGTGCTAAAAATTTTCTACGGTTAGGATGACATGAAGACAAACAAACTAACACGAAGTAAAGGGCTATCCGAATATAAATACAAATGTACATATACTGATGAGGATCCATGGGGACGGTGGTGTTCCTTTTGCCTTGCGAAAGGGTTGTAGGCGCGATGACTGCCATTGCGGGACTGAGTGGCACCGACAAATGATGCAGTGATGGAGAACAACTGAAGATCTCTGTCCACTTCTGAAGGAAATGCAAGGCAACAGTGAAATTTTAGGAAAACAGAATGAATAATCTCTGTAAACCTGGCTTATTTTATTTAATTTTAAATATTGAATATAAGCTCTCTAAATTTCTATCAGAATTTAACCAAGGATGCATGTTACAGTAGTTCAGTGAACTATCACAACGGCTGAGTCTTTCAGTTGATTTAATAAGCAAAATGAAGGTAAGAGTGAAAACAAAAGCTTGAGGACATGCTTATATAGTTATATCTCAGTTGTCTATTTTCTTTGTATTAGAACATTAAGCGATAGGGTTTGCATATATAAGTTGAACTCGATTTGGTTCAGACATTTTATCGAGCAAGTAGCAGGTGGCAAGCAGACTTACATGGATGAGCTGGGGAAATTGTTGCGTGCAAAGGAGCCGACGCATCACTCCACCACGGCATCCATGGTCAGCATGAGAGCACGATTGGCCGCGTCAAGTGCGCAATCTGCTTCGTGGAGCTATCAAGTGATTCGAACCTGCGTGGGCGCGCCGCCGCCGCCGTGGCCTGCTCAGCGTTGCTGCTGTTGCCGCCCGCCGCGCTGCTTTGTGTTGCCGCCCGCCGGCCTACCTCGCGTTGCTGCTGCCGCCGGTGTGCCTCGCGTTGCTGCTGCCGCCGGCGTGCTCGCGTTCCTGCTGTTGCCGCCCGGATGGAGGCTGCCGGCAGGTCGCTGGGGCGAGCACTACGCGGCGCGGATGCGCCGATGGGGCGGGGGCGTCGTCGTCGGGTGTGGTGGCGCGGATGCCGAGGACGTATGTGGAGCGGCTGGGGGCGGTGAGGAAGCCGCTGATGTGGCGACAGTGTCGGGCGGTCGGCCGGCGCCGGTGGTGGTGGCGGAAGGAAGGGAGGCGAGGCGGAAAGGTGTCGGGAGCCGCGGCGGAAGACGCGAGCGTGGAGGATTTTGGAGACTTTAGCTGTGTACCCTTATAAAAGTTCGTCTCGGCCCTACATGCCCCTCAAAAGTTCATGTCGACCTGTACGCCCAACTCGATTTTCGTTTTGTCGTAGGTGCCCTTCCGTCCAATTTTGTATCTAACTGTGTCAAAGTGCAGTGGTAAAAGTCCAAAACGCCCTTCTTTTTCCTACTGGTCAATGCTCCTTCCACTCAATGACGTGTGGGTCCTACAAGTCAGATCCTTCTTCCACCTCTAGCCGGAAGTAGGACGAGTTCTTGTTCTGCACGTTCAGCCTCTGCTCGTCCACCTCTTTGGTGCTCATCTTCCCACGGAACATGGCTGATGCTGTCAGGTAGCGCCTGTGTCGTGGGTCGGCAGCACACCCGCAAGTGACATAGCAACAAGCAGAGTCCGTGTGTGTCTCTCGCTCTGCGAGGAAGAGGGCAGGCACCAAACCTTCGAGCACCATGGCCAAGGCCAGCACCAGCAGCAGGCTGCTCTTCTCGCTCTCGCTCGTGGTCCTTCTGCTCCTTGTTGAGGTGAGAACAGACACGAGCTTGCACATTCCTGATGCTTGTTTTAATTGATTTCTTCGCGTACGTTATGGATTAAATAAAATAACATTTTTCTTGAACATCACAACACACATCTTGACAATTTATTTATTCTCACTAAAAATGGTGCGCTAAGCCATGCCGACCGAGTCTGATGCGTCGCTGCCTCGCGACCTAGCCAGGTGCGCCGCCTACTGCCGCCCAGTCGGATGCCCGCGCCCGCCCATCTCGCGCCCGCCTACTCGCCCGGACCTTGCGCGCCGCCGCGCCGGACCTTGCTGCATCGGCGCCGCCCGACACCGGATGCTAGGGTTTCGTGGCGAGGATAGGGGACGGGACAGGAGGATGCTTTCGGTCTGTGCTCGGTCTCGGGAAAGTGACGGATTTGCTCGGTCATGGGAAGAAAGAAAGAAAGGGCAGGCGGTCTTTTTCACTAGGTGGCCCCACTCGTCATCCGCCCTAACGGAGGAAAGCAGACGGATGATGGACGGAAGGGTATAGAGGACAAGATAAAATTGAAGTTGGGCACACAGGTAAACTTGAACTTTAGAGGGGCATGTGGATCGAACCAATCTTTTTTAAGGGCATACAGGTAAAAGTCTCAGGATTTTGGGCTCGTGCAGCGGCACCCGCACTTGCGGGCACCTTCGAGAATGGCGGGGAGGCTGCTTCGTTGGAAAGAATCGAACCGCCCGGATAAAATCGGACGGCTGAGGATAGGTACTGTAGTTGTACAGTAGAAATGTGAGCGCAAGCACTGTAGCTCGGGTTCCTCAGGTTTAAAGTATGTACTATATAGATGAATCAAGGAAGGATATCAAGTCACCGACGCAAACATACACAAGCAATACTATCTTAGTAGCGATCCTTAGAGCATCTCCAACAGTTATGTAAATTAGTTTGACATTTGCATTTTTTGCCAAAAATCTCTAAAATGATGCTCCAACAGTTTTAGCAAATCGGTTTGGCATTTTAGTGAGTTTGGCAATTGTAAAGTGCTTTTTGGCGCATATTTGCGCGTGTTGAGAGCTTTGGCATTTGGCATGCATGGCGCTTGTATGGCCCTTGTTAAACACTATATTTAGCCAGAGTCTCACGAGTGGTGTCCACGCACAGAACTCAACTACCGATCTATTCCTGGGTTACTTTTCTTATTTGCCAAACCAAAATTACCAAACTATTGAGAAGACCTTCTTTTTACTTGGCATCTAGAGTTAGGAGTTGGCAAACAAGGGCAATCTGCCAAACCACAAATGACAAACTGTTGGAGTTGCTCTAAAGCAACTTCAACCGTTTGGCATTTGAACTAGGCATTCTATATTTTTGCCAAAATCGTGAATTGCCCTCTCCAACCGTTTGGCATTTGGCTTAGCAAATTGGTGAGACTTAGCATTTGACGGGCCAAACCGCGCATATATGCGCACGCCGCCGCTCCACGCATCCGCTAGCGTCTGAGCTGAGGCGTAAAAGAGTGGAAACACAATTTTGTTTTTACGTCTCGGGGTTCCCGATGCAAGTTTTCTTTGGTTTGCCAAGTGAATTTTGCCAAACCATTGGAGATGACTGGTTTTTTTTCACTAGGCAAAACTTTTGAAGAGTTGGCAAAATTCTGTTTTTGCCAAGTGAATTTTGCCAAACCGTTGGAGATGCTCTTATTGCAACAATTACCTTGCAGATGCTTTCACGCTGCCGGGGGATACAGTAGCGACACCGAAAGCCAGGGCCTTCCAATAATGTTAGGGAAATTTTCATTTCAAGTATTCTTGATCTCTGACACTATAGCGATGTGCTCATCACTTGTAGTTGCATTCATATGCATCATAGCAAGATGGGAGGATCTTGAATTCTTGCTTTACTATAGATCTTTCACTAAGACTCTTATGTGGTTTGCATACATATCAACCACCACGGCATTTGCATCTGGTTTTGTACACAGTTTTGGCTCCTCGTGCCCCATAGCTGGCTTCATCAGCAATTTGCCTTACGTCGTTCGTATTGCCCATTATTACTAAACTGATTGGCGAATGGCCTGTCTTAAAGCTCAGGTCTCGGCTGGGTCAAGAATTCAAATCCGAATTCCTTGATATGGTTTGATCTGTCCAACTGGTGCCTGCTCTAGCTAGTCCTTGTGGTCCAATTATGTCCAATTATGTAAATGTGGTGCAAACAATTTGCAACATCCTGGTTGTGTGTAGTTCAGGATGTCAAGAAAATGAAACTTCTTCACAGTATCACTTGCATGTTTATAATGTGAAAAATAAATGGAATGAAGTGACAATTTTATGGAATGGAAAACATTTGTATCACTTTATGAATGCTCTCTGATGATGATGTATGTCATAACAGCCATTAGGATAATAAAATTGTTGCTTTTCTTGTTATATTAAGTTATATTAATGACACAATATACAGCATAGATCATGTCAGTTCTCTTAATTTTCAGAGATTCACTAGTCCTACTATCAAGAGATGGGTTAGATGTGTCTCTTGCTCCAACGAAGATTACAAACGGCTGACCAAATCATCAAACCAGGTGGCCAAGCTGATACAATCTGCAAGCTTTGCTATGTGAGGCAGGAATCACACACAATGGCTAATTGCTCATATGCCAAATCGGTTTGGCAACAGCTGGAGCTCTGATCTGGAGAACAGCAGCTGAAACAAAACCTGACCATATCAAACCTCATTGATTGGTGGACGAAGCTGAAATCAGGAGAAAGAAACAGTGGTAGCGCTCAGCATCTGCGAGCAACAATTATCACGTATACTGCATGGAACTTATGGAAGGAAAGATGTTGAAGGGTCTTTGACAACAAGGCACAGAATGAGCAAAACCTTGTGGCTATCATCAAAGCTGATGTACAAGCACACCAACAAGCCTGGGGGAACTGGGGGCAACTGGAGGAGCAGTAATCTCTACATCTTCAACTACTTTTCCTGAATAGAGATTTAGGTGGTTGTACATATTTTTTGTTCTGTTCTTTCTTCTAGTTTCTTTGCTGTTTGTTTGTGTTTCTCCTTAGTGTAAATGTACTTTTAACTCCCCTACTATAATTCAACGGCACAGCACCTGCCATTTATGCTAAAAAATGAAATGGATTAGGAGGTGGAATAAATAATAGGAGACTAGAGATTTTACTAGTTGTAAACCTGCTAAATAAATAATAGAAGTCTACAATTCTTGCTAGAAATCTTAATTATGATTTTTTTTACAAGAAGGCTTTATCCAAAAATGGATTATTTTATTTGATTTCTCCATTCAGACTTACATATATTCACAGCACAGAAGGTTTTTTTCAAGGATATCAAATATTGCAAATTTACAGTGCAATTATTAGAAGCTAGACAGGCATTCGTCAACTAAACACGAAAAAAAAAAAAAAACAGAAATTCGTACCAGGCTACGCCTCGCTATGGTTCTTGAATCTGCAAGGAGCAGCCAAGTAGGCCACCACAACCGCAGCAACCGAACAGATTGCAAGCCAGCAGGGGTTGGGCCACTGGGGTTGTCCGGCTGGTTGCGACCTGGGAATGGGAACGGCTGCATGGGCGGCAGCACCGAGCACCAGCAAGCAACAGCCTGCAAGGGCGGGCGGCCGGGCAGTCTACGGGATCTGTCGGTGCGTAGTAGCCAGCAGGGGCGGGCGGGTGGTCCGCTGGCGGCGGGCGGCCGTGCGCAATCGATGGATTTTTCGGCGCTCGGTGGCGGCGTTGCTTGGGCCTTAGGCTACGAAATAAAACAGATCTGTAACTCAGGCCTGTTTAGTTGCTTCTCAAAATCTAAAATGCAAAGTTTTTTTACCGCAAAATACAAAACGCAAATTATTTTGTTATTGGAGCAGCTCCTTTAGCTAATAGGTTTGGCGTCCTTAGTTTTTTTAGGAAAAGTCTAAAAAAAATGCTTCCAACAGTTTAGCATTTGAATCGAAATATTTGTCAAGTTGGCAAATATCACCTCTTCATGTGTATATTTGCGTGCTGGAAGCCAGCATGCATCCGCAGCTAGACATGACCTTCTCGTTCCCACGCGTACGACGCCTGCTGGTTCCCCACGTGCGCTGATCAACCTGAGGAACTCCGTCAAGAAGTCGTGGACAGGGAGGACGTCGCCGAGGCTGTGCACGTCGCAGAGGATGTCGCTGAGGCAGCCCGGGAGGGTTCGGTGACGCACTTGAGGAACGAGGCCGGGGAGTAGCCGTCGAAGGGGATCGTGGACGCCCAAAGAGGGGTGGGGTTTGAATTAGCCAACTTAAAAAAAACTACTTCTAATTATGGCCTCTAACTCCAATTAATCAAAACCTATTGCAAGAAATAATCTATTTATATGTGCAACTACGGTTTTGCTAGTTGTGTTGTTATCTCTGCCGCATAAAAGTTTTGCACCCTAAGTTCCAATCCTATCAACTAGCCTATCAACTAAGCTTGGAAAGGTAAATTATGCACAAAGGGAATGCAAATAATAATGCACTGGTAGAGATGCAAACTCCCGTTGACCTCGAGAAGCGCGCAAGCTTCCTCCTAATCCTCGGTTGAGCCCCTCGCATGGAATCCCTCGCAAGGGCCAAGCTCCCGGTCGGGTAACTCCGTGGAAAACCTCGGGCCTTCCCTACGCGCAAGTGGGTCTCCAAGGTGCCTTCCGGCAAGCCTCTCCCAGATGGTCCCCGCCGTCTTCACTATCAATCTTCCTGCAATTGCCGCGGGCCTTGTTCCCTTTGGTACATGGTGGCGGCCACACCACAATCGCGGTTGGTGTGGTCTCGCAAGACTTCAAGCCCCTCCGAGGTACAACTCTTGGAGATATACAAATCGCACTAAATACTACCTTAAGCCTAGAGCAAGCACATGAGCGGTGGTCTAACTAACCTGAGCACTTCGCAAAGCACCTATGCTAATCACCGAATATTTCTGGTTTTACGGGTTTGGGCCTTAAAACCCGGGCGGATGTTCGGTGGGCCGGAAGGATGACACGTGGCGGCATCGTGGAGTTCACGTCGGGTCGAAGCTACCGGTGAGAAGGCGCGGTGGCCGTCAGATTAGAAGATATCTAAGTCCGACCATTATGCCCCTGGCTAAGTGGTTTCGACAATTGTATCCCTAGGGGTAGTTCAGTCACTAGGACTTGGGCTATATATGTCAAGGCAGTCCCTTCCTCCAGACTTGCCTCCGGTTCGATTTTTTTTTTTCATTGCTAGGGTTTTCCGGTCTCCAGTTTTCCTAAGTGTGAGAGGTCCATTTGTAAAACTTTTCGCAGTGATATGAGTAGGAACCACACCCCTTAGTGTGCGGATGCCCTCTTGGCTTTGTCTCCGATTCATGTTCATGGCAAGTTGATTGAGCTCTTTTTGTGTTCTTAGTGTTCATCTTCTCTTGATCTCGATTTGCTTGTTTGTGAACCGTTTTGGGACGATTCTTGTTGCTACAATCCAATTACAACCAAGTAACTAAGTGTTTCTCTAGAGGAATTGGATTGAAACCACTTGTGTCCAATGATTGGAGTGATTTTGTGTTCATGCTTCAAAAGTTCATTTTTATTCCGTGATCCAATTTTTGCCGTCGATTCCCTTGGTAAGGTTCAGATTTTTCTTGGGGGATTCAGTCACCTACATGCCTAGCTAGATCATCTGGCTTGGTGTTCTTGGTGAACTTTCTCTACACAGCTAAAAAATACCGGACATGTCCGATATGAATACCAGACATGTCTGATATTTTTGACCTTTGTGTTTTGAGCTCAAATTTGGTGGAGATCTTTCTTTTGGTGTCTTGTAGATGTGTATAAAATCTCACGAATTTATGACGCCATTTGTTTAGGTTTTCACTTTTTCTCCCACAAATACGTTGTGCTGCTGAATACCGGACAAGTCCGATATCCATACCGGACAAGTCCGGTGTAAGCCTAGTGTGCCTCTAGAACATTTTCTTGGGCATCCAGCTAGCAATTTAGGTCGTGACCATCCGTGGTTTGGTTGGTTTGAGTTTGAGGAGGCGTGAGAGCTACAAGTTCAAGTTTTCGAAAGAAAATCTTGAGGCTCCTATTCACCCCCTCTAGTCGTCTTTTTCGGTCCTTCAATTAGTATCAAAGCCTTTTAGGATCACTTCCACCCTAATTGGTCCGTGATCCGCAAGAAGGCGACATGGATTGTGGTTTCGGTCATTTTGGCAAACCTTCAGAGTTCGATGGCACCAACTATCCCTATTAGAAGATTAAGATGCAAGCACACCTTATAGGAATAGATTGGAGAGTGTGGGATATTGTTGAGGATGAGCACTACAAAGTGCTAGCCGCTCGAATGGGTGAGGAACAAATTAACCAACACAATGCCAACAACTGAGCCACTTGTGAGACCACTCGTGAGGTGTGGAGGACACTTGAGAGCTACCACGAGGGAACCCCACACGTCAAAGCCCGCGTATATGAGACCTACTAGAGAGAGTACAACAATCTAATCCAACTTGATGGCGAGTCCATCGATTCTCTCTTTGCTAGGTTTCAGACGATCTGCAACAAGCTACGGGCAAACCAGCCTTTGGAGAGGCTTGATGACCATGAGAAGGCGATGCGGCTCTTGTACGCCTTGGATCGGAAGGTGTGGGATGTGAAGCTGTCCGCGATATGGAGTCCGCGAACTATAACACCCTTACATCCGAAGAGCTTTATAGCAAGCTCAAGTCCTCCGAGATCGAGTCCCAGATACAGGCGAAGCTCAAGAACCCATCCGCGCCGAACGTTGCTCTCATCTCAGGTAACTCATTTGCCTTGCCTTCTTTGGTGACTGTGACAGAGGAGCGGTTGGAGTGCCTTGGGGATGATGAGTTGGCTCTCATCATCAGCCGATTCTCGCAGTTCCACAACAACCGCTTGAACCGTCGTGAACGCTTCGTTGCCCTCAGCTGCCCTAACCCTAGCGCCTCCATATGCTGCCCCACGTCGCCCGCGCGCAGAGAGCAATACTAGCTGTGTTTTTCCTAACATCAGTAGTCCATTCAGGCGCACCCAATTCCATAATATTATTGAAAATGAATTTCTCATACAAAAAGAAGGAAGGTTCAAATGGTATATGTTGGTTCCAGCATAATTCAATTACTAAGCTACGCTAACTAAAGTCTGAGTCAAGCCTGCTCCTTTCCTCGTTTATAATTGTTTCCGTAAGAATGCACTTGTGCCACAGGCTGCTGCATGCTGTCGACGAAATGGCACTACACTAGTATACTAGCAACAAACTCCGCTACACACTGCTCTAGCTATACTACTGATGTAGTATACGGGCTGCGAAGTCTGCTGCTGTAGAGTCAGCAGCCAGTCGCCATCAGATACGGGCTGCTAAGTCTGCTGCTGTAGAGTCAGCAGCCAGTCGCCATCAGTTCACTACATTACTTTATTTCCAGCCCTTATTTTCCTCACAACAACATGAAAGTAACAAGACAAGGTGTCATGGATCACGCATACTTACAATTTACAAAACCACAACTGGCTGCTAGCAGGTCTAGATGTAGAGTCAGCGCAGCCATCAGTCGCGATCAGTTCACACAAAGGATCACATATACTATAGTACACTACCAACAAATTCCACTACACTCCTGAATGTCCATGCTTATCTCCTTCACAAGACCTGGCGCGTTGTCATGGATTACGCATATACTTGCGTACAATTTGAAAAACCATCGCCAGGACTTGGGAAATGCAAAGCTAAACCAGATGCAATATAAAACCGTATGAGGAGGCCACACAGAGATGTCGCAGTTGGCAGTGTCTAGTAGCCATCTATTTGATAGATCGAATGGCTGGAAGAATTGAGGAGGTGCTGGTGCAGAACAAGAAGGTGGTGCTTAGAAGGCACGTCACCAGTTTCCCCACCGAAGAGGATATGGAGATCAAGGTGGACACTATCGCGCTGCATGTACCAGCGGGGCTCACTGCTGTGCTGATCAAGAACCTCTACTTGTCCTGCGACCCATGGATGCGTAGCCGCATGACCAAGCACGATGATGGCGGCGCCACGGAACCAGCCTTGGACTTTGTGATTGGAGAGGTAAGCATGGAAATTCACTACAACTAGCACTGCAAATATGCGATCTAGTGCTCAGCGATAACATTTAATTTAGAGAGTTTTTACCACGCTTGGGATTAATATGAGCCATTCATTTCATTAGATCTAATGGTTAAAAAGTTAGAGGAACCAGATGGAAGGAACCCAGTGGCACGTAGGAACCATGGGACCGGAACTAGATTATAATGAATTTTGAAGGGCATAATAGTCTTTTAATCCGATGAGAAGCTGCTTCTTCCAAACTTCTCGTGAATCCTGCTTTCAATCAGTAGAGGAACGGCGTGAAGGAGGCGGTAGAAGAACGCCGCCGGGATCCTCGTCGGCGGACGACGGGAGCACGTCGACGACGGACTCAAGCATGGCACGCTGCTCCGTGCAGTCCCGTAGCGCTGCGAGGACCTTAGCCAACACGAGCTCCACGTAGCTCCCGCCGCGACGGCGAGCACGCCGAGATCCACGCGTCGGCACCGCAGCGCAGTCACGACCTTCCGAATTTGCGACAGCGCCCCCAGCTCCACGTTCCACCACCCGGGTCCATGCGACGCCGACGACAACAAACTGGTCGTCGTCGGGAACAGCTCCTCTGCGGCGGCACGGAGGTGTTAGTTGTCGGCCGCCTCGCAGGCCGGAGCACGGCGACGGCTCTGGGCAGCGTGCGGAGAGCCAACTCCGTCAAGAACTTGTCCACGCGGCGGGCCAGGTCCGCAGACGGGTGGCGCATGTGGAGGAACGCCGCGGCTCCGCGTAGCGCTGCCGTGTTGGCAGGCGTGATCTCGAAGTTGGGGCCGTAGCAGTACTACACGGCTTTCTCGAATGCGTCGGCGCCGTCGAAGCTGCCATTGGACTTGATCTGCAGCAGTTGCTGAGTCCTCGAGCGGCACCAGCAGGCCTGTGCGCTGGCTGCTGTAGCCCCACACCGGCGGACTGACGCAAGCACGGAACTGCAGGATTGGCAACATCACGGAGGGTTCTCTATCACGCCGACCGGCAAGGAATTGCACGATTGGCAACATCGCGGAGGGTCCTCGAACATGTCGGTCGGCCGACGCAAGAACGGCGTGCACGTTCTGCATGGCCTGCAGCACCGACGCCGCGCCGGGATCTCGTTCCCATCCAGAATTGGCTTCTTACGCTAGAGGCATGCATGGCTATCGTGGACGTGCTTGTTCTTTTGAAGAAGCTGATCGTATTTACAAAGAAGATGATCGTATTTATGAAACGCCGAATTGGGATCAGAATTGGAATTTGACGGAGCTGTTACCAAAGACTAAATTACCCTTAATCATAATTAGAGGGAGGAACCAGCTAAAAATAGATTAACGGGAGGAACCACCGGTTCCTCACAAGCACCGTAAAAACTCTCTTTAATTTATGATTAGATCGGGACCCAATCTTTTTTATATTAACATTTTGTGATATTATAATGAATATTTTAGCCACTAAATGAACTCAAACAAACAAAAAATCAACTACTACAAAGATTTTAATCTTGTCAAGCACTATAACTTTACTACTGAAGTACATATGTGTCTCTATTGGAGATTGCTCGAAAAATTCAAATAATTGAATCTCAAATATGAAAATTTAAAAGAAATATTTGAGGCACCAAATAAGTTCAAATAAAAAACTTATCAAGAACAAATATATAGGTTAGGTTGGCCATTACAACTTTTGTAACTATATATACGCCCAATTCGAGGTTGTGTAAAACTTTAAAATTTTGAATTTCAAAAAATCAACTATAAAGTTTTTAGATTATATTGATAAGTATAACTTTTGGTATAGATCATATTAACATCTAGAATTTTCATATAAGGTCTTCATACGAGCAAGTACGGAAAAATTATTAATTATTTTGGTTGAAACTATTTTTTAGAGACAATCATCTTAGGACAACAAAAATGATTTTTAGATAGTGAGACTTAGAATGTCGGCAATGTATCATATGCAACAAACGTGTGCAACATATGCAACCACCAATTAAGACCACGAGAATCTAGATCGCGTGCGTGGTGTTTTTCACTTAAACCCCTCCACCGTGGGGTTTTAAATCTAACCCGTGTGTATCCAGGTGGGAGGGTTCAAGTGAAAAAAACCTCAGACGTTGGATCTAGATCCTGTGGTCTTAATTGGTGGTTGCATATGTTGCACACGAAGCTTGATTGCACTGGAATTTAGAAATAGATATCTTAAGATGTCCCGTATCCAGTTCTGAAGATCAATTTATAGAGATGGACATCCTAGCCAATCGCCTCTGTTAATGATTGATTTCTAAAGGCGTGCATTTTCTGAAGACCAGTAGATCATTTATCGAGATGATTGACACTGGATGATGTGCCTGCCTGCGGCCCTATCAATTTTCGCATGTGCTAAGCCTGAATGCTATTGGAGCACTAATTTCAATCAGAGTTGAATAAATGTGTGTGACATAAGATTCATTAATCAGGCCTTGGAAAATTTCGGTGTGGGCAAGGTGATGGACTCAACACACGCAGAGTTCAACCCCGGCGACCTTGTGTGGGGTATAAGTGGATGGGAGGAGTACACACTCGTCACCGAGCCGGAATCCCTGAAAAAGATCAACCACACGGAGCTGCCGCTATCCTACTACACAGGCGTTCTTGGTCAGCGTTCGTGCACATGACTACATACTGCCGTTCCATACTTTTTGTTTTGTTCTCCAATTATTCTCCATAATTTTCCTGTCAACGTCTACGGGTAACGGACTGACGATGCCATTGTGGAACTACCACGATCAACCGTGCAGGCATAACGGGGCTCACTGCGTACGCTGGGTTTACCCAGGTCGGCAGGCCGAAGAAAGGCGATTTCGTTTTTGTCTCAGCGGCGACGGGCGCCGTCGGGCAGATCGTCGGGCAGCTGGCAAAGAGTTCCGGTTGCTACGTGGTCGGCAGCGCTGGCTCCGACGAGAAGGTCAGCCTCCTCAAGACCAAGTTCGGCTTCGACGACGCATTCAACTACAAGTCGGAGCCGGACCTCGGCGTCGCGCTGAAGCGGTGCCTCCCCGACGGCATCGACATCTACTTCGACAACGTGGGCGGCGCGACGCTGGACGCCGCGCTGCTGCACATGCGCCTCGGTGGCAGGGTCCCGGTCTGCGGGATGATCTCGCAGTACAACTTGGAGGAGCCGGACGGCCTGCGCAACCTGTACTGCGTCGTCCCGAAGGCCATCAGGGTGGAGGGGTTCAGGGTTTTTGACTACTTCCATATGTACTCGAGGTTCGAAGAGGAGATGGCTGGGTACATCAAGGAGGGGAAGGTTGCCGTCGTGGAGGATGTTGTGGAGGGCATTGATAGAGCACCGTCCGCTCTAATAGGGTTGTTCTCCGGGAGAAATGTTGGAAAACAGTTGGTAGCGATTGCAAGGGCCTGATAAGTTGAAGCACACACTCAGCGCGCTGTAGTGTCTGCTTAAAAACATATTTATTTGTAGCCTATTCCCTAGCAATGTTTGTGCTACTTGCGATGCCTGCCGTCTCGGTCTGGGCTAGTTAGTTATACAATGGTAGATTTACAATCTTATAGGATAATATTGTCTATCCCTAGCAATACCTAAGATAATAAGACAGCATCGTTATTTTATTTGAGAGAAAATATGTGTACGTATGTTCATAGGAGTGAGTGTGCGCGTGCGTGTTGTTCGTTGTACTTTGTAATCAAAAAAAAAAAAAAAAAAAAAAAATGTGGCGACTAGAGTTCATATTGTCAACGTCCTTGGGTGGGCGTGCCATCTCCCTCCCTCCCTCCCTCCCTCCCTCGGACATTCCATTTCTCTCGCAGGCGCTGGCCACCGGGCCCGCGACTGCAGCAGGCGCACACAAGGCGCTGTTCGTCGGCCAACCCCATCTATGCCACCTCCGCGGGAGGAGCCTCTGCTGCGGCATGGGGCGCCGCCGCCCGCGCCTACACCGCCTTCCTCCGATGTTGGGCTTGAGTGGGCACCGCTCGCGTAGGATTCGTGGTGGCCTCCACCGCCTCAAGTTGATGCTTTGGAGACTCGCCCACGAGCCCATCGCTTGCAGCGTGATCGCCGTGGGCTGCTGGCTTTGCCGACAAAGCCACCGCCTCTTCGAACCCTCTCGCTCTTGTGCCATGGGGGGTTGTGATGCCCTCGCCGGGTGGACCCGATGCTTGATGAGCTTGTGGCCTCCGCGGCGAGGCCGTCCACCACGGTGCAGCCCCCGGGCGGGCGCTTGAGCCACCTTCGCCATCTGCGTATGGTCGCGCCAGCTTCGGGCAGAGGCGGAGGCTTCGGAGGCTCCTGTGGTGTGGGCGTACCCGCTCCGCCACGTCGCACCGCCCCAGCCCAGCCCCATGCTGGCCGGAGTAGGGATTTGCCGAGCCGATCAGATCGGAGGTGTCCGAAGCCCAGGACGCTACCGGGCATCCACCCCGTCACCGCCTCGCTTGGCTCGCCTAGCCCCGCAGCGCGCGACATGCCGGGGCGGCAGGGGTGAGCTCTGTGGCTCCTCGCACGCCTCCTACGGCTGCCCCAGTGGCCGTGCCACCGGCCTCCGCCGCTCCCGCGCCTTCAGCAGCTTCGGTACTAGCCTTCATTGACTCGTTGGCATTGCCGTTGGAAGAACCTCCCAAGATCCCACCTCGCAAGCGAAGGTCAAGGGTTGTTGACGACGACTGGGTCCCTCGTCGCAGCGACCGACTGGCCGCCAAATCTCCCTTTCGCGATCCTCGCCCGAAAAGCAGGCGCGGCGTGTCCTGGTGAACAAGTGGGCCAAGCGACCTGAGGATGTGGTGTCTACCCTAGACCCCACGATCGTCGTGAGGTTCCATGAAGCGTTCAGGGATGCTGCACCATCCTCTAGGTAAGAAAACGTGCGTAAGATCCTTCCCCTGCTCGGTGTCCGCTTTGTGGGGGAGGATTTGGGAGATGCCGGCACAGAGTCCACACCGGTGCTGCCTGTTGCCTCTATTCCCAACCAGATGCTAGACTCACCAGTCGTCGACACCGGGGAGCACTTTGGGGAGCACGCCGGCGACCGTCGTGCCTACTGTGGTTCCGTCCAAGCTTTCCTGTCGGCGGTCACTTTGCCGTTTGACGAGCCCATCCTCAGCAGGCGGCCTCCCCTCTGCTCGTCCAAAATCACCAATGAAGAATGGACCACAAGACGCACCCGCCTCGCTGTGAAACCGGGGCAGCGTGGTACCCCTCTTTGAGCGGCAGGTGCTGAAGGTGTTGCTCAACAAGCTTGAGGGACACCCGGTTGAGCAACGTCAGACTCTCCAGGCCCCGAGGTGCGAGCAAGTTCGGGAACGCTCGCGAAGACGGATCATCCGGAAAGTGATAGCGTTTGCGCGAGATCTTCCCCATGATGCGCCCCCGGCGAGGGCGCACCTTTGGAGGGAAATTCTTGTATGCAGCCGTAGGCTTGTTTCCTCGGCGTGCAACAGTTTACCTTTTAAGTACAATCGTGTCGCTTCACCATTAAAGATGGCGATTCTTGTCTGTGTACCCTTGTGCGCTGCGGCCCATTGTTTTGGCTAAAGTGTGCATCCTGTAAAACTCTTATTTCACTTAATGCAATACGTGTCAATGTGCACGCGCGAAAAAAAAAAACATATTTAAGATTGATTTATATGTCGTGAGTATATTCACCATCTTACTGAATACCAGGTGATTATAGTTAAGATTTTGCAATAACTTACTAAAAGAAAAGATAGCAATAACAATTCTTTTATTCTAAATGAAAGGCAACAGGCACATCAAATGCACTTCCATCCCAACATGAATTCTGTCAAGATGAATCATCAAAACTTTTGAGTCATGGTTTTCTTACTAAGGTGATTCTGGAAGCAAGACAGATGATTTGGCTTCAAAGACCGGATGGTCTGGTATTCTCTAGTGTTCCCTTAGAACGGTTAACCTCGCTTTTGTTTTAACTAGTTAAACGCCCATGCGTTGCTACGGGATAACTAAATTTTATATAAAAAAATATGGATCACATGATAAGATAACAATACTATGAAATTAAACAATGATACTTGAAGTGACATTTAATCCAAACAAGTTTTGTGAAAGTTTTAAACAATTATATTAAAGTGACGTTAGATCAAAGAGGTCAAAGGCGCACAAAATATTTCTTACATACCCATCTTTCTGTATTCTCTTGTCATGGAAAATCTCTTTAACTTCCCACTTATCAACTTCAACATCTGGCCTGTTGTGTTTTGTCAGGCCTTTTGTCTTCAATACAAATTCTTTCTGTTTCTACAATCCAACTCGCTATTTATATTCATCGAAGAACAAATCAATTAACCTTTCTAAATATAATATATTGTGTACAAATATATGTGTTAGAAAATATCCACAACGTTATCGAGGTACGTCTAAACCCTTTGCCCGAGAGATTCTAGCACCTGGACTTGATGTTTGGCAGCGTTTATAACAGCAAGGTACCAATGTGAATCCTTAATATTTATTGGAAGGAAAACCTGTTAAATCAAATAATAAATATTTTGTCAGGCACAAAAAATTAATAATCCATAAACAATAGATCGATTAAACAAAAGTTACCATATCATGGTCCATGTAATCTAGGACCCTTTTAGTTAAATAACGACGCGCTTTAGTGCAGCAATCATCTTCAAATCTCTCTTTCTCTTCTCCATACCTCTTCATAACTGCAGTTATGCACGCCGATTCAAGATAGACTTTACCGCTGGTCTTATTGTCAAATCAATTTGAGCCTTCATCACATTAATATACGCATCTATGGCCCAAACGTCTAGCGATTAGGAAGAAAGGAAATTCATATGACCAATGGTTGATTGAGTACTATGACCTGCATCAATTACATCGTCACCCAGGAATTCACGTGGATCAAAATGTCATTCCATGTGATTTCTCGACAATTGAACATACTATATATAGTTTTATAGTAGTTTATAATATCCACAATTATTTAGCTTATTTAGTCAAACCCAACTTATAATGTATTTTTTGTATCCGTACATAAATAAATTTAAACATTGCTAAACGTATATATATCTTTATACATAAATAATATATATATATATATGGATATTGTATAGAAAAAGAAAGAAAAACGTATTTCCTTTCCCTCTCCTTGTTCGCTCCTCTCCCAGCCCCGGTACCCTCTCCTGGTTCGATGTCCATCTCTCTCGCATCTCCGTCCATGGCCCACCGTGAGGCCGCAGGGAAGCTCCACCACGCGGATGCCGTCATACGGGAGCTGCTATCCGGTGCACGGAGATGGACGCCGGGCAGGTCGGCGGCTTTGGCGATGACACCGGCGTGGATGAGGTAGGGTCCGCCTCCAGCTGCGGGGCGGCCGATGAGCCGCAGTCGCTGGGCGGCCGACGCGCCCTCCTCTACCCCGCAGGAGCCCCTTACCCTCCTCTACTTCCGCCATGACCGCGAGGCGCAGGGCGCTCCAGCTGCTGGGCGGCCAGCGAGCCTCTCCACCACGCACGCGGCTTCGCTTCAGAAATTATTCACCCAGTTGGCGGCTTCCAACCAAGCAGCCAGGAGCAGACCAAGGTGATCTTCTGGCTTGTATGCTTACCGATGCCTCATGGATGACATGACGTGCTCGATCATTTGTCTCTACAGCCATTTTACTATTAAGTAGCTGAAATACGAAAAATGATCTCTTTTGCATTCCAACGTGTTGGTACATAAGGAGCATAGCACTGATCTGTCAATCTGTCTTAGTGTGCCGTGCATGTATATTTATCTACACAAGGAGCAGAGCAGTGATCCTAAAGTATGTGCAGGCTACTAATTATGATATCTTTGCCATTTATATTATTTTCATTCTATTTTGCTTTGATTGACAATCTGGTAAAATCTTATGTGTTATTGACCTTCTGTGCTCGTTGGGGCTGTCAGCGTCTTCAGAAAGAAAATTAGGAGATGAAATGGCTTCAATTGCACGACTTTTACATGTTGGTACTAAAACATTTACAAGCAAAACAGAGACATTTGTGCTGCAAAGCTTCCATTGGTATTTACTTCACTTGGAGGTTGGTTCTTCTCATAAATTTAGCATTTCTTAATTGGTCGATGATGCTTACATAGACTGCCATGTTCATTACGTCACTTTTTTTTTTTTTCAATGTCAGATATATTATCAAGTGACGTCGAAGAGGCGAAATTTTCTTCTGTGGAGGCTTTTAAAAGTTTAATAGTTAGCTGCATCGATGAAACCTTGGTTTCACAGGAACTGCTCAGATGAAGGTCAGACATCAAGGGTTGAAATCTGACCCCACAATCATAGAGAAGATATGTGCTATCCTAGAAGGCTTGCTAGATTTCCGCTACAGTGATGTCTGGGACAGATCATTTCATGTAATTTCAGTGGCATTTGACAAGTTTGGTATGTATTTCAGCACCTTAGCATATCCTCACACATCCATACAATTTTGTTAATGCATTTCATCTTGCATCATGTCATTGATTCTGTTATGATGGTGATAATAGATCATCATTTTCATTATCTATAGCTTAGCTGTGTTGGAGATTTGGAGTTCCTAGTCTTATCTGGCCAGTGGACAACTCACTAAGGCACCATGTTTTTATTCTTGGACTCTGATATTTGTAACTTGAACTTGCTATGTCCATTTTTTTGAATGAAAATTTGATTATTTTATTTATTTTACTTCAGCTAATTTTTCGCGTGCATTACTACAGGGTCGCATCTCTAACCTCACTCAAAGCTAACTTTCGAGTCTGTTGATTATCATAATTATGAGTTGCACAAAGTTTGACAATCCTAGGATTCAAAGTTTGACAAGCTTAGCATTCAGTGAATTGGGAACTTAACAGTGTCTTATTTCCAAACTTGCCAAGTGCTCAAATGAGTATGTCACATCTCTACATTACTTGTTGTTCCAGTATTATAAATTGGGGCTAACTACTGTCAAGGTTGACTTATTTTCAAACTTAACAAGAGCTACCTACTGTCAAGGTTGACTTATTTTGCTTACTTGCTGTTCAAGGTTCACTTATTTTCGAACTTACTTGAAATGTCCAGAACTCCAGATGCAAGATCAGAAACTGGCCACACATTAAGCTATAAATAGGAAGGTGAGTTGTAAACATACGAACATAGAATAGTATAGATGTTGTAAAATTTTATATACCTCCATGGATTGTATTTGTAAGGTCCCCCAAAGGTGACCTATTACCTGTTGGCCTAGGTGTGTTCATCAACATTACCTGATTGTATTAAGCAAAAATGCAGATCACAAGAATCATTATAACTTTATAATGGTATTCTCAGATAATCACAGAAGAATTATCAACTACAGACATATTTTGTTTGTCAGGCTTTGTCAATCTATTGTTCGTCAGGGGCTTTGTCACTATTGTTCGTCAGACATATTTTAGAGTTACCCCAAGAAAAAATCTGTCTATTTCTGAGTCAGACAAAAATTGAGTTCCAAGTTTTATATTCATTTGTTATCAAGACTTTCAGATTTCGTCAGACAATTTATTTAGCCTACTCAAAAGAGAGTGAAAGCATGAAACATATATGATCACACCATGCAGTTCATATGTCGCGATAGAAAAAGTTCGCATTAATGCTACTGAAACTATAAGAAATAAGAAACACATATTAAATTAGCATTGCCTTTAGATCATTACATGTAGTTTAACAGAGGCACTGTGAGCCAAGGGCCATATCCAAGAGTTTCCTTGTGGATATATGATCACACCATGCACTGTGAGCCGAGGGTCTACAATGAGTGCAAGCAGAAGCTTTAAATCTATGAGTAGAAGGAAACTTGGTGGAGAAAGAACGAACCTGATTTTCAAATGCTCAGCTTATATGGCTCAGAAGCTATGGTGTGCTGCAGTGTGAGGCTGATTCGCTGAACTGAAAAAATTATGAAATAATGGCAGAGTATCAGAAGACCTATATTTCCTCTGAATATGGCACAAGCACAATACTGTTTTGCTGGCACCAAGGCCATGACCGGTTCATAAATTTTGTTATTCTGCCCACTTTCATTTGCTGATTTTTGCACAGAGCAGCCGATTGAAATTAATATATGTATGCTCATTATTTTTCTAATAACTAAGTGCTTTCTAGTAAGTATTAATTAACTTGCTGCACTGTGAGCAGATAAATGAACTGCGCAAGGAGCTTGGGGCACACTCCTCAAAAAAGCCATTCAAGACTTCCTTTAAGATGCCTCTGTGGCGAGATTTCTTCGAGCAATGATCTGGAATGTGCAGTAAGCTAGTAAAAGGTTGAAAGCAGCTGTGCAGTGGCAGCTTGCATTCAAACCTCAAAACATATGTTGGGTATGTTAGTTTTAATTAAAGTGAACTGGATTACAGGCAGTACATAAATCTAACACATTAATTCTTTACTGAGAAGTAGCCAGGCAGAGGTGTCCTGTATGGTCCTGCATTAGATATACCTGTCATATAGTATGCTTGGAGATTAGAATTTAATCAGACATCTAGAAATACCTGTCATCTAGTGCTAAGCCTGCGATATGAGTATACGAAACACATGATCAATCAGCCTTTATGAAAACAAAAGGTGAATTTCATGCTTCAATACCTTCTCTCTGAATGTCCAATTCTAAATGAGATTTTGTTGAAAATCTTTTGCATTTCCCAATTCTAAATGACCAATATAGCTTGATAAATCTCTGTGTTGAAGAATTGTGTTTTCTTAATCGATATTTACTGAATATGTTCTAAATTGTTTTCCATCACTGTACAGATGGAAAAGGAGGAATAGAATCTGGAGTTTGAGCTGGATAGCTGCAGCCGGGCGGGGTTGGTTGCTGGGCGGCGGGGGATTCTTGGCTAGGGGCCAGATCTGTCATTTGGCAATCCATGGTGATTTTTATTGACTCAGACCAGTGCTGGTGATCAGGTAATTCAGCCATGCACTCAGAGCATTCATAGTTAGTGCCTATATCTGTCATTTGGCACTCTGCATCTTCAGATAAGATAGAGAGCCAACTTTCTCTCGACATAAGGATGCCGTTCCGGATTCTTTTGATAATCTCTACTACCTATAGCTTGGTACCCACCACTGCATTCTGTTGATTTTTTATTTCCTGCTTTCAAGGCTGTGTTTTGCCGTCTGGGTCAACTAAACTATCAAGACTGAGATTTACCTAGGACATTTGATCACTCAGGTTTTTGATTGCCGCCTCCATGGTTGCTCACGGAATTTGGTATTCCTAGTAAGTAGCATATCATTTGCATTTGAAATTTCTGTTTCCCCACCCCCTGCTATATAATTGAAAATTGAAAATATTTTGTTTGTTAGTATGAGAACCAGCCCTACAGCTTAAACTGGTTTGTTAGTATGAGAACCAGCCCGATAATTCTCAATACTTGTTAGTTTAGCCTACTGTTCATGCTCCGGCAATATCTTAAACTGGTTTGTTGTTGGTTTCATATCTGACCACTTGTTTTGTTGCATCAGGAAACCCACACACACACAAGCGGCCAACAAAATTACACTGGATCTGCGTACCTGTTCTAGGAGACGCGGTGATTAAATCCGCTTCAGTCGTGGACGTGCTTCAAGGTGCGCCGACGTTGGCCTTCGGTGCAGCGGCGACTGTCCTTTGCCACCTGTTGCTGTCGAAGCGGGAGATGAACCCTTGCGCACAGTGCCTACTCCGCAGTGGTTCGCCGGATGGCCATCGTGCGTGCGGTGGCGACGGAGAGAAAAACTTTGGCGACCGTGCGTGGGGTCCGTGGGGAGGAGAGCGATGGCGGCCAGGAGAGGGGAGGAAAAGTGCGAGCACGCGGTGATTCAGGAAGGTGGAACAATTGCCGTGTTTTTGTTGACAGGTGCCGTGATTTTGGGATCTAGACTTATTGTTGGGTGGCATTGTATAAAGAAGGGGTCTTGTGGGTTTGTGGGAAGTGGTATTTGGAGAGGACATCAGGCTGGGATCGCACCGTGACCATCGTTTCCTTTTTACGGTGCCGGACCGCACGGCGGAGAGGGGGGAGCGGCAATATTTGTGCGAATTATTCCTTTCCTTTTTATTCGGTCATTAAAAAAGGAGATATGGCCATCCACCACCAGGTGATTCATTCCTTTCCTTTTATTCGATGTACTCGGTTTCCATGTATTGCACGGTGGCTTATTATAAGATCAATTAGATTGGTCTCACAAGCAATGGTATTTTTAGGGAAAGCGCATGGACGCATGCAGGCGTGATTTTACCGTGAGGTGATGCCGCGATCGCACGGGGTGGAGGGAGCGACCTCAAGTTTTACCTCACGAAAAACCTGCCTCCCTTTCATCCTTTTTATGTAGTAAAGATAACACTAGCCATTTGTTGGCGTTTCTTAGCCCAATCACTAGAAACAGGTTCAGAACCCATCCCTAATGACAGCGCCAAGAAACGTGCTGTCGATATCACTAAGTGGAACCACCGTGTCGGTGATACCGCACTTTCAATCAACGGTGATAGATCTTGCCATAGTTGATATTTCAACCGCAAGCGTACGGATCTATCATTGTAGCATTTCACCCGGAAGTATTCAGGGTATCGTTGTTTATATTTTCCCAAAGGAAGGCATGTATATAAGAAGCTAGCATGGCATCTGGATGATGGAATGTGTGCACGCTAAGTCCAACTTGATCATAATAGGGGTAAGTAATACGGTTCATAGATAATGTGACACAAACATTGGAATCCACCTTGAAAGGATAAAGAAAATAGATAAAGAATAAATGAATAACCTATGGAGTGTTCTAATGTATTCTAGTCATGGTCATACAAATGAATAGTTAGGATCATATGCTAACATGATATAAGCATGGTTATGTCTAGGATAACAGGGAGACTCCCCGGTACCATCCGGCCCAATGGGAAGCATTTCTGAACTCCTACATTACATGCGAACGTGGAGGGATTACAAGGGACGGACGGGGCTGTCACGACCCCTCGCCGCCTACCCTCACGACCGTGGCATGCTCTCATATTCGAAGGTGTCATAATACCCGGGCACCATGCCCACGTATTAGAGCACTACTCTTGTCCCCCCAGGATCCCCACCCTACAGATGGAAGGACTAAGACAAGAGCAAACCCGAAAGAACGACGAACCGTTATCCCATCTAGAATCATGTTATGCATACGATGATCGATGAAGAATGAATATGAACATGTCAAGATTATGATATGTAAACTATATGCTAGTTCATATATCAACACTATAACATGAACAAGACTATACTCTAATTCATAAGTTAGACCATGATCATAGAAATAGAACTTGCAAATAGGAGAAAGATCTATTGAAGATATATATTACCAAAGCTCTCTTTCTTCTAGATTACAAGCGCCTCCTTGTAGCTCTTCTACTCCAACTCTAACCAAAGAAGAAGAAGAAGAAGAAGATGGTGGTGGAGAGTGAGGTGGTGCTGGTGTAGGTGTAAGTGCAATCAACCTCTAATGTGGGTTTTGGCGTTGATGACAATCTAACTAGAGGACTAATGAGATTTATCGAGTTGACAAGCAGGAAATAAGTCAAGAGGACATTGCAAACCTAAGGGAGGAGTACCCCGATTCGATTTACTGATGGTACTTCAAGAAAGGAGGTTTATATTCATTTTACATTTTGAATTTGAGTATAGGACACGCCGTACTATTAAGAGGGATTAGAACCTTTGTGTTAAAGCGTGCAACCAAGTGCTCATTTTCACACCACATAACCTCCATCTCCATACTTAGTCAAGCACCCAAATTCTTTCTACACTCCGCTTGACTAAGTCCGAGCGGCGGTGCCGCCAGTGGTGAGCGGCACACTGCGTGGGCGCGGTGCCGCTCGGACATTAGCGGACCGCCGCCGCTCGTGTTGACCATTGGAAGAGGAGTATTTATACTTTCCTTTTCTACCCCCAACGGTCACCTTTCTTCTCCTCTGCTCACTTTCGACAGAAAGGCTCCAAGTGCTCAGCTCTCTCTCCTCCATTGAAGCTCCTCACCCCTTCAAGCTAATCCATTGATTCCACCGGCGATTCTTGAGTGTGAGGGCTGCAAACTTCGATTGGAAGGGAGCTCCACTGGTCTTCATCGTTCTAGAAGCACTTGGTTCGCACTTTGACCGGCGGTTGTGGTCTTTTACTCTTGGAGCTTGCTCCTAGCCGGCTAGTGCGTCGCCCTTGAGCTTGCCAACTTGTGTGGCAGCCTAGGGAGGTTTGTAACACCCTCTTGCATCTAATACATTACCCCACATCTCTAGGATTCGGTTCCTAGACTTGTGAATGAGGCAAAGAGGCAAACCTTTGTGGTGAGCTTATTCCTTTGTGGAACCTCAACAACGTGGACTTAGGCAAGCCTTGGTGGCGAGCTGAACCACGGGATAAATCTTCGTGTCACCGTGTACTTGTTTTACTTTACTTTGCAATCTTATTGTTGTTGTTGAGAGGATTTAGGGTTTGAGACCGATCTATCTCTATACCCTTGATCTGCTTGTTTCAGCTCTCGATCTGCAGTCTATACCTGTCTAGGTGTTGACGGTCACTAACGACACATTTTTAACGTCAACATTCTACCAATAAGGGGTTGAAACTATACCTTACTACACACATATACATTTATTATTGACATAATTCCACTTGTAGTGTCCAAATTATTATTGTGCAGATTTATATAAGAAACAAGTGGAAAATGTACCAAAAGGCGCCTCCCCCCGAAAGCGCATTCCGAAGAACATCAAGCCCAAGGGAGAAATGGACCAAACACGCGAATCGGGCCGAGCAAACACCGCCACACAACTTTTCAAGCCCACACACGCCAGACTGCGAAGCCCGAGCAGCCGGGCCCGGCCAGGGTGCGACACCACCACGGTGCGGCCGCACCTGGCCGAGGCGGTTCGAGCCCGAGCTTCGGGAGGCGGTTTGTTACCTTCCATAATCGGGCGTTGCCGACGTTGGTTGGTCGGTTTAGCAAATTAGGCAGGTGTACCAAGGTCGGTTTGGCTCCTTCCATATGGGGAGGGACATTTTCCAATGAGCCCCCTCTCCTCTACCTATAAAAGGAGGCCCTCTCCCCTCATTGTAAAGACACACCACACAATAGAGCCTCTCTCCCTTTCTTCTTCTTCTTCTTCTTCTTCTTCTTCTTCTTCTTCTTCTTCTTCTTTTTCTTCTTCTTCTACTTAGTTTGTACTTAGGAGGAGTTTGGCAAGGATAATAAAAGGAGAGCAAGACATTTTAGAGCTATTCGGTATGAGCAATTTAGAGTTCTTCATCTTGTTCTTGTTCTCTACTTATCAATATAGTCATGTTCTTGAATTAGAGCAAAGTTCTTTTGATATAATCTTGATTGATGAACTAGTCTATAGTTCCTATATCATGATCTTGTCCTATAGAACATCGTGCTTCATTTATCATACATACATGTTTAGACTAAGAGCTAGAATGTTATGATGAGTTCTATCCAGAGTTAGACTTGGTTGATGTTGGGTTGCGGGATTGATAGTCGTTCCTTCGGGGCGGCGCTCTAGTAGAAGGACCCCGGAGACGGGTAAGCCTTGTTAACACGCTAGAGTGATAATCACTAGTGTAGACGTGGTGTCTGGGCTAGGGGTTGCCTATCTTTTGTGGCGCATCCCACGGTTGAGGGGGTAGGCGGCTGGGTTGTGACAGCCTTGTCCGTCCCTTATAATCCCTCCACGTTCGGGTGTGGCGCTAGTAAGCAATTGCCGGTTTCTCGTCCTTTGGGCGTGGGGCGGTGCCGAAGTAATTCAAAGAGACCTTGGCTATCTTGACTTAGAATCTCTTGATAAAACATGTGTGTATCTGCTATCTTGACATGACTATCTAGGATATGCCTGCTCCATAGTAGACTTATTCTTTTATTCATTCTTTTATCTTTATCCTTGAGATTGGCTTGAGTGTGTGTGTCAAGTTATCCTACTACCTATCTTGTTTTACCCCTTTGATGAGCATTGGTCTATTATACATTCGTGTTATCTTGTTCATGTCTCTATTAGATCCTTTTCCACCATGCCTTCCTTTGGGAAAATATAAATAACGATACCTGAATATCTCCGGGTGAAATGCTACAATGATAGATCCCGTGCTTTTGCGGATCTAATATCTTATTTGGCAAGATCTATCACCGTTGATGTACCTAGTGTTATCACCGACACGGTGGTTTCACTTAGGAATGTCAACGGCACATTTCTAGCGCCGTTATTAGAGATGGGTTCTAAACTGTTTTCTAGTGATTGCGCTTTTAAGAAATGCAACAAGCATTTCTAGCGCCGTTGCCGGGGAGGGCATTGGTTTTTTATAAGGCATCTTTTAGAACATGTTCGTCATGATAATATGCATGTGTAGTGACCTTTGTTCATAACAGGTTTATCTAAAATAAAAAATTACTAAAAAAATATTTTAAAAAAATCTTATAAATAAAAAGCAAGGATGTTATCAAGTTAGTATGCACCTTCGGGTATTCTTGTCACTAACCATTTCAGGTGGAGACTAAGAAGAACAAAGGGGCACGCGATGCTTGAAAACATGGGGGCTACATCAATAAGAAAACTTTGATGCTCTTGGGCGGAGGAACGCACTCAAAAGGAGACCCTGACCTTGCACACTCGACTTTTTCACGAAAGTCCAAGTGTGAGAGGGAGGACGGTGATAATATCAAGTTCCACGTATAAGGGGATCATATAAAAAAAAAGAGAAGTGAAAAAAAAAATGAAAAAAAAAGAGAAGAGAGATGAATAAGAGATTAGCCTCCCCTTGCTATAAAAAGGAAAAAAAAGGGAGTTGAAAAAAAAAAATATATATAGAGAAAAAAAAAAAAAGAAGTGTTATTGAAAAAAAAAAAAAGGAGAAAAAAATATAATAAAAGGAGAGAGGAGCAGGTTGGCCCCATATGGTCAAAATAAACAAAGAAGGCACCGACTCCACCCGGCGTTGCTTCCATGTAAGCAAGAAGGGATCTTTCTCTCCTAAGACACGTGTTGCAAGCACCAAGGCTTTACAGTTCGCACACATTCCTTGTGTGTAACTAATCCTTGTTGCACAGGGTGAGTTTGGTGCGCCTCCCTCTACTCCGGTGTGAGGAAGTCATTACCAAATCAAGATCATCACGCTACCGATGCAGCAATTATGAACTATATCCTCAAGCTGCCGGTCAAGTACACTCAGTGCACGCAAAGGTCCAATAAAAGAAAAAAAAAAAAAAAAGTAAAAAAAAAAAAGAAAGTAAAGGAAAGGAGGAACATCCTCCTTTACACCTTTGTGACCACTAAGGCCCATGGTCCATATACACTACGTGTGTATCACCTAAGCCTTGTGGCCCACCCGAGATGGATCATCAAGCTACCACCGCGGGAGTTTCAACATCTTGCCTTCATGCGTGGTTGGTATACACACACTCAGGTATGCAAAGGTAATAATTCACCAATTCTTTTTACTCATACTTATCTCCATATATATAAAAAAATCATGTTCTCTTTGTTTATGAAATATGACATGATGGAGATAAAACAAGGCTAGACTTATATTGCATCTTTTTATCTTAGCCTTGTTTGAGTATGAAAAATTTGGTGAAGCTTTTATGTTCTCCCTTGATAATAAAATCCTAAAATAAAAATCTTTGAAAAAAAAAAAACAAGCTGCTCTTTTGCTCCTTCCCGCATATGTTCGAAAATTTGGTAATCACGAAGGATGGTAAATCCACTCGTGAATCTACCATATACTAACCATACAGAAAAGCCAAAAGCACGGGGTAAAACCCCAATCCATTGGGCTTTGAGCTAGCTTGGGGAGGACCAAAAACATGGTAATGTGAACCTTTCACTCTCATCCTTTTCCGTTACCATGCCAAAAAAAAAAAAAAGAAGCAAAAGAAAAACAAAAAAAAATATATTTTTATATATATAAAATAATAATAATAATAATAATAACAATAATAAAATCTTGTTCACTTTTCGAAGTCTTCACCTCCTTTGGATGAATCTTGTTTATCAATTCATGCTTCCTTTTTCTATGTCGGTATGTTGCGGTTTGGAAGTCGTGATCATTTAGCCGATGATCCTACTTCCATAGACTTTTTGAATTGAGTATGGTGCTTAGGTCAAAAGTCTACCTTAATCAGACATTAGACATGGAGTCGAGTTTGATTATTGAAACAAAACTACTAGTGTAGAATTTGGTCGACCATATGGACTAACCCCCGCAGGAAATTATTAAGTTCAAGAGGGTGTCCTAGAGATGACAATGGAGAACAGATCTTGTCGTGAAAAAAAAAAAAATGAAAATGAATAATAAACCTTTCAAACCCCGAGTATGTTTGCCCCTGTTCTTCCAAGATCATCACAAGACAAGCTTGAGGGGAGTCCCCTATCGCACTCAAAGAAGATGCTAAATCAATTTATGGCGTTCACAAGCTAGCAACGTTCTTAAACCGAAGGTAAGTCGAAGCTAGCTTGGGGAGACTCCCCACAAAGGTAACTAGTATCTCACATTGCATTCAGTTATTTTTTTACCTTAAAAGAATGATGAGATATAAAAAAAAAGAAAAAAAAAGAGGGGAAGAAGAAAAGAGAGAGGAGATTTATTCCACTCCATATATATGTGTTGTAGAAATGTTTAGTTATACCCCCTGTTGAAATGATGAATAGTTGCTCGTCTTATGTTTTGGTGTGCCTAGTTTATAATTCGAATTTCTCTAAAGTTTGGGTTTAGTGGCTAAGTCTAAAAACTCATCCTAAAAAAAAAAAAAAAAACCTGATTCATGTGGGTTGCATAGGCTCTATCTAGTCTAAGTTGTTGCCAAGTATGATATGGTACAAATGGATTTGCTATGATTTCGTCCAAAAAGAGAAACTTGACATCCGGGAATCTAATTTGAAAGAAAAGAGAAATGATATGGGCTATGCTAAAAAAAAGAGATAAAAATGGACATGTGTCCGAGGGCGAGTAGAGCCCACATCTCCAAAAAAAAAAAAAAAAAAAAAAAAAGAAGAAAGAGAGGAAATAAAAGACAAAAGTCTAGGGCGAAAGCAGAGCCCACCTCTCCAAAAAAAAAAAAATATATATAGCAATAAATCCCATACTTTGAAAAAAAACAAAATAGAACTTAAATAAATAAATCCCGGATGAGAAAGTTGATCAAAAGGATGAATGAAAAGTATTTCGTTATAACCGTTCTATCGGCAACCGCCCAAGGCTTTGAGAAAAGCTAAAAAGCCCCGCCACGATGAAAGGTAATAAAGGGTGAGCAAAGGCATGCCATTTTATTCAAACTCTAGTAGAAAATCTTAATATAACCCTAGCACTTGTGAAACATAATCGGCATAGTAGCAACTCCCGATCAACAACCAAGTACTTATCTTTTGCTCGAGGACGCAAGAAAGGGTAAGCAGGGGGAGTTTGTTGACGGTCACTAACGACACATTTTTAACGTCAACATTCTACCAATTTGGCTTGAAACTATACCTTACTACACACATATACATTTATTATTGACATAATTCCACTTGTAGTGTCCAAATTATTATTGTGCAGATTTATATAAGAAACAAGTGGAAAATGTACCAAAAGGCGCCTCCCGAAAGCGCATTCTCGAAGAACATCAAGCCCAAAGGGAGAAATGGACCAAACACGCGTGGCGGGCCGAGCAAACACCGCCACACAACTTTTCAAGCCCACACACGCCAGCTCGCCGGCCCGAGAAGCAGGCCGGGCCCGCCAGGTGCGCGCCAGACCACCCACTGTGCGGCCGCACCCCGGGCCGAGGCGGTTCGAGCCCAGCCGGGAGGCGGTTTATTACCTTCCATAATCGGCGTTGCCGACGTTGGTTGGTCGGTTTAGCAAATTAGGCAGGTGTACCAAGGTCGGTTTGGCTCCTTCCATATGGGGAGGGACATTTTCCAATGAGCCCCCTCTCCTCTACCGATAAAAGGAGGCCCTCTCCCCTCATTGTAAAGACACACCACACAATAGAGCCTCTCTCCCTTTCTTCTTCTTCTTCTTCTTCTTCTTCTTCTTCTTCTTCTTCTTCTTCTTCTTCTACTTAGTTTGTACTTAGGAGGAGTTTGGCAAGGATAATAAAAGGAGAGCAAGACATTTTGGAGCTATTCGGTATGAGCAATTTAGAGTTCTTCATCTTGTTCTTGTTCTCTACTTATCAATATAGTCATGTTCTTGAATTAGAGCAAAGTTCTTTTGATATAATCTTGATTGATGAACTAGTCTATAGTTCCTATATCATGATCTTGTCCTATAGAACATCGTGCTTCATTTATCATACATACATGTTTAGACCAAGAGCTAGAATGTTATGATGAGTTCTATCGGAGTTAGACTTGGTTGATGTTGGGTTGCGGGATTGATAGTCGTTCCTTCGGGCGGCTCTAGTAGAAGGACCCCGGGGGACGGGTAAGCCTTGTTAACACGCTAGAGTGATAATCACTAGTGTAGACGTGGTGTCCGGGCTAGGGGTTGCCTATCTTTTTGTGGCGCATCCCACGGTTGAGGGGGTAGGCGGGCCGGGTTGTGATAGCCTTGTCCGTCCCCTTGTAATCCCCACGTTCGGGTGTGGCGCAGCGCAATTGCCGGACACTGTCCTTTGGGCGTGGGCCGGTGCCCGAAGTAATTCAGCAGAGACCATGGCTATCTTGACTTAGAATCTCTAACCAGTAAAACATGTGTGTATCCGCTATCTTGACATGACTATCTAGGATATGCCCGCTCCATATTAGACTTATTCTTTTATTCATTCTTTTATCTTTATCCTTGAGATTGGCTTGAGTGTGTGTGTCAAGTTATCCTACTACCTATCTTGTTTTACCCCTTTTATGAGCATTGGTCTATTATACATTCGTGTTATCTTGTTCATGTCTCTATTAGATCCTTTTCCACCATGCCTTCCTTTGGGAAAATATAAATAACGATACCCGAGAATATCTCGGGTGAAATGCTACAATGATAGATCCATGCGCTTGCGGATGAATATCTTATTTGGCAAGATCTATCACCGTTGATGTACTAGTGTTATCACCGACACGGTGGTTTCACTTAGGAATGTCAACGGCGCATTTCTGGCGCCGTTATTAGAGATGGGTTCTAAACCTGTTTCTAGTGATTGCACTTAAGAAATGCAACACCAGGAACCAAGGATAATTACTCGATCTACTTTTCATTGGATGGATTTTGAACTGTGAGTGACCTTCTTTCGGGAGCGGGCGGTGCCGCTTAGTGGAGTGGCGGTGCCGCTAGGTTCAAGCGGCGGTGCCGCTTGGTAAACCGATCACGGTTTCTAGTTGATTTTTTGAAACGGGCCTATTCACCCCCCTCTAGGCGTCCAAATGATCCTACAAATGAGGGTGACTCCAAGTGGTGTGTGTGGAAGAAGGATGAGAGGGAGCTATTTATACACATGGGAGAGGAGCTAAATGACCCTAATACCCTAAACCGACCTAAAGGACATGTCAGTACGATTGAACCGGCCAACACACCCCCGAACCGCCCTCCTTGGCATTGAATGGACCGCCTAACCAAAGCCGGGCCTGAACCGCCCCCTTTGGGGCGGCCCAGCTTTGGCGGTCGGCGTCCATCGTCTTTGAAAAGTTGTGTCATGGGCTTGGCTTGGTCTACTTTTGTCCTGCTTTTTGGCCCATTTCCACCCCTGGGCTTGTGATCTTACGAAAATGCGCTTTCGTGGTCGCGCCTTTTGGTCGTATTTCCACCTATTTTTATTATAAATACTACAAAATACATTTTGGACACTACAAGTGGAAATATGTTAGTAATAAATGTATATGAGTATAAAAGGTATAGTTTTACTCCTTTATGGTAGTAAGTTGACGGGGGAAAAATATGTCGTTAGTGACCAGTCAACAAACTCCCCCAAGCTTACCCTTTTTGGCGTCCTCGAGCAAAAGATAAGTACTTGGTTGTTGATTAGGAGTTGCTACTATGCCGATTACATTTCACAAGTGCCGGGTTTATAACAAGATTTTCTACTATAGTTTGAATAAAATGGCACGTCTGTTCTCACCCTTTATTACCTTTCATCGTAGCGGGGCTTTTTAGCCGTCTCTCGAAGTCTTGGCGGGTTGCCGATAGAATGGTTATAATAGAAATACTACGCATTCATTCTTTTGATCAACTTTTTTCATCAGGGATTATTTATTAGATTATATTTATTTTTTTTTTTTTTAAGAAAATATGGGCTTATTACTATATATATTTTTTTTGGAGAGGTGGGCTCTTTTAAGCCCTAGACTTTTGTCTTTTATTTCATCTCTTTTCTTTCTCTTTTTTTAGCATAGCCCATATCTTTCTCTTTTCTTCAAATTAGATTCCCGGATGTCAAGTTTCTCTTTTGAATGAAATCATAGCAAATCTATTTGTACCATATCATATTTGGCAACAACTTAGACTGGAGAGAGGTTATGCAACCCACATGAATTAGGTTTTTCAAGATGAGTTTAAAACTTAGCCACTAAACCCAAACTTTAGAGAAATTCAAGTTATAAACTAGGCATGTGCAAAACATAAGGCAGAGCAATTATTCATCATTTCAACAAGGGACTAAATCTAAACATTTTTATAGCTCATATGTATAGGCATGAAAGCATAAGAAGAGCTACTTATTCTATTTTTGGATTTTTTTTTATGCATGCAAGGTTCTGTAAATTTTAAACATGCTAAAATAAAATAAAGTTTGATGAAAATAAATATGCAATGCAATGATACTGCGGGGGTCCTCCCCAAGCTATCTCGGAGGCCTACCGATTGGGATTGAAGCCTTGGTGCCTCGAGAATGCTTCCTCTGGCGTTAGCGAGTAGCCATGCTTGCCTCGAACTGGTCCCATCGTTGCTTGTTTTGGTATTCCCGGTTTTGTTGCCACCGATGGGTGTTACGCACATGAGTGTTGAGTGTATGCTTTATGTTTACCGTGCGAACGTTGAGGTTCTCGCGTAGCTGCATGTTGATAGCCTCCAATCCGTATATTTATGGCCTTGGTTGGACTTACGGAGGCATACCATCGGAGCTTTGGAAAGATCTACCATATTGGCCCTCCATGCCTCGAATCTCCTTGAGGCCACTCGATGGTGCGGGGCGTCATAGGCGGAGGTTCCCACCTAGATCATACCCGGGTATAAACCCTATAGTTCCCCAAAGGATAGAACCCTCCCGCTTTTTGGGATGTTCTGCTTGGCTGTGGTGGTGGCGTGAAGTATCTTTGCATGAGAGCTTGAGCCAGCCTCTGTCCTCCCGACAATCGCGTGTGGAACTGCTTGGGGGCCTCTCTCCCGCATACACTATCGCAGTCTCGAGCTCAAAAGTCAAAGGCGGCTTTTATACAACCGTAGATCCAGGTTAGGTAACTGAATCACGGTTGTATAGCCGAGAAAAAGTATGAGCAAGCTCTCCCGTTGGTAGTGTCTTCGCTAGGTGCCCTAATACTAGCCGTGCGGCGGCCAGTCCAATACTCACGGGGTTTGGAAATATACTCTATATGCTCATTGTCCAATGCCCCAATCGCAGAAGCGATGCGTGTGATAATCGATGTGCAGGTGACTGGAACAACAACTTTAGTGATAATATGGTAAAGGTTCCTGCACATCTCTACCACTGGGGCTACTTTCATCTTATGGACAATGACATAGAGAAGTTTAAGTTCAGTCTCATTCACCCATCTAACCCCGTGCCTAGGAAACAATGCCAAAGACATCCAACGATGAATGAATCTAAGTGATGGGTGCTGGATTTGTGAGTGGCGTGGCTTGAAGACACCGGTCTCGTGAGCACCGGTAATCTCTTCCCAAAACTGGGGTCGAACGAAGCCGGGTAAAGCACTATCTAAATCTAATGCACATCTGTAACTAAAGCCCAAATGACTAGCTAGGTCCGCCCACTTGATATGATAAGAACGACCGAAAAGGCGGAAAGAAATTCCTAGCTTGTCCTCTACCAAAGTGCATAGAAACTGGATTGTTAGGTGGCGAGAACCTTCCTCCTCGAGAGGGGGATAATCCTGCCACCCGACTGCCTTCCAAATAGTACGGAGTTCATCGTCCATACCTGTTTGTTCGAGAAGGTCGGGGTCGATCCCGGGCGTGTGTTGGAACACACGATCCTTGAGTAGGAGATATGCTTGCATCTCCCGGGTTCCCCTGATGTCGAGGTATGGAGCGTCGGCTTCGTCGACGGTCGGGGGAGCTTGAACTTCTTCTTCCCCGACTGGTGCAACATCTTCTTGCATGGGAGAGCTTTCTTGCTCGTCGAGGTTGACGGAGCTCGTGCTTGTGTGACGCGAGCTACGCCTTGATGATCACCTCAACTTGCTGAAAACTTCCCCGGCTTTCTTCATGGCTACACGCAAAAATAATTGAGCGAGACCCGGGTGTGCAAGGGTTAGATGAAAGTATGAACTCTCACACCCGTGATCTTGCTCGGCACATTGTTTTTGGTGGAGAAAATGGAGTGTAGAGCAAAGTGGGAGAGAGTGAGAGTGAAAAAGAGTGAGAATGGAAGGTGGGTGCTCTCACACCGGCGCTGGGCTATTTATAGCTGAGCAAACGGCGGGGCACGCGCCATGCAACGAATAGGAGCCGTTAGCGAAAGGCGGGGCCCCGCGGCGCCGCCAGGTGGGGAGGTGCGCCGCCACCTCCCCGGCGGCCGGCTGAGCTTTTGGCGGGCGTTTCAGCGGTCACAAAAAGTTGCTCATATTTGGTTGGTCGTTTTCTCCCCTTCTTGATTTTCTCCAAAAATTTTCAATTTTTTTATATACTTAAAAATTTATTTAGAAAATATTTTTCACGTATGTTTTATTTAGGAAATATTTTTCTTAATTTTTGTTATGGAAGAATTTATTTTAATTGTAAAGATTTTTATTTTAGTTTTCAAAGATATTTACTTATAGATTTTTGTGTAGTAAATATTTTTGTTTTGTTTTGATAATAAAATATTTTATAATATATATATATATGTCAATATAAAAATGTATATATATATTTTTTAAGAGCCAATTTACCTGTTGGCAAAAGGGACAGGTTGTTTATAGTCAGCCCGCCGACCTTCCCTCGATCACTTTGGCGGAGAGTACCGCTACGGGGGTCTCGAGTCGATCCTCCAACATACCACACCGGTTTTGAAGATGATACCGGGTGTGTTGTTGCTTGTACCCAATGAATGGGCACTTCAACGCCTTTATTTCCGACATGGAAGATGATGAAGCCCTTCCCCATGCAGATATCGGCTTTGGCCGTATAGAGAAACGACCTCCCCGTGAGGAGAGACACATCCTCTTTTGGGCCCATGTCAAGGACTACGAAGTCTCAGGGGATGTACTCCTTCTTGATTTTAATCAGCATGTCTTCAAGAATTCCCTCGGGCCATTTGTGTTGTTTGATCGCGCCATTTGGAGGACAAAGCTTGCGGAAGCAAGTGTCCCTCCATGGATTCTCGTCGAAGGTGGCCTTGGAAATCACATTAATGCAGGCCCCAAGTCACGAATGCATTGGCAAAGTTGTGGGGCCAATGGCACGGTGATAATTGGACGCCGGGGTCTCCCCTTCTTGGCAATAAACGGGCGAGTCCACGGGGATCTTTGCAAGCTCGGTGGGTTGGACCGAGCCTCGGTGATATCATATTGATCGACTTCGTGCGGGACCTCGGGTTGCCACGGGATCCTACCCGAGTCGTTAACCGGTACTTGGGTAGCAATCACGGGCGGTTTGTGTTTCTATCATCTTGTTGAAGCTTAATTGATTCTTCACGGTGATGTCAACCCTTCCGGCTTGTTATTCACTCCTTCTAGGATTTTATCTTGGTGGCTCATCTTTTTTGGTGAGATTTTTCGTTGATCTTGGCTTGGCCCAACACTGTGTCCTTGAGTGAAGGTTGGTGGGGAGCCGTAATTGGGATTATAGCCCCCGGTTACCTTGGAATGGTGGACGGGATCTGGTTGTTCCAGCCTTTGCCGAGGTTGGCGGTACCCGTTTTTGTTGATGAATGAATGCTTCCCTCACGGGTCTCGGGGCAATTGTCCCCCGAAAGTGGCCAACTTCACCACAGGTCTCACACGTCATGTGTGAGGACGTAAAAAAAACCGGGCCGCCGAGTAGTCAGTGCGTCTTTGCGCTCTTCCGGCTTTTTCAGCAATAGATCCATTTTTGCGGCAAGCATAACCACCTCCTTCATGGGTGTTGATATTTCTTACACGATCCAAATTAGGAAGGCGAAAAGAAATATATATGGGATATCTATCTAATCATGTTAGCTTGGATATGGGATTAACCTCATGATCCAACAAAGCGAAGTTAGGCGGTGTTAGTAGTGGGATGTAAACTTAGCATCATTATCCATAGTGGAGTTAATCTCACCAGGATATGTACTCAAGGTATACCACTCATTTCTAGGCATTACCTATACACTAGTCTGTCACCCTAGCAATAACGCTCTAAGAAATGCGAGGCATGGTATTTGTTGATAGGCCTTGATAAAAGAATGAACATGATATCTGCAAGCGCACAGATAGAAATACCAATTGTAGCACTTCACCGGGAGTAATCCAGGTATCGTATTTATATTTTACCATAGGGAAGGGAGTCTATGGAAAGTAGAGAGAAAGGATATCTAATGATTTAAGATGTGATTTATTTATGAGATCCACTTACGGTAGTGTAATGCAGAGTAGCCATATGCATCTAACATAACTCAACAGGATAAGTCACAAGATAAAGATAATTATATAAATGATAAATACCCAAGTCTAAGATCATCATATGCCACTAGTATCATACGAGCAATTAGCATGTTATAGAAAGAATAGAAAGAATATTCCTAAGATGCTCCTAATCATATGTCAATGAATACTACAATTAGTGCAATACATCTAGCTATCATGGCAAGGTTGGATTACTTCTACACATGGCAAGCATTACCAATAACAACCAAGGATGAAACTTGATCATTACCGTAATTATAAACTCGACTAGTCCTACATTCGGAGGGTGGATTCCAAAGGACTCAACAGATTTGTCACTCCCCCGATCTACCACACGGCCGGAATATAGGATGCAATTGCGGATAAACGTTGTATAAACACCACGTTTACACATTGCTTATCACCCACATAGTGATCATCTATATGGATGCTATACAATTCCATGCATAAAATATAAAGCAATCTTACTAAACTAAACATATAATCATAGCATGCATAAACACATATCAATAAGAATATAATAATTATATAGATCAAAGCCATAACAATAGTGTATCAATAATAATACTTACAGATCGAATTCAAGAGCGAAGAACAATGCTCTTGCTATTGCTTGACTATCGTGAACTCAAGATGAACTTGATCTTGAACTAGAACTAACTAGTTAGCTAGCTACTTCTAGTATGAACTAGGGCTTAGGTCTAGACTTGACTGGACTTGATGGGTATGAGTTGACAATGAATATGATTATGAATTCGTTCTTAGCCCTGGGGTCAGCTGGTCTTCTTATATAGCACTTGGCGATGAACGTCAACCCTTGGATCAAACCGACCTTCAACAACGGTGTAGATACAACCTCAAAGTCGGTAGTAAACCGACCTAGAAAGGAGAGGTTGATTTGGATGGCCCCACTGGCGGCCGACCTATGTGGCACTCGGCGGCCGCCCGGTGGTGGCATGCCACCTCGCCTTCCCGTCTTTTCTAGTGTCCTCTGGTATCTTCTAGAATGTTTTAGTCCACTTTTTCGGGTTGAGTTACTTCACGGTCAAGTCTTGTCATCATATGTCTTGTATATTAGGAACTTTCTCCATTCTTCTCTGCATTTATCTATCAAGCCCCCGGAAAGTCAGCTGAATACCAAAACTCGTGGAATTATGTTAGTTAGACCCTAGACTTATGTTTGGTCTTTGACTTGAGCCCTTATTTCATGTTAATTGACTTATAAAATTATGCTATAACAGGTGTCAACAAGCTCCCCCAAGCTTACCTCTTGCTAGTCTCTAGCAAGACACATGATATGATATTAAACTACTTACTTAGATCAGGAGTTGCTGCAACGCTATCACACCTTAAGTGTACACATGCTTTCAAACAAAATTTCTCTCCAAATAAGAATAAACTTTTTAAAACTTCAACTTACCCATATTACCTCTTACCTTTTGGGGCTTATACCTTTTCTTCAATCTTGGGTAATTGAAAGATAAAACAAATCAAGTCGAGTACTATATCTCAAACTCTTTTGATCAACTGTCCTTCTCGAGTTTTTGCTGATTTTCCAAATAAAACTCAAAGTTCCTCAAGTATGACTTTTTTCTCTCTAATCTCTCATTTGTGGTATTTGTGGATCCTCTCTAAGGCAATAAGGTAGTGTTGCCTTTCTCTCATAGTATGTAGTATTTTTGGCTAAGGCAGTAGCACACTATGCCTTCTTCTCTCTCACCCTATATTCTAATGCTTTATATATCTAGAGCTCATAGGTAGGAGAAAACTAGTTTTACTTACTAAGCATATATTGTAAATTCAAGCAATGGATCCAAAGTTACAAGTCACACTTGATCAAGTGGTGCATGTGTATGGTGGATAGAATATATATGGTAGAGAATATAGTAAGGTGTATAGAATGAATGATGGGAAATCTTACTTGTGCTCCTTGAGGAATCTTCTCTCTTTTGGAATTTGAAAACTTTGTAGAGAACCTGGGTTGTATCTTTTTTCTTTCTTTATTTTCTTTTTATCGAGAGGCGAGCATCTAAGTACCCATTGTTTTCAGCGGACACTTGTCCATTTTTTAACTCTCCTTTATTCTTTTTCTTTTTCTTAGGGAGGTAGGCTCTACTCGCCCCGTAGGACTTTTTTGTCCATTTTTCATCTCCTTTTTTTTTTCTTCTCTCTTTTTTTTTTTAATCTACAACCCAAATCTCTTTTTGCAATAACTTTTGAGAGGTAAACAAATGTAATGGAGCTTTTACAAGATATTGGCTAGCAATGAATGAGTGGATGGGTATAGTGAATATTTTTGGTTGCTCTCTCCTAGGATAGGAGTAGAACATTTTTTTTGCTGGCTAGAGTGAAATGGATAATGGTATATATGGTGAGTGTTTATGTGGTGGATGCGTACTTCCATGGTGGAAATAGCATATAAGCGCATGGAGTCGAGTGAAGTGGAATATAGTGGAGTGGAATGGAGTGGAGTGTACATGATCAGCATGACAAGTTTCTAAGGGTCGACAAAGATTGAACAAACTCAATGCAAAGCAAGCGACCTATATATATAAATCAAAAAGGTTTTCCTAATCTAGGGAGCATGTATATATGGCTGTGGCTGTGGTAGGAGGTTCACACTCTTGTCACACATGAACTTATCATGTGCATTTTTAATTTTCAAAATATAAATCTCCAGAAATCTAGTGTCACTAGGAGTAAGATCAAATAGCATTTCGGACTATCATATATTTTATCCGTTAATTACCTAGACTTTAGAGCAAGCATTTGCATCCCATAGGTTTCAGGTTTAGAGTAATTATCAAATCAAAGTAATTTTGCAAATGGAGCTCAAGTGAAATTAAGCTTGAAAGCTAGATACTAGAAAAGTATAACAGTGGAGCAACTATTCATCATATCCATGTTGGCGATTTTATGGTTCCTTTTAGTTGAGAAAAGTAAATTTAGTGAACACTCTCTCTTGATCCTTTTATTCACACTCTAACAAAAGACTCTTTAAACAACTAGACTTTATAAAACTAGACTCTTAACAAACTTTCTAGCAAATAAAATATTTAACTAATAATATTAATAATATAATATATAAATAGATAATAAGATACTTATCTCGGATAATCGGTGGTTGCACTCCCCAAGCTAGATTGGAGTGTAATCGTCAATGGTGTAGAAGTTGAGGTAGTTGGCGTCAAGGATGGCACCTATCATATCCCTTCTCCTCTTGAAATCTGGCCGATCTCAAATAGACAACAAAGCTAGTGGAACTTGATTAAGCATTAGGGGTTAGCCACATTGCTTTATGTTGCTCGGGAAATATTTTTATATTTTCATTTTTCAAATTTTATTTTATTTTTATATGCAAGAAAAGATAAAGTACTTATGCATCTTTATTTTATTTTTTTTATGCCACCACAAAGAAATAGCCTAGAGGTGTAGCCTCGGGGATATTAGCATGGGGCTTAAAGGTTTTCAAAACAAAAGACAAAATATTTTTGTTGTTTTCAAATGCAAAAATAAAACATTGAAAAGATAAATATGATATGGAAAGAATAAATATGCAATGCGGGATTTTATTGATAACTTACCGAATTACCTTTCGGGCGAGGATTCAGCGTTTAGAGTCCTCCGAACAGGACTTCAAGTTCGCTCTTTACTCCCATGGTATATCGGTTGTCACAATCGGTGGCACCGATGATTCTATAGTCTCTTTCGATGATGTCCGGGAGATGTCTTCTTCTTCCTCCATCTTTTGGATGATGAATTTTTCTTTGGAGTACTTGATTCTGTTTTTCTCTTTGGATGTATTAGGTGTAAGGGCTTTAGCCTCTTCACTTACCTTATCTTCTTCTAGATTCTTGATCCATCTTCTATTATGGCGGCGACGAGGTGACCTGTTCTGGGAAATTCATGATAATTATAACTATTAAAGTAAACACATACCTTCTCTTTAGGGAAGTGGAAATGAATCTCTCCTCGTATGGATTGTTGGTGCAAAAACCCCGACTCTGTGCTGCACACACCGACAAGCCTAGGAATAGCCGGCTTTACTCGACCGCCCGAAAGTGTCTTGAGGCGTGCGATCAATTTGATTTGTTAATTGACAAGGAGATAAACGTGAGATCTAGAACATGGCTGGTGTGACCAAGACAGTTCGCATGTATGGCTCTAAGGCCGGATGTAACGACATATAGCTATGAGAGCTATCTATCGCCAGATAATGAATGCATTGGTAAGCATATACTAAGATGTAATGTAATACTTGATTTCGAATGATCATACAAGACATGTTTGAACAAGTAAAATCGATCATCATGATATGACATCGTGAAGCTCTATTGCATGAATCGAATTAATTGACAACAAGGAACAAAAGCGGGTAACTCATAAATGTAAATGTAATCTAAATGACACATGCATAGGTTTCATCCAACTAGTTCCGCCGCGACGCCTAGCCTTCCTAAACCCGTCGAGCTTAAACCCTTGTAAGCTAATCCACCGCATGATACCACTTGCTACGAGATCTAAACCACTTACCACAACTAGATCAATCCACCGCATGATACAATCTAACCATGATAAGCTAAAAGCACGCATACATCTAAATAGATCTATAAATACAAATTACTCATTGAGGCGTGTATGCATAGACAAGTAAGGTACATACGCAAACCTAATCTAAAGTAAAGCCAGAGATCTATCCCGATCAGTCCTAACAAACAATCCAACCGATGATGATACACTTTGCGCAACAAGCTAATCCACCGCATGATACCACTTGCCGACTTAACCGGTTCTAAACCCTCTTCGTCCTAATAGCTATCCACCGCATGATACACTGCAACAAGCTAATCCACCGCATGATACGGCTTGCCAGACTAGACTCTAGCGATAGGTAGACTTACACATACAAGATACGAGTAGATGCATAAGCTGTATTTGGCAAGCTTGCCGAATCAGGGTCCATGAAGAAGGAACTCACACGCAAAACCTTAGCCTGCCGCACGACTCATGACTAAACGTGTAATGCGAACCCACAACATGTAACAACTTAGATTGATCTAAGCCCGGCTATGATAAACAGATAGATCTAATGACATGATGAGATAAACATTAGAAGCACTGATGACATCTAGATCTAACAAAAGATAAAGCCGAGCCACATCAATCTAAATTGGGCAAAAGTGTGTGCAATCATCGTAAAAATAATAAATAAGAAGAAGCATGCACCACTTGGTAACTTAATGAATTCACTAGATTGCCAAATCTAATGAAGCCGATAACTAGCTCCAAGCTAGACCTTAGCCTGCCGCATGACTCATGATCTAACAAAGAACCCTCTTGCTCCATAGCCTAAATCCGCCGCACGATACTAAGCATGGTAACAAGACTACTTACAACATAATCTAAATCCGCCGCACGATACTAGACATGGTACAAGGTTGTTGGTACTTACTACGGAGGTCGACGGGTCGATGTATCCCCTCGCAAAGATATATATCGGCGACACGACCTGGACTCGAAGGGTGGCACGAGGCCGATGGCACGGAGCCGGGTTGGTTGTATTTGATTTGGTAGATCGTTTTTACGATTCTTGCGGGGTCTCATATTTATACCCGGGCTTGATGAGTCCTAACTAACTATGAATAAACATAACAAAAATATCTAGCTAAGATACATTGTCCTCCAAGTCTTCTCGGAGTCGTGAGATTGTACGTGACGTGGACCCTCGTCCTCGAATACCTTCCTTGATGCTCCACGCTTGCCGAACCATCTCATGCTCAGCCCCTTCTCGGACTCAGGCTCCTTAGCTGAATAATAGCGGCTTCGAATGCCATAGTACCATGATTGCTATACTGCTAGCCGAATGACCTCTTTACCGAATTATCATGTGCCGGTCTACTCGTCACTCAGGCCTTACCAAATTTTGGTGTTAACATGGATGTAGATGATTACGCGAGTAGTGTTGAGGAACGGTCGCCCAAGCACTAATGGAGGGTCTTCTTCCTTCCCCATGTCCATGACTACAAAGTCAGTGAGAACATAGTGGTCCATGATCTTGACTGGCACGTCTTTGGCAATTCCTTCAGGAACTCTATAAGATTGGTCTGCCATCTGCAGCTGCACATACGTTGGTTGCAATGGCAATTTTCCAAATAGTAATTCATATGTAACCTTTGCCATTAAGTTAATACGAGATCCCGTATCGCAAAATGTATTATAAAAATTCCACTGATTGATAGAGCAATGAATAGTAGGGGTACCTGGATCATCTTGTTGACGAAGCATCGGAGACTGAAGTAAATGGTCATTATAAGATGTTGTTTTATTTACCACCATTACCTTTGTAGGCTGTGCCGTCTTGTTTTGATTCTCATTCTGATTCCTCCTTCTGTTCTTGTTATAAATTTCTACCTTTGGTTCTAAAACATAAGAATGGGAATTTTGGGAATAAATAAGAGAGGTGTGTACCTTGTTCTTGAAAGTGAATTTATCCCTTTTCCCTTTGATGTTGAAACAAATCTTCACACTGTCTGCGTAGATGACAGCTTTGGCTGAGCATAAGAATGGTCGACCGAGTATGATTGTTGCTCTTTCATTTCTTCCGGTGTCTACAACTCGCGAAGTCTGGCGGCACGTAAGAGCCCTCGATTCCACACACACATCTTCAAGGATCCCCTCGGGATAAACAGAATGATTGATCCGCAAGCCGCAAGCACATATTCGTTTTCCAAAGTGGTTCACCATAAATCTTTTCATAAATTACCTTGGGTAGTATGTTCACACTTGAGCCAAAATCACAGAGAGCATTATCAAATGTGTGTTGTCCAATCTTGATTGTAATGACTGGCCTCCCTGGATCTTCCTTCTTAGGTGGCATCGAGTCATCCAACCAATAGCTTCACGAGGTCTCTCTATAGTAACGACCGCATTTATAAATATCGACAAGGTTTGCGGTTTCTAATTCTTCCGGCTACCCGGAATCTTACCCGGTGTGGTTAGTGGAACAGATAACCGAGAAATCTGAGATTCTATCATCTTATTAAAGCCGTCTTTGATTCTTTATAGTGAAGAAAAGCTTTCTAAACGCAGTATTAATAAGTTCAAGAGCTTTATCATTAGTTGCTATTTTTTTCTAGACAGATTCCCTATGGTTTTACCTTGGTTAACAACAAGATCTCTCAAAGAAGGTTGATAAGTATTAAAATTGTTACCTTGGTAGTTTCCTTGATAGTTGGGCCTCTGTTGGTTCCAACCTTGATTACATTGAGGACGGAAGTTATTGTTGTTATTGACGAAGTTGATGTCCTCTCGGGATCTCGGGCAATTCTGCCGATGTGGCCTGTGTTTCCACATTCTTCACACGTCATGCGTGAGTCTTCAATTTGCATAAGCGTAGGCACAAAAAACGACTCTGCGCCGCACACACCGACAAGCTGGAATAGCCGGGCGTTACTCGACCGCCTCGAGTGTCTTGAGGCATGCCAATCAATTTGACTGTTAATTGACAAGGAGGTAAGCGTGAGATCCGGAACATGCACGGTGAGACCAAGGCGATTCGCATGTATGGCTCTAAGGCGGATGTAAGCGACATATAGCTATGAGAGCTATCGTCGACAAATAATGAATGCATTCGGTAAGCACGTATAAAGATGTAATGTAATAACGGTTGCCGAATGATCATAGAAGACATATTTGAACAAGTAAAGTCGATCATCATGATATGACATCATAAAGCTCTATTGCATGGATCGAATTAATTGACAACATGGAACAATAAGCGGGTAACTCATAAATATAAACCTAATCTAAATGACACATGCATAGGTTTCATCCAACTAGTCTCGCCAGACGCCTAGCCTTCCTAAACCCGTCGAGCTTAAACCCCTTACAAGCTAATCCACCGCATGATACCACTTGCTACAGATCTAAACCACTTACCACAACTAGATCAATCCACCGCATGATACAATCTAACCATGACAAGCTAAAAGCACACATACATCTAAACGGATCTATAAATACTCATTACTCATTGAAGCGCGTATGCATAGACAAGTAAAGTACATATGCAAACCTAATCTAAAAGCAAAGCCGAGAGATTTATCCCGATCAGTCCCTAACAAAGAATCCAATCCCGCTTGATACACCGCAACAAGCTAATCCACCGCATGGTACCACTTGCCGGACTTAACCGTTCTAAACCCTCTTCGTCCCAACATCAATCCACCGCATGATACACCGCAACAAGCTAATCCACCGCATGATACGGCTTGCCAGACTAGACTCTAACGATAGGTAGACTCACACATGCAAGATACGAGTAAACACATAACTGTATTCGGCAAGCTTGCCGAATCCAGGGTCCATGAAGGAGGAACTCACATGCAAAACCTTAGTCTGCCGTACGACTCATGACTAAACGCGCAAGAACCCGCAACACGTGTGTTGGCGTTTCTTAACGCAATCATTAGAATCAGGTTTAGAACCCAACTCTGATGACTACGCTAGGAGACGAGCCGTCGATATCACTAAGTGGAACCACCGTGTCGGTGATAATGCACTTTCAATCAACGGTGATAGATCTTGCCATAGTTGATATTTTATCCGCAAGCCGGAAGTATTCAGGGTATCGTTATTTATATTTTCCCAAAGGAAGGAATGTTGTATAAGAAGTAGCACGGCATCTGGATGATGAAATGTGTACACGCTAAGACCAACTCGTTCATAATAGGGGTAAGCAATAGGGTTTATAGATAGTGTGACACACACATTGGAATCCACCGAAAAGGATAAATAAAATAGATAAAGAATAAACGAATGTCCTATGGAGTAATCTAATGTATTCTAGTCATGGTCTTACAATGAATAGTTAGGATCATATGCTAACACGATATGAGCATGGTTATGTCTAGGATAACGGGGAGACTTCCCAGAACCATCGGCCCAATGGAAAGCATTTACGAACTCCTACATCACATGCGAACGTGGAGGGATTACATGGGGACGGACAGGGCTGTCACAACAACCTGCCGCCTACCCTCACGACCGTGGCATGCTCTCATATTCAAAGGTGTCGTAATACCCGGGCACCATGCCGCGCGTGCAAAGCACTACTCTTGTCCCCCTAGGATCCCCCACCCTATGGATGGACGGACTAAGACAAGAGCAAACCCGAAAGAACGACGAACCGTTATCCCATCTATAATCATGTTGTGCATACGATGATCGATGAAGAACAAATATGAACATGTTAAGATTATGATATACAAACTATATGCTAGTTCATATACCAACACTAAAACATGAACAAGACTATACTCTAATTCATAAGTTAGACCATGATAATAGAAATAGAACTTGTAAATAGGAGAAAGATCCATGGAGGATTTATATTACCAAAGCTCACTTTGCTCCAAGATTACAAGTCCTTCTCTTGTAGCTCTTCTACTCCAATGCTAGCCAAATAAGAAGAAGAAGAAGAAGAAGTGGTGGTGGAGAGTGAGGTAGAGAGTGTGAGTGTGCTGGTGTGTTGACTCCAAGTGTGGTGTGTGGAATGAGGGAGAGAGAGGGGGTATTTATACACAAGAGAGAGGTGACCAAATGTCCTAACTACCCCTAAACCGACCTAAGCGGGGTGTGTCAGTGCACGTTGCACCGGCCATCAACCACCAAACCGACCATTTGAGCACTTAATGTACCGCCACGCGCCGGTTGGGCTCGAACCACCCCCAGCGGGGTGCGGGCGCACCCGGGGTGCTTGGCGCACCCCCCGGGCGTGGGCCGCCCGGGCTTTGGCGGCCGGCGTGGTTCGTCGTGAAAAGTTGTAGAGTGGGCTTGGCCTGGTCCGGTTGTGTCGATTTGGTCCATTTCCACCACGGGCTTGATATCCTTGAGAATGCGCTTTCGGGATGGCGTACTTTGGGACGTATTTCCCACTGTATTTATTATAATTACTACAAAATACATTTGAACACTACAAGTGGAAATATGTTAGTAATAAATATATATGAGTATAAAAAGGTATAGTTTTATTCCCTTTATGGTAGTAAGTTGACAGGGAAAAAAATATGTCGTTAGTGACCGTCAACAAACTCCCCAAGCTTACTTACCCTTTTTGGCGTCCTCGAGCAAAAGATAATTACTTGGTTGTTGATCGGGGAGTTGCTACAATGCCGGTTATGTTTCACTAGTGCCGGGGTTATAATAAGATTTTCTACTATAGTTTGAATAAAATGGCATGCCTTTGCTCACCCTTTATTACCTTTCATCGTAGCGGGGCTTTTTTTAGTCTGTCTCGAGCCTTGGGCGGTTGCGGATAGAACGATTATAATGAGAAATACTTTTCATTCATCCTTTTGATCAACTTTCTCATCCGGGATTTATTTAGATTAAGATTATATTTGGTTTTTTTGAGAAAGTATGGGCTTTATTGCTATAAATATTTTTTTGGAGAGGTGGGCTCTACTCGCCCTAGACTTTTATCTTTTATTTTCTCTCTTTCTTTCTTTCTTTTTTTTTTTTTTTTTTGGAGATGTGGGCTCTACTCGCCCTCGGACACGTGTCCATTTTTTTCATCTCTTTTCTTCTTTTTTTTTTTTTAGCATAGCCCATAGCATTTCTCTTTTCTTTCAAATTAGATTCCCGGATGTCAAGTCTCTCTTTTGAACGAAATCATAGTAAATCTATTTGTACCATATCATACTTGGCAACAACCTAGACTGGATAGAGCTTATGCAACCCACATGAATCAGGTTTTTTAGGATGAGATTTTAGACTTAGCCACTAAACCCAAACTTTAGATAAATTCGAATTATAAACTAGGCACAGAGGCAAAACATAAGACAGAGCAACTATTCATCATTTCAACAAGGGACTAAGACTAAACATTTTCATAGCTCATATGTATAGACATGAAAGCACAAGAAGAGCTACTTATTCTATTTTTGGATTTTATTATTATTATTATTATTTTGAATGCAAGATTGCTGAAATTTAAACATGCTAAAATAAAATAAAATTTGATGAAAATAAATATGCAATGCAATGATACCTACGGGGGTCCTCCCCAAGCTATCTGGAGGCCTACTTGATGCGGATCGAAGCCCCGGTGCCTCTAGAATGCTTCCTCGCATGCGTTGTGAGTAGCCATGTTTGCCTCGAAATTTGGTCCCATCGTTGCTTGTTACGGTATTCCCGTTTTTTTCGCCAGCGATGGGTGTTACGCACATGAGTGTTAAGTGTATGCTCGATATTACCTGTGCGAACGTCGAGTCTTTGCTGCACGACGTTGATAGCCTCCGGTCGGTATACGGATGGCCTTGGCTGGACTTCGGGGGGCATACCCTCGGAGCTGCTGGAAAGGTCCACCATGTTGGCCCTCCATGCTTCTAAATCTCCTTCAGGCCACTTTGATGGTGCAAGCGTCATGGGCGGATGTTCCCACCTTGGATCGTACCGGGCATGAACCACTGGGGTCCCCAAAGGATAGAACCCTCTGCTGGGGCGTCTGCAGGTGTGGTGGTGGCGTGAAGTATCTTTGCATGAGAACTCGATCCAGCCCTCTGTTCTCCCCGGCCTTTTGGGTGGGCTGCTCGGGGCCTCTCTCTCCTGCGTACACTATCGGCGATCTCGAGCTCAAAAGTCAAAGGCCGGCTTTTATACAAGCTGTAGATCGGGTTAGGTAACCGAATCACAGTTGTATAGCCAGGAAAAGTATGCGCAAGCTCTCCTGTCGGTAGTGTCTTTGCTAGGTGCCCAACTACTAACTGTGCAGCAGTCCAGTACTCACGGGGTGTGGAAATGTACTCAATATGCTCGTTGTCCAATGCCCCAATCACGAAGTGATGCGTGTGATAATCGATGTGCAGGTGACTGGAACAGCCACGTTGGTGATAATATGGTGAAGGTTCCTGCACATCTCTACCACTGGGGCTACTTTCACTTTATTGACAACGACATAGAGTAGCTTGAGTTCAGTCTCATTTACCCATCTAACCCCGTGCCTAGGAAACAGTGCCAAAGACATCCAGCGATGAATAAATCTAAGTGATGGGTGCTGGATTTGTGAGTGGCGAGGCTTGAAGACACCGGTCTCGTGAGCACCGGTAATCTCTTCCCAAACTGGGGTCGAACGAAGCCGGGCAAAGCAGCATCCAAATCTAATACACATCTATAACTAAAGCCCAAGTGACTCGCTAGTTCCGCCCACTTGATATGATAAGAACGACCGAAAAGGGAAAAAGAAATTCTAGCTTGTCCTCTACCAAAGTGCATAGAAACTGGATTGTTAGGAGGCGAGAACCTTCCTCCTCGAGAGGGGGATAATCCTGCCACCCTACTGCTTTCCAAATAGGACGGAGTTCATCGTCCATACCATTTGTTCGAGAAGGTCGGGGTCGATCCCGGGCGTGTGTTGGAACACACGATCCTTGAGTAGGAGATATGCTTGCATCTCCCGGGTTCCCCCGATGTCGAGGTGCGGAGCGTCGGCCGTCGAGTCGGGGAGCTTGAACTTCTTCCTCCCCGACCGGTGCAGCATTTTCTTGCATGGGGGAGCCTTCTTGTTCGTCGAGGTTGAAGGAGCTCGTGCTTGTGTGCCGCGAAGCTTCGCCTTGATGGTCGCCTCAACTCTTTGAAAACTTCTCCGGCTTTCTTCATGACTGCTGCAAAAACGATTGAGCAAAAACCTCGGGTGTGCAAGGGTTAGATGAAAGTATGAACTTTCACACTCGTGATCTTGCTCGGCACAATATTTTTGGTGGAGAAAATTGAGTGTAAAGCAAAGTGGGAGAGAGTGTGAGAGTGAGAAAGAGTGAGAATGGAAGGTGGGTGCTCTCACACGGTGCCCAAGCTATATATAGCCAAGCAACCGACCAGGGGCGCACCATGCAACGGATAGGAGCCGTTGGCAAAGGCGGGACCCGCGACGGCGCCGGCCGAGGTGCTTGTAGCGCACAGACCTTGGGGTGCGGCGCACCATGCCCCGGCTGCCGCCGTTGGATTTTGCCGGGCATGCACAACGGTCATGAAAAGTTTGTGACCGTTGTTTGCTCATCTTTGGTTCGGCCGTTTTCTCCCCCTTTTGATTTTCTCCAAAAAAGTTTTCAAAATTTTGCTTTTTTTTTCATAGAAAAATTTATTTTATAAAGATCTTTATTTTGGTTTTTGAAAATATTTACTTATAGATTTTATGTAAAAAATATTTTTGTTTCATTTTGATAATAAAATATTTTATAAAACATATATATATATTTATTATTTTTTTTCATATACCCCATTTTTTTTTTTCATATACCCCATTTTTTTTAAGGGGCGGGTTATTTATAATCAGCGGCTGTCGACTCTCCCACGATCATCAAGGAGAGTATACGCTCCCGGGGTTTTGGAGTCGGATCCCTCAACACACCACACCTGGTCTTGATGATGATACTGGGCGTGTTGTTGCTTGTACCCAATGAATGGGCATTTTACCGCCTTATCTCGGACATGAAAGATGATGAAGCCCTTCCCCAAGCTGATATAAGCCTTGGCGGTGTAGAGAAATGGCCTCCCCGGAGGGAGAGACACATCCTCCTTCGGGCCCGTGTCTAGGACCACGAAGTCTCAGGGGATGTATTCATCTTTAATTTTGATCGGCATGTCTTCGAGAATTCCCTCGTTTTGCCGTGTTGTTTGATTCGCCATTTGGAGGACAAAGCTTGCGAAGCAAGTGTCCCACCATGGATTCTGTTGAAGGTAGCCTTGGACATCACATTAATGCTGGCCCCCAAGTCACAAAATGCATTAGCGAAGATGTGGGGGCCAATGGCACGGTGATGATCGGACACCCGGGGTCTCCCTTCTTGGCGATAAAGCGGCAAGTCCACGGGGATCTTTGCCGGTTTCGGGGGTTGACCGAGCCTCGGTGATATCATGTTGGCCCGACTCGTGCGGGACCTCAGGTTGCCAGGGGATCCTACCCGAAGTCGTTAAGCGGCACTTGAGCAATGCGGGCGTTGTGTTTCTATCATCTTATTGAAGCTCAATTGATTCTTCACGGTGATGTCAACCTTTCCGGCTTGTTATTCACTCCTTCAAGATTTTTATCTTGGTGGCTCATCTTTTGGTGAGATTTTTGTTGATCTTAGCTTGGCCCAAAACCAGGTCCTTTAGTGAAGGCTGGCCGGGAGCTGTAATTGGGATTATATCCACGGTTACCTTGGAATGGTGGGCGGGATTTGGTTGTTCCGACCTTTGCCGAGGTTGGCGATACCCGTTGTTGTTTATGAACGCGAGTGGCCAACTTCACCCACGGGTCTCACATGTCATGTGTGAGTGCGTGTGGCGTAAACTAGGCGCTGCTGAGTATTTGAGTGCGTGCCGCGCTCGTCCGACTTTTTGAGCAAGAGATCCATTTTTGCGGCAAGCATATCCGCCTCCTTCACGGGATGCATGCCTTTTTGTGTTTTGGCTGGGGTTACGTCTTCCCCGGCTACGGGTTTGCCACCATCTTGTCGATCGGGGCTGTTGCGATCGATGGTGAGTGATAGGAATGAGCCACCCGGCGGCGGCGTCTAGGTGCCCCGCCGATATGGCCGTGAGACCATTATAGAAGTTCCGGAGCACCGACCAATTCTCCATTCCGTGGTGTGGGCATGCTTGAATGTATTCTGCGGCCGTTCCCACGCCTCGGGATGGGTTCCATAGAGATTCTATTTGGAAGTTGGCGATCCTTCCCCTTAGGGCATTGGTTTTGCCCATGGGGAAGAATTTAGCTAGGAACGCCGTGGAGCATTTTGCCCACGTATTTGTCACGCTTCCTTGTCCTTGTAGAACCTTTGTTTCGCTTTCCCCACGAGGGAGAAAGGAAACGAGGCGGAACTGATAACGTCGGGTTCGGCGTCCTTGATGACAATGGTGTCGCACGGCTCAAGGAAGTGTTGGAGATGTGCGTTGGCGTCCTCGCTAGGCAGTCCATAGAAGGGACTGGCCTGCACCATGGTGATTAGCCCAGTGCGAAGCTCAAAGTTTTTGTCCGCAACATTGACCACCGGCCTAGTGGGCACGTTGGCAACAGCGGGAACGAAGAAATCGCGGAGTGACTTTTGAGCCATAGCTTGCGGTTCAGTTGGTGCAGGGGTGTCAGTTTCAACTGTCGAGGTTCCGGCTGAAGAAGAAGAGGTACGAGACCTGTTCTTCCTTAGGAGTGCCTCGGGATTCTCGATGAAGTTTGTCGACAGTTGGAAACCTGACATACACTATCCTGTTTTCATCCACAACAGGAGAAAACATAAAAGATTAGCCTGTATGAGCAAGTGGTTATCACGCATGCACATTTCATATTCATAGCGGCTAGTGATTTCTTATAACAATGCCTTCCCGACAACGGCGCTTTAAATGCTTGTTGATGTTTCTTAACGCAATCATTAGAATCAGGTTTAGAACCCAACTCGATGACTACGCTAGGAGGCGAGCCTTTGATATCACTAAGTGGAACCACCGTGTCGGTGATAACGCACTTTCAATCAACGGTGATAGATCTTGCCATAGTTGATATTTTATATCAAAGCGCACGGATCTATCATTGTAGCATTTCACCCGAAAGTATTCAGGGTATCGTTATTTATATTTTCCCAAAGGAAGGCATGTTGTATAAGAAGTAGCATGGCATCTGGATGATGAAATGTGTACATGCTAAGACCAACTCGTTCATAACAGGGGTAAGCAATACGGTTTATAGATAGTGTGACACACACATTGGAATCCACCAAAAAAGGATAAATAAAATAGATAAAGAATAAACGAATGTCCTATGGAGTAATCTAATGTATTCTAGTCATGGTCTTACAATGAATAGTTAGGATCATATGCTAACATGATATGAGCATGGTCATGTCTAGGATAACGGGGAGACTTCCCGGTACCATCGGCCCAATGGAAAGAATTTTACGAACTCCTACGTCACATGCGAACGTGGAGGGATTACAAAGGACCGGACGGTTGTCACAACCCCTGCCGCCTACCCTCACGACCATGGCATGCTCTCATATTCGAAGGTGTCGTAATACCCGGGCACCATGCCCGCGTACCAGAGCACTACTCTTGTCCCCCCAGGATCCCCACCCTACGGATGGACGGACTAAGACAAGAGCAAACCCGAAAGAACGACGAACCGTTATCCCATCTATAATCATGTTATGCATACGATGATCGATGAAGAACAAATATAAACACGTTAAGATTATGATATACAAACTATATGCTAGTTCATATACCAACACTAAAACATGAACAAGACTATACTCTAATTCATAAGTTAGACCATGATCATAGAAATAGAACTTGCACAATGGAGAAAGATCCATGGAAGATATATATTACCAAAGCTCACTTTGCTCCAAGATTACAAGTCCTCCTCTTGTAGCTCTTCTACTCCAATGCTAGCCAAATAAGAAGAAGAAGAAGAAGAAGTGGAGGTGGAGTGTGAGGTAGAGAGTGTGAGTGTGCTGGTGTGGTGACTCCAAGTGTGGTGTGTGGAATGAGGGAGAGAGAGGGGGTATTTATACACAAGAGAGAGGTGACCAAATGTCCTAACTACCCCTAAACCGACCTAAGCAGGGTGTCCAGGTACGTTGCACCGGCCATCAACCACCAAACTGACCATTTGAGCACTTAATGTACCGCCACGCGCCGGTTGGGCTCGAACCGCCCCCAACAGGGTGGGGTGCGCCCCCCCCGGGTGTGGGCCGGCCCAGGCTTTGGCGAGCCGAGCGTGGTTCGTCGTGAAAAGTTGTAGAGTGGGCTTGGCCTGGTCGGTTGTGTCGATTCAGTCCATTTCCACCACGGGCTTGATATCCTTGAGAATGCGCTTTCGGGATGGCGTACTTTGGGACGTATTTTCACTGTATTTATTATAAATACTACAAAATACATTTCGAACATTACAAGTGGAAATATGTTAGTAATAAATGTATATGAGTATAAAAGGTATAGTTTTATTCCCTTTATGGTAGTAAGTTGACGGGGAAAAATATGTCTTTAGTGACCATCAACAGTCCCCACACGCTTTTCATTCATTTGGCTCTCAAAGCCCGAAAGTGTTATGGTTACATAATTCTTATACAAAGCAAGATTGTTTACATAGAAAGAAGCAAGCTGCTCCTTCTTTCTTTGGCGATCGGTTCTTCCACACTAGTAGTAGTAGGTGTAGTATGGGAGAAGGAAGAGACGAGAGGCGCCACATGGATGCGGCACCCGACAAATCACCGCGCAACACTTCCAATGCCTGTCTCAAGTGCTCAAAGGCAGTTCACGTTTGTCGAGAATCGAGGCGGCGTCGCCGCCGTGTCACGCTTTCGATCTCCCGGGAACACCTCTCGGGCACTCGTCATCATCGGCGGCGTTCCGCTGTAGAGTAGAAGAGCGTGAACATACGGGCGGCGCATGCCCCGAGTCGGCGGCTGGTTTCAGCATGTCGAGAGCCAGCGAGGCGGTGTCGCGGCCTTCCCGGAACACGGCGAGACATGCACTCTGCGACGAAGAACGCCTCGGGTTGCCGACCTTGGCGAGCTCGGTGATGAGACTCGTGCGATAGTAGCACGAGTAGTACAATGTGCTGATCAACCCGCCGGTGCAACACCGGTCTAGTTGGATGCTCCGTCCCACCAGGGGGTCGCCGCACGCCACTTTCAGCTGCGAACAGGTGGCCCGCATGATTGAAGAGCTCATCCATAGGATCATTCGAGTCCATGGCGATGTGCATCGCAACCTCCACAAGCATGTCCCACGGAAGGTTACGTAGCATGGCTTGAGGCTAAGTGTGGGGGGCTTTTTTTTTGGAAGAGGTGCACCTGCCCGGGATGGAGATGGTATTAAGGCGAGGCGGTCCCTGTGTCGGACCGCTCTCTACTCTTGTTTGCTTGAGATGAGTTTGGAAAGTCGGGGACGGAGAAGAGGTGAGAAGAGTACTACTAAGCTGGTACGGTATGAGAAGAGGTGTAGTATGGGAGAAGGAAGAGACGAGAGCGTGAGAGAAAGCGCCCATAGTAGCACTATAAAAGGAATCCAAGGTGGCAAGCGTAGAGTGTTCGATGTAGACACCATGGTCCCACGGTTAATGTAAAAAGGGCGTGTAACTTGTGTCTATTTCGAAATTTTCAAACATGGTTTGGAGAGCATCTCCAACGTTTTGCAAAACAGGGTGCGCATTCTTTAAATTTGCCAAAAAACATGAAAAGTGGTCTCCAACAGTTTTGCAACTTGGATTGGCATTTTAGCCAACTTGGCATAAACCATCCTCAACTTGGCAAATATGCCAAGCTAGGAGGGACTTGGCAAATCCTCGCTTTGCTTGCATATTGCATATTGATCACAAAAAATAAAATCATCTCCCTACTTGCATGTTGCATATTCCCTTTTGTTTCTTTTTGCCAAGCTAAATTTGCAAAACTGTTGGAGAACCATAGTTTTTTCACTTGGCATATATTTTTGTGACTTGGCAAATCACAACTTTTGCCAAGTATATTTTGCAAAACTGTTGGAGATGCTCACTATGGGAGAATTAGGAATTTGGCCCCTGAAAAAGTTTGTCCGACTCTATCCCAACTACCATCGTGTGGGCCCACTTGTAATTTTATCTAAATATATCCATGTGACATCTTGTTTTAAAGAATTAATTGAAACAAATTTAATGGTGTAGCAATCGGAATTTAATTTAGATTTTTGGTTTCTCGGTTGGTGTAAAACATTTTTAGGTATTTCAAATTGTAGGGCCCGCCGGTGGCCATTTTTCTCTCTCGTCTATAATTAATCCGACGCCGCGACAAGGATCCGAAGCGCTCACGTTGCCATGGCCATCTCCCCGCCTACGATTCGCCGGCCGCGTGAGTCCCCGTAGTATTGTTGGAAAGGTTTTGGTCAAAATTTTTTGGGAAATACTATAAAAACTTGTCGTTCCGTCCATCCTCGCGGTGTCATACGCCCCATCCTACGAACTTTTTTTTTTCAAGCACGGGTCTCGTAGAATCGTAATCATGATGACATGCTCGAATGCGCGGTACGATGAGGTGTACCGTACATTAGGGGTCACGTATGGAGTCATTTCACATGCCCGTTCGATCGATCGAGAGAGAGAGAAGGAGGTGAGTGTTCGATGCCAAATTTGTTTCAACACAAGGCCAAAAATTTGCCTCTTTACGGAACAAATCAAGTTGAATTCGTTTGTTGAGCCACAAAGCACAAACTAGCAATACAAAGTTCGATCTGATTCTTGGAGAGCGAGCATTCCAAATTTGAACAATTTTTTGATAATATAACAACATTACGGATAACAGGTTGTTTTGCTAGCGCCTGATTTTGGCTGATTTAATAGTATTCCGTGAGACATAACAAGCTGAAACAAGATGAAGCAAGAGCAAGCAAATATTGTCAAAGAGAAGGAAGCAAGACCTAAGCTACAAAGACATATATGGGCGTCCTCGGGTCCGGACTTCGAGTAGGGACGACAACACCCTCGGGGAGCTTGCGGCCGGATTATAATCTCAGTAGCGAGGTCTTAAGCGCTAGCCATGGCCATGACTAGGGCTCGAGACCTACACGGGAGATTATAGTCCTACGGCCGTGAGCCCCACTCGTCAAAGTCAAACTCAAGAAACAAGCAAACTTGAGTTTTGAGTCTCTGCCCTGGAGCTGTGGTGTGGATTAGAGGAGAACAATATGCTCACTTTTTTGTCTCGAGTCGCACCTACTCATCCTTTAATAATCTCCGCGTAGATCTCTATGGTTGTAGAAGGTAGCATGAGTCACAATGAGATATGCAAGACAAACACAAAAACTTTTAGATCCATTCGAGAAAACACTTAAAGAAAGGAAGGATAATGCACTTTACAATCTAGATTTGGTGCTTACCCACCAAGATGTGCTTCCACGACGGACCCCGGATCTGTAACCATCAAAAAAAGAAAAGAAGATGTGCTTCCGCGGCCGGACCCCAGATCTGCAACCACCAAAAAGAAAAGAAGATGTGCTTCCCACGACGGACCCCGGACCGCAACCACCAAAAAAAGGGAAAAAAAAAAAAACTTTTGTATTTGTTGTTTCTAGAACCACATGAAAAACCATATCCAGCTGCATGGATGTGATAAAGAGGTGCACCTGCCCGGGATGGAGACGAAAAGGCATTAAGGGCAGGCGATCCCCTCGTGTCGGACCGCTCTCGGTTGAGATGAGTTTGGAAAGTCGGGGACGGAGAAGAGGTGAGAAGAGTACTACTAGTACAAGTATAAGGAGAGGTGTAGTATGGGAGAAGGAAGAGACGAGACTGTGAGAGAAAACTGCGCCCATAGTAGCACTATAAAGGAATCCCCGGTGGCAATTGTAGAGTGTTCGATGCGCATACACCATGGTCCCACGGTTAATGTAAAAGGGCGATGTAACTTGTGTGCTATTTCGAAATTTCAAACATTGTTTATGGGAGAATTAGGAATTTGGCCCTAAAAAAAGTTTGTCCTCTACTCTATCCCAACTACCATCGTGTGGGCCCACTTGTAATTTTATCTAAATATGTACGTATATCCATGTGATATCTTGTTTTGAAGAATTAATTGAAACAAATTTAATGGTGTAGCAATCGGAATTTAATTTAGATTTTTGGTTTCTCAGTTGGTGTAAAACATTTTTTAGGTATTTCAAATTGTGGGGCCTGCCGGTGGCCATTTTCTCTCTCTCTCGTCTATAATTAATCCAACGCTTCGCGACAAGGAACCGAAGCATTCACGTTGCCACGGCCGTCTCCGTCTGCCTCTGGAGGCGGCGCTTGAGTCCCCGTAGTATTGTTGGAAAAGGTTTTGGTCAAAACTTTTTTTTTGGGAAATAAATATAAAAAAAAAACTTGTCGTTCCGTCTATCCTCGCAGTGTCATCTGCACCATCCTACAGACTCGTTTTTTCAAGCACGGGTCTGTAGAATCGTAATCATGATGACATGCCTAAACACTGTGTACAACAGTAGGTGTACTGTACATCAGGGGTCACGTATGGAGTCATTTCACATGCCTGTTAGATCGATCGAGAGAAAGAGGAGGTGAGTGTTCGATGCCAATGTTTCAACACAAGGCCAAAATTTGCCTCTTTACGGAACAAATCAATTTGAATTCGTTTGTTGAGCCACAATGCACAAACTAGCAATACAAAGGTTCGATCTGATTCTTGGAGAGCCGAGCATTCCAAATTTGAACAATTTTTTGATAATATAACAACATTATGGAGAACAGGTTGTTTTGCTAGCGCCTGATTTTGGCTGATTTAATAGTATTCCATGAGACATAACAAGCTGAAACTAGATGAAGCAAGAGCAAGCGAACATTGTCAAAAAAAGAAGCAAGACCTAAGCTACGAAGACATATATGGACGTCCCTCGGGTCCGGACTTCGAGTAGGGACGACGACACACTCAAGGAGCTTGCGGCCGGATTATAATCTCCGAAGTTGTAGTGAAAAGGGTCTCGCAGAAGTTGTAGTGAAACAAGCGGAGTAACACGAGTCTCGAGTCTTTCGAAGTGCGACTCGGAAAAATACTCAACTCAACAAGGGAGGGGGCGGCCCACCGGTGACCTCCGGCACTGAGCCAAACTTTAAAATAGAAACTACTATGTAAGAACCAAATTATTGAGCAATAATATAGCAGGAGTCACATAAATTTGTAAGAAAACGGACCTGTTTACGGTGTTGCACTCGCATCCGGTGCTAGATGCTCTTTGGAAGTGCCAAGAAGTGCCTCGGAAGGGAGACATCCATTCACGAGGACCTTAACTTCACAAGCATAAAGAAAATGTGCTTTTCTTGCCACATTTTCTTCGACCTCCTCCCCATCCTTTTATATTCTCCCGCGTAGATCTTTGTGGCTAGCATGAATCACAAAAATATATAGACAAAACAAAACCGTTTTAGAGCCACTAAAAAAACTTCAAAAAAGGAAATGCATTTTAGAGATCTCAGCGGTGTTTACCCAAGAAGACGTGCTTCTTTTGCGACATTTTCTTCGGCCTCCTTCCCAACCCAACACTAGCTAAAACACTAGAGATCAGAGCGGCCGGGACTTCAGAGACCACATGAAGTCGAGATCTAAACGGCCGGGACTCGATCCAGATCTGCAACCACCAAAAAAAGAAAAAACTTTTGTATTTGCTGCTTCAAAAACCACATGAAAAACCATATCCAGGTGCATGGATGTGATAAAGAGCACCACCTAACTAGGATGGAGACGAAGGCGAAGGCAAAGGCCAGGCAGTCCCCTATGTCGGACAGCTCTGTACTCAGGTTTGGTTGAGATGAGTTTGGAAAGTCAGGACGGAGAAGAGTACTAACTAGGTACAGTATGAGAAGAGGTGTAGTATGGGAGATGGAAGTGACGAGAGACTGCGAGAGAAAACTGCCCATAGTAGCACTATAAAGGAATCTGAGGTGGCTACTGTAGAGTGTTCGATGCAGACACCATGGTCCCACGGTTAATGTAAAAGGGCGATTGTAACTTGTGTGCTATATTTTGAAATTTCAAACATTATTTGGAGTAATAGGATAGGACTATGGGAGAATTAGGAATTTGGCCCTGAAAAAAGTTTGTCCTACTCTATCCCAACTACCATCGTGTGGGCCCACTGTTAATTTTATCTAAATATATCCATGTGATGTCTTGTTTTGAAGAATTAATTGAAACAAATTTACATGTAATCGAATTTAATTTAGATTTTTGGTTTCTCGGTTAAAACATTTTTTTAGGTATTTTTAAATTATGGGGCCCGTCAGTGGCCATGCTCTCTCATCTATAATTAATCCGGACGCTTCTGCGACAAGGAACCAGAAGCGTTCACGTTCTCGGGCGGCCGGCCGGCTACGCCTCCGCCGGCCGCGCGCGAGTCCCTCGTACGATTGTTGGAAAAGGTTTTGGACAAAACTTTTTTGGGAATATAAAAACTCATCGTTCCGTCCATCCTCGCAGTGTCATCTGCACCAGCACGGGTCTGTAGAATCGTAATCATGATGATGACATGCCTGAACACTTTGTACAGTAGGTGTACTGTACATCAGGGGTCACGTATGGAGTCATTTCACATGCATGTTCGATCGATCGAGAGAGAGAAGGAGGTGAGTGTTCGATGCCAAATTTGTTTCAACACAAGGCCAAAATTTGCCTCTTTACGGAACAAATAAAGTTGAATTCGTTTGTTTAGCCACAATGCACAAACTAGCACAAACTAGCAATACAGGTTCGATCTGATTCGAGTAGGGAGCATACATTTTAGAAGGCGCCCTCCTCTGTCCGGACTTCGAGTAGGGACAACAACACCGTCGAGACGCTTGCGGCCCTTGGCGAGGATTATAATCTCAGCAAGCAGGGTCTTAAGCTCTAGCCATGCGCATGATTAAGGCTCGAGACCTATCTAACCGCTATTGCTTCTATACAAATCACTCCAGCAGCAGGGAGAAAGAGAGGTCGAAAAGGATCCGCGCGGGGAACGAGATCGTCTAACTTCGGCGTCTTCGACTGCAGCTGCATTCACCCAATCTGAGACAGCCGATAGCTTTGCAAAGATAGAAAATAGAGGGGGTGGAAAAGGATCTCTTGCGACATTTTCTTCGCCTCCTCCCCATCCTTTTATAATCTCCCGCGTAGGTCTTTGTGTTTGTACCTAGGATGAATCGGGAAAAGGTATAAGACAACAAAATAATTGAGCAATGTTGTACAAGCTAGTAGATAGCATGAGTCACACAGATATGCAAGACAAAACAAAACTTTTTTATAGCCATTCAAAAAACCCTTCAAAAAAAGGAAGGATAATGCACTTTACAATCTAGATTTCGGTGTTTACCCAAGAAGATGTGCTTCGCGACGGACCCCGGATCTGCAACCACCAAAAAGAAAAGAAGATGTGCTTCCACAACGGACCCCAGATCTGCAACCACCAAAAAAGAAAAACTTTTTGTATTTCTTTGCTTCAAAAACCACACGAAAAACCATATCTAGCTGCATGAATGTGATAAAGAGCACCACCTTTCCAGGATGGAGACGAAGGCGAAGGCGAGGCAGTCCCCTGTGTCGGACTGCTCTCTGGTTGAGATGAGTTTGGAAAGTCAGGACGGAGAAGAGGTGAGAAGAGTACTACTAGTACAATATGAGTATAGGTGTAGTATGGGAGAAGGAAGAGACGAGACTGTGAGAGAAAAGCTGCGCCCATAGTAGCACTATAAAGGAATCCGAGGTGGCTCTTGTAGAGTGTTCGATGCGAACACCATGGTCCCACCGGTTAATGTAAAAGGGCGCATTGTAACTTGTGTGCTATATTTCAAAAATTTTAAACATTATTTGGAGTAATAGGATAGGACTATGGGAGAATTAGGAATTTGGCCCCGAAAAAAGTTTGTCCTACTCTATCCCAACTACCATCGTGTGGGCCCCTTTGTTAATTTTATCTTAATATATCCATGTGATGTCTTGTTTTGAAGAATTAATTGAAACAAATTTACGTGTAATCGGAATTTAATTTAGATTTTTGGTTTCTCGGTTAAAACATTTTTTAGGTATTTTTAAATTATGGGGCCCGCCCGGTGGCCATGCTCTCTCTCATCTATAATTAATCCGACGCTTCTGCGACGGGGAACGAGAAGCGTTCACGCCGCTGGCACGGCCGGCCGGCGGCCTCCGCCGGCCGCGCGAGTCCCCCGTCTGAGTTGTTGGAAAAGGTTTTTGGTCAAAACTTTTTGGGAATATAAAAACTCGTCGTTCCGTCTATCCTCGCAGTTTCATCCGCACCCAAAGGTCTGTAGAATTGTAATCATGATGATGACATGCGAACACCGTGGTACGATGGGTGTACTTTGTACATCAGGGGTCACGTATGGAGTCATTTCACATGCATGTTTGATCGATCGAGAGAGAGAGAAGGAGGTGAGTGTTCGATGCCAAATTTGTTTCAACACAAGGCCAAAATTTGCCTCTTTACGGAACAAATAAAGTTGAATTCGTTTGTTTAGCCACAATGCACAAACTAGCACAAACTAGCAATACGTGGTTCGATACAGATTCGAGTAGGGAGCATCTGTTTAGAAGGCGCCCTCCTCCTGTCCAGACTCGAGTAGGGACAACAGCACCGTCGAGACGCTTGCGGCCCTTGGCAGGATTATAATCTCCAACGCAGGTCTTAAGCTCTAGCCATGCGCATGATTAAGGCTCGAGACCTATCTAACCGCTATTGCTTCTATACAAATCACTCCAGCAACAGGGAGAAAGAGAGGTTGAAAAGGATCGCTGCGGGAAGCGAGATCGTCTAACCCGGCGTCTTCATTTGCAGCTGCGCAATCACCCAATTTGAGCCGGCCGATAGCACTGCAAAAGATAGAAAATAGAGGGGTGGAAAAGGATCTCTTGCGCATTTTCTTCGCCTCCTCCCCATCCTTTTATAATCTCCCACGTAGGTCTTTGTGTTTGTACCTAGGATGAATCGGGGAAAAGGTATAAGACAACAAAATAATTGAGCAATGTTGTACAAGCTAGTAGATAGCATGAGTCACACAGATATGCAAGACAAAACAAAACTTTTTTATAGCCATTCAAAAAAACCCTTCAAAAAAAGGAAGGATAATGCACTTTACAATCTAGATTTCGGTGCTTACCCAAGAAGATGTGCTTCCGCGACGGACCCCAGATCTACAACCACCAAAAAAAGAAAAGAAGATGTGCTTCCACGACGGACCCCAGATCTGCAACCACCAAAAAAAGAAAAAAACTTTTTGTATTTCTTTGCTTCAAAAACCACACAAAAAACCATATCTAGTTGCATGGATGTGATAAAGAGCACCACCTTCCGAGGATGGAGACGAAGCGGCGGCGGCGAGGCAGCCCCCACAATGTCGGACTGCTCTGGTTGAGATGAGTTTGGAAAGTCGGGGACGGAGAAGAGGTGAGAAGAGTACTACTAGTACAGTATGAGTATAGGTGTAGTATGGGAGAAGGAAGAACGAGAGGCTGCTGAGAGAAAAGCTGCGCCCATAGTAGCACTATAAAAAGGAATCCGAGGTGGCTCTTGTAGAGTGTTCGATCGAACACCATGGCCCCACGGTTAATGTAAAAGGGGATCAGTAACTTGTGTGCTATTTCGAAATTTCAAACATTATTTGGAGTATAATAGGACTATGGGAGAATTAGGAATTTGTCCATCGCGTCCGTAGACCATTGTGTTGCTCCATGCGGGAAGAGAGAAAAGGAAGAGGTCATGGGACCAGAAGTCTACTCCCTACGTCTCAAAATAATTGCACGTCTCAAGCTTATGGATAAGTCAAACCTTCCTAACTTTGACCACATGTATAGAAAAAAAAATAATCATGGTTACCATATGTAACAAGTATCATTAGATTGATATTGGAACATACTTTTGTAATAGATTTATTTGGAGATCTAAGTATAGATATTATTTTCTATATATTTGGTCAAAATTAAAAAGAGTTTGACTTCTCAAAAAGTCGATGTGCAATTATTTTGAGACGGAGGGAGTACATGCTAAGAGAAGGAAGAGGCGGTCCCAAGCAGCAAAGCACTTGGACCCGCGCATCATTTGCTAGGTAAATGCTACGTGCACCCAGAAATCGTACATGGAGGAACGAAAACTACATTTTTCAAGCTTGAGAAAATTCCCAAAAAAAATATAAATAAACTATTACGGGCGGAAAAAATCGTCGTGCGGCAACACTTCCGGTGCTCGCATGAAGTGCTTGCGGGCAGCTCATGTTCGCCTGGCGTCGAGGCAGCGTCACCGCCGAGTCGCGCCGATCTCCGCAACACCTCGGGCGCCGCGTCATCGGCGGCGGGCGTTCGCCTCTAGAGCAGAAGAGCGTGAACGTATCGCGGCCGCTGCCCTAGTCGGTGGCTTGTTTCAGCTTGTTGAGAGGCGGCGATGGTGGTGCGGCCTTCCATGCAGAACACGGTAGACATGCTCGCTCGAAGCACGCCCTCCAGGGTTGCCGACCAGGCAAGCTTGCGTGATGAGACGCGACGGTAGTACAGCGGCCCCCAGTCGTAGGCCTGCTGAGACAACACCAGGTCTAGCCGGATGCTCAGTCCCTACTAGTGGTCGCGTCCGCCGCTTATCTCGCAAAACGGTGGCCCGCAGATTCAAGAGGTCCTCCATAGGATGCTTTTGCGTGCATGGCGACGTGCACGCAAGAAACTCCACAAGCAAGTGCTCTGAGGAAATGTTCTCTCCATGGCGCGAAGCGGCGACCTGGTGGGGGCTTTTTTTTTGCTAGAAGCTAGTAGCTCTAAGCGGAGGGGAGGTGTGGAGGTGAACGGCACCGTGTGGCGCTTCGGTTAGAGAGTAGTAATAATAACTAGAGGTATTCCCAGCGCATTGCCGCGGGTAGAAAGGGGTATTATATTGTTAAAGGATTGAATTGTGTAATCACTAAAATTATCTGCAAAAAGATTATTTAATCTTATGTTTAAACTCTAAGCTAAACCAATATTGAATAGAAATATTTAGATATGTTGGACAGGTGACAACTTACGGTAATGCAATAAAACATATATATAATAATTTATTTGAGGAAATCCTTGGTATGTTTTAATCCCGTTTAACTTTGTCCTTCACACGTCATATCCCCGCGTGTTGACACGGGTATGAACGAGAAATCTAGTACGTATAAGTTAGAATATTACTATCACACCCTCCTATTCTCTCTCTTTTTTTTTTTTCCCGTTCTCTCTCTCTCTCTCTCTCTCTCTCTCTCTTACTTTACTACTCTACTAGCATCGCCATCGTGCGTTGCTACGGGATAACTATATTTTATATAAAAGCAGATAGATCGCATGATAAAATAACAATGTTGTAAAACTAAAAACACATAGATCGCACCATACCGCCACATTGAGTCAATGATTCACATTAAGGCTGCCATAGATCCTTGGAGCGAGTTGCGAGAGGGGCACGAGGGGAGAGCTGCTACTCGACGGGCTGTGGCCACCCGCCGATGAAGAGGTGCTAGTAGGCCCTGGCGTGGTGGCATCCGCACGTCGCGGCACAATGGCGGGCTGTGGCGTGGTGGCATCCGGCAGAGTTGGTCATTGGTGTGGCGGCGCTATGCCTATCTTTGGTGCGGCGCTATGCCTATCTTGGGCGGGCGAATGGCGAGCAAGGCCGCGAGGGTACCCTTGGAGGCCATAAACGCACGCCGAGGGCGGTCGGCATCCGTGATGACCGTGGCGGGTAGCGGCGAGGCGGCCGCCTTAGGCGCGCGGAGGCGGCAGCCGGGAGGAGGCGCGCGATCGGCGTGGATGGGGACGTCGGGCATCGAGGGGAATCTCGTTCGCAGGTCAAGATATCCTTGGCGGCAAAGCGCGACAAGGGCGGCCGCGGCGTCCGCAATGGTCGGGCGGCGCTAAGGAGTCCAACGTTGGAGGGCAGCCGAGTCAAGACTGTGAGTGCATCAACGGCGGGCAATGGGAGGTGCCTCGTCTACGTTGAGGGCACGGTCGGGAAGGGTAGCGGAGCGGGGTGGCGTGTGATGTCGTTTGCACATAGGGCGGAGGATGGTCCGCCGGGGAAACTTTCATGGTGAGAGATTTTTAGTAGCCTAGGTCGTGAATTTTGATTTAGAAATAGCATGATTGACATCGAGTGCTCCTTGTGGGCTACGACTTTTTGTATGAGAGATGGAAGGTCCACAACTATTTGTTTTCTATTTATAGGGAAAAGATAAGAGAAAAATTGTGTTAGCCATGATTAATGCGGATTGATTTTTTTCCCTTTTGAATTTGGCAAGAAAAGAAAAGGGGAAGGAGGCATTAGCCATGCATGCATGATTAATGACCAATCAATTTTTTCTTTCCTTTTCAATTTGTCGCAAGAAAATTAACGAGGAAAGGGGCGTTAGCCATGCATGCATGATTGATCAATTTTTTTTCCTTTTCAATTTGTTGAAAAAAGGAAAGGGAGGAAGCATGCATGATTAATGATTGATTGATTTTTCTTTCCTTTTTTACGGCGTTGAGAGCGTGGAGGTTTGATTTCGCATGCAAAAAGGAAGGAGAATCACGCATTGGTTGCCTTGTGTGGGGTTGACTTTCCTTTTTTTTTATTTGGGATCGCATGCGGGCGGATGGAAGTACCAAAACCAATGTCGCACCAAAACGAAGTCTTACTTTTTGTTCTTTTTATGTTGTAGAGAGGGGGTATTATATTGTTAAAGGATTGAATTGTGTAATCACTAAAATTATCTGCAAAAGATTATTTAATCTTATGTTTAAACTCTAAGCTAAACCAATATTGAATAGAAATATTTAGATATGTTGGACGGTGACAACTTACGGTAATGCAATAAAACATATATATAATAATTTATTTAAGGAAATCCTTGGTATGTTTTAATCCCGTTTAACTTTGTCCTTCACACGTCATATCCCAGCGTGTTGACACGGGTATGAACGAGAAATCTAGTACGTATAAGTTAGAATATTACTATCACACCCTCCTATTCTCTTTTTTTTTTTTTTTTCCCGTTCTCTCTCTCTCTCTCTCTCTCTCTCTCTCTCTTACTTTACTACTCTACTAGCATCGCCATCGTGCGTTGCTATGGGATAACTATATTTTATATAAAAAGCAGGATAGATCGCATGATAAAATAACAATGTTGTAAAACTAAAACACATAGATCGCACCATACCGCCACATTGAGTCAATGATTCACATTAAGGCCGCCATAGATCCTTGGAGCCAGAGTTACAGAGGGCACGAGGGAGAGTCGCTACTCGACGGGCCGTGGCCACCCCGCCGATGAAGGTGCTAGTAGGCCCTCGAGTGGTGGCATCCAAGACCGCCGCGCACAATGACGGCTCAGCCGGCGTGGTGGCATCCGCAGAGTTGGTCATTGGTGGCGAAGCGCTATGCCTATGCTGGTGCGAGCGCTATGCCTATGCTGGCGCGTGGGCGAATGGCGAGTAAGGCCGCGAGGGTACCCTTGAGGCTCGCGAGCACGCCGAGGGCGGGTCGCGGCATCCGTGATGACCGTGGCGGTAGCGGCGTAGGCGGCCGCCGAGGCGGCGCGGAGGCGGAGCGGGAGGAGGCGCACGATCGACGCGGATGGGGGACGCCCGGCAGTAACGAGGGGAATCTCGCCGCTGCGGTCGGTCAGCATGTCCTTGGCGCGAAAAAGCGCGCCGAGGGCGCCGCGGCGTCCGCAATGGTCGGGCAGCGCTAAGGGAGTCCAACGTTGGAGGGCAGCCGAGTCAAGACCGCGGAGTGCGTCGGCGGCGGGCAATGGGAGGTGCCTCGTCTACGTTGAGGGCACCGGTCGGGAAGGGTAGCGGAGCGGGGTGGCGTGTGCGGTCGTTTGCACATAGGGCGGAGGATGGGTCTGCCAGGGAAACTTTCATGGTGAGAGATTTTTAGTTGCCTAGGTCGTGAATTTTGATTTAGAAATAGCATGATTGACATCGAGTGCGCCTTGTGGGCTACGACTTTTTTGTATGAGAGATGGAAGGTCCACAACTATTTGTTTTCTATTTATAGGGAAAAGATAAAGAGAAAATTGTGTTAGCCATGATTAATGCGGATTGATTTTTTTCCCTTTTGAATTTGGCAAGAAAAGAAAAGGGGAAGGAGGCATTAGCCATGCATGCATGATTAATGACCAATCAATTTTTTCCTTTCCTTTTCAATTTGTCTTAAAGAAAATTAACGAGGAAAGGGCGTTAGCCATGCATGCATGATTGATCAATTTTTTTTCCTTTTCAATTTGTCGAAAAAAGGAAAGGGGAGGAAGCATGCATGATTAATGACTGATTGATTTTTTCTTTCCTTTTTTCGGGCGTTGAGAGCGTGGAGGTTTGATTTCGCATGCAAAAAGGAAGGAGAATCACGCATTGGTTGCCTTGTGTGGGGTTGACTTTCCTTTTTTTTTTATTTGGGATCGCATGCGGGCGGATGGAAGTACCAAAACCAATGTCGCACCAAAACGAAGTCTTACTTTTTGTTCTTTTTTATGTTGTAGAGAGGGGGTATTATATTGTTAAAGGATTGAATTGTGTAATCACTAAAATTATCTGCAAAAAGATTATTTAATCTTATGTTTAAACTCTAAGCTAAACCAATATTGAATAGAAATATTTAGATATGTTGGGACGGTGACAACTTACGGTAATGCAATAAAACATATATATAATAATTTATTTGAGGAAATCCTTGGTATGTTTTAATCCCGTTTAACTTTGTCCTTCACACGTCATATCAGCGTGTTGACACGGCTATGAACGAGAAATCTAGAAATGCGTATAAGTTAGAATATTACTATCACACCCTCCTATTCTCTCTCTTTTTTTTTTTTTTTTTTCCCGTTCTCTCTCTCTCTCTCTCTCTCTCTCTCTCTCTTACTTTACTACTCTACTAGCATCGCCATCGTGCGTTGCTACGGGATAACTATATTTTATATAAAAACAGATAGATCGCATGATAAAATAACAATGTTGTAAAACTAAAAACACATAGATCGCACCATACCGCCACATTGAGTCAATGATTCACATTAAGGCTGCCATAGATCCTTGGAGCGAGTTGCGAGGGGCACGAGGGAGAGCTGCTACTCGGCGGGCTGTAGCCACCCCGCCCGATGAAGAGGTGCTAGTAGGCCCTCTGGCGTGGTGGCATCCGCACGATTGCACAACAGCGGGGCTCGGTGGCGTGGTGGCATCGGCGAGGATTGGTCATTGGTGTGGCGCGCTATGCCTATGCCGGTGTGCGAGCGCTATGCTCATGCTGGCGCGTGGGCGAATGGCAGGCAAGGCCGCGGGTACCCTTGGAGGAGGCCCGCGAGCACGCCGAGGGCGGTCGCGGCATCCGTGATGACCGCGCGGGTAGCGGCGTAGGCAGCCGCCGAGGCGGCGGGAGGCAGCAAAAGGAGAGGTGGCGCCCGACGACGTGGATGGGGACGTCCGGGCAAGTCGCGGGAATCTCGTCGTTGCAGGTCAGCATGTCCTTGGCGGCAAGCGCGACGAGGGCGGTTGCGACGTCCGTAATGGTTGGGCAGCGCTAAGGGGAGTCCAACGTTGGAGGGCAGCCGAGTCAAGAGGCGTGGAGTGCGTCGATACGGGCAATGGGAGGCGCCTCATCTACGTTGAGGGCACCGGTCGGGAAGAAGGGTAGCGGAGCGGGGTGGCGTGTCGCGGTCGTTTGCACATAGGGCGGAGGATGGTCCGCCGGGGAAACTTTCACGGTGAGAGATTTTTTAGTTGCCTAGGTCGTGAATTTTGATTTAGAAATAGCATGATTGACATCGAGTGCGCCTTGTGGGCTCGACTTTTGTATGAGAGATGGAAGGTCCACAACTATTTGTTTTCTATTTATAGGGGAAAAGATAAGAGAGAAAATTGTGTTAGCCATGATTAATGCGGATTGATTTTTTCCCTTTTGAATTTGGCATGAAAAGAAAAAGGGGAAGGGAGGCATTAGCCATGCATGCATGATTAATGACCAATCAATTTTTTCTTTCCTTTTGAATTTGTCGCAAGAAAATTAACGAGGAAAGAGGCGTTAGCCATGCATGCATGATTGATCAATTTTTTTTTTCCTTTTCAATTTGTCGAAAAAAAAGGAAAGGGGAGGAAGCATGCATGATTAATGACTGATTGATTTTTTTCTTTCCTTTTTTCGGCGTTGAGAGCGTGGAGGTTTGATTTCGCATGCAAAAAGGAAGGAGAATCACGCATTGGTTGCCTTGTGTGGGGTTGACTTTCCTTTTTTTTTTTTGGGATCGCATGCGATGCGAGATGGAAGTACCAAAACCAATGTTGCACCAAAAACGAAGTCTTACTTTTGTTCTTTTTTATGTTGTAGAGAGGGGGTATTATATTGTTAAAGGATTGAATTGTGTAATCACTAAAATTATACGCAAAAAAGATTATTTAATCTTATGTTTAAACTCTAAGCTAAACCAATATTGAATAGAAATATTTAGTTATGTTGGATAGGTGACAACTTACATTTAATGCAATAAAACATATATATAATAATTTATTTGAGGAAATCCTTGGTATGTTTTAATCCCGTTTAACTTTGTCCTTCACGCGTCATATCGCGTGTGTTGACACGGTATGAACGAGAAATCTAGTACGTATAAGTTAGAATATTACTATCACACCCTCCTATTCTCTCTCTTTTTTTTTTCTTTTTCGCGTTCTCTCTCTCTCTCTCTCTTTTGCTTCACTACTCTATATACAGTACAAACTATATAGCATCGATTGGGGCAAAGGAAATCACCGTCATTTGCTCTCTTCCCTCACCCCTCTGCTTCGCTCTTCACTTTTCTCTCTCCCTTTCTTTTCTCTCTGGCTACACTACACGGCAGGACGAGCATGGACCGACGGTTGAAGGCATCCAAGGCCACGTGCTGTGGGCCTGTGGCAAATGGTTGCACGCCATATTTCCCCAAGGGCCCACTGTCATTGAAACCTCCCACTTCTCCTTGCTAGCATGGACATGGTCGATAGAATACTGAGAGGCAGGAGAAGAGACCATGAGATCGGTTCACAGCACAGGCCGGCCGGTCCCAACTGCAACTCTAGACCCACGCTTCAGCCGCTAGGTAAATGCTACGTGCAACCCGAGAACGTACACGGAGGAGCGAAAACTACATTTTCCAAGCTACAGAAAATTCCCAGAAAATTAATAAACAAACTATGTACACCCAATACCCTACACATGATTTACACCCTCCTATTCTTCATTATTTTTTTTACTTTACTCTATACCAACTACCATCAGTGGGACCTGCCACAAGATTTCATAGAATCCGATGTGGCAAGCGTAGAGTGTTCGATCACGAACACCATGGTCCCACGGTTAATGTAGGGTTTCCCTCATTCAACCCTTCACCGCGTCGAGATCCACCTCGCTCCTTCCTCTTCCTCTCAAAGCCGCCCGCCCACGCCCCGTCGTCGAGCTTCCTCTTCCCTCATGCCGGCGAGGCGCCGGCGGCGACACGGCGAGGAGGGCCTCTCCCTCGCTCTTTGCCGCCGGCGGTTCCCTTCGGCCAGGAGGCCGGGGGTCGAAGGCGCGCCCTTCGCCGGCGAAGCCCGTGGTGTCGAGGAGGATCACATGGGCCCCTTCGCCGCCGCGGCGGGCTCGTCGAAAGGGCCACGCCCCTTCCACGCCTAAGGCGAAGAAGAGGAAGGGCGCGCCCTCTTCATCGACGCCGCATCCCCGCGAAGAAGGTGAAGTTCCCGCCCCGCAAGACTCCTCGTCATCGATGGCGAGCACATGATCACGGTGTCGCGGTCCCCGCTACGCCGGCGACTATGACCACCGTAAGACCTTCCGATGCACGGGGTCACCGGTGTGCACGTTTACGCTCCGACAAGAATCCGCCCGCCGTCCGCCTTCAGTACCCACCCTCCCGGCTCGCCGGCGAGGTCCTCCTCGAAATCACGGTACAAGATTGGCTCATACTAACTCCAAATTTGATAATTGTTTTCCCCGAATTTTTCTAAAATCATGTCTTGTCAAGAAATGGTGTTCAACATTCTAACCTTGATGTGGAAATAGGCCAATGATGCATACTTTATTCGTAATTGTGGTAATGAGAAATCATGTCTTTTCTAAAATTATGTCTTGTCAAGAAATGGTGTTCAACATTAAAATTTGTTGGTTGTATCTATTGTTCTCGCTTGATTTTTTCTATGTCGGTATGTATGATGATGGTTGTACTGATGGCAAATAGTGGAGATTATCTATATATATGATCACTATGTATGATGATATTCAATATAACTTGATGATAATCAATATGTATGATGTTAAGCAGTGATAATCAATATGTATGATGTTATTCTTCATCCATTCCCGCTTGATTTTGTCCATGGCGGTCATCAAATATATTGGCCTCATACATTGTTATTACTTATTAATCACTTCATGTTTTTTCGACCATTTGTGATGACTCGAACCGCACTCATGAACGCGTCATCGAGGCGCCGTGACAACACCCCTACCGCAGAGCATCATGAAGCTCACTTGGAAGGTGGGCGACACGACCGAATTGGCGAGGAAGGAGCAGCACAACAAGAAGGAGATGGCTCGGCTTGGCGGGATCTGGAGGGAGGTCGAAGCCAAGGCGGGCCGCTCGTTGAAGATGTTGGATGATCTTGGCCTTGGCAAGAAGAAGAAATGATCTTGAACCGATATGCTTCTCTGCTAGGCCCATTTGGGCATTATCACTTATATGTAATATGTATGCATGAACATGTGATGCTGAACTTATGGTTGTGTACGTTGAACAACCACCTATGTTATTTGTATTTGTATGGACGAGTAATTAATCTATGTCAAAATTGTTGCTCACTTATATGTGTCAAAACGATTTATCATGTCTTGTCAAGTAGTTGACAAGTTTTTGGCCAATTTAACGTTGTAAAAATAACAAAAATTATGTCTCTTGAGGGGGTTTTGAAACACGAGACCTCCAGTCTCTAAAGTTCAGCCCTACCACCGTATACATGAATACAAGTTTTTTTTTCTTTTTAATCTCTAGTTAAAACTTATAACTAGTCTTTTTCTCCAACATTCTAAGTCCAAATTTCATGATTTTTTTCCTAAATTTTTCTAAAATCATGTTCTCACAGAGAGTTTATGCAACTTCGTGGGCGGCTAGTGGTTTTGAACTACGCTTTTCCGAACACTTGCTCGGATGCAAAAGTGACCTAAATACCTAATGTAGATCTCGGTGAGTTATGAACTTTTTCGTGTTCATGACTTTTCAAATGGAGGCCGTCTAGGACCCGAAAACTCGTCGAGCCGTAAAAATTTGAAAATTCAAAATTCGAGGCGTGAAGTTCGGCGAAAAGTTGACTCTAATACCGAGCGTAGACCTACAAAACACGTGTTCATGACTTTTTGATTTGGATCCATCTAGAGCTTCAAAAACTCGCCCGAAGGCGCCGATTTCAAATTGACCAACGTTTGACTTGGTCAAACTTCGGCCAAACGGAGCACTAAATGGCCTCGGATGAAAAACTTTTGAAACGAAGTTGATAGAACTCGTCGGGATCTACATTCCATATATAGGTCGTTTTTGCATTTGAGAAAGTGCTGGTGAACCTAGTCGCAAAAACCACGTATCTCCTCAGAGAGTTTATGCAACTCTGTGGCGGCTAGTGGTTTTTGAACTACGCTTTCGAACACTTGCTCGGATGCAAAAGTGACCTAAATACCGAATGTAGATCTTGATGAGTTATGAACTTTTTCGTGTTCATGACTTTTCAAATGGAGGCCGTCTAGGGCCGAAAACTCGTCGAGCCGTAAAAATTTGAAAATTCAAAATTCGAGGCGTCGAAGTTCAAAACTGAAAAGTTGACTTCTAATACCCGAGCGTACAAAACACGTGTTCATGACTTTTCGATTTGGATCCATCTAGAGCTTTGAAAACTCGCGAAGGCACCGATTTCAAATTGACCAACGTTTGACTTGGTCAAACCTCGCCAAGCGGAGCACTAAATGGCCTCGGATGAAAAACTTTTGAACACGAAGTTGATAGAACTTCGTCGGGATCTACATTCCATATATAGGTCGTTTTTGCATTTGAGAAAGTCTGGTGAACCCTAGTCGCAAAACCACGTATCTCACAGAGAGTTTATGCAACTCTATGGGAGACTTTGTACTATGCAAAAACTAGCCTTTCTCAACTATAGGCCCAAGGCACAACAAGCTCAACTCTTTCTCCTCCGTTGGATGAATCAGATTGGCGGTGAAGATGAAGACCGGGCACCCAAAGCTGAACTTTTTGAAGAAGCGGGGAAAGAAGCGTAGAGGCGCGTTGGCCAAAATTTCATTTCGCTCCACCGGTCCACCGTGACCACGACTTTTCCCCCCTTCAGTTCCCAAAATCACCCAAATCCGTAGCCCAAATCCCGTGAGTAGGAAGGCGGGGTCTCCTGAAATCTCATGTTTGGTTTTGGAAATTGATGACACACTTGTGGACTAATCCTTGCTCTAAGTGTATGACTTGAGATAGGATTAGATGGATGACAAGGAGCATGATGATCATGAACATGGACGATGATGGTGGTCATGATGGATCGTCAAGCTCGGTGATCGGCTTGAGAGGAACCCGGAGATCAAGGCAAAGGTATCTTGATAGGGTTTTCCTTTCGGTGATCAAGACATGATAGAGCGTGTGATCACATTATAGGATAGATAGCCGACTATCAAGAGGGGATGTCGCGACAATCCTTTGGTGAAGTGCTTCTAGGTCCAATTGACTTACATATTGCATTTAGGACAATGAGAGCACTAACTTCGATCTTGCCTAACTTATCGTCGAGCTAACATGCATGATAATGTGATCATCTTGGACGTGTTGGCAACCTATGGCAAGAGGCGAAGCAAGTTTGAAGCAAAGAGCAAAGAAAAGATGAAGAAGCTCTCGTCTCGGGGGTGGCCGGACGCGGCTCGGCCTCGGCCGGGCCTTATCGACCGGTGGCTCCGGTCAAGGCGTCGTCTGGCAGAGCTCTGCAGGCGCGATTTGACCGGACGCTTCGACCGGAACCTGGAAAGCGTCGGCCGGACTTCGGAGGAGGCCGCCGACCGTGGGAAGCTTGTCGGAGGTGGCCAGGAAGCATCGGCCGGACCAGCGACCCGGACTCGGCCGGGTGAGTCCGGTCGGTGCGTCCCGGTCGGTCGCCAGAGAGCACATTTTGAAGGCAACGGCTCTTTTCTTTGGAGGAGGCTATATATATGGGTTTGCGGGTTGCAAAGCCCTCTAAACTGCACATTTGAACACTCTAACTTGCTTGTGAGCATTTGAGACTCCTCTCCACTCATCTCTCCATCCATAACTCGAATTCTTGGTGAGATTGAGAGTGATAGAAGTGCATTGCATTGGTGATTGCATCTAGAGGCACTTCATCCTTGGAGAAGCCGCGGGATTCTTGTTTTCTTGGGAATTTGCCCGGTTCCCTAGCGGCTTGGAGCAAGAGGTGGTGTTGAGCTCGATTGGAGCTTGTTCGAGGCCACACCGGTGGTTTGTGAGGGGTCGTTCCTTACCCCGCGGGAGATTCGCGAAAGGAGCACTAGTGGATTGCTCGTGGCTTGTTGGACCCTCTCTTGTGATCGTTTGCTTGAGCTCCCACCGATTTGGGCACGGCCATTAAGCTTAGCAACCGTCAAGTGAGTGTGTCGCCACAACGAGGACTAGCGTGCCGGCAAGCCACGTGAACCTCGATAAAAATCATTGTGTCAATTGTGTGCTTGCTCGTTGGAGATTTCATATTGATCACGGTGATTGGCTTCCACCTCTACACTCCACCGTCGGTATATCGATTCCTCTCTCTAGCATTTACATTGATATACTTGTGTAGAATTGCCTAGGTTGTTTAGTTGCTTAGCTTGCTAGAACTGTTTAGCTCCTAGTTGTTGTTTTAGTTAGACTTGCTTGTTCACCTAGGGGTAATCTAGCGACATAGCCATTGTGTGAATTAGAAACAATAGAATTGACTTGTGGCTTGCTTAGATAGCTTGTAGCACCGCTTAGTAGTTTCGCCATCTTATTTACTAATCCGGGTGCTTAGTGTTGTTGCAAGAATTTTTAATAGGCTATTCACCCCCCTCTAGCCATTAGGACCTTTCATCTCCCCGGGCGGGCGTGAAGAGAACCCTACCCCGGCGTGGGATGGCGGGGTCTCCCGCGGCCTTGGCGAGAACCCCTACCCCGGCGTGGGATGGTAGGTCTCCGCGGCGGCGCAGCGAGAACCCCTACCCCGGGCGTGGGATGGCAGGGTCTCCGGCTGGGCGAGAACCCTACCCCGGCGTGGGATGGTAGGTCCTCGCACAAGGGCTTAACCCTACCCCGGCGTGGGAATGGAGGTCTCCGCGCCGGCGCAGGCGAACCCCACCCCGGCGTGGGAAGAGAGGACTCCCGCGGCGGCGCAGGCGAGAACCCTGCGAGAGGGAAGCGGTGGCGCTAACCCGCAGCTCCCGCCTCAAGACCCCAAGGTGAGAATCCTACCATAGTACTCCTCCCACTCCCATTCCCTCCCCTCCCATTTCCTTCGCGGATCTCGCAGCGGGGCTGACCTCCGATCCAAGAGTTTGTGGCGCAGGACGGCTACGTCCGCGGCGCTGACGGGCGGCGGCGTGGGACGGAAGAATACAAGGTCATCGGAACGTTCGCCGCCCGCGCAAGCAAGCGGTATTGTTGGTTAATTGGTTTCCTACATCCTGCTTGGCGCTAGCTTTTCGACGCATTGCCTGTGCGGGCGTTTTCGGTGAGATGCCGGCTTGATAGCCACCTATGATGATATTTGCAAACCAACTAATTCTTTGAGTCTGCATTTTACCATTGTGCCGATGATGATAGTAATGGCGGGATGATCATGTTTGGCTTGTGAAAAAAAAAAATAGAGTCTTTTTTCATGTTGTTCATCGAATCATCGGGAACCTTTGGCCGACCTCGGCTACTCTTTTTTTGTGTTCAAGAATGAGTTGGTATAATCTTGGGAGGCTAAGGCTGCAAAGTTCTCGATGATTTCATGGTCCCCATGTGTTATGTTTCATTATCGGTTGGTATAAACAAGCCAAACGACCATTATTACGAGGCCTACTACCTTTGTTTACCCTTGTGCCCATGTGGACATTCATGGAAGGATGATCATATCCTTTTGTTTGGCCAAACAGTGAAAATAATTGTGGTCTTCAGTTTGCAGTGCGGTGTTTGATGTGATCTTTCACAAACACCGGGCATCAACCTAATGAGGCCGTGTCGAGTTTGTGGAAGATTACATAAGACACTCCCCCGCTGGTGAGACCATGATGCAAACTTTAGTAAATCTTTAGCAAAGAGTTATATTGAGGTATTTGTTGGCCAATTTTGACATCCTAAGAGGTCATTCATTTTTAAGTTTCACAAACTACATTTGTCAAACTTAAAATTGATTGACTTCTTGGGATGCTAAAATAGTGCTATTTCCGTGTTATTGAGATGTATAAGATTCTTCATCTTCTCTATTTGCATGTATTGTAATTGATACATTGGGTTATGCATAGATAAAACTATCTATGTATAAGCAGATATAATCTTTACATGCACGGCTTGTTTTGTAAATGGGACTTATAATCTTGTTGACTTATAATCTTATACATGCGTAGATAGAACTATCCGGTTTGTCTATTGTCTAATTGTCATTTTGTCAAGTATTATTTTGTTAGTTATCGATTATAGTTTTCTTTTTTGATGAAATCACATTTGTGTGGAGTTGATGGTGATGACATATAGACTACAAGCACATTCATTTGCAAGGTGAGTACAATCATATCTGATCTGTTTCTATGCCTGTTTGCTCAACAAACTATTTTGAATCTTTTCTAATTTCTTTTTTAATGTCTTAGCTCAGCAAACTAATTTTAAACTTTTCTTATTAGTAAGTGAACTTCCTCACTCAGGTTGGATTAAATTTGCTTATGAGTCTACCTATTTCGGTTGCCTTGTTAAGTTAGCATCAACAACAATTAACATGGTATTTTTCTAGAGGCTTTGATGGTTATTTATCAGTGCAATTACTGTCAGTAGCTATCTAAACACCTTACTACTGTTGGTAATTTTAATGTTAGGCTACATCACATAAATTTGGTTTTACCTAGAAATTATTTGACTTATGCAATATTTTTTCATTACTATAAGAAGTTGCTTCAGTTTTACATGTGTTAATGCACGTAAATGAAAAGTGTCATTCTTTTATTTAGCATTTGCGTAGTACATTTTTATAGATCAGTATAGTGACTTCATTGTTTTATTTTTTTCTGTTTTTTGCTAGGCTGCTGGCTGGAACTTGGCAATGGAACTTGGCAATGGCTGCTGGTGGCTAGTTTGGTGGTGGGCTAGGCTAGAACTTGTTTGGTGTAGGAACTTGGTGTTGGCTATTCTTTACAACTTGGTGCTAGATGTTGGAATTTGTTTAGTTAACGTTTTCTTCTCATCTTTTGTTGTACTTCAATATGAAACATGCATTTTGGAACATGCACTTTTGTATGGTCATTATGATAATATAATATAATTGATTATGTGGTTTATTACTATTGTTTCAATTGGATTGGCTCATTATATTAGCCTGGACCATAAATACTGTTAGTGACAAGGTAACATATGACAGCCAAGAGGGTGTCACAAAAGTACCAAAATTAGAACCTTCCAAGACTATATATGACACAAAATTCATTACAAGACGCGTTGACCCAGTGTCACAAAATGTAGTATTGTATGACAGAAGGTTGAGGTAGCGTCACATAATGTTTGGATGTTTTGTGACAGAACACCCAAATTCCGTCACGCCGGACATTTTGTGACGCTGATTATATGACGGACGCCATGACGGACGGATTTCGTCATGAATGCACTTTTTGTGATAATTTTGGGCTATACATGATAAAATTGATCTGTCTTGGAATGTCAGATTTCTAGTAGTGATAAACCGGACAAGAAACTATTCAGGCAAAAATCTTAGAATTGTACAAACTCAGGTGTGTTGTACCTGTATACGAGTGTGGAGAGAGCGACGACAAGTTGGGACAGAACATATTCGGTTGTTGGATCTTGGACTTTGTGTCGCTGCCGCATCTCGAGGGTGCACCCCTACATCCCGAGCCCGCGCCTCCGCATCCCGAGGCCCCAGCTGGCCACCTCCTAGGCACGCATCACCACATCCGGGGCCAGGCGAAGGGATCTGCGTCCGGCAGCTCCGCATGGTTTCTGTGCCGACGGTTGGTGACTTCGTAGCGTAGCCACACACGGTCTCTAGCCCCTGCGACCTACAACCTGGCATCTACGGCCAGCGGCCTTTTTCTGATGGCCCTCGCGGCCTCTACTCATTCGAGGTCGCAATGTCGATCTGGAAGAGGAGGATGTAAGCACTTGGGAAGAGGAGGGGGAAGGAGTCGACGCATGGGGCGCGGGGCGGATCGCACGCATGCATTATTCACTAATTGATTGCTAGACTGGTTTTGTTTCCACTTTCAGGTAGAAATTATCGCACGGGAAAGGCAGGGACATGCGAGCAGATTGTTTACATGGGGGCACGAGCAGGACCATTCCAATTTTTTCTCGTGGAATGAAGGTAAGTATGGCGTGGAATGAAGGGAAGTATCGCATGTCGTAGTTTTCTTATCTGGCGCGGACGGGATCGCATGGAGCGGGGGTGGGCAGAGTCAAAGCAAAAGTCACACCAAAACAAAGTCTTAGTTTTGTTGTTTTTTTTATATTGTAGAGATTGTAGAGAAGAGACGTAGAGAAAAGTACAACTTGTGCATGGTTCGTCGTGTTACCATTGTTACGATAAAAAGGATCAGTTGAAGCATTATTGATTTGTCCGATCCGTGCTTCTGCAACAGTGTTATAATAATTATCATCGATTTCGTTGTATTTCAGATTCGTAGGTGACTTTATTGATTTGTCCGATCCGTGCTTCTGCAACAGCGTTACAAAATTAGTTGTTGTATTTCACTAACGGTACTTTGCTTCAAATATAATTTAGGCCCGCTTTAGTTTAAGGGGAAACAAAGGAAATGGGTAGGAAAGTTTTCTTTCCTTTTGCTGACGTCATGCTCCTTTGGTTTCGTAGGAAAAGCGTAGGAATTGTTTTGGAGGAATGAATCACAGACCCGTAGAAAACAAAACATCCACCGTGAGTTGATGGAAAACGAAGGAAAGCACAGTGAAGCATCCACCGGCGGCGCCGGCGCCGGGCGTTGTTGCTAGCCGCTTGGGGGGCTGCTCCTGCCGCCGCCGAGCTCCCTCGCTGCCACCTCCAAGATCTGCGTCCGCACCCTCGCCACGATCGCGCCAAGCTTGCCTCTGCTCCACCTCCACCTCCATCTCAAGTCGACGCCGAGGCAGGCCCAAAGCCGTGGGGCCATCCTCCTCCCGCGGCTGCCAGCCAAGACCGGCTGCTTGCAGAGGTCGCGGGCCTTGAGGAAGGTCGCCATCTCCATGGCGGGAGGTACGGGACGGGAGGCACGGGGAGGCGGATCCGCCGCTGCCACCACCATGGCCGCGCGGGGAGGAGGCAGTGGGGCGCCGGGAGTCTCAGAGGGACCGGAGGAGCGCCGGCGCCGGGAAGTAGGTCGCTGGTCGCCTTTGCTGGTTGACGCGAGCGCTGGTGGCTCGCTTTCCTACGGCCGAGAGAGGGACTCGACAAGACCGACGCAGAGAGAGGAAATGCACGGCGAAGGAAAAGGATTTTTTTTTTTGAGAATTACACAAGACAACGCAGACGCTCACAACACGCACGCACACTCACCCCTATGAACACACGTGACGCTTAACCCTACCCCTATGAGCACCTCCGAAGGACCGGGCAGCCGGGCAGATCCGAGATTCTCGGTCACCATATGCGCCCGCCATCGACGGAACGTCGCTACCACTTAATGCATAACGCCGGTAAATCGCCGACGGAACGCCGCTACCACTTAATGCATAACGCTGGTAAATCCTAGGAAAATCCTAGGAAAAGGTGCGGAATCGTGATTTGAACCCCGGTGGGTAACGTTCAATCGGACCGCCCTACCATTGACTACAAGTTTATACGCACGAAGGAAAGGATTGATTCCGTAGGAACCGGTGCCTCGCTTCCTATGGCGGTTGGATTCCTAAACTTTTTCCTGTGGTCTCCCCGTGGAGCCAAAGGGGGCCTTATTGTTGTTTTGTCCTCCTAACCGAAACATTGAAACTCCTACTATATTTTAGAAATACTCCCTCCGTTCCACAATACTTGTCACTATGGGTTCCGTGCCATCAAAAGTTATCTATGTTTGACCAAATTTTTACCAAATATTATTCACATTTATGACTTCAAATTAATTTATTAAAAACTACATTTTGTAATGAATCTGATGAAATTTATTTGATAGCCTAAATATTAATAATTTTTGGACGCGACTACAACCTCTTGCAAGCAGATTTCCTCCATCGAATCGCACAGCCTATTTTAGGAATACTTTCCATTATTAGAAAAACAGCCAGGCGGGGAGACTCTGGCGCTGGCGCCAAGACGCTGCGTTTTCTTTCTGTCAGATGCATGCCATCCGAAAACATTTTTTCTGTCGATGCATGCCATCCGAAACCGAGGAAGGATTCTTCCTCCGACATGCACATACACTCGGCCGATGCGTTTTCGCTAGATATATCACTCTGTCGGTTGCATGTATCTTCTTCTCCCCTAAGCTATCAAGAGCAACAACAACAAAAGTTGTTTCTCTCGAGTCTCCACCATTAACCACTCCCAGACGGTGTTTCTACCAGATTGGAAATTACAGAAACTGAAGACAAGCACATCCATCCATCCAAAGCACTAAAGCATCTATTGAGGCAAGTATTAGGTATTTCAAATGTGTTTCACAGATTGCTAGGATGTCGATGTGCTAGAAACTCACATTTGCTAGAAATTAACATGGTTGTCAATCACATATCACAGGTTGCTAGAAAGTCATGGATTGTAACAAGACAAGATTTGCTAGAAATTAACAGTTGTCAATCACATATCACGCATTGCTAGAAGGTCATGAATTGTAACAAGCCAAGATCATGAAGAAAATCATGTAGCAACATGCCAAGTATCAATAGCAAAGGAAACAGGCCCTTCACCTAGAACTGATCCTCATCCAACATTGAAGCAACAATTCAGGCCAAGTATCAATAGCTACAGGCCAAGGTTCTTCCCTTTTCTACACATTCCGAAATTACAGATTGGTAGTTTTCTAGTTATCTACTGCTAGAATTTCACAGAGTTGCTAGGTACATGCCTTCATATCTTCAGATCTGCTGGTGCCTTCTCATTACTGTCCAAAATTCTGGAAAAAACATTAGTGCACATTAAAGCTATGGTGGTTAAAATGAACATTCAACAAGGAAGGCAAACAAATGCAACGCTTGTGATTCTATAGAGCAAAATGACGCAACATGCGGGAAAAAGAGAAGTTTTGAAGTCAAGTGATGAAGAGCAAGGATTCAAGGACTTAGTTCTCTAGGATTTTTTTTTGGTAATTTGTAGGATTGTGCTTCACTTAGTGTAATACTATCTGTCATCTTCTTAAGTTAATGAAAAATGGTCTTTGAAAATTTTTATTTGCAAAACAAGGATAAAGATTAAGTGTGCTCACTATTGGATTGCTTTTTTTTTTGTTTGATTTCATAAGTCCGACACATAGTGTTATCTAAAAATGGTTGTTAGCCTATATAGTGCATATATTCAGACTTTATTTGTTTGTTACCATAAGATACCGCAATGCACATCATAAGCGCTTTCTTTTTCATACATAAATGCCTCGTGTATCATACTAAATTGCTAGTTTCATATTCCCACGCACTGGGTGCACCATAGAGTTTTAATGCCCTCCATGGTTTTGTTGCAGCTTTTTCTTAGCCTTTCGTCTCCCAAACTCCTCATCGAGTCCATTACCTCGAATCTTTTTCCCCTTAGGTTTAGAACCAAAGATCGATCCGTTGTTTCCCATGGCCTCAAGCACGGGAACATTACCTGTGTTGTTTTTTTGTGCACATCACGTTAGTAACACAACCAAATATGAATATTCTGAAGTTTAGGAAACCATTCATATGTCAACACACCATGTGACGGTGGTCGAGGTTGTTATCAAGACGCCCTGAATACGCGAGTCACCTAATTCCTATCAAGCTGGCCCGATTGGAGAAATGCCTACCAAAAATAAAGAAATGCCAAAACACAATTACCATATTGGTAATGGGCAGATGTATAAATACTTGACTGAAAGAAGAAATGTTGAAGAAAAGTAATGCCTAGGGGAATAAATGATCACCTCTATTTTCCTGGGAGTTCTCACCTCTATTTTCTCTCTGTCAATTACTTGAATCGCTATCTCTCTCAAGCTGTGTTATGTAGGTGACCTCCTAGTTTAACCGACGCAAAGCAAGGTGAGAACTCCTGTAAATTTACTATCATTGTCCTGTACGCCACGTAAAAATAATAATGTCGATAAACGAAGTTGGTAGGTTGCAATAAAATGCTTAGCTTGAACTAAATAAATGCTCAAGAAAAAAATAAATAAGCTGCTTAGTCATAACTAAATAAATGCTAGACTAAAAAACCATGAATATTGCATCAAAATAATAAGGAAGTAACTAAACATTGCATTCAAATTAGATGCTACTTTGCTTCTCACAAAGTGATACAAAAAAGAAGGTTGGGCTGGGCTCGACTCCCCCCATAAAAGTTTTGAAGTTTGTTCAGTTTAGGGCAGCACCACAAAATTCTAAATACCTAGGAGAATGCTTGCTTTGTGGGGGCTGGGAGCAGGTTTTGACCCTATTGGCAAAGCTGCTTGGCTGGTGGCTATGACTCCTAATCACAGCATAAATGGTTGCGTGAGGCCAGGGACTAAGGAAGATTGAGAGCAACCAGAGAATCGGGGATGAAATATATAAAACCTAGGGATGAAATATATAGAACCAAAGCAATCTACTCAAACTACTAAATGCTACTATAGATGTCCTTATTACTAGACAGGGGAAACATGGTTCCTTTTACCCTCAAAGCATTCCTTGTACCTTAAACAAGAGAAGTCAAACGTAAAATGCTTAAGAAAATATAGAAAAATGCTACATGGTGTACACATAAATGCCAAAAAAGATACAACATCATTGTGAGAACATTTACGAGAATAACTTGAAAAACCGTAGTCCGAAGTGGAATCCAATGACATATATGATGAAGCAGAATGGACATGATGCTAAATTTATATAATACGATCAATAGAAGTGCCAAAAATATGTAGGATACCACCTACATCTGAAACAACATCCCCACTCACTTAGATTAACTTAACCAAATCAAGTAGCTAACCAGCACTTCTACAGAGCACACAAGAACCAAAAAGAAAAAATTTCATGTAAGCTTAGTTACATAGACCACCTACTTCTACCAACCACACATCAGCAAGTAATTAAACAGTCAAGATCTTAACAAAATGAAATTGTATTCATGTTAACATGGCCACCTATAATTAGTTTGTTACTTAGGAGCCTCATAATCTATGAACTAGAAAAAAAATCCCAAATATGTCCAATACAGAACTATTGCGTCTACCGAGAAAGCACAAGATTCAGATGAAACATAAGACAAGCTAGAAAGATATTGAGTAGCTAACCAACCGTAAAGCAAAGAGAAGGAACTCGGCTGATTGATATCTCCATAAAAATTGCTACATGAGACACAAAAATGCTACAAGGGGTACACATAAATGCCAAAAAAAGGATAATATATAATTACAAAGCCAAATGAGTATGGTCATACCGATAGGAAGAAGCCACATGTGAAGATACATGTTGCCGTTGTCAAAGTCCTCTAGCCATTTTCCTACATACAATGAGAAAAATTGGATAATTGAAGATAATGTTGGAAGGTGCAAGGCAACATAAAGTAGTTACAAAAAATAGATCAATGCATATGCAGTATTGCATCATATAGTGTGCACTTGGAACAACACCGAGAATGGGGTAATTTTTTGGCGCGATAAACGGTGCAACCAATCGGGCAGCTTGATAGGAATTAGGTGACTCGCGTATTCAGGCGTCTTGATAACAACCTCGACCACCGTCACATGGTGTGTTGACATATGAATGGTTTCCTAAACTGAGGAATATTCATATTTGGTTGTGTTACTAACGTGATGTGCACAAAAAACAACACAGGTAATGTTCCTCGTGCTTGAGGCCATGGGAAACAACGGATCGATCTTTGGTTCTAAACCTAAGGGGAAAAAGATTCGAGGTAATGGACTCGATGAGGAGTTTGGGAGACTAAAGGCTAAGAAAAAAGCTGCAACAAAACCATGGAGGGCATTAAAACTCTATGGTGCACCAGTGCGATGGGAATATGAAACTAGCAATTTAGTATGATACACGAGGCATTTATGTATGAAAAAAAGCGATTATGATGTGCATTGCAGGTATCTTATGGTAACAAACAAATAAAAGTCTGAATATATGCACTATATAGGCTAACAACCATTTTTAGATAACACTATGTGTCAGACTTATGAAATCAAACAAAAAAAAGCAATCCAATAGTGAGCACACTTAATCTTTATCCTTGTTTTGCAAATAAAAAAATTTCAGCAACCATTTCAACAAATGAAACATGAGGTGTGTCCACTATAGCTTTTTGTGGCTGATATGTATGCATGAGAAAAAAAATAAGGTGAGTTTCCCATGGTTGGATCCACGGATTATGTATGCATGCAAGATCAGTTTGTTACTAAAATAAGGTGAGATTCCCATGGTTGGATCCACGGATTAAGTATGTCATGTGGAGACATTCCAATAAACAACATGATTCTCGATGGCTTCCTAATTTCTGATCTAGCTAGCTACGACAGTCCCAACTACAATTTGACGCAAAGTTTCATGGTAGGGATAAGACACGATATATGACGCTGCCTAGCTCTAGCAGACTAGCAGTAGGTTTATGGTTCACAAAAATGCATGGATAAGTCGTCACCTGAACTAAACACTGGATGCACATGCACTGTCACCGGAGCCATTCATTTGATCATGCATACATATGCAGTATGCTATACTATATGCTAGCCAACTAATTATGCTATATATATAACTACACTATGTTCGTTAGGAATCTCATTCCCATTCAGGTTAGTTCAGGAAAGGCTAAGAAGGCACATGTTATGCTATGGTAGCCACTTTGAGTCAGTCTGTAATCATTACTGAGACAGGCACATGGTATGCTAAGCTAGCTGCACCAAAAAAATTAGAGGAAAATGCCAATGATCACACATCAGTATTTAGTCTAAACAAAGTGACAAGGGATTTGGAGGATGTTGGTGCGGGCTCTGATGTGCACGTGCCGTCGGCGCTGTCCCTAATGGTGCGCAGCCGATGCCACTCTTATGTGTGCCCATCACCACTCTGATTAGCAGCAGCCATGGCGTTCCCAATTGAGCCAAAACAAATTCTACAATTAACCCTAACCCTAACTGTAACATGGTCATTTCTGAATGCGAGAGGAGGGGGGAGGAGGCCTACCTAGTGCCTATCCATGGCCGCCACCACCAGATCTGGCGAATTCGTGGCGATCGCCGCCCACCTCGCCCGGCGTTGAGCGGAAGCCCATCGTAGCGGGCGCGGAGAGGGGATGGTTCGCCGGTGCGGGGAGAAGCCCGCCCGCGATCGTCTTGGGGAGGCGGTGGGTCGCCGGCGCCGGGAGACAGCGTCGCCGGAAGTACCCTCCGCCTGCGACCATGCGGGGGCAGCGTGGCCATGCGCCTCGGGAGGGACTGGTGAGTGGTGGAGAGAGGCAGACCGAGTGTTGGGGAGAGGCAAACTGGTGAGTGTTGGGGCGAGTGGGGGGAGAAGCCGGATGAATAAAAGTGGATGGTGGGAGAGCAGCGCGCAGTCCAGAACGCTAACGCCTGCGCACTCAGAAACTAGTATTTAGGTAATTTTTTTATCTATAATTAATTAAATTTGGGATACTAAACCGTGACACGGTGCTAGAATTGCAAGTTTTTTGAAACGGAGGAGTATAGTTCAAATAATATGAAGACACTTTGGAGAATTTAAGTGAACTGTTTTGGTACTATAGATGATATTTTTCTATAAATAAATTTATTTAAAGTTAGATAAATTTAGTTTATCTTATGTATACCTACCTACATAATAAAGAGAGAAAATTTCAATCCCACCTTTTTTTTTCACCTCTTTTTCTGCCGGGCCCTTTTCTGCCAGCCCATCGTGCACAATTTTTTCGGGAGAAACTTCTCAACCTTATCCCTTCCCATGCGTGGACGGTTTGTTTCTCGGGAGAAAAATCGTCGCCATCGGCCTTTGACCAACAACCATCGGTTCTGGACCGCGAAGCGCCTTCCATCCTCGGAAGGGCGTGTCGCGTGGGCCATCCGTCCGTCGTCACCAGCAAGCCACCGCCGCCATCCAGCCAGCAGTCGCCGCCGGTCACCGCTGCCCGGGCATCGCGTGGCTAGGCCGGGGCGCGGGAGGCAAGACTGCCCGAGCCAGCGCGCGTGGTGGGGTCGTCAAGCCTGGGCGCTAAACCGTGCCGCCGGTCGGGCCAGCGCGTGGATGCCTGGCCGTCCTAACCGGTCCGCATGGCGCAGCCGCCCTTGGCCGGCGCGCGAACGCCGAGGTCAGGTCGAGCGCGGCCGCCCAAGCCGGGCGTACGGGTGCGGCTTCTCAGGCAAGAGGCCCGTTCGGCTTTTTCGTCCCAACTGCCGCTGAGGCCGTCGGGGCTAGGCCGGATGAAATCTCCGGTGGTGGCGGCGTCAGCATCACCAACAGCATCGGCAACGTTGGCGTTTCCGGGAAGGCGACGTACGACAATTGCCCTACTCCCCAAGCGCGTCGCGTGGGGTGGATTTCATGAACTGCGCGATGAACAGCACCCGGTTTGGCGCCTTGGGGCAGAGGAGCAAGTCTAGCGAGTCATCCGACGAGGTTCTCGGCAGTGATTGGAACTGCAACTACTCTGGCGAGTACTTACCGGCCATTCTTTTTTTTTTTCCATGGAGAACAGCGAGCGTGCAGCAGGACAGTCAGTGATGCCGGTGAATTCTCTGGCGAAGTCCTTCTCTCTGCCTACGAGCGTCAGCGATTCTTCCCTTCTCTCTGCCTGTAGTCTCAGCGGTGGCAGAGCAATGCGTGCATGATAACGTGTGAAGAGAGAATGTCGATGAATGACTGAATTGTATTGATTGTGTGTACAGAAGAATATATACTGTACAAGTCTAGAGGACCGAACAGGTGCGTGCCAAAGGGTGGCTTAGCCCCTACGCATATATGCCTGAAAGGGTCTGAGTAGTTACCGTCCTAATGACAGTAATTATCTAATTGATCAATATTAATTATCCCTAATTAATCTTAACAAAACCCAAGACTATCATAATTTCGATCAAGAATAAATAGATAGAATACAATACCAAATCAAAATAAAAAATAAAAGGAATGAAAAGGCCATGACCGGGAGGCACTTCCATGTACGTAAATTGTTTTCGTAGTTTATAGAATTTTATTTCTTCTCATATTTACGGAATCCATTTAATAGTTTTTCCCTTACAACGCATGGTACAATATCATGTTCGTCGATATAGTTATACTTACTAATAAAACGAGAAAATTTCGCTTTACCTTTTTTTATATCTGTCTACTTACGCTAATGTTGACGTATGGACTCTTGTCCCTTCAGGCCTAGGTCAAACTCTTATCGACTATGATGAGGCCGCGGCGATATGCGCAACTTGGTTCAATGTGTTCCTCATCCGCATTCATCGGAAGATTTGCATCCGCTCCAAAGGCGGTGACTTTGGGGAAGGGCAAGGACACGACTTGGGAGGAGTCCCGGTCGGGACATGACAGCTGAGGCCTGCAAGATAGACCCAATGATCGGCCACGACAACGAGATCGACCGCATCGTCTGCATCCTTAAAAATATGGTTGTTCCAAATTAAACAAAATAAAAATAGCTAGCTTTAGATGATCGCACAATATTTATTGTAATGTACGGATACATTTGCCATTATAAATTGTTCATCCGTGTCTGTAGACGGGCATGTTTTTGCTAGTTATAATAACTAGCAAAAACATGCTTTCGTGTATTGCACTGGGACGAATAATTTATTATTTAGTATACATTTAAATGGCAAATATATCTATACATTGTAATAAATACTGAGTGGTCATCTAAACCTAGCTATCTATATTTGGTTTAATTTGGAACAACCATATTTTTTAATAATATATATCAAAGCCAATAATAAATATAGATCAGTAATTATATAGCTATCTTTTTTTTTTTTTTTTTTTTTGGAAAACTAACGAAAAATAACTCGATATGCTAGTAGTAGCACCGAACGGACTACAGCTTCCACAGCCGACCACGACTCTCACCTTATCCTTCCGCACTGCAAGCCCCTCTCGCGCGCCGCCTGCCCCGGCTGTCCTCCGAGCTCCACCTCGCTGCCGTCTGTGGACCCACGCTCAAGCACGACGGCGGCGTGGCCAGTGACGATGCGCCCCTACATTGGCGCGCGGCACCCAGAATCATAGAGCTTCCTCGGCAGCGCGGCCGCGGCGACGCGCCTCGCCGGCCCCGCAACCACGCCTCAACGCTTCAACTCCATCAGATCTGCCCCAATATGCGCACCGACGGCGACGCTCCGCTCCGGTGGCGACCCACCTCGACGGCATTGCTTCGGCTAGCCTCCACCTCAGGTTCCACGGCGCTTTGATTTCGCAAGTGAGGGGTGGATTCGATGATGGTTCCGGTGCATTGTTCGGTTGTATTTGATTTGTAGTCAATTTGTAAAGGAAATCTTGATTTTCTTTTCTTCACGTTTCGTGTTCCAATCTAGGTTCGGCCCGGCTGATTTGTAGTTGTTGGAGGCATCAATCTTTACGGACTTTGTAACTCAACACAAACAGTAGACAGAGCCGGACTCCTCTTCTAGGAGTATTTCTTTTTTTCTTATCGTACGTATTATCGTATTAGGGGTGGACAGGCAGGCAGACGGAAATTTTGGTGGTCAAGAAATTTCCTCTCTTTATTAATAGTAGGTTATAGAATAGATATAGATATAGATAAAACTATTATATTATTTAATGTTTTTAGGCTAAATTATATAAATAAACTATTGTTGCTTGTCAGTTGTCAACGTACGGAACGAAAAAAAAGCTGGGCCGGGGCCGGGGCCTGGGCTGGAATTTTCAGAGCCAGCAGCTTCTAATCTAACCCCTTTGCTCCTGGCTTCAGTGGCTTGCACACGGAAAGCGCCAAGAATGAGGGGATCCTCCTCGGGCGCCGGCGCCCCCCCATTGCCGCCGCCGCTTCCCTCTTCCCCGCCGCCCGCTAGCCTCCTCTTCGCCCCGCCTCGCCGCTTCCTCCCGGCCAGTCCCATCCTCCGGCTCGTCCTCCTCCTCGCACTCCCTCTCCCCCGTCCCGCCGGCCTTCTTCCAGCTCCGTCTCCGCTGCTTCCCACCGGGTGCGTGCGCCCCCATCCACCTAGAGTCGAGATCTTCCATCACGAGCCCTTTTGTGCTCCCAGATTTCACTTGTTTGAGAAAGGTTTAGCCCGAGGATGTATTGTCTCTTGTAAGACTATCCGCACTCATGTTTCTCTATTTACTTCCTCTATACATCCAGTCATCAAGATTCCTTCATTTACGATAATTTCTCCGCACTCATCCCTTCTTTTATATCTCTACTCTATACTCACCACCATTAGTGGGGCCTACTTATAATTTTATCTAAATATATCCATGTGAGATCTAATTTTGAAAAATTTATTGAAACGATTCAATGGAGCAATCGAATTTAATTTGGTTTTTTAGTTTGAGAGTTATAACATTTTTTAGTTACATAAATGGTGGGACCCGCGGTTGCCTGCTTTCACCCCTCACCTCTCTCCCATGCACGCGATCGCACCCGACAGCCGTATTTACGCCAAGAAGCCGCTATTCCGCTCAATTCGAAACCGGCGCCCGAACGGGAGGGTACCGAGGCATAACGTTCCGGCCGCAAGAGATTTCACCGGAAGGGATACCGGAGGAACGATAACGTTCCCCGCGAATAGTCTAAGTTACGCGGTATCTCCTTTCTCGTTTGTCTAATGAGTTGTCGATTCGGCTAGATTGGGCCGAATTGACACGTGTTCCCGGCCCGCCGAAGCTTCCGAGATGGCGACGAGGCTGCGGCTTCTCGCCGGCGATGACGAAAGCAAGAAGACGAGCGGCGAGGTGGAGAGGAGGAGCCGTGGAGGAGGGGCGGTGGCCGGGCGGCGGTGTGGGGGCGCGTGGGCGCGGCGGGAGGGCGGCGGCGGCACGGAGAGTTGGAGAGCGAAAGATATTTTTTTTATTTGCTTGCTTATCCCCTAGAGATTACATGACTCTTGCTTATATAGCCCGACTTCTTGGGACTTGTAATCTAAGCAATCTCTATAAGGTTTCCTTATACGATTGGAATACCTTTTACAAAGATATCCTAATTTATTCTTTCCTAATAAGGGTCTCCTTATAGATGAGATATCCCCTTGCACACCAAAAATTACCTAAAATAATCCTAACTTGAATATGAAGCAAACCGGGAACTGCGGGACGGGAGAGGGAAGGCGGCGGCGGCAAGGGGCACCGCCCCTTTGCCCCCGCTGCGGGCGTGCCCCCGGGCCCCTCTCGGGCGGCGGCGGTCAGGTCAGCCCATCTAGCCACTTTCGGGTGGCCCAGTTCTGGTTCATGACATCTCCCCACCGCTCGACGAGGCGGCGCTGGCCCACGTGCCGCCCAACCCACCACGTAGTGGCGAAGGGCAGTCCGATCGGGGAGGTGACCACCCAGGCTCGGTAGAAGACGAGAGGACCGCACTTGTCGTTGTCGCCGTTGCGCATTAACGGGCGCCCTTGTCGGCGGGCGAAGTCGAGGTGGAGGTCGCCGGCAGATGCTGAACTTGAAGCTCACGGGGCTGCACGGAGGACATTCCGCCCATGCACGATGCATGACGAGGCGCCGAGGGTCCCGGACGGCTCGATCATTTGGCGGGTCGGGCGAGGAGACGTAGGTGTAGGTCGCCAAGACCGTCACCTTAGCATGGAGTCGCCTTACAGACGCGTGTCGGATCGACGTGGGCGGCGAGGAGGTGAAGTTGAGGAGACAAACAGAGTAGGTCGCCGGGCGTGCTCACGCGGCCCCACCGATCTCTGCGTCCATGCCGCACCGACGGTGACGTTCCCACGCGGAAGAAGACGCCGCCATTGTTGTCGAAGAGGAGGACGGTGGCACCCTCGATCCGCTCGTCGGGCGTGCTCGGCTGAGGAGGACGCTACGCTGGGAACGCCCCGATCCTCCCGGGGCGATTGGGGAGGTGGAAGCCCATCGCTACGCCATGCGTACGGACGTTCTCCCCCATCATGAAGTCCCGAGAAGCTCAAGCGGCGGGATGTAGTAGCGGTGGAAGTACCTCACGATGCCATAGTGGAGGCTCCACTCGGGCGCCGAGCCCGCAGCCGATGGCGTTGGAGATGATCCCGAGCTCCCTTGTTGGTCATCGCGGGCCGTGCAGCCCGCGGATCATGTCGCTCGGGCGTCGGGCCGCCGATGTCGCCCATAGCAACAGCCGAGACGCTCTGGTCTGGTATGCGATCAACCAGTGGCGGCCATGATGTCGCCGCCGATGTTGCCGGTGCAGCCATGGTGGCCGGGCAGCAAAGCGCCGTTCCGGCGCCGGGTCGGTGTCGTCCGCTCGCCGTCGTTGCTGCCCGGCGGGCGAGGTCGATGGCCTCCTCCATCGAACGGGCTCGAACCACTCGAGCGCCGTCCGGCCGAGGTACGCAAGCCCTCGACGAAGAGGCCGACGCGGTGGTGCCGTCCCTCAAAATCCATGCGTGATGCATAGACCTCGAAGGCGCCGATGTAGTCATCCGCTTTTGCCCCCGGGAGAGGGCGACGTGTATGCCCCCATGGCGTCGAGGTGTCGGGGCGGGTCGAACCGATGTCGCAGCGCTGGTGAACTCGCCCCACTCGAGCGGGGACTTCTTCTTGGACAGTCGATGTACCGCATCGCAAAGAAGACTGCGGAGGTGGAAGGCAGCAGAACTCACATAGTAGTCCGGGTCGATGTCCGTTGAGCTCGAAGAAGAGCTCCGGCTTGCGAATCCAGAGGTCGGGGTCGCGGTGCCGGCGAACTCCCGGACTTGTAGGCGCCGTGACGAGCGGGAGGGTGCAATGCCGCGGGTGGCAGCACGGTGCCGGGCGCCGCGGTGGCGCCGGGAGGGGCAGGGCACCACGGTGATGCCATCTCGCCGAGAGTCCCGCGCGGTCGCAGTGTCGGAGGAGAGGAGAGGGCAGCCGGTGCCGCGGTGTCGCCGAGGATGACGCCGATGACGGCCGGGCGCCACGCATAGCCGCCATCCGCCTCCTCGCCGGAGGATAGCAGGGTCGGAGCCGACGCCGAGGTCCGAGGCGTGGAGGGGGGCGGCGCAGTGGCCGCGCTCGGGCCGCCTCGTGCCGCCGGGCGGCCGCCGCCGGGCCGCCCTCCGCCGTGGTCGCCCGACGCGGCCGGATCCTCGAGGCGGTGTAGGCGTGCTCCATACGACGGAGGCGGTCCTCCATGTCGCCGGCGCTTTGCCGATCCGGCGCAGCTTGTCGCCGAGGAGCGCCGGCCTAGCCGCTGAACTCCTTTATCTCGAAGCCATGGGTGGTGGGAATCGCCCCGGTCTCCGGATACCGTTACCGCCGATTCGCCAGATTGGGCCGGAATTGACACGTGTTCCTCGCCCTTCGGCTTCCGAGATGGCGACGGCAGCCGCAGCTCGCCGGCGATGACAAGCAAGCAAAGACGAGCGGCGAGGTGGAGAGGAGGAGCCGTGGAGGAGGGGGGGTGGGTCGGGGGCGCGGGGCGCCGACAGCGGCGGCTGGTGGGGGGCGCATGCGGCACGGGCAGAGAGGGCGGCGGCGGCACGGAGAGTTGGAGAGCGAAAGATATTTTTTATTTGCTTGTTTATCCCCTAGAGATTACATACATCTTGCTTATATAGCCCGACTAGTGAGACTTGTAATCTAAGCAATCTCTATAAGGTTTCCTTATACGATCGGAATACCTTTTTACAAGCATATCCTAATTTATTCTTTCCTAATAAGGGTCTCCCTTATAGATGAGATATCCCCTTGCACACCAAAAATTACCTAAGATAATTCTAACTATCGAGAATCGTGACGGGAGAGGGAAGGCGGCGGCGGCAAGGGGCACCGCCCCCCAGCCTGCTGGCGCCCCTGGCCCCTCTCGGGTCGGCGGCGGTCGTGTCAGCCCATCTAGCCACTTTCGGTGGTGGCCCATTCTGGTTCATGACATGAGTAATGACATGCTTCAAATAGAATGTGTTCTTTTGTTTACTGTTATTGTACCTCTTGGCTCTTCACATGTACCTACCAACAAATCTGTATCACACCATCAAATTTCTAGATCTTAATTGGAATTACTGTGTGCTATGTACAGATCATTCATGCTAATAAAGCATTTATGGACAAACGTTCTGACTGTAGCTAGTAAAATTGTTAATTGTTTAATTTTACTTGATCACGTTTTGCTTCAGGTAATGCATCCATGGCAAAGCTTATGTGGTCCCATCCTGTAGATATCTAGCCAAAGTCAAGTTTTGCGTTTATTTATCTTATTCTGTGATTTCTCATTTATCTTTATCTGGAAACTGGAATGTTGCAATTTTTGTAGCAATATTATTTTTGAAAACTTATCGTAATTTAATGTCGATTTTTGTTCTTTGCAGCTCAGGAGAACAAATTGCAAGAATTGTCTTGTCTGGGCAAAAGTGATGACCTAGGAAGAGATATAATTAAGTTGTCTAAAGATGTTATTGTACATTGTTCTCTCTTTTTATTTCTTTATTTGAACGACCCATCTGTTATCTGTGCCTACAACCACATCTACTGCACAATTTAACAGGCGCCTCATCTGTTATAGGTTGGCTATATTGTTATGGTGGATAAATCTACCGGTAGAAGAACTGAGTTAGTGAGGATTGATGGGTCTAAAGTTGCTGGCATATATCATCCTTTGATCCATGAGAAGGTCATGAAGGTCATGCGCAGGTACCTGTGTGATAATCTATATTAGAGCTGTTTTTGTTATGCCCTGTTTGCAATTTGCACTACTTCATGTGAGCTTAAAATTGCTGAATCTGGAAACAGACATGATAGGAGAGTTTTTGCATGGACTGTTGACGATAGCAGCTCCATGAAGAAGATGCTGTATGAGCATGTTGATGCCATTGTGACCAGCAACCCTTCTCTCCTGCAGCAGCTTATGCACGGGACAAGAACTGAGTGCATGGAAGATGGTTTTGCTTTACCATAGGAATTTCTAGCAGTCCGAACATAAAGGTTTTGCCTTATAATTAGTCTATTGTGTCTGAGGACTTCTTCATAAATTAGATGATATAAATAGTTTAGTTTTTGGCACATTCCACACTTCGGTCATATAATTGAGAATTTGATATAGACTGTAAGAAAATATGGTTAGCTTGTCATGAAATATGTTGTTTCCTTTTACAGCTTGATAGATCAGGTCATTGAGAAGATTGTGACAATTATATTATTGATTAATGGAATCATGCATTAGCCATTGATATTCAAGTTTGTTTGTCACCTTTTGACAATAATGTGTCAACCCATTCCATGAATTCGTCCTGTTGCAAAAAAAAAAAAAAAAAAAAAGGTCTGATACACAAGTTAATATCCCCAAGGAAGAAATGATTGATTAATGTCTCTTGGAAATAAAATGGTTGATATATTTTCGAATCTTAGCCATTGTTTTGAAACATGTATTGTATTGGTGTAACACCCCAGACCGTTAGAAGCTTATATAGTAGTTTTGTTGTTGGCCCATATGGCATGGCACAAGAGGAGTTGCAGTTGCGGTTCTAGTACCATCTTAGAAGTTTGGAAGGGCGAGAGCCAACTTATAATCCTTATTGTCCCAAATTACACAAAGCAAGGATAAACAGATTGATCTTTGACAGCATAACTTGCAATATAGGCAGTTGGAAAGCTCGTTTCGTGGAGGAAATTGGCCTGCCTTGTATCTAGGTCAAACCGAACCTTGCAGGTTCTCTGAAGTCTGAACATGTATCTAGATAATTTAGCATAATGTTTTTATATCTTCCCTTTTGAGCTTGCAGGCTCTTTCTCTTTGCTGCACACCTTGTGCATCTGTATTTGTACTCTTGTGTCCTTCAATAGAATTAAAAAAATTAGGCGGGGATTCCCCCACCGAGCCCTAAAAAAAGTGTAAGTGAGGAGGCGTTGTGTTAGAGATATGAACGTCAAACTCCTAAAATAGTGTAAGTGAGGCCAAAATAGTGTAAGTGAGGAGGCGTTATGTTAGAGATGGTATATGAACGTCAAACTTTGTTGTATGTGCCAGTGGAGGGGTGTACCAATGATGGTTCTGGGCATCTGAGTACGTGGTGAGCTGCTGAGGCCGTCAGCCATTAAGGTGCAGGTGAATGTAACACCATAGCCTGATAAAAGCTTGTAGCAATGGTTGTGTTGATCCATGCGGCCCATGTGACATATGAGGAGAGTTTGGGGAAGTTTCTGCTCCATGGGAGGATCCAAGTGTATTCCCCAGTATTCCCGGGAATACCTAACTTTTCTAGGATAGTTTTATGTATATATGTGTATATACTTGTGTATAAATAATGTATACATTGCAATATTTTACATTGTTTTCGTTCGTTGCAGCCCAAAACAATCGAATAAACAGTCCTCGACACAAGGGACAGGACCCCTTGGCTGACCCTTGTTCCTCTTCTTCGGCTTCTCATGAAGACAAGAACACGAGTACGCTATTTACGGGTGCCATGAATTGGAGTGGAAATACCCAAGTTTGGAATTTTGGCTCTGCCAATCTCCCCCTCCAACCTCTGTATTAACTATTAAGCGTCATTGCTTTCCAACACTGATGATTCTTCGTGTTGTCTATGGATTCTTTTGCCATGTTTGCCACAATCCAAGGGCATAATACCTTCATGGTCTGCTTCCTCATTGCATTATGTCCCATACTTCTAGCATATGCAGACTTATAGATGGTGGTTCCTCTAGGATTCACAAGTGAAATGCTTCCTCATTGCATTATGTCCCATACTTCTAGCATATGCAGACTTATAGATGGTGGTTCCTCTAGGATTCACAAGTGAAAGGTCTCGAGTCCACGGGAGGGTTTGAATTTCTAGAAAAAACTAGGGAATTTAAATTGCCACTAAAAAGCATAAGGTACTCTATCACGATGTGCCTTTAAGGTTTTTCTAGTGTGCTCTATCTTATGGCCAACCCACATAAAGAGTGTAGCAACCTATAGCCAATCCACGCAGCGGTGCAGATGCAGCACCTCGGCGGCTCAGCCCGTCCGTGGCTCCGTCCCCAACCGCCTAGCCTCCATAGCCTGACGCTCGGCATCGACGGCGACGCGCAGGAGAACATGTGCCTTGGCAGGGCGCTCGTGGAGGAGATGTTCACGGAGGAGGAGCAGTGCACCAGGTTGACCACGTTCCTCATCTCTGGGCTGTGCGAGCCGCTGCCAGGCGAGGCCGCGCGGGGCTTCCACCTCTTCGGGTTCGTCGTTCCCCTCCCCCTATCACCCCTCCTCAATCTTGTCTTGCTGGCTTCTTTCCCTGATGGTGTTCAATTTATTGCCTAACAAGCTGTATTTAGGGTTTGGTTTGTGGTTTATTAATGGCTTTGGGTTCCTGTGTTGTGTGGTTTTGTGGCCGCATATTAATTAGTCGCTCATCGACTGCTGCAAGGAAGTAGGGAATAGGCAGATTAGATTTTTTTTTTTGGATAGCAGAAAGATTGGTATAAGGTTCAATTTGATTATAGTTGACTGTGTAAACAAATGCTATATTGGTATGGGTTGTCAAATACAAAATCTGATCATGTTTTATCCTTGTTTTTTGGTTGATGCGCTCAGCTGCGTTTCAAGTTTCATCATCATCAGATGGAGTTGATACATTACACTACCCTGTGGGGCAACATGAATGATTGATAGACAGCACCCATGTCCAAGCAGATGAAAGGGCAACCAGTTCAGATGAACTTAGGCGACTTGCAGGGTGCTGCAAGTTGCTTCGTGCCACTCTAATATGTATGCTATTTTCATTCTCTTAATTCATTCCAGCCTAATGAATCATATGGTGATAATGGCTTGTTTCAACATGGTGTTCCACACTGTTGTGATGTTTATGAAGTTCTCATTTTATTTAAACTATGCTAAAGGATATAGATGGCCCAGAGATGGCAGTGACAAAACTATTCTCGTCTTGTAAGAACAGTGCTAAATATGATGGAGTGTGGCCATGCGAATTTGAAATTTGAATTTTGCATTTCCTTTCTATGGTATGCCTTGGCTTAAGAGTTTGAAACTACTCCCTAGGGTCAGCATCTGAATGAATGTAGAAAATCAGATTAACTGCTGCATATGTATGGATAAATTGTATAGCTATTTGCTCACATAACCATTGTATGGATAAATTTATGGATTTCCTGCACATGAAGGCATTACAGTTCTGTGCATATTTGATTTTTTAGTGAAATATAACTGCTTCCTTTGCACATGGACAAGATGCAACTATCTAGGAGTTCCAACTTTTCTTACAAAATGGGCAGCTTCTGGTATTTGTTCTTGCATATGCTTTTCGGAGTAACTAGCATATGTCAATCATGTTGTATGTCAGTGGTTCCTGGACTGCTCAAGTAGCATCTGTCAATCATGTTGTATGTCAGTGGTTACTGGATGTCAGGCATGCCATGTTCAGGATTCAGGTTTCATTTATGTGATACACTCACATATATTTGCTGCTCTGTAGTTGTTGCTTACTGATAGTCTGATACAAGATTAATCTTTCAGGTGCTTAGAAGTTACTTCCAGTGGCATGGGGGATTGGGCGTATATTCAGGGATCTGATGCTTAGCTTCAGGGATGCTGTTGCTGTGCGCCCTACATGTAGGAAAAGGCATCCAAATCTTCCCAAATCTTAGTTGGGTATGATATGATGTCGTGCTTGGATTTTACATTCAGCTTTGCAATATCAATTCTCTGGCTTTACTCCAGGATTAACTTTTCATTCATTTATCATGGCTTTGTAGGGACAGATCAAATTAGATGAAAAATAACTTGAATTGATTGATAAAAGTAGTCCCAGGGATTCTATTTCCAGAGAGTATTTTGAAGCAGGAAATGCGTGAACATTAAAAAGGCTAATTTGCATATTCTGTTTTGACATGAGTGCTACTTTTTAATTTCCGAGTGGTAACATATTTGAGAATGCTGTTATCAGAGAAATAAGGCCAGATCTCAATTCCCTTTATTTTTCTCTCCTTCCATGCATTTGACCTACTTTTTGTTCTGTATTTTTGTAAGGATTTTTCAGTAATGGTGGCTGACTTGGTGACATGCACACAATGTTGGTCGTCTGGTTTTGTTTCAAGTACCGTTGCTTAATTTCTTTGAACTTCACAACTCTAGAGTTGAGCACTCTCTCAGTAATGGCAATGCCATCTGCAGGTTTTAGTGGTTATCCAAAGTAGCTTCTAATTGTGACCATAAGTTCATCTCCAACTTGACGCATGTTGTTTACTTGGCGCACACTTTTTTTTTGGATTATCGTTGTCCATAGGTTTTTGTAAATTGCTAAAAAAATGTATAACATGAGCAGATCTGATCTTTTTGCTATATGTACTGAACTTTTGGCAGCTTACACCTCATTCGTTGCTAATCCCTTGCAGACAGATGGAACGACGTGCTTGTATGCAGAATTGTTGTTAAGTTGTTAAGATAGCTGCTTCTGTTGAGAGGAGCGGTGCTTGCACTACATTGCATTTGTGGGCAATGGCGGGAGCTAGAAAGACAAGGAAGAGAGGAGAAAGGGGCGAGCACAAGCAGAGTTTTTTTTTTTTTAGCTAATCTAAGTTGTGATGTCGGTGCCTGTAATCATTAGTGTGTGTTGCGTTGTGCCCTTTTTCCTGTGTGCCTGTTGGCCAAGTGGAATATGTGTATCATAGAGAATGGAGGCCACGGGAAAAAATGTGAATTACATGGGGCATGGCACTCTATCCGTAAAATTTTGTTCTTATCTCAAAATAGTTTGGGGATTACCACTTTATAACCATTGACCAAGTATAATAGGTTAATCAACCATATTTTTCAAGTTCATAATGATACATTGTTTATAACCAGTTTAATTTAATGAACTGTTGTTTAATGTGTGTTAGCTTAGATGTCGTCACAGTGTTAGCACAGGCATTATACTAGTACTCTTAGTATTAGACAGGATGACTACCGTCCTACATGGCTCCATGCACCATTAGGTTAGAGCTTCCATAACGACGAGTTCAGCAAAGCTTCATCTGCTTGTGTCAGTGTTTTTGCCTCGCCAGTGAACTTGTATGTGTGTCGTGCTGCTCCAGGAAACAATGATAGCATCTAGTCTTAGAGAGAGTAGTGTGTGCTTGAATGCTCTAAAGTTCTCACAATAGGGGCAAGAAGAGTGAGAGAGGTGGGAGATGGGGATCGACTGCCCGAATGAAAGTCTTAGAAGTCCATTGTCTCCTTGGAAGGATTCCATGGTCGCACCTAATTATATAGAGTTCAAGGGCAGGTTGTGTACAAAGAGTGAGGTTCTCTCGACTGAATGGTTGTGAGACTAAGGGAGGGAGAAAACTAAGATAGTAAACTTGGCTTGCAAGGAATACCATATTGAATCTGTTCGGCTGATTTAATAAGTCGGCTGATTTAATGGTACTATGTGAGAGAAATTAAGCCAAAACAAACCGAAATAAGGGCAACCGAACAGACTTTGGCGTCGGTGCATGTTCTGATGTGGTTTTTGTCATGGTCTCTACCCCGTCACAGCATGGCGTGACGTGATGCCACAGTGCCAGTCATGTCGGGCACTGCTGGCATGGTGGTGATTTGTCAACTATCATGTGCAAACATGGGACCACCACGACCTTCGTCATTGTCTTTTAGTGGCGTCGTGGTGACGGTGTGGGACTTGGTAGCCGCCTCCGGGTTGTCGGTCGTCTCTACAAGCCTTAGTGTCAGCGGTCTCAATCCCAAGCCACAAACTCGAGGCGGCCAATGGTATGGCTAGGTTGGGATCGTGCGCCCCATCCCATAGTCGGTGGAATTGTACTGCCGTCCTATTGGATCGTACTTCGACGATGGGGCGTCGTTCCGACTGTTATCATCTGGTGATGTTTTCTTGTCTGCAGCATGGCACAATGATGGCCTCTGCCCCGAGATAGTCGTCCCTTCATTCTTGGTTGTTTTGAGCAAGGTGGTGCTTGTCTCTACCAGGCCAGGTTCATTTTGATGGTACCCGGCCTCCCTTCATTCCCTCCTGGGGCCGGGACGAAGGAAAGGTCATTTGGTGTTATGTTGCTCACAGTATAAGGAGGAAGGAGAGGTCATGGTCTACTGTCTCCCTTAGTGTTCAACCTAGGTCATGTGTGGTTTAGATGAGCCTTGATTACTGGGCTTTAGCTAGCTGGGCCATTGAGATACCTGGGGTATTATAACACCGTGGAGTGTGAAGCTATCCGCTAAGAAGTGGCTGGTAAGCGACGTTCCCATCGATGACGAGGCGCTAATGGTGATTTCAGGAATCTCCAGATCTGTCGGGTACTCAGTCCTTCACAGGTGCTCATAGGGTTAGGGTTTTCATACGGTATTCATAGGAGTGAGTGTGTGTGCGTGTTGTGAGGGTCCTCGTTGTACCGTGTAATTCTAAAAAAAACTAGTGGCTCACCCGACGTGGGTCTGAATGCTTCCTTTATTCATTATTTATATCTCAAATAATTTTTCTATTCTAGAAACTTCATCGGAGAAAGTTATGTACAACAATTTACTTTAGAATATTTTTTTAAAAAAAACACCGTCTTGCACAAAAGCTGATATAGTCAATAGTTTAAATGCTATTTTTGTAGAGCTTTCTAAGAAACCTTGTTGGAAGATTATTTTCTAAACAAAATTCTCGAGAAATTTTCAAGGGAATGTGTTTTAGATAGTTTTCTAAAGAAATTCGTTTTTGCTAAATTATTTTTCTAAAGTATCGATTCTTTTTCCTAAAAAACTAGTGCAAATTGAATAAATAAATAGAATGGCAATGATTATTAGGCCAACATTTAGTTCCAAACCCAGATCGGAGCATTTCCACGGCTAGGAGTCGGTTCCTTGCAATGCAAGTTGCAGTTGCAGCTACGAACAGCTGGCAACTCCCTCCTCCTGCCTGCCCCTCCCGCCCCGCCGCCTTCTTCCTCCGGATTCCAGAACAAAAGGGTGAAGCAGCCATCCCCAACACATTTCCAATCCGCCTCGCCACCCCGGCCCCCTTCTCTTCCACCTCCATCACCGTCTCGAGAATCAGCAGCCACGCCCCGGCCGGCGCGGGCTTTTCCCACCTCACCCGGCGGCACGTACGGCAGTGCCCATGGCTGCCGCTCCGGAGGCCCGGGCCTGGGCGGACCTCCCCGCCGCCTGCCTGCGCGAGGTCTTCTGTCGCGTCCCGTGCTTGGCGGACCGCCTCAGCGCGTTCCGCGCCTGCCCCCGGTGGCTCGCGGCGTTCCGACCGCCCGCGCTCCCGTCGCTTCTCCTCCCCGCGCCAAACCCCATGGGCTCCCCAGCCTCGTCTGCGTCCACGACGACCACCGGCATCATTGCCACCACCCCACCCGCATCCCTCACGGCGCGCGCTGCTTCGGCTGCCACGATGGCGGTTGGCTCTTCCTCGGCATCCGCGATCCCTCGGCCACAAGCTCATCAACATCCACACCGGCGCCATCCTTGATCTTCCTAGCGACATGGAGATGGACTTGTCTATACCGATCACCTTGGTTTTCGCCATGATTTTCCCCATGATTGATCTTCCTAGCGACATGGAGATCGACCTGCCTCCGATACGGATCACCTTGCCTTTCCCCATGATCACCGTTCACGGCGTCGCGCTCTCGGCAGCGCCTGATGATGAGATGTGTGTCTCCATGTGCATCGTCACAACTGCCATCCCACCACGGGATCGCTGCGTCGACCCGGAGAGTTTTTCAGTGTGGCCTCGCTGCGTCGCGCGCTGGCGCATGGGGCAGCAGCTCGCCTTCGAAATCCGGCCACCAGGAGGACCACACTACAACTTCGTGGATGCGGAGGACTTGGTGTACCATGATGGCTCCTTCCATCTGCTGCTCAGCCGTAGAGCCAGCGCGGACATTTTGGTGTGCACGCCACAACTGCTCTTGATCGACATGGAAGAATGGGAGAATCGAAGCTTCTTCCATCCCGGACAGCGTACCTATGATGATGATCACCTTGTTCGGGGTCGCTACCTCGTCTCTTCCCGCGGCCAACTGCTCTTGGTCGTCAGGTTCGCGCCACGCACTAGTGAGTACACCTCCACCTCCAAGTTCAAGGTATTCCGAGCGATTGAACGGCCGCAACAGATGCCTGAGGTCGACCCCCGCTTCCCTGTCGCCGAGTACCCCTGGGCGTGGAGCGAACTGGACTCGCTCGACGGCCGTATCCTTTTCGTCGGCTGTGGATGCTCCAGGTCCTATGAGCTGAATGATGCACAAGGCCGGATTCAGTACAAGGGCCTCAAGGCAGACATATACTTCTTCGATAATCAGGAGTTCTACTTCTTGGATGCGGAGCAATACCTCTGCAGCGACAATGGGAGGTGGTCTGAGACTGACGGTGTCCAACATTGCTTCCCGCGGGCTGACCCATCGTGGATCTCTCCTCCGGCTTGGCTTCTACCTTGACAGGTTTTTCTGTATTGGCTACCATATGATCTGATCCTCGAGTTTGAGTGTGATTGATGATTCTGCATTGAATTGCTACATATGATGATCCTTGAGTTTGATTTTGCTTGAGATCTTGGTGTTATGTGTTCCTTATCTCAATACAGGTGGTGTAAGTGCAAGAGATTGACTCGTTTACAGTATATTCAGACTATTGTCTTGCTCTTAAGATCAGTGATGTTGTCAGGGCATGATGATTCTTTTTGAACCAATATCTTTATGCATTGAATTGTTACATTACTGATTGTCAGTGCTGCATTCCTTGCCTACCCAATTACTTACACTTGTGTGCAGACTGCAGAATATTTTCGTGGAAACTGAATTTTTGTGAGTATACCAGATTCTAGCTAAGCCTGAATGCTAATTCCTTAGTGGACTTGCCTGTTGACTCACTGAATTGCCCTTCGCAAATGTCCAGAAATTTGCAACATCTTGTCTTATTATTAGCATTGCCTCGCCTTGCATTTCCAATTTTCTGTTTGCAGTTCACTGAACATGCAACACAAATATCAACTGGGCAGAACGCAGACTTTATTGGTGTTTTCATAGCAGCAGATTGTTCTAGTTGATTATGAATGGTACTGTTTCTGTTTGTCTCACCTGGCAAATACACAGTAAACTGGTTAGGATAAAGAATGGCACTAGAACAACTGCAGAGCATTACTTTTGTGCAGCTTTTCTTTCCCACAGTTTTTAGAACAGCTGCAGAGCTAGAGTGTTTGCATGCTGGTGCACCCTTGATAAATGTGTAGAAAATTTTGTAGTGAACAAACTTTGTTTAAGGGTCATGTTGTGAAAATGTGCCTAACAAGTTGATTTAGGGCTCACAAGTCAGGTTTAGGGGCTGATTCAGAGTTCTGAATTTTGCTAGTCTGAAATGTTGTTTCAGTTTCGATGTACCCTTGTTTGGGGCTTTGTAGTTTGAAATATAGGATGAGTTAGATCATTATAGTTTAGTAAAAATTTATGTGCTCTTCTATCTCTTTGGGTGGGATAATTTCTTTGAAAAAACATCCTACTGTGTATGAAATATGGGGCAGCAAACTTTGGCCGTCAGTCGGCCAAATGGCCTGAACCAGCCGGTTGCCGATGTAAATCTGCCGGCTTCAGTGGCCGCTCCCCTAGTGTCGTGCACCACAGCCCGCCACCCCCTGCTCCTCCCCACGCCTCGCCGCTCATGCAGCGCCCCTTCGCTAGCTGTATTCGTCGCCATGGTCGCCATCGCCGGAGCCGCTGCCGCCGCAGACCGCCGCCTCCGTGGCTGGCAGCCTGTAGGCCGTCGCCGGCTGGGCTGAGCCCGTCGGTTGGTGCGCCTGGCAGCGAGAAATCTGCGCCGCCACTTATCCTGCGCCACCGTCGACCATCCCGCCAGGAATCGGCCGGAGCCCGGGCCCCGGCCTCCTCTGCCCCGCTCTGTACCAAGGTTGACGAAGAAAGGCGTCGCGCGAAGAAAAAACTCTTTACTGGGTCCATGTGCAAAAGCGCCAGAGTGAATGTTTTTCATATCTGGACTTGGTTAATTATAGAAACGTCCAGGGGGTTGGGAGAAACGTTTTTTTTTATCTTTCCTGTTTCTTGCTTTAAATCGGCCGAACTTCCAAAATACATTGTAAATTGTAGAAAAATCATAAATGGCAAATGTGGACTTTGTGAAATCCTTGTGAGTAGATCTATGCAGTAGAGTCATAATAGTTTATGGGCATATTGATTTGTCTTTTATGGGTGTTTGGCTGCAAGGATACTCTAAGCTCTAACTAGTATTTTATACTATGTGGATTGTCCACTTTGCCTTTTGAATGGGACCCACCTATCATCCTCTTTTTCTGGCCACATCGTTATCGCTACACTGATCCCCTGCGGGCAAAACTCCTGGAGCTTGGGGCCGCAATGGGTGACGAGCCGACGGCGACCTCGACGCTACCGTCGGTGGGGCACGGTCGCCGAGCAGGAGCAGGGCAAGAGCATAAGATAGATTTGGGTGGCGATCATGCTGCTCTTTTGGTAGTGCCCTCATTCTCCTCTGGCACTTGAGTCATCGCGGCCTAGTTCCTCTATGGCGACCAGCGCAAGAGCATAGGATAGATTTGGATGGCCTTTTTAGATAGTGTTGTTGGAGAAATAACGCCAAAATATGGCTGGCTATCAAACAGACAAGTTAATAGTCTTATTTGTCAACTATTGCCGGTGCTGATGCGAATATGCTCTTATTGTGTGTATATGCCCAAAACTCATGGCAGCAACTCTCAATTTGCATTTTCGGATAACAGTCGTGTGAGATACTACATGAGTCCTAGCTAAATATGCATACATACTCCAATATATACAGTATTATACTCCTATTAGATACAGTATTCTGTAAGTCACTCACCTATTTTAAGCACGGCGTATTAGAATTAGAACTACATTCTAAAAAAACATACACATGGTCTGGCAAATGGGCCATAGCAATCCTTGGGTTCGGATAGGGGACAAATGCCTTGTGATCCAAAAGAGACCGGTCAGACCAAAAATCTTCGCGGCACCAATATATATTCGTCACGGTTCTGGTTCAAGCCGCCGCTCTCGCCTCGCAACGACTTTAGGGCTTTGGATCCTCCAATCCAATCCACGGCGCCCATGGAGCTGGAGTGGTGGCGGCGGCGGCTGCCGCTGCTGCTGCTGCCGCTACCGCTGCTGCTGCTGCGGCAATGGCGCAATAACCAGAAGGCGACGAGCATCCATGACGTTCCCGACGACCTACTCCGGCTCATCCTCCTCTGCCTCGACTCCCCGATCTGGCTCATCCGCGCGGCGTGCGCCTGCGCAAGCGGTGGCGTCGCGTGGTCACTGGCGGCCCCCGATGAAGGCCGTGCCTTCCTACGCCTCGCCAATCTTCGCTCCACCCGACCGTCGTCGGCCAGTACCATAACACACTTAGCAATGGCTTTATTGGAAAAATTCGGTTCGTGCCGACGTCCTCGTCGCCCATTGACGGCAACCGTTTCTCCCTCGACTTCCTCGACAAGAAGTCATATTGGCTCGTCCTCGACTGCCACGGTGGCCTCGTCCTTCTCCGCAAGTTCAGCTTTCGGATCCGTCGCATCGACTCTACTGGTCATGCCTCATCGTCTACGACCCATTGACATGCCAAAAGCGGCAGATCCGCAGTCCACCACCGCCGTACTATGGAGTCTACAGCTATGATGACAACTTATTGCTCCACGGCGATGACGGCAACATCTCCATATCCAATTTCAGGGTGCTGCACCAGCTCAACGTTGACGCCTCCAACCCTATGGCCTATGTATTCTCCACAGCTAACGGTGGAAAGTGGGATTGGCGCTTGCTAAGTTGGTCGGCAGACGAGGACATACTGAGCTACTGTCACGGGTACATGGTCGCCGGCCGCGCCGACGACGGATCCCTGTACGTGGTCTTAATGAAGACTCGTGGCTTTGGTAGGAGGATCATAACCGTCGACAACACCAGCTTGGTGCTCTCCAGGGTCAATCTGCCTACCACCCAAGTGCTGGACACGGCAAGTTTCAAAAAGTCAACGTTCACCGCCGTCTATCACTACAGGAATCCGCTTCTTTGCCGAGTGCAAATAAGTTTGCCGAGTGGCAAAAGTCGGGCACTCGGCAAAGAGCATCTTTGCCGAGTGCCAAACTGAGCACTCGACAAAGACTACTTTGCCGAGTGCCCGGCGTCGGCGACGTACAACACTCGGGAAAACAATATATTTGCCGAGTGCGTGGCCGTCGGCAAAAACAATACACTTCGGCAAAGGATACGAGGATCAAACGGCCCCGTCCTCCGTCACCTTTGCCGAGTGTCCTACGTTAGCCACTTTCGGCAAACTAGGCACACTTTGCCGAGTGCCGCACGTATAAGCACTCGGCAAGCGGGGGTCTTTGCCGAGTGTCCAACCCGGCACTTTCGGCAAACTATGCATTTTTTTTTTGTTTTTTACCCCATTTTTTTTTTGTGTGGCCTTGGTACAATAATTACATGTCATGTTCAAAATTTGGGACAATTTCAAGTTGTTTTGCTATATTTCATGAATTATTTCTATTTTCTTGCATTTTCTGGACCACTCCAAATTTGAACTGCAGGTACATGAAATAATGAAATGTGGTCATTAAAAAAATGTTATTCATGATGTCTGGCGTATGTTTAGGCTCAATCCAGGAACTCGCGCGAAATTACGAACATTTATGTGTCGGAACATGACGAGTTACATGCGGGAGAAGTGTTTTTAAATTCTATAAAATCCAAACGAAGTTTAAAAATCACGAAACTTGGCGAGGTGTCTTGTCATCTCATGAGGAGGCTGTGGTAAAAATTTGAAAAAGTTTCGAGCAAGTTGTGACGTCGGATGCCTGAAACCCATGGGGTGGTCGAGAAAATGCAAGAAAATAGAAATAATTCATGAAATATAGCAAAACAACTTGAAATTGTCCCAAATTTTGAACATGACATGTAATTATTGTACCAAGGCAACACAAAAAAAATGGGGACGAAAAAACAAAAAAGGCATAATTTGCCGAGTGCCACGTGGAGCACTCGGCAAACAGTGCTTTTGCCGAGTGCACGGACGCGTGGCACTTCGGCAAAGTGTTCTTTTAAAAAATAAAAGCAGGACCTTTGCCGAGTGTGTCCGTTTTCCCGGCACTTCGGCAAAGCCACTTAAATATCTGGTCCCGAGGACCGATTTCAACTCACTCCTCCTCTCCTTCACCGCGCGCCCGCCCACGCCCCGACGCCGCCGCCGCTTCCCGCCTCGCCGGAGCCCGCCGCCGCCCTCCTCGCCGGATCCGCCCCGCCCCAGCCGCCGGACCCCTCCCCGCCGCCGGATCCGGCCCCGCCCCGCCGGGGGAGCCCGCCCGCCGCCGGCCCGCATCCCGGCCCCGGGGGGGCGACGCCGGCGCCCGCGCCCGCCGTCTCCCCGCGGCGGATCCGCCGGCGCCGCCCCGCGGGAGCCGCCGGCGCTTCTCGGCCCGGCCCCAGCCCGGCCCCCCCTCGCCCCCCGTCCATTCGGCAGAGTGAGGAAGAAGAGGAGGAGGGAGGAAGGGAAGGGAAGAAGAGGAGGAGGGAGGAAGGGAAGGGAAGAAGAGGAAGAGGAGGGAGGAAGGGGAGAAGAGGAAGGAGGGAAGAAGAGGAAGGAGAGGAGGAAGAAGAGGAAGGGGAGGAGGACCGGTCGTCGTTCTTCTTTGCCGCCGGGTGATCCACGCCGTCGTCGCTCACCGTTGCTCTTCCCGTTCCCGCGGCCAAGGTAAGCCCTACCCTTCTAGTAGTGGTTAGTAGTATTGGTTAGTAGTTGTTAGTACTAGTAGTTAGTAGTGTTAGTTGTAGGGTTAGTAGTAGTAGTTAGTAAGTAGTTAAGTACCTCTTTGTATTACTAGTGTTAGTAGTTAAGTAGTTGTTAATAGTAGTTGTAGGGTTACTAGTAATTGTATATGTATGTGGTTGGTGGCCTTCGTGCCCATATTGGTGGTTGGTGGCCTTCGTGCCCATGTTCGAATATATATGTGGTTGTTGGCCTTCGTGCCATGTTTTTTGCGAGGTTTTGGGAACCTCCCGTGCGGGGAGGTCTTTTGCCGAAATTTTGAGTCGATAATAACTATTTTTTTTTTTCCATTTTTTAGGAGGACTGTGGGAGGGACTCGGCGACCCCGATCGTCCCTCGTGGGCGCTACGGGTCTTGCTGCACCGCGTCTCCACCGACACCGTAGGTATTAATCACCTCCCGCCCTTATAGTTGTCTTACATAGCGCGACCCCGGTTGGCGTCTCCGTCCGCGTTGGTATGCACATCCGTGCATATCTGCGGCCGTATCTGTTCGGGTTGTCCACGTTTTTGGACAGCCCGTGGATGCGTAGATGGGTTAGCATCCATGCTCGATTCCCGTCCGGCCGGATTTTCGGCAGCACCTCCCCGTTGTTCTCGGGATACACACTCTCCCCGCCGGGACGTGTATCGGGAGAACAAAGGGGGAGGTCTTCTGAAATTCCGGCTCGACGGGACCTCGAGCATGGATGCTAACCTTGTCTACGCATCCTCGGGTGGGATTAGGACCTATCCCTCACCTATTAGATGGTAGGAACGCCGTGTAGATGCAATTGCTGGTTATATGGCTCACCCGACATGGGCGTATGACAGAGGATGGATAACCGTGAGTGGATGTACACGGGCTTCGCAAGTAAGAGCCTTGAATGGGTTAGGGGGACCGATGCTTTCTTGGAGCATGCATTTGGCCCAATTTGCTAAAGGGTGCGTTCGGATGCCGTGTCCCTGCGGCAAATGTAAGAACAAAGAAAAAGAAATGAAAGATTGAAATGGGCAAAGATATTTACAACAACGGATTAGGTCCCAAACTATAGCATTTGGATCTTCCACGGTGAAGTCGATCGTATTAGAGAGGACGTGGTGAGGTGTAACACCCCGGATGTTAATTACCAGCTAAGCAATGGATTTGTCCAAAGACAAGTATATTAGTTCATGGTCAAGTGGTCGGTCGAAAAGACGCGAGATGAATCGATTCAGGAAACTGTTCCCCCTTTGTCGGAAACCCAAATTTTGAAACCTTGATTTGTCCCCTTTTCTTTTATTCAAAATCCATCAAGAACTTGGGTATGGTTATTAAAGCAAAAAGGTAAAGTTTTCAATTTTGAACAAAGTTGGTATTTTGAGTTTTCAAAGTTTAGTTCAAAATTTTAAAGTAATTTTGAATTTCATCAAAACCCTAATTGCCCCCTTTTCAATATTTCAAAATTTATGCAAAATTTGAGAAAAGTTCCAAAAGCTAGTTTGTAGATCTTGTTGAGAGGAACAAAAGTCATGTACAAAGTTTTTCAAGTTCTTACATGATTTTAAAAGTAATTTTGAATTCAAATTTCAAAATTTTGAACTGCATTTCAAAAAGTCATATTTCTAGGCAGGATTTGAAAATGGTCCAATTGTGAAAGTTGTAGATCTTGAAAAATTAAGGGGGTTACTTTTTGGAAATTTTCGAGTTCAGTTCAAATTTTGGGAGTAATTTGAAATTTTCAGAGTTAGGGTTGATGGTGAGCGAATAACGACCAACCCACCGTTGCCACCGCCGGGCGCAAGAATCGCGCCGCCCGTCCACCGGCGAAACCGCGCGGCGCCGACCACCTGGAAGCCTTCGCGACCCCTCCAGCCACCTCCTCGTCCTTCCTTTGCCTATAAATAGGCCATGGTCGCCGTCGTTTCACTCTTTTTCCCAAACCCGCCGTCGCCGGACCGTCTCCCTCCTCCGCCGCCGCTCGCCGCCGTTGAGCCATCTTCCACCCAACCATCTACTCCAGCAGCTCCGCAATCTTCTTACCTCCCTTTGGAACCCGGCCGCAACCTGTTTCGCCGCCGGAAATCGCCGTCGCGATCCCTTCTTCCTCGCCGCCGCCGGAGCGTCGCCTCACCTCGCCGTCGCCGGCCCGATTCCGGTGAGCAACTTACCCAACCGGCCTAGTCTTTATGTGTCGCCTGGACGTCGTGGTCATGAACGGCTCGTCGTTTTTAGCGATCGCAGCCCCGCTGTGCGGGAACGTCGCCGTCGCCGCCATTTCCGCCGCCGCCGCCGCCGACGACCCTCTCCATTTCGCCTCCGCCCAAACCAAGACCCGCCCCAGCACCACGGTGAGCTCCCCGCCACGATTATGTAATCGGTTTTCCATTCCGACCATCGCCGGGCGCCGGAACGCGGCCGCGCCGGGCCGGTGTGGGCGCGCACACCGTCGCCGGTGAGTGCGCGGCGCGGCACGTGGGCGGTGCCGGCCGACATCAAGTAGTTGGGCGGCCCAAAGATCTGTTCCTTCGAGGGCGGTCCGATCTTGTTCATGATGGACCGTGAACGATGGCGGGCCACGCACGATAACAGGCCGAATTCAGCCCAAAACCCATTTTTTCATTTATCAAATGTTTTATTCAATTTCTTTAATTTGAATAGTGTGTGCGATTTTGTAAATTTTATATAAATTCAAATATAGCTTTAAAAATTCTGAAAATTTTTGTGTAGCCTTCTCATGAGTATGTTTATCCATGAAAATTTTGAAACTTGAATTTTGAATACTTTTGGCATGATTTAAAAATACAAATTTTAATTGAAAATGCATCTTCCTTGATTTTTAATAATTATTTTATTTATCCAAAAATCATCAAATTTATTTTGGTACTGTTTTATGACCTGACCTTCTTGTACAAAATTTTTGAGCTTGTTTTGAGAAAGTAAAATTTTTATTATTTCATGCCCTATCATTTCATGTGTAAAACAATTTGTTTAATGCTTTCTAACTTAGGGTTTTGGGTAGATTTTTGGATTGTTTTGTGAACCCTAAACCATACCGTTATCAAGTGGTCCTTGAGAACTCCTTAGGCAATGGTGATGATATCTCGTAGAATAGTTCAATAAGTTGGTTTTGTTGGATTGCAACTTTATCGTGAAACTCAAGTATTTATTATTTCATGCATCATCACGCATCATGTTTACCATTCCATCACGCTAAAGCATGCATCATTATCTACGTGTAGAGTATACGAGAGTGAGTCGGATCGTGATGATGAAGCTTTGGAGAAGATGTTGATATGGTTCGCGATGATCAAGCTTGAGAGAAGATCCGTCCGTCGACAAGGATAATGTCAAGTTTGACTTCGACAATCTTACTTGAGAATCGACTTTCCACGCAACCCGGGCAAGCCCCGGTTCATTTAAACCTTCCTTGTGCTTTTACAAAGCTTTATATCACTTTTGCTTTATGCTTTGCATTAGGTGATAGGAGTTGAGTGACAACCTAATTGATGCATTACCATTCCTTGAATATTTCAATATCTACCTTGATAACCTGTTTTGCTAAAATACTAGAACGCTTAGCCTTTGGCTTTATTAGTTAGACTTTTGAGTCAAAATGTGATGAGTCTCTTATGATAGCCCGAAGTGGCATTTGATGAGAAAGGATGCTATATGAGAAAACCATCTTTGGGATATGGTGTTGAAATTGAGACCGGTCGGGTAATTTGCATTGAGAATGGAGTCTCGGTGTAGTATTTCCGGCTTGTCGATTAAGGACTGAAACGTGTAAGATATGTGGACTGAGACTATGGAACGCATCTGCGCCGAGGTCGTTGGACCAATGGCACGTCTGTCATGGGTGTCATCCCATCACGATCGACCCTAGTTCGGGACGCATACCCGGTAAGCCTGATCTTGGGGGTGTCAAATCGGAAACATTACAACCGCGCGACCTTTGGGAGTGGAGAGATGGCGGGAGTACATGTTACCCTCGTGGGTTAAAGTCCCGGATTGGAGGTGTACGGTATTCTCGGGTGGCGTGGGGACGCGGTTCCGTTTTGAGTATCCAGGAAAGGGTTGATATATGCAAGCTTAAGTGCTACATATGTCGTGTGGAAAGAACTCCCAATTTGGGTTAATCGATTTCGAAATCGCCGTGCTTCTCGGATATGGAGACTTGGTTTCCCCTTACATCGTAGTTTAATTATGGAGCAGTGAAGAGATGGAATAAGTGATGGAACTTCTACAAGTGTTTGCTATAGTGTAAGATCACCTAGAATAGGTGAGAAACTTACTTGAAAAATAAAATGTTGAAAGTAAGGATTTATCGTTAGTAAGCTTTTTACGCTAAAAGAGTCATTGATTCTTGCTAAAAGCCTTACCTTGAATCCTATTTAGACCAGCATTCCTGAGTCTTCTCCTATTTTCTTTAGTCGGGTAAGTCTTGTTGAGTACTCCGTACTTTCGGGGTTTGTTAACCCTCATTGCAGTCATCGACTCGTCTTTGTTTAACCAAAGTTATGTCGGTGGGCTCGACATGATCCGGTGTCTTCTAGTTCTACCTAGCTTCGCAAATAAGTTAAGTTTACTCAAATGTAACTTACTCACATTTTATAAAATTAATGTTATTATTCTTTCGCACTCGATCAATATTTTTATAACAAATGTTGTAATGTTGTAGCTTCTCTCCTTTGTTGATCCTGGTATGAGTTATTAATGGGGCTTCTTAAGTTATCGGGTGTATTCGCACAATTTGTCAAAGGTCTTTAGGACAATGACAGTGCGAGGTGGGCCCGGTAATTAGGAGGTTCATTACAGAGTGGTATCGAGCTCATACTTAGGATCAGTTATAACATTACTTTTGAAAACTTCAAAATGATTTTTGTAATCTAAAAGTTTTTGAAAGTAACAACTTAAAAATAATTTTCTTTCTTTCCTTATGCTTGCCGGAAGCTTTTCGTGAAGATTTCGATGACTCAAGTAAAAGATTTCAAGAAGTTTTAATCTCTTCTTCTGGAAAATAACTAGAGAGAAAGAGTTGGATATTGCCGACGAAGTTACGCTAAGAGCCAATCACTATTCTATCAATATCATCGAGAGAAGATAATGTATATAGTATTGCCCTATATATATATATCTAACTTATATCGACTAACGTTGTGAAGAGGCGAGTAGGACGAGCATGCATCATATTATGCATATAATGTTGAAGTACCTAGATGATGTTGAGACTTCCTTCCTTCATCCAGACAACTATTTGCCTCTATAGTTCTTTGTCCTAAATTTCGTCCTATACCGGGTTTTTGGTTAATGGACTTCCATTTGATAATCTTTGCTTCATAAGTTCCTAGCCTTTGGGAGCTTGCACCTTGCCAGGTCAACTCTACTTAAAAGCTTAAGACTACTCCTTGATTTCTCAACTCATACATGTGTCGTATTTTGATTTCTTCCATCGACACATGCTCTTCTCTTTACTATAATTCACGATTATCGTGCTCTCACTTTAGATTTGCGAACTCTTTTGGAAATTCCTGTCCGTATTCTTTTGGAATTTCTAAAAAAACCCCTTATCGGTTGCAATCATCTTTTGCTCCTAATTGTAATCTTGATATTAATTACTTGTTGTTTTGCAAATTTCTTATAAGTCCTTGTTCTTGCAACCAACTTTTCGTTTCAGGTTGCAATCTCTAAATCAATCCTTGTTGTTGTCTTTTTAAACCCCTTGTAAGTCATTGTGTTTGACACTTTTTGCTTACCCGTTATTTGTCCCACGGGATTTGTCACCTTGAAATTTCAAAATTAGATTTCATTTAAGGGGAAGGATCTTCATATCCCGGATGTTCATAATCCTCTTCTTTGCATCATTAGCAAGCATCCTTGCATTGCATATGTTGTTTATGGCATTTATGTTATGCACATATGATGTTTCCTATGTTATTTAAAATGATGTTAATGTTGGTTGTTGTTTGTGTTTTTCTTGTTAAGTCTATGTGTACTTTGTTTGAACCCTAGTTCAACTAGGATGTTATGTGTAAATCTTTGCCACGGCTTATGTTGTGCCGTGTGGAACCATGTCAAGTCTCTGTTAGACTTTTTAGACGTTTTCTTCAAGAAAAGAGCCTGATGCCATACAATTTCTCTTTGATCTCTAAAACTTCCTTGGCTTTGATCTTGAAATCACCTTCATATTGACTCCACACCTTGAAACTTTCTTTGGTTGCTATCTTTCCCTTGTAAATCCTTGATTACCACTAATCTTTATCACATGGATTCTCTCCGTGGTTGTGGTTTTGACTGCGTGGTGTTATGATTAATTTCTAATCATGATCCATTACAAAACTACACTAAAGCAATCCCTTGCCGTGATTTTTCCTTGGTTATTTATCTATATTCTATCCGAGGACTGGTATATCGGATCAGTTGCTTTGTGAGTTCCTTGAAAGTTACAAGAAAAGGTAACCCTTGAAGAGTAAGTCCGACATCAACATTAACAGACTACAAGAAGTGGTAGATAAGGGACTCTTGCTTAACCATTTCTGAAGGTCAGGGTCACTGTGGCATTCCATTGCCGCCACGTGTTTGTTGAACGCCGTGAGCATCCTGGCCCCTCTTCCGCTTGCTTTTGTGTTGCAGTCACGCTGTGCTCACGCTCGCTTCGTCGGGTCACGTCCTCTTACGCACCACGCCCTCTTTCTTCCTCTTTTTGTGTGCCATGTTTGCCCGTAGCTCTTGCCAGTACACAATACCGAACCCCTCCATGGCCTCAGCCCGCTACTCGCCTCCACGTTGCGAAAATCCTGTCACCCTATACTTGAGCACAGAGTGCACCATAGCTGATGGCCGCTCCACCCGTGGAATTGGCATAGTCTCCCTTTGTGGAAATTGGAGAAGATTGGATAGTTCTGTTGTTTTGTCTGTCACAGGGAAGACAGATGTATTAAGAATCAAGTAGCTAATTGATTTAATTGGAGTAAAGATTTATACGAGGCACCTTGTACAGTTTTGAGTGGGGATGATCAGGGGTCTTCGGTGAGAAGATTTCCCATCCGAACTCCAAAGCTGGGCAAGTAGCTTCAAAGGATGATTAGTTACGTTACTGGACTTTCTGAACATGGATTTAGAACATCGATGGTTGACACTTAAAAAGGGAGCTCAAATTGTTGTCAACATTAAGGACAAATATTAATGACATGAATATCAAGTTTTGGATACCATTCATCTGGACATCAGAATAATACGGGGCTTTTCACCATGAAAGGATGAAGCTAACACTAGCTCCTATAGTTGTATCACCCACTTTAGAAGAAATCCATGATGGTATTAAGATGATACGTACCCTACGCTTGCCGTACTTAAAAGGTGGCTATGCAAGGAAGAGTTGTTTTGGATTCCTCACAAAGTAACAATGCTTCATGGGAGTCAATGAAGGAAATTCTATAGACAAAAACCTTTATGAAGAGCAAGTATCAGAGAGTTGCCTGACCAAAATTTTATCTCTCCGATGTTGCAACTAAGTGGTGTGTTGCTATCGCCAAAGCAAGATCAAGGGTGACGTGTTTTCTCTTCCCTTAAAAGTCTTCTACCCCAAATCTCGGGACGAGATTTATTTAAGGGGGAAGGACTGTAACACCCCAGATGTTAATTACCAGCTAAGCAATGGATTTGTCCAAAGACAAGTATATTAGTTCATGGTCAAGTGGTCGGTCGAAAAGACGCGAGATGAATCAGATTCCGGAAACTGTTCCCCTTGTCGGAAACCCAAATTTTGAAACCTTGATTTGTCCCCTTTTCTTTTATTCAAAATCCATCAAGAACTTGGGTATGGTTATTAAAGCAAAAAGGTAAAGTTTTCAATTTTGAACAAAGTTGGTATTTTGAGTTTTCAAAGTTTAGTTCAAAATTTTAAAGTAATTTTGAATTTCATCAAAACCCTAATTGCCCCCTTTTCAATATTTCAAAATTTATGCAAAATTTGAGAAAAGTTCCAAAAGCTAGTTTGTAGATCTTGTTGAGAGGAACAAAAGTCATGTACAAAGTTTTTCAAGTTCTTACATGATTTTAAAAGTAATTTTGAATTCAAATTTCAAAATTTTGAACTGCATTTCAAAAAGTCATATTTCTAGGCAGGATTTGAAAATGGTCCAATTGTGAAAGTTGTAGATCTTGAAAAATTAAGGGGGGTTACTTTTTGAAATTTTCGAGTTCAGTTCAAATTTTGGGAGTAATTTGAAATTTTCGGAGTTAGGGTTGATGGTGAACAAGTAATCCGACCAACCCACGTTGCCACCGCCGGCGCCAAGAATCGCGCCGCCGTCCACCGGCGAAAACCGCGCGGCGCCGACCACTGGGAAGCCTTAGCGACCCCTCCAGCCACCTCCTCGTCCTTCCTTTGCCTATAAATAGGCCATGGTCGCCGTCGTTTCACTCTTTTCCCAAACCCGCCCGTCGCCGGACCGTCTCCCTCCGCCGCCGCCGCCGTCGCCGTTGAGCCATCTTCCACCCAACCATCTACTCCAGCAGCTCCGCAATCTTCTTACCTCCCTTTGGAACCCGGCCGCCTTTGTTTCGCGCCCGAAATCGCCGTCGCGATCCCTTCTTCCGCATTGCCAGGCCGGGCGCCGCCGCGCCTCACCTCGCCGTCGCCGGCCGATTCCGGTGAGCAACTTACCCAACCAGCTAGTCTTTATGTGTCGCTTTGGGCGTCGTGGTCATGAACGGCTCGTCGTTTTCGCGATCGCAGCCCCGTGTCGGAACGTCGCCGTCGCCGCCACTTCTTTGCCGCTGCCGCCGCCGACGCGACCCCTCTCCGGCTTCGCCTCCGCCCAAACCAAGACCCGTCCCAGCACCACGGTGAGCTCCCAGCCCACGATTATGTAATCGGTTTTCCATTCCGACCATCGCCGGCGCGGAACGGCCGCGCGCCGCCGCGCGTGGGCGCGCACACCGTCGCCGGTGAGTGCACGCGCTGGCACGTGGGCGGTGCCGGGCGACATCTGTAGTAGTTGGGGCGGCCCAAAGACTTGTTCGCCGGGGCGGTCCGATACTGTTCATGATGGACCGTGAACAGTAATCGGGCCACGCACGATAACAGAGGCAATTCAGCCCAAAACCCATTTTTTCATTTATCAAATGTTTTATTCAATTTCTTTAATTTGAATAGTGTCTCGATTTTGTAAATTTTGTATAAATTCAAATATAGCTTTAAAAATTTGAAAATTTTTGTGTAGCCTTCTCATGAGTATGTTTATCCATGAAAATTTTGAAACTTGAATTTTGAATACTTTTGGCATGATTTAAAAATACAAATTTTAATTGAAAAATGCATCTTCCTTGATTTTTAATAATTATTTTATTTATCCAAAAATCATCAAATTTATTTTGGTACTGTTTTATGACCTGACCTTCTTGTACAAAATTTTTTGAGCTTGTTTTGAGAAAGTAAAATTTTTATTATTTCATGCCCTATCATTTCATGTGTAAAACAATTTGTTTAATGCTTTCTAACTTAGGGTTTTGGGTAGATTTTTGGATTGTTTTGTGAACCCTAAACCATACCGTTATCAAGTGGTCCTTGAGAACTCCTTAGGCAATGGTGATGATATCTCGTAGAATAGTTCAATAAGTTGGTTTTGTTGGATTGCAACTTTATCGTGAAACTCAAGTATTTATTATTTCATGCATCATCACGCATCATGTTTACCATTCCATCACGCTAAAGCATGCATCATTATCTACGTGTAGAGTATACGAGAGTGAGTCGGATCGTGATGATGAAGCTTTGGAGAAGATGTTGATATGGTTCGCGATGATCAAGCTTCTCGGAGAAGATCCGTCCGTCGACAAGGATAATGTCAAGTTTGACTTCGACAATCTTACTTCAGAATCGACTTTCCTCGCAACCCGAGGCAAGCCCCGGTTCATTTAAACCTTCCTTGTGCTTTTACAAAGCTTTATATCACTTTTGCTTTATGCTTTGCATTAGGTGATAGGAGTTGAGTGACAACCTAATTGATGCATTACCATTCCTTGAATATTTCAATATCTACCTTGATAACCTGTTTTGCTAAAATACTAGAACGCTTAGCTTTGGCTTTATTAGTTAGACTTTTGAGTCAAAATGTGATGAGTCTCTTATGATAGCCCGAAGTGGCATTTGATGAGAAAGGATGCTATATGAGAAAACCATCTTGGGATATGGTGTTGAAATTGAGACCTGGTCGGGTAATTTGCATTGAGAATGGAGTCTCGAGTGTAGTATTTCGGCTTGTCGATTAAGGACCTGAAACGTGTAAGATATGTGGTGAGACTATGGAACATAATCTGCGCCGAGGTCGTTGGACCAATGGCACGTCTGTCATGGGTGTCATCCCATCACAAGTCGACCCTAGTTCTCGACGCATACCCGGTAAGCCCGATCTTGGGGGTGTCAAATCGGAAACGTACAAAACCGCGACTTGGGAGTGGAGAGATGGCGGGAGTACATGTTACCCTCGTGGGTTAAAGTCCCTGGATTGGAGGTGTACGGTATTCTCGGGTGGCGTGAGGACGCGGTTCCGCTTTTGAGTATCCGGGAAAGGGTTGATATATGCAAGCTTAAGTGCTACATATGTCGTGTGGAAAGAACTCCCATTTGGGTTAATCGATTTCGAAATCGCCGTGCTTCTCGGATATGGAGACTTGGTTTCCCCCTTACATCGTAGTTTAATTATGGAACAGTGAAGAGATGGAATAAGTGATGGAACTTCTACAAGTGTTTGCTATAGTGTAAGATCACCTAGAATAGGTGAGAAACTTACTTGAAAAATAAAATGTTGAAAGTAAGGATTTATCGTTAGTAAGCTTTTCTCGCTAAAAGAGTCCTTGATTCTTGCTAAAAGCCTTACCTTGAATCCTATTTAGACCAAAGCATTCCCGAAGTCTTCTCCCTATTTTCTTTAGTCGGGTAAGTCTTGTTGAGTACTCCCGCACTCGGGGTTTGTTAACCCTCGTTGCGTGTCTTGACTCGTCTTTGTTTAACCAAAGTTATGTCGGTGGGCTCGACATGATCTGGTGTCTTCTAGTTCTACCTAGCTTCCGCAAATAAGTTAAGTTTACTCAAATGTAACTTACTCACATTTTATAAAATTAATGTTATTATTCTTTCGCACTCTCGATCAATATTTTTATAACAAATGTTGTAATGTTGTAGCTACTCCTTTGTTGATCCCGGTATGAGTTATTAGCGAGGGCTTCTTAAGTTATCGGGTGTATTCGCACAAATTGTCAAAGGTCTTTAGGACAATGACAAGTGCGAGGTGGGCCCGTAATTAGAGGTTTCATTACATGAGGCCCCTCCTCGAGGAGTATGATGCAGATGCCGAGATGGCAGACATGATGGCAGACTTTCATGATGCACGGTTCAATGAAGCATTGGAGGAGGAACCCGAGGAAACCGCAAAGGCGTTCTACGAGATGATGGAGGCGGCACAGCAGCCCCTTCACGAAGACAATGGTTACGAATTTGGATGCCATTTCACGCCTTATAGCGTTGAAGTCGCAATTGAGCATTAGTCGAGACGGCTTCGACACCCTTGTTGTCGATTGTTGGCAAACCGCTTGTGAGGGTCACGCCCTGCCGAAGAACACGCACGAGTCACGAGAGACTCCTTCGTGGACTCAAGATGCCATATGAGTCGTACCATGCTTGTCCAAAGGGGTGCGTCCTATTTAGGGGAGACTGAAGGAAGCAACGCGACTTGTCCAAAGTGCAAAGCCTCTAGGTTTGTGGAGGTAGAATGTAGTGATGGCGAAGAAGAAACAGTCCAAGATCCCCGAGATGGTCCTACGACACCTTCCTTTCGCATCGAGGCTCCAACGGCTGTACATGAGGAGTCCGCGAAACAAATGACATGGCACAAGAAGGGCAAAAGATATGATCCCCGAGAAGTTGGTACACCCATCGGATGGTGATGCATGGAAGCACCGATAATATGCATCCTGAAAAAGCTATGAAGGCTCGAAATATGCGGCGTAGCGTTCGCAACAGAATGGGTTCAACCCGCACGGAATGTTGGCGGCCCCGTACACTTGTTGGCCCGTGTTCGTGATCCCTCTCAATCTTCCCCGGTGTCATGTTTGAGCTCAAGCACTGTTCTTCTTGCCGATAATACACAGGCACCGGGCAACAATATGGGTGTGTTCATGCGGCCGGTGTGGGATGAATTGCAAGATGCTTGGCAAAATGGGTAATCGACGTACGACCGAGCTATAAGGGACGAACTTTACAATGCTTGTGTGGTACCTATATTCAATGCATGACTTCGGCTTATGGCATATTCGGCGCATGGTGTGTTCATGGGAGGTTCCCTTGCCCCACATGCAAGGGGTGTGATGTTCACCTGGCTGCAGAAAGGGTGGCAAGTATTCTTCGCTTGACAAACATCGTCAATTCTGCCCGAGAACCATGAATTCGAGACTAGACAAAAAGCACTTCACGAAAGGTGTTGAAGTCACCGACCCCATCCCAAAGTTTATGACCGGTGAAGAGGTCCTTGTCGAGCTATTTGGTCTCAAAATCGATGAAAAGAAAGGTTGTTTTGTTGGATATGGTACCACACACATGTGGACTTATATATCGGGCTTGACTAATCTCCCCTACTACAAGGATCTTCTTCTTCCACACAACATCGATGTAATGCACACAGAAAAGAATATCTCCGAGGCACTCTTCGCAACAACCATGGACCTTAAGAAGTCAAAGGACAACGTTAAGGCTAGACTTGACATAGAGATGATGTGCGATAGACCAAAGCTAGTGATAGAGACCCCTAGCCCCGGGAGGAGATGGAAAAGGGCCCCGCCGACTACATCATCAAAAGGGCCGATAGGAAGGAAGTACTACAAGTGGATGAAGACGTTATCGTTCCCTCGATGGGTATGCGGCGAATCGAGTAGGGAGTGAACGTCGCGGACTATGAAAGTCTTAGGGATGAAGAGTCATGACTTCCACATATGGATTGAGCGGATCCTTCTGCGATGACTCGGGGATACCTCCCGAGCCGATTGTGGCGCGCTCGGCGAGTTGAGCTTTTTCTTCCGCCCGGCTTTGTGTTAAGGAGTTATCTCGGGATGCGATTGCTGATCCGGGAGCGAGCCGCACTTTGTGTTGATCGCAAGTTGGAGATGATATTTCCACCGGCTTCTTCCTGTCGATCACGGCACCTGATTTTGCACCTTCGCCGAGGCACGGTTGGGGGGGCCCGTGCAGTTCCGTTGGTGCTATCCAATCGAGAGGGCTCTCAAGGTACTTCGGAGAAAATGCAGGAATAAAGCCAAAATTGAGCCTTCCGTGGCAGAGGCATACATTCTGGAGGAGGTGTCGACCTTCACACAGGCGTACTATCTTGAGAAACTTCCCGGCGTCCACAATCCTACCCCTCGTTACAACGCCGACGAGTTCATCGAACCTCGGCCTTTTTCGAGAGGGAAAGTCGGAAGAGGAAGCGCACTACCTACAAGCACTTGTCCTTTGATGAGTGGCGCACTATCATGCTCTATGTGTTGTTGAACCTTGACGAAACCGCTCCTTATCGGCAGTAAGTTCTCAATGAGCTTGTTCCATACGCCATCACTCTCCTCCACCTATCGATCCGACCCACTTGCCTTGTTTTTTTTCGTGGAATTTATTGGTCAACACCGAGAGGGAATGGGGCTCCTACCTTGCAACAAGAAGACAATCTTCTAAAAAATGGGCAGCCCGATTTTATTTCTTGGTTTACGCTCAAAGGTACCATCCATCTAACCTCGTTCGACTTTGATATTCCACTTTGGTCCTAGTAAAATATAATGTAACGATGTACGTGGCCTCACCTTGCGTGCCCGCACGGATCATGCCGAAATGCGCGAAGATTTAAAAAGCAGGTGGGCAATGGCTTCCCCGTAGGGTCAACTCGTTCACCATTTATGATGTGAATGGCTATCGCTTTCGCACGAGAAGCTACGAGGAGAGTCGGCCCAACCGCAAAACAACGTGCACCGGAGTTAAATGACGCCCGGCTTGGATAAGAAGGACTATTACGGCATAGTCGAAGAAATATATGAGCTCAACTTCGGGGTCCTAAAGAGCTCAAGCTAGTGGTATTCAAATGCCATTGGTTCGATCCCGATGACACGAAAGTAGACCCTACGATTGGGCAAGTCGAAATTCGGCGAGATTCCGTATATGGAGGAGAGGATGTCTATATTGTGGCTAATATACACGCCACACAAGTTTATTACCTCCCATGGGCGTGTCAAAAACACGAGGACCTTGCGGGTTGGTACCTTGTGCGGCAGGTATCGCCGCACATAAGAAAGCGCCTGTTCGAACGATGATGATTACAACCTTGACCCAAACACCGAAGAGTTCTATCAACCCGAGGGGCTAGAAGGACGTTTGGAGATAGACATTCTTTCGCCGATGGGCATGGAAGTAGACAACGCCATCGATGAGGACGAGGGTGATGAGGTGCGAGGATGCTAAGGACTTGCAAATTCTTCAACGATGGAGGATGGTGCGCGAAGGAGTTGTGGAGGGCGATGCACATGCCGAGGGCGATCAGATGATGAGGATGGTGACATTGATGATTACAATAGTGATAGTGATAGTGATGACTACATGCCGACCTTAGGCATTCGGGGAGATAATTTCTAAATCATGTAATACTATTTTGTTATTATTGTTACCTTTCAATTATGTTTCGTTCATTTTGCAATACTAATTGGTTTACTCTTTGTCTTTGCGAGGACTCGACAAAATGCCCGGGCGGAAGGCGGCAACGTTGACGGGGGTCGGTCCATCTACGCGAGACCCCCCCACCCTCTCCCCACGCCGACGAGGAGGAGGAGGCCGAGCGAAGACCCGGCCGGTGGAGGCGTCGGCGCGGCCGACGTCGCCCGTCCACGAGGTGGCTTGAGTTTGTGTCTTCGTCGAGCCGTAGGGGCCGCCGTCGGCCCGGCCGGGCCGTCGTCGGGCCGGCCGTCGTCGGGCCACACCGCCGGACTCGAACTCGGTGCCGAAGAGACACTGTCGAGACGTCTTCCTCGAGTGCCGGCAAGGTCTACCCCAGCGGGGCCTCGAGCCTCCCACGAGGGCCGATCCCTTTTCGCCCGCCGCTCGGTGATTCGACCCCACGGTGACAAGTAAGTAGCCATTGATATTTTCACTACTTGTTCATATGACATGTTGAAAATCGAACTCGCACTAACAATTCGTCTTAATGGCTCGTGCAAGAATCGAAAGATTGTAAGCGGAGGGGGCAGTTCGCGCCATATCAATGGCATCCGAGCCCTGGCCGATTAAAGAGAACTACCCCGGCTTTGGTGACCGTCGGGGGCGTGAGGGAGCCGCCCTATACGTGGAGCACCGTGCGCGTGGAGGAGGGCGCCCTTGCCGGGGAAGATCAAGGCGGACTTACGGGTGAGTCCGTATGCGGGGATTACTTCACGTCGTTTAAATACTATGTTTTTAAATAATAGAATGATACATGTTGTGCGTATGCAGAACTACTTCACGTGCGAGGCGGGGCAAGAGGCGGTGGCCGCTAGAGTGCGTGACGTGGTCAGCCGAGACCGACTCAAGGACACGTACCACGAGGCCCGTGTCCAGTGCATCGTTTCCTTCAACGCTGGCGTGCTTGGCAAGGTGGTGAGGAAGAATGAAGCAAGGGAGATGATGCTCCAGAGGGAGACCGACCTCACCAGGGACCAGTACATCCAGGTTCGTAGAACGCATTTATTCTTATTCCTTCAATGCAAAATAAGCAGGCTTCCATTCATCCTCTGCTATGTCATGCGGATGTGTCCGGAGTGGTGCAAACAAGTATAAGGGCTGGCGGGAGTCCATTGTGGACAAGTGGCTCTTGGGACGAGACGACGAGACCAAGAGACTCCGTCGAAGATGTCGCTTGGAGATGAAAGGAAGCCACACCACCAAGGGAGCGTGCCCTTCCCAAAGTGTATATGGATAGATGGGTGCGATTCGGTTGATTTTTTATTCAAGCGCTCAAATCTCTTCACTTCTAACCATCTCGTGTTCTCCTCGCAGTCCGCCGCATGAAGACCGAGCAAATCGGCGAGTACGCGGGGTTCGCCTTGACTCACAGCGGCAGAGCGACTGACCCGGCCAACGTCTACGACCCGGCGAAGGGGCCCGAGGCGTACACCAACGCCCGCGTCTACCCCAAGCTTACCCAGTACGCCGAGGCGGCAAAGCAGCGCTATGGGGACGACTCTCGATCCGACCACCGCGCCCGGGACACTGCACTGGTGATGAGGTTGGGAGGAGGGAAGCAAAGACGGCGGTTTCGGATGGCCAACAGCGCGATCAACCCGTCCTCTGTTGACAGGCTGAGCGTGATTCGCTCAAGGAGCACGACCTCCACCGACATCCCCATAGCACCTCGGCAGCAGAGCTCCACGCAGATGATGCAGGAGTTTCAGGTAATTTCAGTTTCATTCGTCGTTCACCTTTGGTTTTACACATGTCCATTTGCCTATGCATTGTTTCAACGTTACGGGTGTAATATTGCAGGCCCGGATGGCGAGTTGGAGGCCAGGCAGGCGGCGAGTTTGAGGCGAGCGGGCGGCCCAAGCAGAGGCCCATCGGCGGGAGTTGGAGGCATACCGGCAATACTCGGCGCGGTCACCGCAGGACGTGGCGGGCTACTTCTGTGGCCTCCAAATCCCGGGTGTGACCCTGCCTCCATTGCCTCCCTCGCTGTTCGCTCCACCCCCGTTTCCCGTTCCTCCTCCTGTAGGGACTCCGGTGAGTATATGTTGTTGTTTATTTATTTGGCCTGTGCGGCTCACCTACAGGTACTAATGAGATCGCCTCTCCTTTGTGCAGCCACTGTCGGCGGGTTCGAACCCGACTCCTCCAGGTGGCCCTTCTCCACCCCATCCGATTGGCCCGACTCCACGGTACACGTGGCCGGGGTGGCGTTCCTCCTCGGCACGCGGCGGCCACACTACGGGCTTCCACACGTCCCTCCTACACACCACGGGTGGACGTACCAATCGGCGCCGCGGCATGGGTGGTATCGGGGCAAGGTGAGGGCACCTCACACTCTTTCGCACCGGGGAGGCCACGGGTCGGGGTAGTGAAGTTGAGTTGGTGGTGATGGATTTATTTTGGATGTTGGACATGTTGCTTTGCGTGATGGATCTAGTTTCGATGTTGGACATGTTACATTTCGTTTGGATGTTGGACATGTTCAATTTCGTTTTGGATGTTGGACTATATGTGTGAATTTGTGATATATGTGGATTATATATGTGAATTTGTGAGATATGTGGATTATATATGTGAATTGGTGATATATGTGGTTTATGATGTATATATGAATGCTTATGGTATATGTATATGTTGATTTGCACCAACAATCAACGTAAACTTGAAAAAAAAATGAAATTCCCAGCTTTGCCGAATCGCCGGCACTCGGCAAAATTTGGGCACCCCGCAGAAAAGAATGGCGGGTTTGCCGGAGTGCCTGTATGACACTCGGCAAAATGACCATAACTTTGCCGAGTGCATTTTTATTGCACTCGGCAAAGCCTATTTTTTTTGGTAAAATCAATATTTTGCCGAGTCTTGCGACATGGCCCTCGGCAAAGGTTTTAAATATTCAAATCTTTGCCGAGTGCCCAACGTTTGGCACTCGGCAAAGAGGCGTCATATGTAACGTTGGGCGTTACGATCGCCGAAAGCACCTTGACATGGCACTTTCGCGACGCCTTTGCCAAGTGCCCGACATTTGGCACTCGGCAAAGAATGGTTTGCCGAGTCATTCTTTGCCGAGTGCGCGCCGCCGAGTTTGGCACTCGGCAAAGGCTTCGCCGAGTGCGTACAAGCCTTTGCCGAGTGGGCTCCGCGACTCGGCAAAGCGGCGATTCCTGTAGTGTATGGCCCCGGCGTCCTAATTGGTCCATGTTCGTCGCCGACGACTAGCATCGTCCACGTGCGTGGTGAGGAGCTAGAGCTGTTCCGCCATGTCCATGGTAGGGAGGAGTGGGCGCTGGAGCACAGCATCCACAACTTGTCGGAGGCGACACGTGGTCTCTCAATCTCCCTAGACAAGGAGCAAGCTGTGGTGTGGAGGACCATGCTGGGCCATATTGCAGACGGCGGTGCGTCGTTTGCCATCTTGTCAGCATACACGACCATTAGGTGATGGAACTTCTCTTTCGACGTAAACACCATGGAGCTGCGTCTGTTCCCACAGAAGCTCTATCGTGGGCACATGGAAGACTTTCAACTACACCCTGCCATGGCCTCAGTTCCTGCGGACCTGCCCTTGAGCGATCATTGATCTACTTATCCATCACACTATTCAAGATATATCATATCTATTTTGATCTTCTATATTTGAAGAGTTAGATATTTCCAGTGCCAATAATCTAGAGTATTAATTTAATGGCACTATTATTATGTTGAACTATTTGGTACTCGTTTCAAAACTTTGCTTCCGCTACTTACTATGAACTTTATTGTATTAAATGCTATTTGAACTCCGATGAATTTGTTTTCGATTTGTGTCTTAAATATGCGGATTGTACACTCTGAGCTTGAAGATCCTTGGTTGAATGTTGATAAGTATGAAATCACTTTGAGATTTCTAGAATACCAGTTTATATGTTATTACGTATCGAAGCGAGTCCCTTGTCAGACCACTTTTATACTTAATGACATGTAATTGGTTGGCTGTGCTACAGTGTCCGCAGGGACTGTTCATAGCATGGCGGAGGCTAGGGTTTTGGGCGTTAGGAACCCTAGCAAAGGGGGCTCGCCCATGGCCGACAAGAGAGAAAGGTTTTCCTTCTTATTTCTTGCTTGATTTTAAATTAATACAAATCCTCTCATGATATAGAGAGGTCTTACTTGGCCCCTAAGCAAGCGACTAATTAACCCTAATGGGCCACCTATGGCCGGCAAGAGAAGGGGTTTCCTTCTTATTTCTTGCTTGATTTTAGATTGATACATATCCTCTTATTATATAGAGAGATCTTACTTGTATCTCCTCATAGTTTTAAAATGAAAGATGGCCAAGAGGCCCAATAGCCTCATAGTTTTAAAATGATTAGAGAGAATAATATGTACAAGGATAAAAATACAAAAATATTCACTAGCACTTCTTGATCTAAGTATATGACTTGTATCTCCTTATGATTCGGTTTTTGACTATGTAACATTATGTGATATCTTTGTAACTTTTATCATATCTAAAAAATTTAGGTATAAAAGTAATCAAGGGATAAAATATAAGTAGTTCTATAACTGTTCTATTTTGCAATTACCTAAGACTTAGTGAAAACTAAAAGCTCCATGGTCGATAAGATAGAAAGATAAGTAGAGTACCATTTTATTCAAATTAAGGAAGAAATTGTGGTTATAAACATGATACTCTTGAAATGTATCGACATTACAATATCTCCGATCAACAACCAATGTTTATTCACTTGCTCGGGATGCGCAAGGGGTAAGATTGGGGATTTTGTTGGTGGACAATAACGAATATTTTATACCACCAACTAATATCTATAAATTGAGAAAATTATAACATATATGTACATATACATTTACCACTAACCTATTTCCACATGTATTGGAGAATTATCATTTTGCAAGACTTATTAGTGAAAATGTAAAAATATGGTGAGAATACGCGGTGAAGAGAATTTCAAGGATTATAGAAGAGGCCCAATCCAAACGTGTGAACTAAGGCTAACACCACTGAGGAAGAGAAGAGGGACTGCCAAGGAAGCACCCAAACGAAACCGGAGGCCAACCGACCTAGGCGTGGGTCGGCCGAACCCCTAGAGCTGCCGCTCCCCCACCACCTCCCTCTCATGCCGCCTTTCGACATATCGGTTCCGGTGCCTTGGACTTGACGTTTTACGCTAGTGGTTACGTTAAAGAGTCCTCTTTGTATGAATAATATTATGAGTTCTTCAATTATCTAGTTCTTCATATGAATTAGAGCATAGTCTTTGTGTTGATCATTTAGTAGTTATGATGAATGTTTAGCATATAGACTTTACACTTGATTATCATAATGCTAGTATATATAATTAGATTTAGTTATGATCTTATATGATGGTTTGTTGCTCGTAAGAGAGGTTTACATTCTAGCTTGTTGATCCATAGGGTCAGAGTCCTAAGGGAATGTAGATTGTTGCTTTTATATGTAAGCATGGTGCTTGGGTATAGAGGAATCAACAGATGCACTTTATAGTCCACGGTTGAGGTGGTAGGCGACAGGATGTGATAGCCTTGTCGGTCCCCTGTAATCCCTCTCATTCAGCTATGGTATAGGAGTCTCAATTGCCTTTGAGGATGCTCGCAGACCAGTACTCGTCATGTCTCCCCAAATCATCTAAAGTTATAGCTAAGCATAATTATAGTAACATAGAATATAGATAATTAATATGTTGTAATTATAAGTAGAATGCCACTCCATGTATATTTCTATTTATTTATTTATTCTTTCTTAACCTACGAGTGATCTTGACTAGATATTGAATCTCAATATTCATAAATTGTTTATTTTACCCCATGTATAATCAATGTTGATACTATGCTAGTACTATATCTCCCCTAATCATCTAAAGTTATAGCTAAGCATAATTATATTAACATAGAATATAGATAATTCATATGTTGTAAGAAATTTTTTAAAATAATTGGGGAAAAAATTCGATGGCTCACATCGACCGAGAGCGATCGATCCAGGCGACAACGAACGCGGGGAGGAAGCGGGGAGGAAATGGGGTGGAGGAAATGGGAGGAAAATGGTGTGTCTATGGTTGGTGGTAGGGGAAAAATTTTCCTCTCGTTTCCTCCGCAAACGGGATTAAGAGGGACGGTAATTGCATTCTTGTAGTTTTTTTTTATGAAGGGTAAAACGGTAACTTCATAATTATATTTTGAGTAATATAGTTCTGAGATCATGATTCATTGACTATAGTTAGCTATTTTTTTTTTAACAAAATGCCTGTAGAGTTCCGCCGTCGTTTTTGCTAGGGTTCGTCCATAGGTCCGCCGCCGCCGCCGATGGGAGGCCGGGCTCAAGGCAACGGCCCACCCCGTCCCCCTCGTTCCTCGTCGTCGCCGTCTGCTCGGGCGTCGCCCTCCTCCTCGCCGTACTCCGCGCAGCAGGGGTGAGGAGCGAGGTTCGCTGGTCCGCGAATGGGTGGTTCCGCCGGCCTGCCCTTGCGGCGGCAGGTACGAGTTGGCCGCACGCCCGTCGCCCTGCCGCCGGCTCAGGCGCCGCTCCCGACGCCGTCGTGCTTGCCGCCACCTTCCGGAGGTGGAAGGGGACCACGCGTGGTCCGCGAGCTGCCGCACGCCCGAGGCCGTGCCGCCGGCAAAGGCGCCGCCGCTGACGCCACCGCTGGCAGTCCGTTGGCACCGACGAGCCGGCTGCCGAGGAGCAGCCGCCCCGCCTGTCTCGGCGAATGGGTGGTTCCGCCGACGCTGCCCTCCCCGACCCACCAGGTCGCGAGCACGGTGGCCATGGGGACACCCCTCCCTCACCGGCGGCGGATCCAAGGGCACCCCCGCCTCTAGCAGCGATGACCAGCATGGCCGGGGCTCGACGGCCACCGTCTCCAGCACCAGCTCGCCGGAGCTCAGGCCGATGCCGCCTTTGCCCAGCCAGTTCCAGCAAACACGGATGAACATGCCGTCATGTTCAAACTCTGTTCTTGTTGCCGGAACCAAGGGGCCAAATTCGAGCTGCAGCCAGGAGAGCAAAGTCCTCGACCTGAAGAAATGAGACCGTGAGTACACTGAGATGAGATAATCGTAATGCATATATCACTATGTAGACAAGCATCCACAGAACTTTTGCTCTGAAAGTTCACGATTCAGTTTCACGAACATTTGCTTGTACTACCATTATTGACAGGCAGAGAGCCATGGAACTGAGCTCTTGGAGATGCTGCTGAAGATGGGTTCTGCTGACAAGCCAGTTGGTTCAATTGGGGTTCCTGAATGTTGTACAGGAAAGAGTACAATTGAGGTAGACTGATCTGACAATATCTTTAGTGGATATACTATCCGATTGAATTTCAGATATGACTGCTACAATGTGTGGTGGGGTTATATCTTAGACTTGGATTACATGGCTGCAGTGATAATAACTAGTAAAAAAAGCTAGCACAATTTTTTTGGTATGCAAATTTTACTTGATGGTGAATTTCCCAAGGCCCTTCAACTCAGGAAAGCACTCTATTTGTTTATCAAATTGGTTTTCAATTTGGAAACATGGTACCAAATGGCAGTGAATCAGTTACATAGGTTACTCAGATAACTTAATTAGCAATGAAGGTTGTTGAGTCTAGTGAATTATTTATTCCACCACTATGGCATGAGAAGTTCAGCTCATGCTGTCATTTTTCATGGACAAAATTTAGCGAGCGTTGTTCTAACTTGTTTCAATGTGCAGATCAGGATTTCAGGGAACTCGTGCAGAAGGTCCCTGATGGCTGCCTATTCACCATCGTCTCTGACTCATGCCATAGTGGTGGCCTGCTAGATAGTGCTAAGGAGCAGATAGGTAATAGCACCAAGCAGATCGGTGCTATTACTTTCCTCCCTTCTTTTGAGTTGATCGGTGCACCAGAGATTGAAGTTTTCCTCCCCTTGTACGTTACAGTCCTATTGTCTCAGTGTTGCTTGAGGATATGCTTCAATGGACTATGTCAATATTGAAATAACTTTGAGAAATGTTTCTATATATGAACAATACACACACTTGTATCACGAGAACCTGTAAACTTCACTAAATATATCAGTTTTCCTACATTCTGTCATCCCAGAAAACTTAGTTTACATCAATTATTAATTTTTGTAGTCTGTTTGTCTACTTTCAGTTGATCCACACGGCAAGGTAACGGCGTCCTACCGAGCTAGAGCGATTCCAACAGACATGAAACTTTGGTGCAACAACCACCACCATGAGGCTGCTGGCCATGACTGGAGCCGTACTGGAGCAGAAATCCACAGATCGAATTCGACTGATCATTCTCCTCGTGGCCGCCAGCTAGTTAGTTTTTATCTCTCTGAATTGTTTAGCTGTACGCATCTTTACTAGCTAAATCTCTCTTTGATCAATTGCATCTTTACTGACTATGAAGAATTTGATGGATTGACCTCTGTTTCATGTGTCACTCTGATAAGCACTGTCAGTATGTTATCATGTCAGATTTCTAATCCAGACCTCTACATGGTTTTGATCTCGATGCCTTAGCCGAAGCACTTGAGCAAGCTGCAACTTTGGCTTGTAACTAAAAGAAGAAGAAAACGAAGCATGCTAATGCTCCTGTAAAACGTCCTACACTGAAGGAGCAAGCATATGATCCGAGCGTACCAGGTGGTGACAAGTTTGAAAGAACACGTTACCATGTAGTATGCAAAATCTGATTGTTTTGTTCTGATAAAATTCTGTTGCAGTTCTTCCTTGTTATCCTGAAAGCATATGATCCGAGCGTACCATATGAGGTAATTGGCTACAGTCTGAATTGTTAGTCTCTTGATGTGGAGCTAGTTTCTCTATTTTCATTGTATATCAGTTTCAATAATGCTTTGTTCTGTAAGTGTTACCTGCATTACATATGCTGTTATCAGTGATCCTATTATTCTTCCAACAGTTACTTGCATTACTAATGCTGTTATCTGACATTAAAAAAACTTTTGCTAAACAGGGGTCTGTGCGAGAACTTTAGTGGCAGCTACTCGGACCATGATGAATCACATACTTAACTGAATGCAAGCGAGGGACAGCGACCTGGACAGCGAAAGGTGGAGGAGTGTTAGGATATTAGCCGATAGACTTGTGAATTTCTATGTTGGTATGACTCCTAGGTCCTGTGAGATATGTTTGCCAAGCCGGTTTAGGTAGCACTAGGCTGGGTGTGTGGCACTCGACTCCAGCTTCTGTATGGAGCCTGGTAGCCGATCATTGTAATCCAATTGTTCCTTGATGGATGAAATCTGAATTCTCTGTTGGTTTGACGCCTAAAGAGCAAGCTTGTTGCATTGATAAGAATGGTTCCCTACTATCGGTTACCGTGTACTTGTGTTATCTCTATGTACATAATGTTAAGTTATCCTCAAATTGAGGTCAGGAATCAAAATGCTTTTGTTGGATCTCTTTAGGCATATGACGAAGTGACGTTACACTCTCGATGTGGGGGAAAGAACTTGCATGCACACACAATCTGAGGCTAATACAACTTTATTGATTATTCAAGTAAACAAATACAGCGTCAACTTGGCAAAGTAGTAGGAGAGGTCACTCTATTCGAACTACAATTAAACTAAGAAACTTAATCGAATAGTTCACGCAATTATGTAACAAGACATGATTGTGCGTGAGAAGCGCCGTCCGCGGTCGCCGTGAAGCCGCACGAGGTCCGTAATCAAGGCTCACGCCGTACCAGCGCTCGCCGAGTCCACCGGAGAGGGAGTCCGCGGCGCGATTGGAGTCCATGGTGCTAGGGCTAGGGCCGGTCTCTTGATCGACGGAGAAATGGAACGGCGACAGAAACCTATCTACTCTTCGTGGAGACTAAAAATTAACTACGATTTTATAGTCACGGCGTGGCGCCTGAAAATTTCGTGATCCTATAGTCACGGTGCGTGCGCGCACCCTTTTCATCGCGCGCAGCTGTGAATGAGATCCTAAAATCACGGCACGGTTTGCCTTTTCATCGCGCGCAGCCCGATCCTACACTGCTGTTAAAAATGCATAGTGTTGCCTAAATAACGAAATCATGTGAGTAGTGCAATGGTAAGGCCTCTATGTATAAAGCTCATGTCTCAGCCTGGGCACAAAATACCGAAAAACCGAACCGAACACCGAACCGAACCGAAACCGAACCGAATTCTCGGTTTTTCGCATTTCGGTTCGGGATCGGTTTTCATTTTTAGACTGTTCGGTGTTCGGTGTCCATGTCGGTTAGTAGGTCCAAGGAAACCGAAATACCGATGAACCGAATTGAACTCTACGATGCACCCCGGTGAACCACGATTTCTTCCTCAATTCCAGCCCAATCACTCAGGCAGCCCACGACCCACTAGCCCACCGCATCGCCCCAACACGCTCACGCACGCAGCGTCTCCGGTCCCCTCTCCTCTCCCACGCGTAACCCTAGAGCTCCAGAGGCGCAGCTTAGCGCGGCCGCTGGGCGCCGGTAGCGAGCGAGCGCGGGGGCGAAGCGGGCGCGCCAGCGGCGGCGGCACGGGCGGCGGCCGCGAAGCGGACGGGCGGGCGAAGCGGCGCGGCGGCGAAGCGGCGGGCGGGCGCGGCGAAGACGGGCGCCGAAGCGGCGGCCGGCGTGGCGGGCAGGCGAAGCCGCGTCCGGGCGAGCGGGGCGGCTTGGGGCGGCTCGAGGCGCAGTACGGTAGCGAGCAGCGGCGTCGTGGACCTCGAAGCATTCGACGGGCGGGCGCGGCACAACCAAATGGTAAAAACCGAAAAACCGAAAAAAAAAACCAAAACCGAAATTCTCGGTTTTGAGAATTTAATAAACCGATCGGTTGTCTCTTTCAGAAACCGAATTTCTTTGTTACCGAACCGAACCGAACGGAACGATCGGTTTCTACCGAATGCCCAAAGCGGACTCATGTCTCGGTTCGACCCTCAATGAGACTTCTTTTTGTGGTTATAAGATTTTTTAGTTATTTGTTCATATTTCCCTTTCTTTATTTTAATTTTAATTTTTTTTTGCCATTTTAAACTTTGTTTTAATTTAAATAAATGGGTACGACCATGTCATTAAAATTTCAAATTATTTGAACCATGTGCAATTATACATCCATCACAACCATTAACATCTCCTACTTACAACATGATTACATGTGAGACTTGTTCATGGTTGTCAGGATGTGTATCACCACAATCTCTAAATCATTTAAAAATTTTATGTCATGATAGTACACTAAAATGAGTGATCCATACATGTTTTTAGATTTTTCTATCTAGCATAGGTATTATTTTTTCATTTTCCTTCAATTTACCATCAAATAATCACGATAATAGGTAAAAATGTTTAGAAAATTGTATAAATGCACACAACATCATATTTTGTCTTCATTACCATGTCATTAATTTTTCAAATGATTTAGATAAAAGTGACACTATGGATCCACCTAATCATGAACTTCTCTCTCATGGTAGGAGGACTGCACAGTGAATTTCACCAGCCTTCCTACAGGTTTCATCGGACCGAAGTGTCTTGCTGCTCTATGAGTTCACTGTGCAGTCCTCCTACCTCCTCTCCTTCTGGATGGCGTCCTCACGAATTGTGGTGACCCGCTGCTCGCAGGGGAGCCCATGGACGCGGGCAATGGGCGTTCAGAGGTGTATGTCTGGATTGCGAATGGTTCAGGCCTATCACAACATCGAAGAAGGCTCTCTGCTGCAGATGCTTCTTGCATGGCTTCAACAGCAGCCATTTGTGCTGCATCCCTGTACTTCAGAAGCTCCTGTGACAACAAAGAACAAACATCTCATTAAGCACCAAGTAAATACTAGGAAGCATTCCCCTACCATGGGCTCAAATGATATATAGTCATTTACCTGAAAAGTTAATGAAATTTACATAAGAATTCATACGTCAGTGTTACTACCAATGGGAGTCCCTCAGGCACAGCGACAACTACAATGGTCACGTGTGGATAAATAAACATGAGAACAACCATTTAAAATCTGATCATGGTACTAGTTTTATATTTTTATGTTAACAATATTAGGATTACATACAGCAACAGTCAAAATCAGTTAGAACGAGAGAGGGGTACATTTTTGTTAGTAGCAATATTAAGTAAAAATAAAATACGTTATCCAAAGCACAACAAGTACTGCACCAGCTACAGACAAGCCTACCAAGCCAATAAAAAGTGGCAACACCATTCAAGCGAACCTAAAACGGGTGAAAGCATAAACAAAAGAGAGCCTTAAGTATTTGTCCATTCAAGAATTTGCACTATCCTTATAGAGAATAACCTGTAATGGTGTTTCTTTTGCCATTATCTTCTGAAAGGTTAGCCATCAACTGACCCCATTCAGTACTTATACCCACCCCTGTTACCTTAAATTGATAAGCAAAGTGTATAATAAGTTATAGTTAGTTAACCATGAAAAATATCAAAATGATAATAAGGAAATCCTATGGAGCAGTGACATGGAAAACAAGGGTTCTCAGTTCTAGATGTTGTTGAAATGCTTGAGATTGCTGGACTCACCAACATAGAACCGTAGCCATCTGCAACCAGACATCAAGAATGGTGCCCTTTGATCCTTGTGGACCTAAAATAACACCCAATAATGAAAATCCAATAGACATAAATTTGGGAACAGCATCTGGCTCTTTTTTGATAAACTTACAACTCTTGACTCTCCAGCGATACTTGATTCATCAATTGCAAGAGAATGGCCAGATATCAGGACACCATCAGCAGGAACCTGGAGGTGAGAAAACGATAAGCAGATGATTCCACACAAAAATGAAAATAACAGTTGAAAATTTAATATACATTTGAAAGAGAATGCCCTTTTAGAATAGTCTACAGTAGAATTTTTTTCACATTTGTAATGCACAGGAGGAGCAGGAAGAATGGCTATTGCTAATGTCACAGATTAGAGAAATTCAGTTGAACACAAAGCCTCATACAGTTTAATGGGCTTTAGAGAAAAGTGGTTTATTCAGAAACAATCGATGCTGATTGTATACAGCATAGTTGGAAGAGTCGCTCTTTACAGGGAGCATCAATACAAGTTCAAGTGGCACAAAAACTGTACAAGCATCAATCGGAACTATGGAATATCCACAGGCTCAAGTCGACGGAACCAAGATCCAAGTGCCAAGTGCTATTCAAGACCTGCAGACATAATGCTATGCAAATCGCGGCAATTACCATGGACCTAACACTCATAAGCCTCAAAGCATGCAGTCGTTCCCCAATTCATGCTATAGGATACAAATCAAATTGAAAATAAATGAAGAGGAAAGGAACCTTGGCCTTCTTCGAATGGAGATCGATCGGAGCCGGATCAGAGAGTTCTCCTCGGGGACGGAGACCACCGTGGCCCTCACGCGGGGGGGCGGCGGTGGCGGCAGGCGCGCCCGGCGTGCTGCGGCGTTCCAGGGTCGGAATTCATGGGATCTCACCGGGCGCGTGTGGGCTGGATGCACGTAGGCTGGGCGTGGCGAGGGCGGCAGGGACGCCGGGCGCCGTCTCGGGCGGTGCAGCAGGAGGGCGGCGGCGGCGGCGATTGCGAGGGCGACGGGGGGGTTGCGGGGGTAGCTCACCCCGGGCGACGGGATGACCGGGAGGGAAGCGGGTTCGGGTGCGGCTCAGCCGTGAAAGCCACCTGTAATGACCAACATTACCCTTTTCTACGTAAAATTAAAAAAGAAGGGAGAAAATAAGAGGAAATGGGAGGAAATTCCAAGTACAGTAAAAGAGCTCATGTTGTAATTATAAGTAGAATGCCACTCCATGTATATTTCTATTTATTTATTTATTTATTTATTTATTTATTTATTTATTTATTTATTCTGTTAACCTACGAGTGATCTTGACTAGATACTGAATCTCCATTATTCATAAATTGTTTATCTTACCCCATGTATAATCAATGTTGATACTATGCTAGTACTATGTTTGATTCATCTATGAGTTTATAAAAATATGATTTACTAGAAATTATGATGCCTTCCTTTGAGAAAATATAAATAACGATACCCTTGAATACTCACCGATGAAATGCTACAACGGTAATTCTATGCGCTTGTAGAGTAAAATCTATAATAACCGAATTACTACAACCTCTGGTATTTCTCGATGCCATTGCTAGAAATGGATCTCAAGCCTATATCTAGCGATTGTGCTAAGAAATGTCAACACCATCCTCGACCGCCTCAATGATCTTGAGAAGGACTCCACCGACAGTGACTCCTCCACCTTTAGCGACGACAAGTCCAAGCGCAAGATCAAGGACAAGCTGGGTGGATTCTGCTTCCACCTCTAGTGATGACAAGTTCGAGCACAAGATCAAGCACATGATTTTGTTTTCTTTTATTTCTCTTTTCTTTCTTTTTTTCGTCTTTTTCGTTGTCTTCTAAGATTTTAATTTATCATTTTTCTATTTTAATAATTTATATGTTTTCTTTCTTTTCTACTATTTGTAACTTTATGTTTTTTTTTCTGTTTTACATATACATGTGATGCTCTGTCATGTAGGATTTATCCATGAGTAGAAATGTGATGTTTTTTAGTGATGTTTGTGTAGTGTTAATGTGATGTTTTTACAATGTATTTTCTTCAATGTTCGTGTAGTGTTAATGTGATTATCATGTAGTATTAATATAATGTTCTATTTTGAAATTTCCTTCAACGTTTGTGTAAAATTAATGTGAATGTTCATGTAGTTTTAATATGATTTTCTCAGATGTATTCTATGATGTTGGATATCATATTTTTCTTCTCTTTATTTGACTATAATTAATTACTTCTTTAATTTTTCTATTTTTTTAATTTAATGGTATATATGGTGTTCTCGTAGTATACATATGATGTTGTATGCTATTTTCTCGTGATGTTCTTGCAGTGTTAAATGTGATATTCGATGGTTATCTTTAAATATCAATTCATCATGAGATAAATGTTTGTTAAAAAATCATGTGGAGTTTTTGTTTTGAAGATTTTATTGCTAGGAACACAGTGGTGCAATCGGATGTTAAGTTTGATACTTGGTTTAGGAGATATGGCTTTTTCTACCTCAAAAAGCATGTGATGGTGTTAGTGTTAGCAATTTCGACTATTAGTGCATGGCTGGTGCATGTTCTACTATTTGGTTTAAAAATACAATTGAATTGGGCCTAATCACGTGAAGAAGTGATGAAAGAATTTTTTCTTTTAGGGGGGTCGGTGGGGTGCCGACATTTTGGGTGGTCGGCACCTAGTCGTCTCCCGACGGGGAGGGTGCGTTGAAGGCTCGGTGGGCTGAAGCCCATTGTGGAAGATACATGGGCCATCAGATCGAGTTGAAGCCCGTGAAAGGGATTAGGAGCCATAGATTTTAATAATGTTAAAATTTAATGCACATATCCTCATGTGCATAGTGGTTACATTCTGTCAATGAGCGAGACACTATTTGGTGGGTCTAAAATAATTTGGATTGGTCCATTATAATAGATATTGCAAGTCATTTTTTTTTTTTTCAGATACACAATCTATATCTCTTATAAAGATAAATCTCACTAGCTATTTCTCTTCGCCATGCAAAAGTGTCCCACATCAAAGATCCACTCAACATCCCACTAGCACATTCTATCTCGCCATGCATATTATTCACGTCATCATTCACTAACACACCCAACTAACACATGTCATTATGATTTATTCAAGCTATTCACATTAGTAAGCCACATCATTTGCTAACATATATTTAGTTGTCTACATCATAATGCAAAAAATCATCCACTAACATGCATTATGATATTTATTCAATCATATTAGTAAATATAAGTAGTATAATTTCACCGGTAATTTCCACAGTAACGAGGTTTTCTCCTAGTTGCGATGTATCTAGGCACAACATATCTAGGTGTATAGCAAAACCTATACATCTTAAAAAGCTAAAATATTATAATTTGGAATGGAGGAGTATTCCTATAATTTACTCCCTTTGTCCTAAAATTTAAGGAATCTAAGTTTCTCCTAAGTCAAACTACACAAATTTTGACCATTTTTTTTAAAAGTATTAATATCTATTGCATGAAAGATGTAAATAATATAAATATATTTCATAACTTCCAATAATACTAATTTTATGCCATAACATTTTTTCTATAATTTCGGCCATCGTTTGACTTAGATTAAAATTGGTCCCCTTGTAATTTTGGACGGAGAGAGCAGAAAGGAGAGTGTTTCGAGTAGTTATAATACCAGAAGCCATAGCTAATTTCTATGCCTCTTAAATCATGTAGACATTGCATATAGAAATCATTATTATATTGGGCTAGACTAGAAGTGCCCCTCATCAACGATACAGAACAGAGAAGCTGGGCCGGGCCCCGGGCTGGAATTTTCGTTGTGTGGACTCGGTTTTTGAAAACTGATCTACTGGGCTATCCATTTCTGGCTTCAGCTTGCAAGCGGCGAACGGAGGCCACAGGGAAAAGCGCAGAGAATGAGGGGGATCCTCCTCGGGCGCCGGCGGCAGCCCCCGCCGCCGCCCCCTCTTCCCCACCGCCAAGCGCTCCTCGGCGCCCGCGAGCCTCCTTTTCGCCCGCCTCTGCCGCTTCCTCCCGGCCAGCCGTATCCTCCGGCTTGTCCTCCTCCTCGCACTCCTCTCCCTCGTCCCGCCGGCCTTCTTCCACCTCCGTCTCCGCCGCTTCCACCGGGTGCGTGCGCCACGCCCCCATCCACCTAGATTCGAGATCTTCCATAAGAGGGCCTTTTATGCTCCCAGATTTTCACTTAGTTGATCTAAGGGTTGATGTAATCGGTTTCTTCTGTGACACGTTTGTTGAACCTTTTTGGTTGTTGCGTTCCAGATGCGCGAGAGGAAGTGCGGGTGGACCGTGAACCCACCCATGGTGTGCGCGCACGGCGGTGACTCCACCAACGCCTTCCCCAACTCGGTCGGTGTGAGACTAATACGGTCTCACTGAATTTATTCTCCCTCTCCATTCTGTTTGGGATGAGGTAAATGTGTTGATGAGGTGTTGGTTTTGTGGGGATCTCATGGTTCAGATGGACGCATTTCGGATGGCTCTGGATGCACGGGTCGACTGTGTGGAGGTGGATGTTTCAAGGTCCTCTGACGGTGTGCTGTTTGCTCTGCATGACAGGTGATTGAATTGAACTGCCACTTTGCTGGAAGTAGTGGTGTATCACAAACATGTAGCTTCTGTAGAACGTGAACAGGCATCTAAATGGAAATTATCTGACAAATTTCCTAAGATAAATATCGAGCATGTGTGACTCTTTTACCCACTGCAACTGCTATTTAGCTGATGATTAGTTGGATCGCACAACTATTTTTTGCGATACCCATTTACATAGTCTGGCTATGTACTGAAATGCTGTCATTTTTTCGATTAACTTGGCAAAGTATTAAGTTTGGTTTATAATTATGAGGACACAGTTTTGTACGCCAATTACTGTCGTCAATGCTGGTCTGCTTCATGAATGATTTCAGTTTTTGTAAGGGGCTGCAGGAAGCATGTCATTACTGTCTTATTTACTGTTCTTAGTTCTTACTACCTATAAAAACCTTGGAGTGCATGGCTATGAGATGGTTTGGAATCATCTTTGTGGAATGTGTGGATTTTAAAAATATTTTAGCTTGGGTAACTTTAATGGTTTAGTATTTAGTATGTTCAAGACATCCATTAGCACCAACCAGCAAAATGTTACTGAAAATGCGATCAAATTTGTGACAGCAGATTTCTTAGGCAAATCAGCTAGTGCTTCCTTTTCTTTCAAAGAGACATACCTGGACCTAATTCACAATTGACACAGGCAGGGATCTACAAAAGATGTCTGGTAATTCTACAGCAAAAGTTGGCCACTGGACGACAGATGAGGTGATTCATTTAGAGTTTCAATCTCGTTATCACTTGCTAAAATTACTGCATTTGGGCTGTTCTCTTCTTTTTCTGTAACTCCTTTTCTCTTCATTCTTTGTTTAATAAGATAAGAAGGCCCCTACTGTATTTTCCCTAAAAACTGTAATTGAATAATCAGAGTTGGTGCACATGGTTCGAGATATCAGCAGTTGTTTTGTTGCTGTTATAGCTTCCCAAGCGTCATCTCATGATCATTTACTGAATCTGAGCTGTGATGCTAATGCCTTGTTCTTTTTAGTTTTTTGTAGATAAAAGCACTAAGTACAAGGTTTCAGTTGTCAAAAAGAGTCCTAAACGAGGAAGTTCCCAAGGTAGAAGATGCTCTGGCGGTAAGCATTATGCCAACCAATTTAAGCTGTTTGATAGTTCTGATGGGACAGTCTATGTAATCACTTAATCTTTAACTGACTTGTGTGTAACAGTGAAAGCTTTGCCATAAACATGTTATGCTTTTATTGAATACTTCTATAAGTTTTTTATTGTTAACTTCTTTCCCTCTTGTAGATGATATCACAATCAGTTAGGCAGGTCATTCTTGATGTGAAAGTTGGACCCCCTTCATTTGAGAAAGGTTTAGCCGAGGATGTATTGTCTCTTGTAAGTTCTGTGTATCTCCTCTCTCGTTTTGTCTAATGAGTAATGACATGCTTCAAATAGAATTTGTGCCTTTGTTTACCGTTCTTGTACCTCTTGGTATTTCACATGTACCTACCAAACCTGTATCATATCATCAAATTTCTAGATCTTAACTAAAATTACTATGTGCTATGTACAGATCATTCACCATAATAAAGTGTGTATGGATAAATGCTCTGACTGTAGCTAGTAAAATTGTTAATTATTTAATTTTACTTGATCACGTTTTGCTTCAGATAATGCATCCATAGCAAAGCTTCCTGTGGTCCCATCCAGTAGATATATCTAGCTAAACTCCTCTAATTTTGTGTTTATTTCTCTTTTTCTGTGAGTTCTCATATATCTTTATCTGAAAACTGGAATGTTGCAATTTTTTTTGTAGCAATATTGTTTTTTGAAAACTTATCGTAATTTAATGTCAATTTTTGTTCTTTGCAGCTCAGGAGAACAAATTGCAAGAATTGTCTTGTCTGGGCAAAAAGTGATGACCTAGGAAGAGATATAATTAAGTTGTCTAAAGATGTTATTGTACATTGTTCTCTCTCTTTTCATTTCTTTATTTGAACGATCCATCTGTTATCTATGCCTACAACTACTTCTACTGCACAATTTAACAGGCGCGTCATCTGTTATAGGTTGGTTATATTGTTATGGTGGATAAATCTACAAATAGAAGAACTGAGTTAGTGAGGATTGATGGGGCTAAAGTTGCTGGCATATATCATCCTTTGATCCATGAGAAGGTCATGAAGGTCATGCGCAGGTACCTGTCTGTGATAACCTATATTAGAGCTCCTTTTGTTATCTCCTGTTTGCAATTTGCACTACTTCATGTGAGCTGAAAATTGCTGAATCTGGAAACAGACATGATAGGAGAGTTTTTGCATGGACTGTTGACGATAGCAGCTCCATGAAGAAGATGCTGTATGAGCATGTTGATGCCATTGTGACCAGCAACCCTTCTCTCCTGCAGCAGCTTATGCACGAGACAAGAACTGAGTGCATGGAAGATGGTTTTGCCTTACCATAGGAATTTCTAGCTGTCAGAACATAAAGGTTTTGCCTTACAATTAGTCTATTGTGTTTGAGGACTTCATATATTAGATGATAATTAGTTTAGTTTTTGGCACATCCCACACTTTGGTCATATAATTGAAAGACTGTATGTAAGAAAATATGGTTAGCTTCTCATGAAATATGGTGTTTCCTTTTACAGCTTGATAGATCATGTCATTGAGATGATTGTGACAATAATATCATAGATTAACGGAATCATGCATTAACCATTGATATTCAAGGTTGTTTCTCACCTTTTGACAATAATGCCACAATCCATTCCATGAAATTGTCCTCTTTCAAAAAAAAAAGTTACTCAATCCGCGTCCCCAAGTTAATATCCCCAAGGAAGAAATGGTTGATTAATATCTCTTGGAAATAATGGTTGATATATTCTCTGTCTTAGCCATTGTTTTGAAACATGTATCGTATTGGTGTAATGCCCAGACCGTTAGAAGCTTACAGTAGTTTTGTTGTTGGCCCATATGGCATGGCACAAGAGGAGTTGCAGTTGTGGGTTTAGTACCATCTTAAAAGTTTAGAAGGATGAAAGCCAACTTATAATCCTTATGGTTCCAAATCCAAATTACCCGAAGCAAGGATAGACAGATTGATCTTTGACAGCATACCTTGCAATATGGACGGTTGGAAAGCTCGTTTCGTGCAGGAAATTGGCCTGACTTGTATCTAGGTCAAACCGAATCTTTGACAGCATACCTTGCAGGTTCTCTGAACATGTATCTAGATAATTTAGCATAATGTTTTTTATAGCTTTCTTTTTGAGCTTGCAGGCTCTTACTCTTTACTGCACACCTTGTGCATCTGTATTGCACTCTTTTGTCCTTCAATAGAATTAAAAAAATAGGTGGGGATTCCCCCACCGAGCCCAAAAAGTGTAAGTGAGGCAAAAAAAAAAAAAAAAAGAATTGAGGAGGCGTTGTGTTAGTAGCCTACCCAACTAGCTTGGGACTAAAAGGATATGTCGTTGTTTGTTGTTGAGGCGTTGTGTTAGAGATGGTATATGAATGTCAAACTTTGTTGTATGTGCTAGTGGGGGATGTACCAATGATGGCTCTGGGCATCGTTGAGCACGTGATGAGCTGCTGAGGACGTCAGCCATTAAGAGCTGGTGAATGTAACACCATAACCCGATAAAAGCTTAGCCATGGTACTAAGAGCTCTGGAGAGTCCTTGCTTCATGAGGACGAAGACTTATTCTGCTCCTTTACCAGCACCTTTTTTAGTCCATGCGGCCCTTGTGACATGAGGAGATTGGGGGGGGAAGTTTCTGCTCCATGGACGGATCCAAGGGTATTTCCAAGTATTCCTAGAAATACCTAACTTTTCTAGGATATACTTTTATGTATATATATATATATATACATAAATATATGTATTGCAATATTTTTGCACTGTTTTTGTTCGTTGCAGCCCAAAACAATCGAATAAACGGTCCTCGACACAAGGGACAAGACCCCTTGGCTGACCCCTGTTCCTCTTCTGCTTTGCATGGAGACACGAACACGAGTACATGATTTACGGGCGCCAGGAATCTGAGTGGAAATACCCAAGTTTGAAATTTTGGCTCTGCCAATCTGCTCCTCTCCAACCTCTATATTAAGTGCTATTGCTTTCCAACACTGATGATTCTTCGTGTTGTCTATGGATTCTTCTGCCAGGTTTGCCACAATCCAAGGGCATAATACCTTCATGGTCTGCTTCCTCACTGCATTATGTCCCATACTTAGGGCCTGTTTGGAACGGAGTAATGAAAAGCATAGGAATGGAGAAAAACAGAGGAATAGGAAAGGAATGGAGGTGTAAACAAAGGATTGCAAAACATAGGAATTTCATTGGAGTAGGTGTTTGGAACGCAGGAATATAACTGGTACAGGAATTTTAGAGTTAGCTCCAAACTCAATGCTTTTAATTAAAATTAACAGTAAATAGTTTTCATTTTTACAAAGGCGATAAGCATATATGTATATCAAGTAAAGCATTGAAGAGGACCCCACAACTAGCATCTTTGTCCTCTCTTTTTCTCTTCTGCTGTGAAATAGTAGCAGCCTTCACAGTCATCGTGAGTTTGATTAGCCCGTGTACACTGCTGCTCTCTCTTTTTTGTCTTCCTCTCTGAAATAGCAGCAGCCTTCACAGTCATCATGAACTTGATTAGTGCGTGAGCACGCACGCAAGTGCTGCAGGAAATATTCCATTGGCTTAGGGCTTGTTTGGAACACGGGAATACAAAATGCAGGAAAGGAAAAAAACGCAAGAACAAGGTAGAGCGAAAAGTGAAAAACTACAGGATTTCAAAACGCAGGAATAAATACTTTGAGGTGTTTGGAACACAGGAAATCATATCACAGGAATCATAAGTCTATGAATGGTAAAGAGATGAATACATGTTTTATTGTTATATTTGTTATTGCAACGTTAATTTTTAATTAGCAAACAAACATAAGAAAGATGGATATTTATTTTTTTTTAATTATATTTGCCATTACAACGTCAAATTTTTAATTAGCAAATAAACATACATGATTATTAACTTCAAGTAACCACATACGTGATGTTAATTAGCAAATAAAGATATGTGTTGTCCAACCAGTAACTACGCACGTGATTACTACTTGCGTTCTGCACGTGGTGGCTCTTGCGTCTTGCCTAATCTTTGTGCAACTGGTAACCATGGAAGCTGCCTCGGACTTCAGCGCAGGAGCAGAAAAAAAAAAAAAACAAGGGGTGAGAGTGGATTTTTTCATTCCCGTGAAATCAGCATCTTCTTGCAACATTCCGGAGGAAAGGAATTTTTGTTTCCTGCGCTCCAAACGCTAAACACGTGCTTTTTTTTCCTACATTTTTCGTTTCCCTACGAAATTCCTTTGAAAAGCCTCCGTTCCAAACGGGGCCTTAGCGTGGATGTTTTCTTTCCTACAAAAGTCTGGGATTGTTCGCCATTCCGGAGGAAAGGGAAGCGTCCATTCCTTTGTTCCAAACGCATCTACGGTAAATAAAACCATAGGAACTCCATTCCTTCATCTACAGTAAATAAAACCATAGGAACTCCATTCCTCCATCTACAGTAAATAAAACCATAGGAACTCCATTCCTGCATTTTTCCTCTGTTTTTCATGTAATCCAAACAGGGCCTTATGCCGACTTATAGATGGTGGTTCCTCTAGGATTCACAAGTGAAAGGTCTTGTGGCCACGGGAGTGTTTGAATTTCTAGAAAAAAAAAACTAGGGAATTTAAATTCCACTAAAAAGCATAATGTACACTAGTACCGGATTGCTTTTTGTGGCGGGCGTTTTCATTTTGTGTGGCGGGCACAGCTGCCCGTCACCAACGAAAGGTCACGGTTAATCGTGGGTTTTTCGGTGGTGTGGCGGCCGTGCCGCCACGCATAACGAGACGGCCTGTGGTGGCGGCGGATAACTCGCCCACCACGCGATAATATTGTTAACCGTGGCGGGTGAGTTATGCCGCCCGCTACGGTTAACACATTATGCGTGGCGGGCTTTATGTTGCCCGCCACGGTTTGATTTTTTTTAAAAATAAAATGCAATATATACATATATATACATATACAGCTATGAATCCATACACACACATATATATATAAGAAAGACAGATACTCAAATATATATCATACATATATATACATCGATTCTCATGCGTATCCATATATACAAGTTTCACCGATCGATCCATTCGCTCATATCCAACAAGTACGAAGTTAATTACAAGATCCATACAAAAGTGCGAGCTAGATGGTAACTGGATGAAGGTAGTCCTTAAGCTCTAGCTCGGTGTCCCATCTCTTTAGCGCCGCAAACTCCGGAAACAACTCCAACTCACTGTCCACATTAAAGTACGGCTAGCCTTCATGAACTACCTGGTCTAGAACAAACTTGCGGATGCTCAAGCATCGCGGCGCCTGAACCGCATCTCATCGGTTGCCTTTTGTATTATCCCGTACCACTTGTTTTTGAGTCCTTGAGCTGTCGGTAGCTGGATGAGTACTTTTTTGCAGCCCCGAGATACTCACGGACAAAGAATCCACACAAGTTTGTTCCAAATGGTTGTTTGATGCACCGAACACAATAAACCCGGTGTCATTAGTAATATCGAAGCAATAGCTAGGTAGTCGTACTAAGGCAAATTAGGTTTCATATACGCATTCAGAAATCTCGCCCCGATTTTGAGTCTATTTTCATTGCGCTCCTTACACTTCTCGGGACCTTCGATCCCAGCGGTCCGGATCCTTCAAGTACCGCTTTGTAAGAGCTGTACGAAATGCACTATATTGTCAACGATGATATTCGACCCTAGTAATTGAATAAGGAGTTCTTCGATCACTTACAATCTCAAGACTTGTTCAAAGTGTCGGTGAGTCGCGTGCGGGTTTGAGCCTCTTAGTGAGTCAAAGACAACGGCCCTCCCGCCCTGAGGAAAGATCATGAAACAAATCCAATGTCCTACGGTTGCTATTCCGTATTGGTAAGCGCGAATACATCGATACCCCTTTGGCTTGACCTTTTTCATTGCCGATATTACGTACTCTGCTAATTCCAACTTCTTAGCTTTCGTTTGCTTATCCCAGATCTTCTCTCTTTCCTCGTCCGTCAAGTCCACCAAATCAGGATGGTCCTTTCTTAGATTAAAACCGATGATATGTCTCTCATTAATGTGCGATGGAGAGAGGTAAATAATACCATTCTTTAACTTCTCGCCTGCATCGGCCATCAACCTACAAGGACATGTGGTTGTGGCATAGGTACCTTTGAAACAAAGAATCTAGATACGGATGCAAGGGACATGTGTAGTTTTATAGGGACGGCGCTTTTGCGTGGCAGGCGCACTAATTTGCCCGCCACGCAAAATGTTTTTTGCGTGGTGGGCGCGTTGCAGGCGCCCGCCACACATAATACAACCTTTCACGTGGCGGGCCCTGTTAAGGCGCCCGCCACGCGAAAGTGCTCCCCACTTGGCGCGCGGCCGGCCAATTCAATTCCGTGGCGGGCGAGATTTGTGCCCGCCACGGAAAAGAAAAGGCCGCTGCTCGCAAAATCGAATCGGTACTAGTGGTACTCTATCATGCTGTGCCTTTAAGTTTTTCTAGTGTGCTCTATCTTATGGCCAACCCACTAAGAGTGTAGCAATCTATAGCCAATCCTAACTAACAACAAGCCTAAAGCTAATCTAGGAAGGAAAATGTCACATAAGCAAATTATAGGTGGAAACAATAAACACAGTAAGTAAGATGCTAAAGATAGTGAGCCATAGGGCCCTGTACAACGCGCCAATTTAACTAAACCAGGTGTCAGCTGCTTGACCAATCTGTTTTAGCCTAAACTAACACATGGGATCCCTAGGAGGGTTCCATCATGCACTTCGTCTTCCAAGACCTTTAAAAGAAGTACATCTCATCAAGCATTTCACAAACACAATCATCGCTTATCATGAAGAATACCATATTACATCGTTGATCATGAAAGTACACGTAAAAGATAAAACATATGAGAGTAATTGTAGCTCTCTTTCACTTTTGTAGCTAAGTTTGCTCTCTTTCACTTTTATACTAACCTCAGAGTAACTGTAGCTCATTTGGGGACGCCCATCCCGGTGTCTTCTACACTTTGACTTCATTGAGATTGATTCAACGGTCATCAAGTCGGAAGTACTTAAAAAACTTGTCAAAAATACCATGAGTATAATGACTCAAAGGGCTTGTTCCAACATATATATTTGGTGATACTTGGATTGATAGGCATTTGCAAATTTGCATAAAAACATGGCATATATTCATTAAAAGATGATATGCTCATGAGTCACATTACAATTATTTACCAATTATAGTTACATGTATGAGTAGGAGTTGAGAACATTGCCAAGTGATCAACGTTATATAAGTTAACTCATCATCAACTTCAATCATTCTCACTATAGTAAGTCTAGAAGAGAAACAAAGTAGCAATTCTTCCCGAAGACTTCATGTTTTTGAAAAGATCCTAGAAGAGGTGTACTACAATAGTACCCATAGGGACACCAAGGATGAACCACCATATCCATGCCCAGATAGCTAGGGTTGCCTCAAGGTTTCGATTCTCTGATTGATGAATGGTTTGAATGGTTACTAGTGTAATAACATCCATCTACACCACATCACCCCTCACGTCGAATCTACACGATAAGCATGTCACCACTAAGAACTTGGCTTACTTCCCTCATAAGTGGCATGTGGTCTATATGGTTGGTTACTCAAACTTACCATGGATGGCCCTTAACTACTCCATGAGCTATGTCAGTTGAAATTCAACTCTCACAATGAGCTTACCCCTCAATTGAGTAGAGACTACCAATTGATCATCACTTAACTATCTTAAGTTAAGGTTAGTCCTTAGTCATGTTTAGCAAGTTGAGTCAAGTTGAATTCCCTTGAAAGCTTTATGCGGTTACTTAATCCAATGTTGCTCCTACATGCGCAATAGTGAGTACCCGCTCAAAATCGACTTTGTACGAAACTAGCCAACTAAGCAATTAGAGGCTATGATCAACTTAAGTGACTTGGTCTAACTTACTGAAGAAACATTAAGTAGTTCATCATTTTAAATGAAATACAAATGCATAATGAACAACAATATGTGTCCAAAGTAGGCGTAATAATGGTTATCATGAAATCTTGGTGACCAAGGATGATCATGACTATCCATAAACAGCCCTCACATATTATATGGACCTATTGAATTAACGCATCAAAAGAGTTGGAGATCAAAAAGTGTGACACTTGTGGTGAATGGGATGGGATAAACCATTGAAAGATTAGGTGTTCATTCATGTTCATTTGGTTATATAGTAGGGTAGTTGAGTCCTAGGGTTAAGGGTTAAACATGAGAAAATTTATTTTAATTCCATTGATGGTATGTGTGGTGACGACTGTTGGTATTTCTAACGTCACTATAACAAAAGGTGGAGTTAATCTCACCTTAGGCTATATGCCGCCAGAGATACTCAGTGTGGTTCATCTCTTAGCACTACCTTAAGCTAGGTTGTCATCCCCAGCAGCAATGCTAGGAAATGCATATGTGATACTCATAAAGTGTTGTGTTGCAATCTAAGAAATAAATATAAAAAGGTCTATCCGCAAGCGCACAGATATAAATACCACTTGTAGCATTTCACCGGGAGTATTTTAGGTTTTGTCATTTATATTCTACCACGGGGAGGAATAATGTAAAGATGGGCTGATACACAATTGATAAGTGGCATACTTATGAGAGAGTCTATCACTAGTGCTAACTTTAGTAGGGGTAAGCCAATAATGATAAGAATATGATAATGATAAATAAAGGCAGAGGCATCACAGACTGAGATAGGAATAAACTACTAAAAGTTAGACTTAACGTTGGACTACTTTAAGAGACAAAATCCTTGTGTAGCATTGAATCTACTAAGTCATTACATCTACTCTAAGGCATACATTATCATATATAGCATAGTAAACTCTAGATCATGTATCCGGACGACTATCAAGGAAAATCAAGATTCTAAAACAAGATATTCCCCATAATCATTGTCCACTTGACTTATAGACGGAGGGTGGACTTCAAAGGACTCAACAGATTGTCACTCCCGCGATCTACCACACATCCCGGAATATAAGGTGCACTCGCAGGTAAATCATATATAAGCACCACGCTTACATAATTATTTCTACCACCTAACCCACTCGAGAACTGAATTAGGCTTTCTACGAATAGATACATATATCTATCATAAACCATATCTATATCAAACATACTATTAGAATAAAGTAAAAACATAACAAAGCAACACATAATATTATAATAGAGCAAAGTCATAGATACAAGACAATGTCCGTACCGTAGAACTTGAAGATCTAGAACTCGGGGTAGGCACACCACGCTCTTCTTGAATCGACTTGCTAATCAACTTAGACGAACTAGAACTAGATGAACTAGAACTAGACAAGTAGCTAACCCTAATCTCCGGTGGAGATACTCTCTTCGCCCGACTTGGCCGATGATAACTAATAATGAATTACAATGAATTAGGGTTTAACCCCGGGGGTAGAGGTCTTTCTTATATAGGCCTTGGCGATGAACGATGACCACCGGATCAAACCGACCTTCAACAACGGTGTAGATACAACCTCAAGGTCGGTTACAAACCGACATAGAAATATGAGACGACCGTGGGACCACTGGCGGCCGCCGTGAATGGCCCCCCCGGGCGGCCGCCAGGCCTTGTGGCATATCCATGTCATCTTTATTCTGGTGTCTTCCTCGGTGTCTTACGGAGTGTTTTAGTCCACATTTTGGGTTGAGTTACTTCACGGTCAAGTCTTGTCATCCTATGGGATGTAAACTCTTAAGTTTCTCACTGTTCTTGTCTGCATTTACCGTTAAGTCCCTAAAAATATATAAATCACCAAAACTCGTGGAACTTATTAGTATAAACCTCTAAACTAGGTATTTGTTCATTTTATCCCCTTATTTCATATCTTGTTGACATATAAAAGTATATCATAACAGGTGTCAACAACGATGAAGTGCGTGCATCCCATAGCTAGCAAGTTAGGTTTGGGATCTAAGTGATTTTACGAAATGTACTAGTGTGTTGTTGAACGGTCCATGGTGTTGATGAGCGTTTCCCAAAATGACCCATGTATGCCTTGCCGTAGTCATTTTTGCCGTGGTGTTGACAGTTGATCCATGGGTTCATGGTTGGTTAGGGGGCTGCTCTCAAGCTGCCTTGGAAGTGAATATTTATATTTAGTAGGGACGATCCATGGTTTTCGGCATACTCTTTTATTTGCGAGAATATGTTTGTAGTTTTTACATAATCTAGATTTGTTAATGTTCTCACGAACAAACCTGTGATTCTCATGTATGGTCTATGGAAACACTAACCATGGAAACTAAGTGTTGGCTATGATTTGGTGAAGTGTTTCCTTTGATGAATGATTTGTGGGTTTGGCGGATGATCTATCAATGCAAATGTTCTTCATTGTTCATAGTGCTAAAATGCAATTTAGTTCTAGATTACGGGTGATGTTTACCATGCATATTGTGCATTGTTTATGTGACATGTTGGGCTAGTGATGGCTAGGTTTTGAGCTCTAGTTAACATGTGTTTGAGATTTAACTAAATCATGAGACACTACTAATTTTTGACCCTATCACATCACTTTGCCTTGCATCAAACATAAAGATGCATAGGTGGGTGCTATTGCATCATTTATTAGCAAATCTGATGCAATAGATAGACATTGTTGCACCAAGAAGGCATTTGATGCAATAGTTATTCATGTCGATGCAATAGGTATGGCCTATCACACCGATTTCGTACCCAAGATGTAATAGGTAGAAATTATTACATCGAGACAAATTTTGTTGCGTTATCATTGATTTTGATGCAATATGTAGGTGCTATTGCACCATGTTTAGAATATGGGTGCAATTAGGAAGTACTATTGCATCGTATTGATAGTAGCCTAGAAACCATCATGTCCTTCTTGACATCAGCCTAGAAACCTACACAATCAATGTTTGCAACTCTAGAGGGAGCCCACTAGAGAGCATCCAATCCTTCATCGACACACTAAACAAGTAAGACAAGCTACTAATCCTAAATTCAATAACGATAAGATTATTTGCTAGATAGATTTGATCATAATATGTTGCTATCTTGAACTTGTTGCACATGGTCTACGACAAGTACAAGAAAAAGAGCAAGCAATGTCATCGTTTTTTGGAAATTTGGGTTTTAAATAGTATTGGTCGGTTCGATCAAAATGTAGCCATGGGCAATGATCACTACGGGTTCTATCATGCATAACATGAGCTTCCCATCAGTGATCTTTGCTTTGGCTCATATGTTGGCTCCTCAGCACCTACTTGACGACCTATCAACCTACTTAGAGTGTGTAGTTAAGGTTATCTTAAGCGTATTATAGCTTTTTTTCATGTGTTGCGTGAAGCTTCGTGTAATCTCAGGGTGGGGCTGACCGATTTGAAGATATCTAGGTTGAAACAAGATCTTACTAGTTTCTTTATGGATCAAGTCATGAGCACCAATGAAGATCATCACCTTATCTAATGGAATAGGAACCGTTCCCTGGCAATGTGTGACACCCCTACCTAGAGCTTAATAAGATTGATAGAATACTCATACCAACAAGTTGCAACTTCTTTTCTAGAAGCCCAAATCCAAAGAACTCCAAAGTTAAGCATGCTTGACTTGGAACAATTTGGGGATGGATGACCGACCAGGAAGTTTTTAGATGGGTGTGGAAAAAGTGCATAGAAAAGACTCATCCGCTTCTACTTGCTTACTTCGGACACCGGATCACACCTAATCTGCTAGGCGAGGCTAGACTATAACTCTATGTTGTACCCAAACATGGGGTATTATGAGGGACAGATAGGGCTATCACCACTTGCTGCTTTCCCGTTAACCATGGAGTACGAGGCAAACAAAGGTGGCTCTAGCCTAGACACCATGTCTATGGCTATCGACTACAACTCTAGCATTGTACAGGGTTATACATATTCATCAGAACCCTCTAGTAAATTATCCACCACAGGCATGGATGAAAAACCCACAAACAAGTAAGAATAAAGCTTAACTAATCAAAGACTATAACCAAAGAAATTCGAACACTCAGGAGAACCCAATGAAGTATAGCGTAGGTGTTCATTGAGGTACAAGTCGAGGAGACACCAATAAGTCTAGCGCTTCCAAGATTTCCCCCACATCTCTCCCTTACTACTCTAGATAACTATGTCCTAAGACTTAGATTGGTGCTCTTGGTCTTGCTCTTGCTCCTTGATGTGTTGTTCTACAAATGAGGAGAAGAGGTCTCCTTTTATAGGTAGAGAAGGGGATGCTTGATCCCCACATGGAAAACACAAATAGACCTCTAAACTGCCCTTCAGGTATGTTGAACCTATCACATACCACCAGAATCGTCACACACAACATTAATTGCATCACCTCACCAAAGTTGGGGACATGTATGTTAGGGTTAGGTGCCACATTGGGCGGCTGTCCCCTAAAGGAGCTGCCTTGGCCTAGTCTTTTTTTGGTGGGCCTCTAGGGGTGTATGGGCCATGCTTGCAAAGTTTGGACCAATTTGGAGCATTTTTGGTTTCAGTTTGGGCTTGGTTTTGCACCTAGTTTGGGCCCTATGTTTTGCATTGTGAGTAGGCCTTCTCTTCTTGGGCTCATGTCGGGTGTTGTTTTATGGTGTCTTTGTATACTTTTAAGCATGTTTCTAGTATTAGTTGGACATATTCTTCTACAAATGAACAGCTAGCAAAACACGTGGAATTGGTTAGTTATATGCCCTAATTTCTGAGTTTGGTGTTTGTTTGAGTAGATAATTGTTGGTTGAAAATCTGAGTTAAGGACCGCCAAGATGATGTCTATGTCAAAAGAAAGATAGTCAAGTACTACTCAAATGTATTTTTCTATGAGTTTTAACCACAAAATATAGCCTCAAAGAGCATCTAACACACAATTAGGCGACATGCATTCAATGCTTGAAAAAAAATGAGAAAACTAGGCACCTATATGGTAGCAATTCCCATTTTTTTTTTTTTTGCATATTTTGTTGTGGCTAAGATGTCAAAACGCCCTTTGATTTTGTTTAATTTTTTATGCGAAGTCTAGACAAATCTGCTTTCATAGTGTTTGGTAACATTCCTAGGATAGTTCCTTGGTCCAGTAAGCATAACATGGCTATATATGTGGATTTGTCATTGTTGAAAAAGAGGCGCATCAGATAAAATTATAGGTCCTAATTCATGCCAATAAATTTTGCATGGTGCTCCCATCACTAGTAGAGAGCGGACTTTCGGTTCACGCCTTTAGTCCTGACCATATTTTTGCCAGGGACTAAAGAAAGGTTTAGTCTTGGTTGGATCCACCAACCGAGACTAAAATCCCCTGACCAACTAGGATTATAGTCCAGTCCTACACTAGTGCATTCACCCTCTATATAGGTGTGATTTGGAAGGAGAGCAACCACACTCATACTGGGTAGACAAGTACCTCTTCACCTGGTTCACTTGCAATAGGTGTATGTTTGGTTACCTAGCTGTAGAGAGACAAGCTACATAGAGATGGTGTTTGGATGAATGGATGAGTTGAACAGCTTGAGACTCAGATTCAGTAATGGATTGTTTGATTTGCTACGTGCACTGTTGACCTCTTTCATGTGGGGGCAACTGTATCTCCACTGGTTACACCATGGAGGATTCTCAGCTAGAGAAGAGTACAGTTTGGTGGCCAACACAAACAACATACAAAGACATACTCTAGTTGATAGTTCAAATGTTGAGAAGTGAGTAACAGAAAAAGATTTTGACATTACCAAAAGTCTTAAGGTAACACAAACTCATTTTATGATTTGTGCATAGTACCTCAAAAATAAGATTCCTAATTTGATACAAATCTTGGAGCAGCTATGAATCGTAAAATAAAATTGAATAAGTACGTAGCAAGAATGAACAATATTATTTAGTAGGTAATCAATATCCAATACCTCACATGAACAATGTGGATATATCAAATATCATCACATGTACACAAGACTCATGGGAAAATAAAAAGACTTAGATCACATGCATAAGAAGATTGCATAGAAACCTTTGAAAGTGTGAACACTAGAAAAACTTAGAGGCCTCGAGAAATATATTAATCATCAATTGATCAAGATCTTGGGGGCATCTAGTTATCAAAAAAAATGGGGCATATAAAATAATAGTGCATGAAGTAAAAGGTAGACCAACAAAGAAGCAAAGAAACAATAACACATGAAAACGTAATGATGTCATGTCCTTCACAAGATCTGTATTATTAGCTCATATTCCATATCATAAATGGATGTAGACATTTCATCGTAGGCGTAAGAATAAATGGATCAACCGAAATGAATCATATGGTGCCCCATACAATATCTCAAGAGTAGATCATCGACTCACATCCTCCATCATAAGTTATCATCACTATACAAGTATATTGCCTTCAAAAAGAAAAAAATAGATACTAAGAGTCATCATTGCACATTCCTAGAGAGAATGCTTTAATTTTACCAACATATTTCTCATGAGAGGTGATGAATAAAAGAGATAGATCTGCACATGATAGATATCGAAGGACGTTGTGGTGAGTGATTTTGCAATGGCATGTAGGTGCTTCACGTGATCCCAAAAGAGTAGCCCAAGGCGATATCGGTCGTCGGTCATGACATTCTTAGTGGCTGGAGACAGGGCAATCACTTAGGTGAAAGTCATGCGGGAAGTGCCTCTTCTCCGCAGATCTAGGGCCACAACTACTTCTACAACACGTGCATCGATTGTATGCGTGGCACATGCCAACGGATGACTACGCCCCGATGTCCCACGATCCGATTATGCCCATCATGCAAAAAGAACTTGTCTCTTTTGTGACCATATCTCTAGGGGCAAAATTTGAATAATCGTAATCCATGAAACTAAAATATGATTGGAAAAGGGGAGAAGTGGGAAACACTAATCAAATTCACTCATCCATGGTCCGCAATGTATTGTAAGAGGTCAATGGGAGGGAGAGGAATAGCCTCACCAGTAAGGATTAGGAGTGGAGGAATTCAAAATGCGGGACATGGCGCACGAGAGACGATCACTCACTACCGGAATCTTGAGATTTCATGAGGGTGGAAATACCTTCAATAAATGTGGTTTTACCCTCATGAAAATGATTCATGACGATCAACCATCACACATTAGTTCTCACGGTAATGAGATCATGAAAAAATACAGTTTTCAAGGGGGTTAGTTGTCACGGTTTATGTTAGGTGTTCTTCAATTTCTAGTATTTAAGTGATTTATTTTTGTCTTTGAAAACTAACTACCCATATTTTTATGAAGGTGGGAGTGACTCTCATGAAAATGTTCTCTCATGATAACAAACAATTTTGTGGCAGTTTTACCATTTCATGAAGGGTATTTAAATACTCTCATGAAAACAATTGATTTCATGACGAGGCATGTAGCACTCACGATGAGAATGTGTTCGTGAATGGATTTATGCCACTCTCATGAAAAAGTTATTTTCATGAGAGTGTTTTAAACTCCCACAAAATGATGTAACCCTCATGAAATCTCCGTTTTACGGTAGTGACTACACCACAACCTTTAAATAGCGCTAGACAATCCGTTCTTTGAAAGGGGTGTACAACAATATATAGTCTGTTGCTAAAGGCTATAGCAACAGACCCCAGTCATTGATAATGAATCCATCGTTGTATGTACAGCGACAAATATGTTATTTAGCAACAGACAACCCGCTAGAGCTTTTAGCAATGGATACAAGATGAAGAATAGGAGAAACCCGACGAGGATGGATACATAGATATGGCTCGAAATAAGTGATAATCGTAGCACTTACATGCATGTCACCACTTGCACCATATGGGCCAATAACTTTTCTCCACGTGTTCCATTGTGTCCATGTGTGCTAGACGTGTGAGGAATGGAATCAGTGTTTGTTTCCAGGAACTAAGCTTAGTTGGGCATTTTGCAAGTTGCCGGCAAGGATAAGGAAGACAACCAAGAAACAAAACACTTGTTGGATGTACTTAACAACCCAAGCTTAGCCCATATATGGAACTGATCATGCCGTTAGTCGCATGTTAGGTCCATTACTTGTTTTACCATACTTCGAGAATGAGTGTCCTAGAACTCATTAGTATCACTAATTCTATATGTAAAGAAAAAATATGCAAAATGGAATTTCATCCCAAATACTTGGTCCTCTGGACAAAAGATCAGTTCAATGTATTGACTTGATCACATTAAATACATGAGCTATGTCCTTGTTCTCTCTATGCCAGATGTCAGCATAGGCGCGCAACAACTAAGCATGCATAATTTTTACTTTTACTCTTTATTTTAGGTTATACTTAATGTTACATAACATGGTTGTTTGCATTATTAACTAATTACTAATAAGTTTAATTTTATTCGAGTAGTTGAAAATTCCATTTGTTTATGGAATAAGAAATTTTTCTTTTGCTTAAATGTATATTATATTCAAATTCTATCGGTTAGTATGACTTATTTCAAATACCTCTATGTACATTTAATAAATTATTATATGGCATTATAAAGGATATAGAAAAGGAGGGAGCAATAACAAGAATCCGAGACAAAATAAATTATTGTGTACCAATGGACTGCAAGTGATGAAGGACGAATGTGAGGCTTGGACCGAGGGATCTAGATGGCCAGAAGACTAATCATGGTGGCTGACACTTGGGGAATCAACAAGCAAGAGTACATGGGTGATGAAGATGGCATCGATCGAGTCAAGGAGGAGGGCGATGGAGTCATGGCACTTGGCGGAGACCGGACACACATCTACATGGGAGAGATGTAGCGTCAAGTCACGAAGGAAGGTGACATCAAGCTTGGTGGAGGTCGGACAATGACATCGGTTATTAGTTACGCTTAGGCAAGGCATGCATGAGGGTTTGCTAGTTTAGCCCTCGAAATCGGGTATGAATGCTTTGGTGGTTTGGGCCTCAAAACTATCATCATTGGTGGAGGGTTTCTTGATTTGGGCCACAAACTAGGTGTCAACATGGCTTGGGCCTTAAAACCAACGACAACGGGTTTGACCGGTTTGGGCCTCAAAATCAGAAGTGGAAAGTCGGAGGACACATGGCACCATTGCGAAGCATGCATCGAGGCAAAGCGAAGTCGTGAAGGCATTGGGTCCTCCAATGTCTCGAATAAAAGATTGGTGGTTCTACCCTAGAGGGTATTTGAGTTATATGCTATCTCACTAGGAGTAGATTAGTGCCATGTACCTCTCTCTCGCTATATTTCTTGGAATAGATTAGTACCACAGTTTGAGTTTTCCCAAATTTCCCCTTTTCACCTAGGGTTTTTCGATTTTCCAAAATTGAAGATTAAATTTGCAAACCATCTAGAAATTCTATTAGTCTATTCACCCCGGTAGACATAATGGGACCTTTCACCGTGCCCCAATTGGGGTACCTTTCTTCGCCGGGCTTCGTTAACAAATCACCTTCTTTGGCTTCTTCGTCGAGACACCTTCTTCGGCTTGGCCTTCGTAAAAAAAACCTTCTTTGGCCATGCCTCGTTAACAGAACTTTCTATGACCTCGACCTTCATCAACAGACCTTCACCGGCCGGGGCCTTCGTCACACAGACCTTCACCGGCTAGGCCTTCGTTAGCCGACCTTCTCAGGCTTTGCTTTTTGTCAATAGACCTTTTCTAGTGAGTCTTCATGGGACACCTTCTCCGGCTTGGCTCATCAATAAAAAACCTTCTCGGGACTTGCCTTTCATCAATGAACCTTCTCTACCTTGGCCTTCATGAATAGACCGTCTATAGATGTGGCCCTTGTTTGCGACACCTTCTTTGGTTTGGCCTTTGTTGGTAGACCTTCTTTGGCAGCCTCGTGAGTAGAGCGAAAGATTTCAATCTGGCGCGAATCCTAAGGGACATAAGAACCTTTGGGCAAATGTATGACATCCTTACCTTTGGGGCGTGGATCCGCTCTTTTCTCTCCGTATTTTTTTTTTTCCAATTGGGTTTTTGGGGTGGAGTTATAGTGAGCACATACATGTAGGATGCTAGGTCAGTCCTCAAAACAAGATTTTGAGTTGTATTTTGTCTCTTCTTCTTTATCGGCATCCACATTTAATACTGCCCATTTATATGTTAGATGAGAGGCTATTGTTGGATGAGTGAATACTTATATGGGCAAATCACCTAGAAGAGGCCCAATAGGGGGGTGTAGTGGCTTGTCAATTTTACTCACACCAAAGGGGTCACTTATAAATTCTCATTGTCCATATATAAAGCCAAGAGGCGAGAAGGGCAAAGGCTAGGTCTTGCCTTTCCCACTCTTATAACAAACCCTAGCCGCCTTTTATGTACTTTCCTTTCCAAAAACATATCTGGGAACCATTTTTTCCAACATGAGGTTTGATTTTCGAGGGAGTGATTTGTAACCCATCATCTTGAGCTAATCCTAGGTTCAATTCCGTCCTCCACTTGTTCCTCTTTGCAAATATGAGTTTTAACTTTTTCCAATAAGCTATTTTGGGGATTTTTTCTTTCATCGGATCTAGCTGCGCTTGAGGTGAAATTTCTTGGATTAAATTGGTACAGGTCATGTTTGAAGGAGGGTAGGGTGATTTCTAACAAATATCTCACTTGAGCAGCACGGAGTTTGAGTTTTCCCCAAATTTCCCCTTTGACCTAGGGTTTTCCGATTTTCCAAAATTGATGATTAAATTCGCAACCTTGTTGAGGGTTTGCTGCTAGGATGAATTTGATATGTTATAAGAAGAGGACGTGGTTAAAATCTCACCTCAATCCGAGTTAGTTTTGAAATTATTGTGGTATTGAGCTTGGGTTCGTCCTCCCTCAGTTCTCTGTCTGTGTTCTTCCTGAGGCCCGCACTGCACAGCGATTTTGCAGCTTGGGCCGTGTGGTTTTCGTTCTTGATTTTTCTTAAGAAAGTCGTTCCTCCTTTTTGCAGCTGGTGAGCAGCAGAGCTGGTGTCGGGCAGCAGTACCAGTACTTGCTCTAGCTAGGCAGCTCGATTTTTGTTTGGATTAAATTCAGCACAGGCTTATCTTCAGTCTCAGGTGAGCAGCTCGACAACAGTGAGCAGAATTGAAATTTGCTTTCGCTTGGACGTCCCTTTCATGCATGCTACAGATTTTTATGTGTAATTAGAGGCTCATATTAGCCGGCTATTTTAGCCAGTAATTTATTTTGTGCTTTGCCGCTTTTGTTTCTGCGCCGCTCTGAGAAATTTCTAATTGTTTCTAAAGTCAACATGTTACTTGTTGACTTGTGTAATAACTTGGCAATTAAAAAGAGGCGTGTTAGGGAATGTATTGACAAATTTAGACAGAGTACCGTTGCCAGCCAGGGGATGATTGCAGATAGGTTCCTATGGCACCCCTTCAGGTTTAGTCCATGCAAAAAGGTGTATATTGGTTGCACTACCTGCAGAGAGACAAGCTAAGTACATGGAGATGGTATATATTTAGATGGACGGATAAATTGAACAGCTTGAAACTCAAATGCAGCAATTAATGGCTTTGTTTGGTTTGCTGCATGCCAGGTAGTCTGTTGATCTCTTACATGCGGTGGCAAATGTATCTCTACTGGTCACAACGCATTCAGTCTATAGGTTACACACAGTTGCAATGATTCAAAAGCCATTTCGTTTGTGTTGTATCGTTTGCAGCAACCACTACTGAAGCCAATAGTTTGTTCATGGGTGGATTCCCAGAGTTTGGTGGGGCCAACACAAACATCATACAAAGGCATTATATATAATCTAGTTGACAGTTTGATCAAATGATCAGAATTGAGCAACAGAAGAGATTTTGACATTAGCAAAAGTCCTAAGTAACATAGAATGATTTATGAATTGTGCACGAGCCTCGGCCTTGGAAATAATCTTCGTAATTTGATACAAATCTTGGAGCATCTAGGAATGGTAAAACAGAACTGCAGAAGTATACCTAGCAAGAACCAACAATATGATTTAGTTGGTAATCAATCCCCAGTATCACAGGAACAATGTGGATATGTCAGATATCATTACATGTACACACAAGACTCCAAGTGAAATTAAAAGGCCTCAGATCACAGGCATAACAAGATTGCAAAGACAACCTTAAAATGAGGGAACACTAGAAAATTTCTGAGTCCTCTGAAATCTATAAATCATCAATTAATCAAGATCTTGGGGCATCTAGTCATCAGAACAGATGGGAAATGGGATGACTGGTACTGACCTCTAAAAAAAAGAATAGTGCATGAAGGAAAGGTGGACCAAACCACAGAAGAATTAAAGACCATAACATGAAAATGAAATGATGCCACATAAATGGTTATAGACAATTTCATCATAGACATAAGAATAAATGGATCAGCCAAAATGAATGATAATTATGGTGCCCAACACACTACCTCACAAGAGTGGATCATCAGCTCAATCCTCCATTGTTGAATACTATGTTGTTTGTTCAAGGAAGATGGTTCAGATTTTTCTATTTTTTTGTCTTAATATTGCCAATAAAATGCCTTGTTGATTTCCATTGTATGAGTTTCCCTATGTGTGCATGTTGAAACATATCCTAGCTAGTTTCTGTCGCATGAAATTGAGTACCATTACAATTAGTTTGAATTCATACGATTATTATTGTTATTATTATTTTATGTTTCCTTGTTGAGAAATTAGGTAAGTTAAGATGTATTGTTATGCCTAGTGTGGGATAATTGACCGGTAATTCTGAAATACACTTTGGTGCTCGTTTAAAATTCTTAATAGAAGATACAGGCGTTAATTTTAATATCTTTTTACATTCTAATTATTTTTTGAATGTAACAGGAATAAGTGGCAGACAACTATTGGCGAGATCCACAACCGTAAAGTGAACGATCTAGGAGAGCTTAGTAAAGCAATTCTTAGGTATTATATCAACATTTGCTTGCTACACAATTTATTTTCTATTTCAATGCCATTTGTATGCATGGTGGATATGCTTGAAGAAAGCCATCCTTTTTATTACAAATTTTCCAATTAGATCTTAGATCATAGTCCTATCTAGGTCTGTTAAATTGGCTGTACGTATGACTTTTTCTATGTGGATTATGAATAACCGTCAAAGTTTAGCTTGATTTAGTTGGTATGATTCCGGTTGGACTTCCTGTTCTTTTCTCTAATCACTATTAGATATTAAATTGCCATTTTTAGCTGTACCTAAATATTTATACTCAATTTCTTTAAGTATATATAGATTGCAATGGAGTATAGTAATAATTAATAGTTTGACAAACATTTTTCTTGATTAATTAACATATAGCAAATCAGTTAACAACATGTGTGCGATGGATATATAATATTGATCAAATACAAATCATCCATTTCCCTAAGTTACTTTTTGTCCTGTGCTCTTTGTAACCTTGATTTATTTCACCTTAATAATTTAGCCATTAACATAAAATGTGTTAATTGTTCCTGTTGTGCTTTCTCTAAAACCATTAATATATATAGCTAAAATGTGTTAATATAGATCGCTCGCTCATACATTCAAATCACTAACTAATACCTAGCTTTGCCCTGAATTATGTTAGAGCCAAGCACTTGTAGCCAGTAATGATGAGCATCTATTTACTGAATGCAGTCAAATCAAGTGCTATTATATTGATGTTCGATAGCAAATTAAACCTTAATTGTACATGTCGTATTCTCTGTGGATGTATAGTGTGCAGCTTTTCCGAGTGTGAAGTTGGGGCTACCTGCCATGGAAAAGAACTCCCAGCCACCTGCACCAGCGGCTCCTGCTGCACAGGTCACGCCGCCAGGAAAGGAGCTCCCCAAGACCACGCAGGCTTCCTCCAACCCTGAGGTGATGCCCATGGCCGCTAGGACTGCAGCAACTGCCGGCTCTTCTGGTCAACCTCAAGGTGGCCCTGCCGTCGGTTCTGTGCAGCAGCATCTCCAACCATTGTCGAGGCGCATGCAGCATGTCCTTGCGGTAGCTGGCACTGGCAGTGGCATTGGGTCCATGTTTGGCACCACTGCTCAGTGTGGTGCCAGTGCCACCATGCCAAGGTTACGAACTTTGGCGTGCAAGCCCGTGCAGCAAACAACTCCTGTTGTTTTTGGACAGGGTTCATCATCCAGCAACCAGGCAATGCAGGGTTCATCCAGCACCCAGGCAGTGGCAGCAACTCCTCTCACGGCAGCTGCGCATCGCCCCACTGCTCAGCATGGTGCCGCCGTGCCATTGTTGTTGCCTCCTGCTGCCTTGCGTGCAGTGCCCATCAGGGCGGTGCGGCCAACAAAGCGTATGATTACAAGACCCTCGTCTCCTCCACCGCCAAAGCTTCCTGTTTATTACAGGCATCCTCCACCGCCTAGGCCTGAAGTGGCCAGGAGCTCTGCTGCCGGCAATGCACTGCTTCAGTCGCCATCGGATACAGGCTTTCGTGTCTCAAACGTGCAGGCAAATCCACCACCATCACCAGGCCAAGTGGCATCGGCAGAGGAAGCGTCTAGCTCAGAGGGCGGTGGTGGCAGGGGAGGTGACGTGAAGATGCTGGACTTAAACTTCCCACCAGATTCAGATGATGAAAATTAGGGTTTGTGATATGTGAAGCGCAAATGCCAGCACCTGTTATCCTATGAATCTTTAATTTATGTTCACATCAGACTTGCGTCTCCAGATCTTGGTACCTTCTATCATGGATTATGGATCATGTGATGGCTAAACTAAATATTTTGGTTATGCTTTGCTTGTCTGGTTCTAGAATTTCTCTGCATGATGTGAAGGTTTAATTAGGGCATCCTAGTTTTTGGTATACTGTTCTGCTAACCAAACTAATATTGGTTTTGTACATTGTTCAGTTGTTTGTTGGGCAATTCTAACTAGTGTGGATCCAGAATAAGTTTTGGATGTATTCTGCCCATTCCAAATTATAAGAAATTTTGTGTTTTCTTGATACATTGGTTTTGCTATTTACAAGGGACATAGTGTACATCCAAGTAGTACGTACATGTGGCTGATTGGACTCCTCTTTCTGATAAATGTGGTAAAAAAAACTTATACATTGGAAAGGTAGCTATAGCTATATGTCAATTGCTGGTAGGTCCACATTGATAAATTGTAGTTTGAGCAATACTCCTATATACCACATGTCCATCTATCTTTTCCCAAAAACTGTGATCAAAAGCCTGGATAAAATCAAAAGCACATTTTTTATGGCAAGGGGAACTAGAAGAAAATATTTAATAGATTGACAAACATTTGATCGACAAAACATTTTTCTTGATTAATTAACATATAGCAAATCAGTTAACAACATGTGTGCGATGGATATATAATACTGATAAATACAACTAATCATCCATTTCCTCTTTGTAACCTTGATTTATTTCGCCCTAATAATCTAGACACAAAATGTGTTAATTTGTTCCTGTTGCACTTTCTCTAAAACCTTTAATATAGCTAAAAGATGGTTAAGGTCCTTTTTATATAAAAAAAATGTGTTAATGTGTTAATATAGATTGCTCATTTTTTTTTTTCATTTTTTTTTTTTTTGGCACCTAGGAAAAAAAATATGTTGACACAAGTCACACAAGAGAAAAAGGTGGTTTAGGTATTAAAGATATAAGGAAAATGAATTTGAGCCACTTATGTAATTGGTGGTGAAAACTTGAAAAGGAGGAAGGCTTATGACAAGATATTGTTGAATACATGTACTGGACAGGTCAATCCATCTGTACTGTGAATCATCGATCACAGATAGAATGATTCTCCAATATGGACCAACCTGTTGAAAGTTAGGGATTTATGTCTCCAAGGAAGAAAAATAGTGATTAAAGATGGCAAAATTGCAGGCTTTGGAGTGATGCTTGGTTGGGTGACAAACCTTTGTAAGCATGACAAATCATCTAATTTCTTCCTAATGTTTATATTGTCCCTCTAGTTAGTATTTCTCGCTTCTTGGACAGTAACCATAAGAAGAAGTGCACCCTAGGGGCACTTTAATCTGCCACATAAAGAGGTACATGTAATCGGCAAAATTCCTCCTCGCACTAACTATCTTGTAAAGTGATTGAGAGGAGTAAATACCATTGGACTCATATTGCCAAATTAAAGCATCCTCCTCATCGTAAAAACCTAATAGTAGTGGCTAGCTAAACAACCTCTTCCCATTGGTTCAATGCCTATTGTTAATCCTCCTAAAAGTGCACTTGAGATCTACACCATCCCACAAGTTTGACACGCTTTCATTTTTCTCTTGAATCAACACATAAAGATCCTAATATCGACTCGCCAGCCGGAAGGACCCACCTAATTGTCCTCCCCAAAAACCTAACTTTATTTCCTAAACCTATTTTTTCCATTTGTAGCCCATTCTTGCTGCGTAAGCAGCCCACATTATCCCTTTGAAGAATTGGGAAGCTCCTAAAGATGGGGGCACGTAAAATATTTGGCTCGCCGCCTATACTTGAAATCTAGGTAATCGCTCTCACGCTATTCTTATCTAGATTGTATCTTCTAATCCGTGAGGCTAGCAAACATATATATTGAGATCCCTAAGGCTTGAATACCTAAAACCAATTATAATCTTTCGTAGTAGAAAAGACTATCCTGCTTAACTAGATGTATCCTTTGTGTTTTCTCTCGTGAGTCATTCCATAAACAAGCTAGCTAGATGTGTATTCGTAATCTTTATAGCCCACTTTGGGAACTTTATGAAAGAAAAAGATAAATGGGTATACTTTGACAAACATGAAGTAATCAAAGTTACCCCTCGTCGCTTGGGAGAGAAGTTTCTCTCCAGCACTATCCCCGCCTAGTAGCTTATCTACCAAAGGCCGAATGTCTTCCCTTCTTAAATTATCATGATGTGAGGCACTCCTAAGTACTTAATTGAAACCCACCTAAGGGATGTGAGAGAATATGTGCCATTGCATGTGAGCCTCCTCATCAGTAAACATTTAAAGGGACAATTTCACTCTTATGAAAATTAATTCTCATTCCTCGGATTTGTTCAAAACCACATTAAAAATCCCCTTTAAGATTTAGTAAATGTCCGTGCTTACTATCGAGAAAAAGTAAAGTGTCATCAAGCATATTGTAAAGCAATTATGCCCTCAGTGTCTAAAAATTTGTCTCTAATCCTTTGATCAAACCATTACTAGCTAAGGAGCATCCTAGTTAACACATCCCCTACCATGATTGAAAAGCAAAGGAGATAGAGGGTCCCCCTGCTTTAGCCCGCTCTTTACCAAAATTTTTAAAATACTTACTCTCCCCCATTTTATCATTACACAAATTGAACCCATTCTCAGGATATTATTAATCCATTCTATCCATCTAGGATGAAAAACCTCTAGAATTTAGGATCTCTAACAGAAATCCCCAATTTACTTTTATCATAAGCTTTCATAATCTAGCTTGATCACACAACCTCGTTTATTTTTTATGTACACTATGTACTACCTCATGTGCAATAACCACACTCTCTAAAAATAAATCTACCTTTAATGAAGGCACTTTGATTTTGAGAGACTAGCCTATCAAGAATCATCCCAAGTCTCAAAAGTTAAAGCCTTAGAAAAGATCTTAAAGCTACAATTGATTAAACTAATAGGCCTAAACTTTTTCATATTTTGTTGCTCCGTGCTCTTTGGAATTAAAGTAATAATGGCAAAGTTCAGTCTATATATATCTAACTTTCCTACTTTGAAAAGTCATTAAACATGTCAACTAAATCCCTTTTGATTAGATCCCAATATTTTTGGTATAAAAAGAGATGCCATTAGGGCCAAAGGGCCCATCCACATAGCGCAAAAACCGCGCTTTTTATTTCTTCCTCGTTGAATGGTCTAACTGCAAAGGTCATTTTCTTCAGAAGTGACCCTATCCTCCGGTTTCCAAAAATTATCCTCTAATCTTATATTTGGTCTATCTTCCCTAGCAAACAGCCTTTTTGTAATATTCTACAAAGACATCCCGCAACATCCCACTTTGGTCTTCAACTAGACCTAGTGGACCTTCTAAAGCTTCTATTCTTTCTTTCTACTCCTACTATTAGCTAACTGCATGGAAATAAGCAAGCGTTTATCTCCCTCTAGAATCTCTATCCCTTGACCTCTCTGCCTTGCCTTTTAATCTCTTCTAACGCCTATATCTTATCAATCTCCTTTTGAAAAACTCCGCCTCGACCGACTAGTTCTCGAAGTCGACAGATTCTATTCTCCATCTCATATTCAAGATCATTGTACTCTAGTGCTAGTTCATTTTTCTCCCTATTCATTGCAAAGCAATCTCATTTGTCACTTTCTAGCTCTAGTTGACCTTCTTAGTATTCTAATTTTCCCATTCCATCTATCTAAGTTATTTCCCTTGGACATGAGTATTCCGTGCTTTTTCAACCACTTGTTGAAAATTTTTCCTTGTGTGTCCCACCACTTCTCAAACCTGAAGATTTTCTTCCCAAAGAAAGAATTATCTCGAGACAATTAGTAAAGGATTGTGATCACTAGGGGTCTTTTCTAACCCTTTAACACCGAGCTAAAGGAAAACTTGCTCCCACTCAAAGATTTACAAAGATTCTATCTATCTTGGCCGTAATGGGTCTATCCTCGCTTATTTGTCCAAGTAAACTGATATTACTTGGATTCAACTCTACTAAAGCCCACTTTGTCAACCCATTCATTAAAATCTTCACCCACTTGTAGCTAATGACTTTATTACTCTTATCTTCTACAAACCTAACTAGGTTGAAATCTCCAGCTGAACCATTGTTGGACCTTGCTAACCGAGTAAAAACTCTATCAAGTTCTTGTATGAACTCTAGTTTACCTTCTTTCATAAGGAGATCCATAAACAACAATTAATTTCCAGTAGAAATTTGTTTTCAAACTCAGTTATCATTAGACTAATAGTAAAATCGTAAAATCTCGTGATACACAAGAATTGTATTTATCCTTATTACAACCTACTAAAATTCCCCCGCGGCTTCTTTTAGCGGGAGCACAAACAAGTTAAAAGGATTTATTCCAATGTAATCTCTAAGGTATCTAGGTGTAAAAGATTCCTTCTTAGTCTCTATTATAGCGCTACAATATCAAAGCATGAGTGCTCTTTATTCTACTCACTAAAAGCTGAAATCTACCGCTTTTATTCAAACCCCTTATATTCCAAAAAGAGACCTATCATTTAATCTTTTTGTTTTTCCTACTCTTCCTATTTCTAACTTGAGACCAAGAAACTTCATCTAGCCGCATGTTCAAAAAGTAATTCAGTGGCTCTCCTCGATTAAGTAAAGGGTTTGGCTCCGCTTCCCTTAACCCCTGACCCTATTATATGGTTTCTATTATTTGGATCTACTTGATGTCTATCATCTACACTATCCTTTCTAATAGCATGTCGTGGGTGACTTGTCATCTCTCTCAACTCTATGGTTTGTGCCTCGTGTATCTACTGTGAGGCAACTCTCCGCATTAATGTGAACTTCTTTGTTTGGGGCTATCTCGACTATCTACTGTGATAAGGGCAAGAAGGAATCTTACAAACATCTCTAAAAGACTTCTTTCTTTCTTTTATCCATATGCAAAATCTCACTAATACCACAAATGCTTTGGCTATCTCGCATCGTGACAGGCCAATGTTTAAAACCAATAGATTTTGCAATATGTTCTAAAGACTCTTCGATAAAGCATGAAAACCTATTTAAAACTACTATTATTACTAACATTATGTCAAGAGTATCGCAACTATCGAAACCTTATTTGAAACAATAGTAAAACTAATAGAGTTTTTGTTTAATACCTCCGTGAACCTCCGTGTTCTTGTTTCTTTTAGAGCTTGTGCTTTTTCTAACATAGTTATCCACCTACCTACTGTGATGTCTCTTACTTTGTCTTTCCGGTATCATTGGCCCCCATTTTCGATTTCTTTTCTTGTAAGTTTGTTTCACTTGCTCGCCTTTTGTCCTTTGGTCACCACCTCTTGATCTTTTTGCTATATTCTATGGTATTGTCTTGTACGACTTGTCACACTAACTTCTTTTTCAAGCCTGGGCAATGTTTCAACACCCATCTTGTTTTTCCCCGGCCGATGATCTTTTTCCTTCTCTTTATCTCGACTTATAGGTCCATTCCTTTGGCAGAAAAACTATTTCTTTATCCCTCGTGAGTCCAGCTCTTGGAATGACTTCCTCACACTCTTCCATTTCTTCTACATCATCAATCTCCATAGCTTTGGAGCAGTATTGATGCATACCGAGCTTTCATACTCATGGTTGAACAAGTAGCTAGATTCATTCTCAAAGATGTCTCGCTGCATCTCTCGATCGCCTTTTACTACCCCTTAGGTGTTGTATATGTTCTCGTTATCCCCGCCTCTTTTTGAGTTGGATCCATCTTTACCACTTCCTCCCTTGGCTAGCTTTTATCATTCTTGGGATCATCCAAGAAGTCATCTTTCTTCCTCATCAATTTCAGCAAAGATCATCCTCATTATCTCCACCATTGTCTTCTCCATCCTCTAACCGCATGTTCTTCGTCTTTGACGTAAATGACATAGATTTCATCTCCGCTTCCATAATTCTAGTCTTTTGGGATCTTGGCTTGGCCCCGTGATTTTATTCTCGACCCTCACCATAGCAAAAGAGCTAGAGAACATAGATTGCCAATCCACTTCACACAGCTTTCCCAACAGCTTGACATTACTTGTCTCCAGCCTCCCAATCACACCATTTTTGGTGGAATTCCTCGTATTTGGACCCGTGATATCCTCTAGATGACCAATTGGAACTATGTTGCCATTCCATAGCTTCAAGGAGACCATAACTCACCCTCATTCAGATGGAAGTAGGTTCCATCAAGAAACACAAAAGCTCTCCACCTTCTTGTCGAGGGAATCGACCAGGTACTTGTCCCTCTAACTTCGTTCCATGTCCAGCTTTGGGATCAAAAACTTTCCTCATATGATCGAGCAATCTCTTCCTCGATTGAGTATGCCCTTTTCTCCACTCGTGGAATGTTCCACATTATCAAAGCCATTCCACATCCTCGAATCTATTTTGCCTTTCCTCTACATCAATGTGGAAGAAACCTAGACCCTCATAGCACCGCTAAGATAACTGAGCCTGACCGGATTGGTTCTCGTCCATCTTGGGCACTTCTCAACAATGTGTTCCTCCTTGAAGCGTATGAAGCACATCCTTGGCTTGATACAATCGCTAAAGTGTCCATGCCCTCCACAATTATAGCAAAACCACTTGACTACCACTAGAATTCTTTTCCCCGCAGATTTGCTTTTCACCAAAACTTGGAATCGCTTGAGATCCACTTCCTTCAGTTGTCGCTCTTTGGGAATTGTTCTTTCTCCACTTCCTTCTGACTCGTCCTTGGAGTCGAAACCGGGTTCTCGAGTTTGTCTCCCCTTCCTCCCTCGATAACCCACCTCGTGGCCTCCCCCGCCTTGGAGCATAGTAGCCTTGATTTGGAGGTGGTTGTGGAGGAAACCGGCAAGCGTGGGTGGCGGTAGTACTCGAAAGGGCCATGCTACGTGGAGAGGTGGCGGCGGACCCATAGGGTGGAAGTATGGTGGTGGCGGCCGATGCCATCTCCACCTCCCCACGCCCCACTCCTCCTCGGGCTGCGTGGGCGATTGGGGCCTCGCCCTCCTCTTTCCCCGATTCGCCATGTCCGTACTTTCAACTTGGTAAATCTAACGCATTCTCTCCCTCGCCTCCCCAAATGTCTCTAGCAAAACCGATCTTCACCTGCTGACTTGCCCAATGATCTCTTTCACCAATCGGTGGAAATCCTCGTGGCTAGCCTTCTTCTCCTCCCACAATTTCCTTGAACCCAGATGAGGTTCTTTCGATCTAGATCTCGATCCCAACCCTAGTCAGGAAATCCTCCTCGATGGCGGGCGGGCGCTCTCGAACCACCAAAGTTGGTCAGAATTCTCGGAAGTACCCCTCTTTGTCAGCTGCCTTCCCCGTGCCCAATTAGCGGCCACCGATTTGAACTTTGCCTCTCTCCGCCTCTGCTCGCCGACTCACGCTGGCCTCTGCGTACTCTTCCTCGAGTGCCACCACATGGCTCGAGGAACCCCTTTCCTCGGCGGGGTGCCTCGCCCTCTCCTCCCGGGCGTACGGGCTCATCGGAGTCCATGGTCTCACCGGAGGCGGCGCCGCTCTGACGGGTGTCGTGTCGCCTGGCCGTGTCTCCCCGTCAGAGTCGCTTAACATGTTCCAAACCCGGCCACGCCGAAAATAACTTTGTTATGGTTCCTTTGAAATGTATCTTTCCCCGACTTGTTCAAGCTATGTGAACAACCCGATATCTCTACTCCCTCCGCCCCAAGACATAAGGCGTAGAATCCACTTTTTATTCTTGTCTCATGATAACGTTAACAACCTCGAGTTGATTTCCTTTACTAGATGGCTGCTAGATGATTTGAAATCAAATTGGATATGATTGTGGCTGCTATTGATACTTTGAACATGGGTGAGAAGCTAGATATGGTTTTGTGGAAACTTAATTCTAAGGGCCCCTTTTTACATTCAAATCTATATATCAGGCTTTCACTTTCCTGAAAACTGAAAAATCCTTGTCGGTTATTGCTACACCAACAGGAATTTAGTATTTTTCTGTCGGTTTTAGACAAACAACAAAAAGAAAATGTGAAACCGACATAAAAATCAGTTTTTGTGGAGTGTTTTCGATCAATTGCAGAGAAATGTGATTTTTTCATGTGCGTTTTTCATCATCGACGAAATATTCATTTTGATGATCGGCCGAAGCACAAAACTTGCGGCCAACCTAGGTTGGGCTGCGTTGGCCCCTTTTCAACCCGTCCCAAAAGCGTACATATCCTGCCCGTGCGCATATATAGCGTTTCACAAACCCTAACGCGCTCATGCGTCTTCTCGGCCGCCGCCAACCTCACTCCGTTCTCCATCTCTCAGCCACCAACCTCACTCCGTTCTTCATCTCTTGGCCCCTCTTAGCCGACGGCTGTAGCTCCACCTCTTGTTGCCGTGCCGCCTCTCACCGTTTCTCCTCGCGTTGGTGTCGGGTGGATCTAGATACATTTGTGCAACATATGGACCTAAAAAGCGGTGGCATCTACTAGGCTCAGGTGGCATGGTCAGCAGCCCGGGGTGGGCGGCGGTTGCCCATGGTCAGCCGGGTGGCCGCGTTTCACGCTCAGCCCCCCCTCACACGGCATTGTTCGGCGTTGCATGGCTGCCGGGAATTGGCGGGACCAGCGAACCAGCTGGCCCTCGCGGTTGACTGAAAATGATGGGGTCCATGTCATGTCTATCTCCCATTACTAAACTCATATGAGCGCTGGTGGTACTTTTCGTGAGGTTGCATTTGATGCAGTACTGCATGTTGATTTGCTCTGGTTGGAGCTAAGCTACGGTGGTAGTTCTCTCTTTTGGTGGTTTAGCTTGGTTCTTCTATTTTTCTATCATTGGTCTTGAAACTCTGAACCTTGTATTTACGTTATACGCAATGGAAATGGGGTTAGTCGTTCGTCAAAAAAAAAAAAAAAAATATAGTGTCCAGCTTGGTTTTGGCCATTCAATTCTAGAATTGACTGTTTATTGACTCCATTATATTGTATGAATTATAAGACTGATCGAGGAAATTTTATTCAATTTCAAGGTAGCGTAGGAGAAGTTGCATTGTCGTGGTTGGTGCTCACTCCATTCCAATTTGTATGTCATTACAAAGAATCGTAGAGAGTCAAACAAGTTTGACCAAATTTATATGATCTGATAAAAACACTTAGGATAAGTTTGAACAAACATGAAATGCTTTGCTTCTCAAAATTCTTGGAGTAGGTTAGATGCAATATAATCTTGACATGCGAGCTAGACTTAATTAGGGGTGTCGTGAAGAATATTTTCCAAGGGAGCATATTCTTGCATATCTAAAAATTTCCATTATGCTGGGACCTATATATTGTGTGTAGTTGCTGCTTTATTATTATCCGATGATTGTAGAGCCCACCAACATTGTTCTAGTAGAGAGAAAAAACATGCAGCTGTGGGGTAGGGGCACTACTTGCATGTTGCAATGTTCATCTCTCTTTCCAGGCATAAAAAATTGGAGGATCAACACCTCTCCTCTCGCACGCACAATCATGTGCCATATTCCAAGACATAATCATCAGAGAAAAGCTATATATGCTCACTGCCAGTTCACCGATAGAGGCTTTGGTTGACAGAAAGGATTGCTACTGGCTTGCTCCCATCATGTGCTGTCAATGCGCGCAACAAAGCTAAGTGGATGATATATAGAGTTTGTTCTAGTCGTCTAGTTGGTCTGCCTAATCATGCTCTTCACTCGCCGGGCATGCGAGGGCCCGCCAAATTAACCTTGCCTAAGCAGCCATGATTTTCTAGTATTGTAACCTAGTATCTAGCTACTAGCTATATATTTGTTGAATCTCAAAAAAAGCTATATATTTGTACTACTAAGCTGTAAGATATTTGCAGATCGATCGAGTTTCAACTTAGAAGATCGTCATACATTTCATTTCATAAAAAACAAAGAGCTATTCTATACGCTAAAACATTGGTGTTATGAAACACTTTCCTTTTTTTTTTTTCTTGCGTCCTTTGAAAGCGTTCTGCAATAAATTTAACCTGGTTCCAGAAACTGTGTTGAAGTTTCTAGAGAATGTTACGCAACTTCTTCTTGTGAGTAAAACATGTTTATTCGGTGAAATGATTAGTAACCTTGAACAATCAAGCAAAATACATCAAGCATAGTGGATAAGGGAAATACATTTCCTTGGCATTTGTTACACTCAAAGGATAGTTTACTTGAAGGCAACGACCAAGAAGGAAATTAGAAACACACCTAAGTTGCCAAAGCAACAAGAAAACATTCCAACCGCCAAGTAAATAACTTTCCTTGGAGGCCGGTAGTCTCAAAAATGTTCTTGATCACCAACACAATAGTTGTTTCTTTGGCAGACAATTGTGATTTTTTTTTCCTTGGTTGCCCTTAACCGTCAAGGCAATTGTGGTTTTCTCGAGGGCCAACCACCAACGAAAAACTTCCTACCAACAAAAAAACTTCTTGCAATAATCAACACATTCCAATATTCTAGTCGTTAACCTCAATAGATATGTGATACAAGCAATATATGTACATTACATTACATTAAAAGTGATAAAAAAAGTATTCATTGCACACTTTAAATGATACATCCATAAAAGCAATACCATAAAATACATTTCTCCTGTAGTAATTTCAGAGCAGTATGCCTACACAAAAGCAGATTCCTTTTCACAGCTTTGCAATATCATATAGATACTAAGTTACTGCTACGAGTTTAATTGTATCCTTCACAAGCACCGAGACCAATGCTTAGAGTTTCATCCTGCAGTAATCCTGAAGTACTTCAACTTAACAAAAGAGCCCTTTTACCTATCTACAAAAGGATATATAGACAAGTTGCATGACTACCATAGATTAGTAGATATTGATTTGATAGCTCAAGCAAAGATATCCAAATGATATTAATATAAGTAAGAATTCAGTTACATGTTCAAAAAAATGCACAAGTCATAGCTCAAATACAAGCTAGATAGCCCTATTTAGTATACATGTCATTTTATTAGTTCTAAATACACACTTAGACACTTAGAGCATAAGACAAGTCCATTAAAAGTCTTTATCTGAGGAGCACAGAAATGTCCTATATGTATGTACTTTTAGAACGTATTAAATTTCATATTTGACTAGATTTAGTAGGTTATCTATGAGAACTCAAGATAGAAAGAAATAATACTTTTAATGCTTATGTCTCCTATTTTGTGCAGTTGCACGAGCTGATAGACTAGTCTTTAAATTATAGTGATAAGTTATTCAAAGGACCCATATTTATCCTATATTAGAAGCTGTAACTCTAGTGCCTGACAAAAAATGAACGAAGGTGCAAAGGAAGAAAATGCTGAACACATTGGTATGCTTTTGGGGAGACAAGAAACCAAAAGCATGACCTCCAGTAGTGACCAAAGCATTTGTTACTATTATTAGTGCACATGTTGGGCAACAATCTATTGTTTTGCGACAACTTTAGATTCACTCTTTTTTGGGGGTTTTCTTGCTAAGCTAAATGGAGATGATTGTGCCTCCTAATGGACTTTGGAGCAAGCGGTGGAATTAAGAAAATATATAGCGGAAAAAGCTTAAGGAGACTAGAAACTAAACCTCGGCTTCATATATGGAAGTATATATTTGGCCTTGACCTTGTTTTCTTGATATATAATTCAAATGAGAACTTTGTGGCAGTATCAAAGGTCTGGTGACTTACTGTTTTTCCTTTGTCGCTGATGTTTGGGATTGCTTTGGTTCTCAAAGTATCCCTTTGGTGGTTTGAGATGGGTGGGAGGAAAATATTTCTGTCTTCTATGTTTGAGAGTTACATTTAGAGACTGTCTCCATTAAAAATCACTCACCCTGAGATGAGCTTCTGCCTTGAGTGGAAAAACGGTGCAATCTCATTTACTTGGAATGTAAAGCTAATGATTACTTATTAACATAAACTTGTTCATTGTTTTCTTGCTTCTATGGGTAGTATCTTTGAAGTACCTCAGTACATGTGATCTAGTTCTTTCCTATTCATGTATTTGGAGGTTCTATGAACTCGGCCTATTGCTTTTTATTACAAGCTAGGGTGCCTCCCATTGCCCCACGTCATCCGTTTTGTTTTCTTTTGAGCACCAAGTCTCCTAGACGGACTGGGATTGGCTTGGTTTTCTCATTATGGTACCTAATCTTATGCTGTCTTCTTCAGTAAGATCATTGCTTACTAGTTTATCGGTCAGCCGGCGACACATTCTAGGCGGTCACCAATAGTTAATGTCTTAATGATGCTCGGGGCAGGCGGCAACAATTGGCGAATTTAGACCACTTGGCGATAATGGGTGAACTCGGACAACTCACCTGCTTGCTTACTTGACCCGATTCGGAAGCGATTTCGGGCGGGGCATGTACAGCCGAGGTCTTTTGCGCGTCTCTAAGTTATTGTTTTTCACAAATCCCCTATCAATGTTTAGAGGCCGCAACCTCGTCTCTTCGTGAAAGGGCGGCTGGCTCGTGCTCCAATGCTTAGAGGCGACTTTGTCTTGCGTTGTATAGGAGTTGCCTACTTCCAGGCGTCTTCCACCACCAAGTGTGCACGTGCATTAAATAGTTTAGAGACAATATCTCCTCTGTGGGTTGTATGACTTGTCTTTATACATGTTTGTATGATAGATTCGAGGTCCATAGAGACGGAAGCTGTCTGTAGGTTATACATCGCTGGGAATGCACTTGTATCAACTATAGAAGCAGTTGGCCGCGACATGAGCCAGCCCTTTGACACTGATTACTGTAGCTATTTATACTGTTGCCTCTTTCTTCGTTACTCATTGCACATACTACATGCATGCATCATCTCTTCGTTGAAACCCCGAAGCAGCACTGGTCATCAAACAACTGCAGTAGCATATCTTCGATTGGCTACCATCCATCTTGGATTATGCATGCACAAGCCTAAATATGTCCATGTGCACCGGCCAACCAAACCGAGTAACCGTGTATATTTGGCCGACAAAGCCCATTGAATTTCTGTACATGTCACTAAGATGGATGACATTCTCTGGTGCCCACATAAGCATTGTTTGTGCTGGGTTTTGCAATAAATTTGTTTTTGTTCTTAATTACCTGATTGGGCATGTACATAGTGGAGTTTGACTTCCTGTTTTTACTATTTGCGGTGCGTTTATTTCATACAATTGGTCACCACTTTGTGATGTCAAGAGAGCGGTGAAAGTTTAAAGTTGATTTACCATTCAAAGAACATCATGATGCAAATCCTTGTGTCACTACTCACAATTCAGATTGCTGAGGAGGTGAGCATTTCTCCTTTCAAATTTGCTTATACATTTCGACATCGTTGAAAAGGTTTCATTATGTTTCTTTTTGAAAAGGAAGGATGTCATCACATAATATTATTTATTTCTTAATATAATGCTATGCAGTTTTCTTCTGTGTTTTGAGAAAAAAAAAAAGTGGCATCTGGCAGAGGAGATTAATGTGACCAAATAAATTTAGTACAACACCTAACAGAGGAATTCCTCTAAAAATCGATCTGTTATGGCTGGGATGGCATGCTGGCCACTACTTGTGCTCTAGAACCTCTATTAATTGAAAGTAGTTAACAGATTTTTCATTTTGAAGTCATTTAGACCTTGGAAACTCTTTGAAGTTCACATATTTTTAAAATTCAATTTTTTGAATGTTTCAAACACCTTGGCTGGGAAATGATCAAATCAAAGTTAAAGATCACAAAAAAGATCTTAAACACTGCATTTGATCTCAAAATGATCTATGGCCGGTCCCAAAGTTCAATCTGAAGTCCTCATATTTTTGATATTCAAATTAAACAATCTCAGATAGAGAAATGGGCAGCTTTTTAGTTTGAAATCTTTATCCATGAAAAAATCTGTTTGAAATTCTAGTTTTAGGAGGTGTGAATCTAGTTTTTATGATCTATGAAAGATATTGGGTATGTGGAAACTGGGACACTTTTGTCCGCCTCTGTAAAGAAAGGAGGTGTCTCAGAAATTAATATTATAACAGGCTCACTTTATTACCTTGAGGGGAACGGTGGCAGCGGTGGAAACTCCACCCGCATTTGATTTTCTGCCACTACCAAGGAGAGCGCCGACGGAGCGGAGACGCCGCACGAGGACACTCTTCGAACGCCGCCGCAACGATCGCTCCAAGGCCGCCTCACCCATACACAAAGACGAGAAGTGGAGAGGAGCCCAGTGGACGCAGGCTTGCAAGGAGGGGTTTCACAAACGACTCAGCGAGCGTCTGGGACTGTAGGAGTAGCTGAATCTTCAACCACGCTCCAAGGAGGGCATGACGTGAGCGCCACCGCCGCCGCTCCGATCAAGCTGAAAAGGCTTTCGCCCGTATTCTAGACCACTCAGGGCAACGCCGCATTTGGTCCACCGCCACAACCTAGCTCGCTACAGGTTACATAGTGCGAAGCTGCGGATGCGCTGTCCCGAGAGACGTAAGCTTGACGACGCTCCAAGGAGGAAGATGACGCTGACCTGCCTATCGCCGCCGCCCGGACGGAGCCGGGCAGCGTTTTTCACCGCTATGCGCTCACATGAATCGCAAATCGCATCCACGCACACGCCACACGGCGGAAAGCGTATCTTCACCGCGAATCGATCAGTAGATGTGCCGCCGCCGGGTTGGGCCGCCATGCCGAGAGCCTGCACTCAGGCTCGAGAGAGCTCTCGAGCCCGTGATCCGGGCCGCCTCCGTGCTCACGGGCGCCACCTCTCGCGCTCCGCACTCGCCACCATGGCCGCGTCGGGCACATGCATCTACAGCCGCCGCCGCTGCCGCTGCCACCATAGCGCGCGCGCCGCCAGCCCGAACTCGAGGCACCGGTGGCCGGAGATCCAAAGATGTTTGTCGGTAGCTCGCTGCAGCATACCTCGCCACTACCGGATCCGGGAGGGGGAGGCTGAACCCAGCCACAAACAACCGGGATCCACGCATCCCAAACCGGGCGGCGGGTCTGTCCCTTGAGAGGCTAGGGTTTCACACTTGGAAGAGAAGGGAGGAGGTGGAGGGAAAGGGGGATGTGGTGCCACGGGAGGCTTTGTTGGGCCCTCAGGGCGGGCCGCCGCTAGCGCTGGTTGGGGTAGCTCCGCCGGGCGTCGGATGTGGCCCGGGCGGCGGGCTATAGCGGTGGGGAGCTGGTCGCCCTCGAGACGCCTGGAGGACGACGCGAGGACCTCTGTTCCCTCTAGACTGCTGCCTTTATTACAAAATGTGACCAATGCAAGTGAGAAAAATAATGTATTTTTTTACTTGACAGCTCTCGTTCGCTGATCTAGTCAGCTTTGTGAGCAAAGGCATTCCACATCGAGCGCTACATGTCCTCCCTAAGCCTCACGCCCTCATCACTCCTGTTCTACTAAGGACCACCAGAATTGGATGGGATCCTTTCCCTATTACAAAAAGCAAACTCATACTATCGATATCCTTTTTCATACTGAGTAGGACCACGCACCGTTCCTGGTGAGCGCATAGTGCACATCGTCCAAATCCTACAAAGACTCAAGGTCAACTCTATATATGTGATGCAAACTTATCCAATCTGTGCTGTTTTGACTGGTGTAGACCGCATTATCATGGACAGACATTTTTAAAGTCACAATATGACATGCGGAAAGTTGTCGCAATCTTTACACCGCAGGACAGCATGATCTTAAATGGATGATGTTAAGGCACGACTGACCCTCTTCTTTCTCGCGTCCTTCTGCGCTACATGCCCAACCCCTGCCTCCACCAGCCAGCGATAGCCTTGCCATTAGCCACACCACCCATCTCATACCCCTGTGGCTTGACCCCCACCCCTCTTCCTTGTCCTTGCCCCCGCCGCTACCC